>CM024241.1:83069176-84306841 GCA_013421045.1 Propylea japonica
CGAATTCTGCATTAGTTGAATTCTAATTTCACGATTTGATTAACTAAAAATAATTCGAACAAATCGATGTAGAACGCAAGATATGGATCCGAGACCACCTTAGTTATGATTAATAACAAAATCTACAAACTACAACACTTATACCCGAATAAATTCTAACCTAATTTCAACACGACAGAGAAATAGGCTTACTACATGTGCATCAATAATTCACTGGGTGACTTGAATGTTTTTTTTGTTTTTCTCCATTTTGACTGACAACCTGCACCGTTAATCAATCAAAAGGTTTTTGTATCTTTATTTCTACCACACATAATATTATGATTAGATTAAACAGATACATTTATATCGATTACTCATTTTTTAAAGTATTGAGAAGATGCCTGGTGGCTTGGATCCGATGTCAAAAGGCGAAAATCTGAGATGGAGATAGACTAAGGGCTCAACATCGATGTCCATCTTCGATTAAACCGCCATAAAGACATTCATCTGTGTTCATACATCCTCAACTCTATGTCTCTTCTTAGATTTGATATATTTATGAATTGTAAAACCTGATTTCTGCATAAACGTGAACCAGGTTTCGTCCAGTTAAAATACAACAATAGATACCTACTGTTTAGCGTTTGTATATGAAAGAGGTATGTTGTTTTTTTTACCAGTAGGGTAGAATGGTACCTATATATTTACTGTTGTACATACTCATAATCTCCAGCTGAGAATCTAAAATCGTAAACTTTCACCGTGAATACTTTCATTCGCTTATATTGCTTTGATAATATTGATTTTCGAAAATCAATAATATAGAAAACACATTTTGAGATCTTCGTAGTTGGTTGAAGTCGCTCAATAATATGAAAACTTCTGTCGAGCACATTTTGTAAGGAGTATCTAATTTAAACGCCACACTAGTTATTCAATCTGAGCAATGATTGAAGAAAAAAAAACCTTTCTTTGCAGACTGATCATTTCCTTTTGGAGAGATGAACAGCATGTTTGTCCCCTTCGGATTTTAAAGACTGATCCTTTGACTGTCTTCACCGTTTGATCTCTGATATTGAACAAGTAGGTAGCATCTTGGTTATACTGCATTGAGTTGAATATACATAAATAATTTTTAGACGAATTTTATAATCATTAATATTTATATGAATATAGGTAATAATGTGCCTTGTAAATGTTGTTGATTTTCCAAGGATTTGATTTTATTACATCGTGGTGAAGTCAGTCATTTCAAGAACACCTATTTCTTGAAAACTACTGTTGTAGTTCGGTCTATTTAGACCAAAAAATGAGAGTGAAGTTACATAAAGTCCCAACAAGCTGAATTTCAGTGAAATTGTTCAAAATATAATTAAAAACAATGTCTAGAAGTTCCCCATCATTCCCTTGTAAGGAAAAAATTTAATTCAAGGTCAAAGGTCAAAAAAATGAGTTTTTCGCGATTTTCAGCAAAACGGTGAGTTTTATCATGAAAGTACCTCGGACAAAAATTGTAGATCATAAAATTATCTATAAAAATGTATCAATACTTTTTTCTTACGAGCCACCGTTTTTGAGATATAACGATTCAAAAAGTTATAACTACGCACTAAGTACACTACCTCATAGGTGGCGTGGAAACGTGTGCATATTATGACGATAACGATTTTTATAACTTTTTGAATCGTTATATCTCAGAAACGGTGGCTCGTAAGAAAAAAAGTATTGATACACTTTTTATAGATAGTTTTATGATCTACAATTTTTGTCTGAGGTACTTTTATGATAAAACTTACCGTTTTGCTGAAAATCGCGAAAAACTCATTTTTTTGACCTTTGACCTTGAATTAAATTTTTTCCTTACAGGGGAATGAAGGGGAACTTTTAGACATTGTTTATAATTATGTTTTGAACAACTTCACAGAAATTCAGCTTGTTGGGACTTTATGTAACTTCGAATGTCTAAATAGACCGGACTATTGCTTCCAATTTTGTAATTTTCTTCCTAATTGCGATACTTTTCATATCGCTTAATACGGTAAATCAATTATTGATTTATTTTGAGCTTAGAAATTTCTGTACTTGAAATAATTATGGGAGTTAATGGTTGCAAATGAGAATTTTATTCTTCAATCGATGGCTTTGTAATCTGCTCTTCAAAACATGTTGTTTGTAAATCTTATCTAACCTTTAAAATTTTCACTTGAAGAAGTTTCAATGAAAGGTACGAAATAGTCTTAACATTGTTGCAAGGCCTCTGAGGAAAGCAAATACATCCAAGTCAATCCTTCAGTTCTCCATCTTCGTTTAACAAATTCTCATCAAACATAAGTCATTATGATCATTTATATTAGGTAACTTTAGGTAACGATATCGAATTCTGAAACATGTTTGATGAAATATTTCGTACATCTCCTTCGATAGGAATCTACTGTTGAATTATCTGTTCTACTTAAAAATTTAACTTTTAAAATATGAATCATAATTTTGACGACTCGTATTGCAGCACATGACACATTCATCATTATAAACAAGTGAGAAAATTTGTTCATGCCTTCCATTTTTTTACTCTTCCATAATCCAAACGTTATTCCCATGGGGCCAAATTGTCGGGATAGCTCGGTTACATTCAAAACACAGCATATTAGTTTGTGGACTTGCTTTTAGCCCATTCGTTTTGATCGGCGAGTTGCTCCTGAGCAACCCGGGAGCTCGAAATACTAGCTTCGTGTGTTCGTTTTGTTTGGAGCAGAGTACTTCTGAGTTACTCAATTACCATATGTTTTTTTACATTAGTGTTGTCATTATCAAATTCGTTCGAGTGTGGATATTTCGATAATATCGAAGGTATTTATTCATTAAAATCGCGAATTACTGAATTTCTGTGACGATCTTTCTTTCCTATCTTCGAGTTTTATTCCTAATTGTTGTTTATTAACCTTTTGTCAAAAACATGCCTCAACTCCAACAGTAACTGTCAAGTCGTGAATGATGGGTTGCCTAGCTCTGCCTAGTTCTTATTTCCCCATTACTGGCAAACACCGCCATTACGTAGAATTAATTAAGAAGTATAGAGGTATCGTGCAGGTTCGAAAAGTGATCAAACTGCAGAAAATGAATTCTACCGTTCAGTTATTGATATTATAACAAGTTCCTTCAGAACTTCATAATCACCTTCTATCATCTTCTGATAAGCACCATCTTTTTACCTTTTTTCAATTCCATCTGTTCTTCTGTGAAAACCGTTTGAGCAATTCTTGAGTGAAATGTCTGTGGACCTCGACAAGCTGAGTGAACCACAAAGCCGGTGCAGAAGAAAGTTAATCATCCCTTTTCCCTATCCCTAACGCCTCTTCTGCTACCAAATTGGGAGTGACTTCACCGACATCTGTTTCAATTATAGAGGTAAGTGCATGCATATTCATTCAGTAAATTGCTCAATCTTGTCATTATCATTTGAAATTGGTTTCAGTCATTTACAAGCATTTAGTAACAACCATTTAGCGCAACTCAGCAACACAATGCCCTGGAACAGCTCAGGAGCACGAAACTTTCAAAACGAATACTACTTAGTTTTAAACACAATTTGGGTCACATAATGTTGTCTAAATTTTCTTGTCTTGTGTCCATCTTGAGATACCTTCAGCCATCGGTATAATCCAGCCATTTTATACCTTTTGCTCGACTACTGATACGGACAAGCAAACTTTCGAAACCTTTATTAGGTATCTTCTCAGGAAGATACCAGAGGAAATCTTTTCGGAATCCTTTAGGAAGAAGAAAGGAAATTTTCTAGAAGTTTCATATCGGGAGCGAGGTTGTGGAATACGTTAAGTAGTGAAACGGAAGTGCTGCAGGAGCGTAGGCCTTATCTGCTCAGCAGATCGGAGCGCCTCTTCTTCTGCTAAAGGTAGCCGAGGGTAGCGTAAGTCTTGACGAATGGCGTGTCCACTTTACAGGTTTCTCTGTGAATTCAATGTACTATTAAAGATAAAATTGTATTTGGGTGAGATGAAACCGAAATCGATTCACTTTCAATAGTCAATTCGATCCACTTTTATTGTGCATTGTATGGATGTGCACAATGATCTCTTTGATGACTGAATCTTTCATATCTATTGCCCACATTTCATCAAACTATTGGATAATTATATGGCCGTCTTTATGTCTAAGGGATTCATTAACCTTTTGGTTTCCTTCCAGGAATGTAAATTACGGTGAAAAGTGTTTTCTGCCGTCTTCTGGTAATTTAAAATTTTGAATTAGACATCATCATAAGAATGCTTTACTCATTATCATGAGTTTATCATATCTGACAATATTATGAATCAATCGATTTAAAAACTTAAAAATCTGCTACTCATTTTGTATTTTCAATTATTTACTTTTGAATTTTTTTACGATCGGCCGTTCTAGACCAAGAGTCCGCTACTAAAATATTATTTGTGAATGTCCTAAATACAAGGTGGAATGATCCCGAAATATGAAATATGAAACATAGATGTCGGTGGCTTTGGCAGATGATAGGAAATACAAGCGTACAAAATTGACTTCCAAATTCATTGTAGAGGGTTTTCCATTAAGGGGTGTTCGTTTGATATTCAAAGAAAAATGCCATTTCAATATGAATGATAGGATGTTTATTTCATTATAAAAAAGAAGTTATGCCGTTAATAGTGGAAAATAACATCATCTCCTTTTAATGGAATTTTCCATAACCAAAACGCAAAGTAGCTGCCCTATGTTCTCGATAGCCCCATGAATTCCATAATTGAATTGAATCGACGCTGGGCTATTGGCGTAGACCTTCTCTTTCACGTGACCCCAAAGGAAAAAGTCGCAAGGTGTTAAATCAAAAGATCTCTGTGGCCAATTGTGATCACCTTTTCGAGAGATAACACGGTCCGGAAACTTTTCCCGCAAAAAATCAATGCTTTCGTTGCTTGTGTGGCACGTAACGCCGTCTTGTTGAAAGTGAACGTTGTCCAGATCAATACTATCCAATTTCGGCCATAAAAAATCATGAATCATCTATAGATAGCGCAATCCATCCACTGTTGATCCAGCATCATTTTGGAAAAAGGAAGGTCCAATGACAGTCACACGTTGAGAATAGAGAGGCTTTTCAAAAATAAGTCTTGGGTTTTCCGAGCCCCAGATGCGATAATTTTGCTTGTTGACGAAGCCACCGAGGTGGAAATGGGCCTCATCACTCAATATGATTTTTCGATGGAATTCCGGATCATTTTCATGCATTTCAACGACCCAATAAACAGAGATACGACCGGTCGGCTTGAGTTATTGTGTTAACTGAACTTTATAAGCTTTCATACCAAAATCTTTATGCAAAATATGTTGTAATGACGTTTGTGGAATGCCTAATTCCAAAGAACGATGAGGAATGGACAAACCTGGGTTTTCTTCAACACTTTCGGCTAGAGCAGCAATTCTTGGCTGTTCTTGAGCGACGTACACGGGTTTTATTCTTCACATCACTAACTTGTCCCAATGCTCGAATTTTTCCACCAATTTATTTATTGCGGTTCGACGAGGTGCTTCACGACGAACCAAAAATGTTTTGGGTTTTGAGTAAGTTTCACGGTCTCTGCCAAATTTTCACCATTTTTATAGTAAATTTTAATAATTTCAATGCGTTCTTGAAGCGTGTATCGTTCCATTTTCATAATGGCGTAGTTTCTACTTGTCAAATGTCAAAGGTTGACCGCTGCAAACATGACATCTACCGAAATAGCGGGCTATGTAATATAACACCTCTTATTGGAAAACCCTTCATTATGAAATAAGGCATCATGCCATTCGTCAGTTCAACGTCCTGCCAGACCCCCTTGACCTAAAATTAATTTCATTTATGCTTTCCCTTGACAGTTTAATCTGAAATTTTGATTTTGTTTGGAAACTATGAAATAATATTTCTCCAGTAGGCAGACAGGTTTGTTAGTCCAGAAACATTGCAGGTCTGACGTAAACATAAGTACGGAGAACATACATGGTGTTGGTGATTAAGTGCAAAAAACCTCTGAAAGTGACACTTTTGTTTGTGTGGTGATCGCCACTGTTTAAAGGAAAAATTTCAAGGGATTTGTAAAAAAAAACTAAGAAAAATAATATTTTAACAACCGTGACATTGAGTACATAGGATCTTTCAGGGAAAACTAGCTCATTACCCCTGCTATCCCAAAAAAATACTATCGGTCCATGCACCAAACACCCTGCATATGACAAATGACACATCAATTCTTTTTGATTGATTTTCGATAGCGAATCGACCTGTGGTTTTTGGAAGTGGTGACAGAAATTACCCTGAGCTAAGCGTAGGAAAGGTGCCTAGAGCTAGAAGGTGTCAGAAGTGCACTTGCCGTAACTTACTCGTCTTCCCAGGGGCAGACGTCGTTACTTTTGGCCTCGTCTTCATGGGCTACCGTGACCTCTGAGGGTGGCAACTCACTGGCCGGTGATTCGCTATCGGGCTCCGCGAGCGGTGCTAAAGGTTCCATATTATGTTGTGAGCTACATCCGGCCTCTGGAACATCTTCTTCCACGTCCCCAGGTATATCTTTCAATTCCTCATCTGTCAGGTCATCCGCCACCGAACTCACATTTATAATAGGCGCGTTGGCAGAACAAGTCTTCGCGATGCTATGACTTTTTTTCAGAGTCTTGCAGACCGTTTGTTCCGTCTTATTGTCTGAGTCACTAGGAACAACGAACACTGACGAAGACGTGCTCGTGGCTGCCGAACTGTTGTCTTCGAAGGAGGACACTTTTCGTTTTGTGCTTGGATCTGTGCTGTATGCTATGGGCACGGACACTGATGCTCTTCTAGGCAATTCCGTCGCGTTTACCATTAACTTCTTGCCTCCGTCAACGGTATGCTGCTGGGTTAGGATGTTTGTCCTCTGGACCTTCTCTGAAATCTCCGCGACTGCGGCGCTTATGTCCGATGAAGAACTCCCGGATTGTACAGAGTTTTTTCGTGACTTTGTGTCTGTTGCTGTTTCCCATGGGCATACCTCTTCTGATGTAGAAGCTCCAGCCACCACGGCAGGTTTCTTCACTCTACAGAAACAGGTTATTTAGAATAGTTCATACAAATATTGAATGCTTGATTGTTGTGAGAGTATCGATAGGAAACATAGTTTGACAAATGGCGGACATTCTAGATATAGGTATTCGTTGAGAAACTTTAGCTCTTATACACCTTTTCGTCTTTGAGCTTCTATATTCTTGTTCTAATGTTGTTAGTTCTAGAGCTCAATGGTTAGTGCCATCGTCAATTGTTTTTCTCGTGAACATCATATGCTTAGTCTGAATATTCTGCTCGGCGTGCACTTCTTGCTCTCAGCTGGTCTTTTATTAAGCTCTCTTCGCTCACTTCACTTCACTCTGCATCGTGATCTTTTATTATCAGAGCGAGCAAGAAGATCAGATATATTCGCTCCCGCTCAAAAGCGAGAGCTCTTCCAAATGTCATTTTATTCTAACCTAAAAGTTAGTTTAGGACAGTTTAGGTTAGTTATTTATGTTCTGGATGTTTTAACGAAAGATGAAACTAATTTTGTTGTTACAATATGTGGTACCGCGAAAGCAGAGACACCGTTTCAGAGCGAAATAGATGTGTAACACTGCGCTACGCCGCGCAATTGCGCTAACCTCAGAGCACTGAGTCGAATGCGTCAACTCATTTCTAGTAGTTGTATCAGCGCATGGCGCAGTTGAATTTCTGGGTTGATATCAGTATCAGTAATGTTCCAGGTGTTACAATTGTATCATTCGTGTTACATTTTTGAGCTGATGTTACGGTCTTACTACTTGGTTTTCTGTAGTCACGCATTGATGTTACGAAATGTTACAAAGTTTTATTGTCTGTTAAATTGATGGAAGACCTGGAACAACGCTGGTTGATAGTCGTTCTTAAAAACAATTTTGAACTCTAACTATTACTTGCATCGTTTCAACCTATTCTAAATGATTTTTTCCATATTTTTCCGTGAGTTATACATTCTTACTATTGTGTTGGGTTTCAATGAGTTAACTCTATTTCTATGATGTGCAGGCAAAACTTTGAGTGTCATTCACACACCGCGTGTTTTCAACTCATTTGAGTTGTTTTGTAGTTCTGTAGTTGTAACTCTTCATTTTATATAATAGTTTTAATCTTTCAACCAAGGCAATAAACTGTCAACGATATAAGAGTGTATTTTAAATTCGAGGTTTATTTGGTCGTATGGGTTTTTAGCTAAAACTCCATGAATATCATTATTTTTGTGTGAATTTCAGTTTATTTTCGAAAGGAAACCATCGACATAACCGAAATCAATGATTTGATGTCCCCACAAAGCGTAATTCGTCAATCTGTAATAAATGATTTTTCCCAATAGATTCCGAACTGTTACTGATTGATTATAATGAATGCAGTACTCTGTTAGCATTCAAATCTTGCTTTCGCTTGCTTTGGAAAGTGCATTGAGCAGAGTAGGTGCGCTCTGATAGTATTTACACTATTTACGCGCCGATGCGCTATTTGGCGCAATTGAGTTAACTCAATGAGTTGATACACAGCTGCGCTTGAGTTACTGCGTTAGCGCAGAATATTTACTGAGTTACACATCTCTAGCAAATAATAATTTTGAGGTTACGAATTCCTTTGACTTGACAGGCCTTTGCGTCTGAGCGTTCTTTTATTTTTCACTCTACTACACAAACGTCATGACGTCACAGATAATCTTGCTCGCTCCGCAGATCATATTTTCAGACTAAGCATTAGTTTTAAGTACAGGGTGGCCAGATTTCAATGATTTAGTACTACATATTCAGAATTGAAAACTAATGAATGTGGCATGTTTTATTTTGTCAAGGACTTAAATTATTGAACAGTGCGAGTCGCTACGCTGTCTAGTTTCTGTGCTGTAGGATGATTTTGGAATTTGATCAATCACTATACTACGGTTAGCAATAACTTTCGCAACATTGTGACTACGCTCTCGAAATAAAAACTCCTTGGCAGTTTTTTCATCACTTTTTACCAGTTTTTTCGAAATTTTCGTACCACTTGAAATTTCGGAGAAATAATAAGAATCCAAATTACAATTTACATTATTAAATATTATGGATTGTAATTTGAATCCTTTTTATTGAGAAATAGCATGGAATTTTTATGCTATTTCTCAACAGAGTTTTCTGAGAAAATTTCAAAAATATATAACATGATATACTTTTGATTTCATTATTTCGAGAACTTCGAAACAACACCTTTTGAGGTGTTTTTTGAGCATTATTCAAGCAGGAGTTCATTGACTTTCGTGAGAACTGTGACAGTTATAGAATTCGATGTCTCCCAATTATTTATTCCTCCTCAATTTTGATTTACGATTATCATTGTTACATCATGTCGTGCTTTTGAAAATGTTTTCATTAGATCATTTCTTATGATAATTTTGAAAAAACATGCTGCGCTATATTTCACATACCTACCGATATAATTCCTTTGAATTTTTTAAAAGCGATATTTTGAAAGGATACAACTGAAAAAGGCTTTATTAACAAGACTTAAGAAAACTCTTATAAATGATCTGAACATACGCATACACACAATGAGGAACGTACGAGCGTAGTTTTTTTGTAGTTTTCGAAGAACTTGGACGTATATCATGATATATTTTTTGAAATTGTCTGAGAAAAGTGTTATATCACACTATGGTTTCCATTTGAAAGAATGACTCTGAAAATTGAAAAATTTCTAGAAAAAAAGTAGTACGCCACTAAAATATTTCCAACTAACAATTTTTTCTAATACATCTTCCAGTTTAGGACAGAAAATCTGTCCGCCTTTTTGCCGTATTGGGCGCCATTTTAATGCAGAAAGTAAAACATCTTAATGTAGCGGTTCCCCTACATAATTTGTCAAAAATGTTTCATTTTCTTGCATAAGGACGGCGCCCCACACGAGAAGAGAAAAAAGAGATTTTTTCTCCTAAATTAAATGACGAATAATAGAGAATGTTAGTTTAAAATATCCCAGTGGCATACTACTCTTTCAGTCAGTTTTTGACTGAAACCTTAACATCCTGTATCTCGGAAACGAAACGTTTGTTACCTCATGTTTATGGGACTTTTCTTTCTTGAAATACTTGAGGAATCTCCCCTTTTCGTTTGTATATTCAATATAGGTACGCTCTGTATACTAAACTATCGAAATCTGACTACAGTCCGTTCACGAAACTTGAGCTGTCGGTTGGCCATGACAATTTGGCATATTCCACTGTGTATATTCGAATTTAAGGTTATATTGGTTGTTTTCTTGTCAGATTGATACGAAAGGTTGTCAATAAAACATTGAGTTTTTTTTGATAACTCGGAAGCTCGTCGGATGAAGCCATGACATTCGGCAACGTTGACTTTTTTCATCGTTATGACAGCAAGTACTGCCTATCTCAGATAAATAAACAAACGCTTACTTTGCGCTCAATAATATGTAAATGCAGTATATAGTCCGTTGACGAAAGTTTGAGTGCATAGTAGGCGTTTGTTTATTTATCTGAAGTTGGCAGTATTTGCTGTCATAACGTATAATAAAGTCAACGTTGTCGAATGTACCCGGCCTCGTCCGACGAGCTTGCGAATTATCAGAGAACTCTATGCAATATTGACAACATTGCGTATCAATCTGACAATAAAATAAACAACATAACCTAAAATTTTAATATACACAGTGGAATATGCCAAATTTCCATGGCCAACCGACGGTTCAACTTTCTTGAACGGACTATATGTCATGATAATTTTTGAAATTGCCTAAGAAAAGTGTTATAGCACACTATGGTTTCCATTTGAGAGAAAGATTTTGAATGTCTCTGAAATCTGAAAAATTTCAAGAAATTTTCGATAGTAGAAGTGATGAAAGGAATTCAAAAACTGCCCGAAGAAGTTTTTACGACAACATGACTTGTAAATAACTTCTTTTCTATCTCTTTTTAATTTTTACTAAAAAGTAGTACGCTACTGAGATATTTCAACCTAACAATTTTTTTTGATACTTCGTTTATTTAGGACAAAAAATCTGTGCTGCCTTTTTTTATATGGATATAAAAAGTAAAACATCTTAATGTAGCGTTTCCACACATGTTTTATTTTCTCGCATAAAAACGGCGCCCCACATGAAAAAAGGCAGAAGGGACTCTTCCTAAATTGAATGAAGAATAAAAAAATGTTAGTTCAAAATACCACATTGGGATACAACTCTTTTAGTCAGTTTTGGGTAAAACTTTAACATCCTGTATCTCGTAAACGAAACGTTTGTGGCCCTAAGTTTATGGGACTTTTCTTCCTTTAACCTACTTGAGGAATCTCCCCTATTCGTTTGTATATGCAATTTAGGTACTCCTTGTATACTAAAGTATCGAAATCTGATTAGGTACCCTGTTCTAGGATTTTCGAATGTTACTTGTGACTGAACTAGGAAAGATGTGCTAATGAGTAAATATACCGCTACTGCTAATCATGTGAATATGAAAAGATTCATTACGGTGAAAAGCTAATTGTTTATACCTCCAGTAGATTTCCTAAAATGTTCGCCAAGTGTCCTACCAACAGTGCTAGAACAACAACAGAAATCAGTGATAAATGTTCGATCTTGCTCTGATCGACCCAGATCATGCAGTCAGTCTCCATTAAGCCCTGAGAGAAAATACTCGACCTGTACAACAACAATTTCAAGGCATTAAGATCTGTTACGAAGATGGGTAAGTACGTCTACTCTGCGAAAACAGAGGCGGGTCACAGCGTCAGATTTACAGGTTATTTTACTGGGAACAAAAAACAGACGGCAAACAACAACACCAAAGAGATTTACAGTCAGATGTAGAGAGCAGCAACACCATGAAGAATGAAAGTTTATACTCCTTTTTGATAAGAATAACTTTGATAAAGAGTCGTTAGCCAGTTTTACGTACTGGTCTACTGACTCTTTAAGACTCTAGTAGTAATCTTAGCGTTTTATCGAAATAAATGTCGGTGCGGCAAGCATATTTGTAAACGACGTCCATGATTGCGATTCGGTTGTAGCCCGAACGCTGCCGTAACCTCTTCCCTAAGAGCATACGATATCGCAAATACCATTTAATAAATAGCATCCGTGATTGCAAGTTTCAACTGTCCTAACCCCTTTTGTAAACGGCAGACGATATCGCATCATCCGTCTAGCAAATAGCATCCGTGATTGCAAATTATGTGCTATAAGTATGCGTGATGTGTTAATGATAAAACGATTTCAATAGATTTTGACACTTTTATTGCAAATTTAATTAACAAATATGTATTATAGGTAATAGGTTGTTATGAGAAGTAGGTATATGTATTTTGAATAAGAAATATTATGTAGCAATATTCCTTCTGCCTAGGGACTTATTGTCTTTAACGCATTTTTGTAAATCGCTGGGGTGCTAGCCTCTGTTCCATTTTTCGGTTTTCTCCCTGATTGGAATCGCCTTCTCCCTGTAAATTCAGTTTTTCTGAGCATAATAGTAGTTGGTGAACAAGAAATTTTCATGACCTTTCGAGAAGCGTTAATTAATCGTTTGGTGCTAGTACCACTCAATTTAAAGGCGGTATGTAATATGTAAACCACTTAAAAGGCTGGAGGAACTTTTCACATTCGTATTATAACTGTTCATAAAGACTTTTACTCCTTCTTGAAAGTTTTCCGGTCATCCCTCAATTTTTTTCGATATCGGATGTAAATTTCGTTGCAAATAGTTTCCACTCATTCATAAGAGCACTGGTATCAGTTCCTCTATAGGGTTGTCATTCGCACACACTTCAAAATCATTATCGCAATCTGTATCTTATGAGATAGAGGTTGTGATGAGTCTTTCTGACAAATAATTTTTATTTTTTGTTAAACAGTAGTGCTAGATTCCAGCTCTTTTACTAAAAGCATGGTTTTAATAACTGATTTTTAACGAACATTTTTGCGATAACGGGTGTTTGTTACACAAGCGATTTGCCATATCGTCTGCTATTTACCATAGATGTTCGGGGCGAAAGCCGACTGGCGATCCTGGGTGTTGTTTACAAATATGCGTGCGGCAATGTCAGCGAGGCTTGAATCACTACCTTACTAGAACACAAGGCCATGAAACAGAATGACAGCGGTGACAGTTGGGTAACGTTTTTGTCGGTATTGTGAGTGTTTTTCGGAGTTTATTGCTTGAAATTTTACTTGCTTTGGAGTTAAATCAGTTCTTAACAGGTGAAGAAAGGCCTTTTTATATTTTTCCGCTAGTTTATTTGATTTACTTCTAATTCATGAAAGTTTTGCTTTTCATGTTCGAAGTTATTTGATTTTGGTTCGTTTTATGCTGATCTCGCTATTTTTTCTAGCTGAAATACAGGAGGGCCAAGAGTAGCAGTCTTTGGGTTTTCCAAAGACAAGCATAAAAGAACTTGGTTAAACGAAATTAAAAGGAAGATTTCGTTCCCAGTAACAGCAGTAAGGTACTAATTATTGCAAATTCAACTGTTTTGCTTGAAACTCAGAAGTTTACTCATTTCTAGGTTTGCGAACTACATTTCCAAACAGAATTTATAGAAAGATATACAAGTTACACATGAAGTCACAGGTCAAAAAGTCAAAATCCATTGAAGTTTCCTTGGTTGAAAAATGTTAAATTTTATTTATTTGTTTAGGAGCGATACCAACGAAATTGCCAGGTTGTCCGTCCTACCTAAGCAGATCAGATGTTCATACCAGAGTATCTCCTCAATCCAAGCGATCCAAAGTGGGATGTCGAGATCTTGGAAAAGCCATTGCTAGAGCACCGAACCTGTTCAGAATATGATTCAGATGTGGCATTTGCAACTTCAGCTGAGGCTTTTACAAAAGTGTGTGCTCAAAAAGGTTGGATAAAAGCCAGAGTAGGAAAAAACTGTGTTTTTTTTATTTGTACGAGTCATCAGAAATTCCAGTTGTTGAAATAAAAGTGTATGTGTCTGAAGACTGAGCGTTAATGTACTATTCAATAATATTAAGGCAAAAAACCTGGATATGATGATGGGGACTTGATATTACCAGTTATACTGAGAAAAACACATATTTTCACTATCCTCATATCTATATCTTTCATCATATCTTTTTCCTCAATAAATATCGAAAATAACCACGAAATTGGTACTTGTGTTAACAACGATCCTACATACTCAGAAAAACGTAATTTTTCTTTTCTGTTGGAAAAAAGAAATCTAAATTGATCAATAATTTGTGAAAATGATATTGCGTGAATAAATACGGAATGGACTACCTATGGTAACGTCACTCATTCTGTTCCATGGCCTTATGTTCTAGTAAGGTAGTGCTTGAATTCATGGATCTGAACTGACATAAATTTCATAGCGCATAGTTAATATTAGGCAAAGGTTTGACCATAGAACACCAAAACAATAATATTCATCAGGATACTGGACAGTTTCGATTTAGATCATCTAGGATGTCAAACACATAAAAAACCTGGCTTTAAGCTAATATATGACAAATTAGTGACACTCGACGTACCGGAATATCCCTGTAGTCCAGTCAATTTGTGCTCAAAAGAACCCCTAGCAGAAAAGTTCTGGGGTAGTTTTGATTTTTTCGATTTTTTATGTTGTTTTTTGGGGTGCTGAATCCGAATCTGAGGTTTGCTAACAAAATTTCGTGACGGAACATAGAAATAAATACAAAGAAAGATGAAAAATCTCATTCTTGGTCAGTTTTTTGCTCATTTCTCGGAACTATCAACTTTTTGTGATAAACCTCTCCATACAAATGAAAGTACATAATTTCCTACAAATTGTACTACCACAGCTTGTTCTGTGACAATCTGTTTGGCTCAAATTATAGTTGAAAATGAGATATTTTCTATGACTCAATAAATGAAAAAATTAACTTCTATGGTTCCGATGATGCGATCCTCTTGAAATTTTGCATGAACATTCAGTATATCAGTCTCGATTCATAAAAAAAATTTCACTCGAATCGGATATCTTGTTATGGAAATATAAAGATTCTTCTTTCAATATTCCAATTGAATTTTCTATGGTTTTGTTCACACTTTGGTCACACAATTTTGCATGAAGCTTATTATGACCAACTTGCATATGGCCTCAACATTCATTTCAATGGGTTTCATTTGTCTGAGATATTGAGGAACAAATATTTTGAATGGCCATATTTTGTTTCATAAAACATGGCCATTCTAAATTCTTATTCCTCAATATCTCAGACAAAACAAAACCATCGAAATGAAATGTTGCGGCCAAATGCAAGATGCTCATAATAAGCCTTATGCAAAATTGTGTGACCATAGTGTGAACAGAACCATAGAAAAATTCAATTAGAAAATGAAAAGAGAATCTTTATATTTCCATAACAAGATATCTGATTTGAGTGAATTTATTTTGTGAATCGATACTGATATACTGAAAGTTCATGCAAAATTTCAAGAGGATCGCATCATCGGAATAATAGAATTTATTTTTTTTCAATTATGAGTCATAGAAAATACCTCATTTTCAACTATAATTTGAGCCAGAGCGGGTTGTCGCAGAACAAGCTGTGGCAGTACAATTTGTAGGAAATTTAATGTACTTTCATTTTGTATGGAAAGCTTTTCACGAAAAGTTGATAGTTTCCAGTAATAAGCAAAAAACTGACCAAGAATAAGATTTTTATTCTTTTTTTGTATTTTTTCTATGTTCCCTTACGAAATTTGTTAGCAAACCTCAAATTCGGATTCAGCACCCCAAAAAATATAAAAAATGAAAGAAATCAACTACCCCCAGAACTTTCCTGCTAAAAGCACAATTCGACTGGATTACTGTACGTAAAACAAAATACACTTGCCTAGTGATTAAATTTCACGCAGCCTGTATCTTCAACAAAAATTGGGCTATTTTTATAAATGAAAAATTAAATTGTAAAGAAAAAATGTGCCTTGTTGATGAAATAAAACACACGGTGGAGCACACCAGGGGTGGCTCTAAAGTTAGGGTAAATAACAAATTTTGTTTCACCCTGTATAAAATGACAAACCCCAGGTTTTCTTGAATTCAAAACTGATAATTGATTGAGGATGAACTACCTACGAGTGAAAGAAATTCAATCGAATCGGACTCGAAATAACATATTTATGAATTTACAAACTTCATCGATTTTTTGAGTGGATCGATTATTTTGCCGGTGAGCTTATTTTATTTAATTTGTTACAACCTTGAATAGCAGAAGCAGGATTTGAAACACGATTTTTTATTTTTCTTCAGATTCTCGAATAGCAAGAATAACCCATAGAGTCTGCTTGACCTGAGAAGTCTTTATCATTATACAATCAGAAAATTATGACCGATACCATAGTTTGACCTATTACTCGAGCAATCATGGTGTTGACTAGAAAGGACATGACGATTATTTTAAGCAATGATCGTTGTTAAAGTCTTTCTCAAAATTGCACCATCTTATCCAACGGAGTATATGAACACTGCACACGACGAAACTTACGGGCTTGGCACCACCGCAGCTACTGGTACGCCTTTTGGTAGATTTGCCAGATCTCCCCTGCAATGCAAGCATGAAGTCTACTATCTACTATTGCAAATGCGTAAAAACCAACCGAAATGTCGACGTGGCGAAAATGTGATTGAGACGTAGAGAGGTGTATTTAGTTTTGTGCTGCAAGTGCAGATTGAAAGTGCAGCTTCGGTGCTGAAGAGAAAAATATTATTTATGTACAGGGTGATTCACTTATCCTGCTAACCTAAAGTGATGAATATTTTTTTATTTTGTTGACGGTATTTGGTACAAGTCAATGTCTACTTGAGATGTACCGGGTTTTTCACTATAATTTGACCCCCCCTTTAACTTTGTTACTATAGGAGATACAAAAAAATGTTTCATATAAAAGTTTCACGAAATCAACTGAGGTTTTTTGATATAAGTCCAGAAACTGAAATATATATAGGGTGGCCAACATATTGATGGCAACTTCCTTTTTTCAAATGGAACACCCTGTATATTTTTCCATATTTGGTTAGCTCTTTTTCCCCTGATTTCGAATAGTTAACATATCTTGGTCTATCTTTCTTATTCTGAGCACCACAGAGATTCAAATTTCAATAACCATCTGGCATAGCGTTTTGGAAGTTCATGAATATTTAAGTGACCAATTTGATATTTGAATTGGTAATGGCGCACCCATTTTATGGCCATCAAATAGTCCCGATTTAACACCGTTGGACACGTTTTTATAGCCGTTCCTGAAGGAAAAAAATTACTTCAGCAATAATGACAATCAATGAAAGCGGAGAATAATATTAATGATATAAAATCAACCCATATCAAACCCATAATTCGGAACTAATCCCGTTAACGCACAAAGAATAATGATAATATTGTGCTGATTAGAACAAATTTTGAAGCTTTAGTTTCTGACTTGAATCAGATGCTATCAAAAGTAGTCTAAACAACTTGAGACAACTATATGAACTATGTGTATTGAATGAAGGTGGTCATTTTGAGCAATTTCTTTAGTTGATGTTATTCTTACCATACTACCATAGTTTATCATTTTTCATTGGTTAAGTATAATAATTGTTAAGTATTCATTCTAAAATAATACTTTTAAGTAATTGTTTGGATATAAAGAATTTCATAGGTATTTCGCATATTTTTTAATTCGGTGTCATCATTTCAAAACTTTGAAACTCTGAAAATTGAAGAGACACATCCACATACGCATTTATATTCGAGATCAGGAGGAAATAGCCTATCAAAAAAGTAAGAATATACAGGACAGGGTGTCCCATTTGAAAAAATATACATAGTTGCATTCAATGTGTTCACCCTGTATATCTTCCCATTGACGTTATTATAACTCCAAAAATGAGCATTTTCAGTAAACGCACTCTGCCACTTGTGAAATGATTACAGATCTTGGCAGGTGGTTCTTAAAATTTGAAACTCTGTGGTGCTCAGAACAAGAGATAGACCAACATATGTTACATATTCGAAATCAGGGAAAAAGAGCTAGCCAATATAAAAAAATATACATTTGAAAAAATGAAGTTGCCATCAATATGTTGGCCACCCTGTATATATTTCAGTTTCTGGACTCATATAAAAAAACCTCAGTTGATTTCGTGAAACTTTTATACGAAAAAAATTTTTTTGTATCTCCTTTAGTAACAAAGTTAAAGGGGGGGTCAAATTATAGTGAAAAACCCGGTACATTAAAATATTTGGATCGTGTATTGAAATGATTATTTCGAGAGATGTCCAGAAAAAATCATTTAAGAAATATTGAACGCTCACAAAATCGTCATTCCCATTTATTGCCCATGCTTGCTTATACGTCAAGCTGACACGACGCTCGAACTTACGAGTGACACTCACGAGGTATTTCAACTTTATGTTCGAAATATAGAAAAATTTAAGATTTGAACCGAATCCTGCAGGATGCTCACTGCTCAAAATCTAGAAAAAACAAACATAAAAGTGAATCCATAGAACTTGGAATAAGTGCCCAAATAAGATTTAACAGTACTTTGCAAGACTTGCAATGTGCTGTTAAATCTTAGTATGTTTCCTTCTTTTTTAACCGCGCATTCTTCTTAAACGAGTGCAATATCATTTTGCCCAAATGTCTGTAATATTTTAATTTTGAGCTGAAAATAGTCTCAAACGATAGGGTTCGACTCCCTGATGACGAATCCGTGGTCGAATTCTGTCCCTGGAGGCCGTCCGACCGGAAACACGACAACTTTCGAAGGGATTGTAATAGAGACTTGAGATCTTCAGGGTGAGTTCGATAACCAAATGCCACATTGCCACGGTTGAGTTCGTTAACCAGTGGATCGTACACGGTGTTCCATAAAATATGCCCATCAGAATTTTTTGTTGCTCAATATCTCAGACCAAACGGAACCAATCAAAATGAAATTTTCCGGCAATGCTCATAATAAGCCTCTCATTCATATACTTAGTGAATCTCAAATCCTATACAAAATTTTGACATATATTTTCTTTCGAAATGGAAGCTAATAAAATACAATACATGAAACAAAAAGTTCTTAGCTGGGGTTGGTGCAAAACGGGGTACCTCACTATAGTATAGTCTGCGTATGATACCAGAGCTCAGGGAAAAACCTCAGTAGAAAAAAACCTTTCTCGCCGTTTTTACAAAATTGAAACTTGAAACTATTCGAATAAATACCTTCAATATTCAGATACAAAATACTTAACTCATGCTCTTGGTCCAGAAGGGGGTTTTAAACCAGGTCTGACATTCCAAGTGATGATTTTCCGAATCTCCTGTTCTTCTAAGACCGTTATAGGACCCTATTGAAGGATAATCATCTCAAATCTCTCAATGATTTAAACATTGGTATTTCATCCTAAATATCGAATTCAATTTCGGAATAATGATGAAAAACGTGTGACAAACTTATGTAATAGCCTTACCAATGAACGAGAGCCCAAAAGCACCTGCTCGGGGCTTTTCCCAAATTTTTTCAATTCGATACTTCGATATCTCCGATATAAGTTCAATTTCCGTCCATACTTCCATGCATTCAATATAACATTAACTATCATTCATTCTAACCCAAAGTAAACAATATTTTTGGAGAGTTCCGAAACAGCTTGCAAGCCGCAACAATGGCTTCAAGTGTGATCGCATCCACCCACGCGTCCTCTATCTGCAAGATCCTCACCCGTTGAAACGAAAGGGTAAACAAGATCGACAGATAATGCCCCATAATCCATATTTCAAATAAAAGTGCCCACCAAGGTGGTGTTTTCCGAACGGGTGTCGCCATTCATGGAAGTGCGACACGAAATTGCCTATTGTCGGTTTTGGAGTGACGGAATGCTACTTGCAATGATGTACAGTACAGGGTGTCCAGGTGTTGTTGTCTGATAATCTGTGATTTGGAAATGTACATACCTATTGCTTTCTTTCTCATAATAGCGAAGATACCTTAAATTGCCTAATCATTGCAGTCATTGCATCGCAGGTAACGCAGCTACTGCATTTGACATCAACTCAATTCACTAAAAGGCTTTAAACTTTTATATGGTTCTAGATCTGTGATTCACAATAAATTCATATATATATAGTCCGTTCACGAAAGGTTGAGCCGTCGGTTGGCCATGACAATTTGGCATATTACACTGTGTATATTGAAATTTTAGGTTATATTGTTTATTTTCTTGTCAGATTGATAAGCAATGTAATCAATATTGCATAGAGTTCTCTGATACCTAACTCTCAAGCTCATCAGAAGAGTCCTGGTACATTCGGCAACGTTGACTTTACTTTAAGTTATGACAGCAAATACTGCCGACTTCAGATAACTAAACAAACGCCTACTATGCGCTCAAACTTTCGTGAATGGACTATAGTTTACCTCGAAAAAAAATATTTTTCAAAAATGTATTCACTATTTTCAAGAATTGTCAGTTTCACCAAACATTTAATTACTAGAGACCGTATCATATGCATTTGCATATTTGCATATGCTTTTGCATATTTAAGATATCTTCAGCGGTATTCGCTTAATTTAGCTGAAATCCAGTTATGATGCATATTTTCAGTACATATTTTCTTCCCTGCGTTCCGAAATGCGATAAAAGTGCTGAATCCGACCAAATTCCACAAAATATGAGGTCTATTGAGTAATAATATTAATAATTGTGACTTTTGTCCGATTTTCGAATCACTTTTATCGAATTCCGGAACGCAGCATTAGTAGCCGCGCGTTACGAAAGTATCCGAATAATGAGTGAAATACGCCAAATGAACTCCATGTTGCCATTGGCATTTCCAAATAAACTTCAAGAAAAGTTTGAAAGTATATTGAAAGCCAGGTTGCGAAGATTAGTCTCTTAGCGAGAGTTTTATTGATGGGACGGTAGAAGTCTTACCTGAAACTATGAGGGAGAACATTAGCACCAAGGTTCAAATCCTCCCCAGTTACGTCCGTGGATGTGGAGCGAACCTTTTCCACATACAAAAATATTCTAAATGATCGAAGGCAAAATTTAACAATTGAACATTTGAAACAATATTTAATTGTAAACTTTCATAAAAACATTTAATACCATATTATTGAGAGTTGATTTTGAAGAGAAAATCACTTTTCATTTTTTTAGTTCCCAAAATTCATTATACAGTATTGCATACTCTGCATATTTTGCCTTTTTTCGTGCATATTTCAAGCATTGTTCATGCATATTTGCATGTATATAACAACGTTTTTATGTTGCATATAATTCGGTCTCTAATAATTACATATCATGAAAAATTTATATTTAGATGGCTGTTGGCGTATTTCAAACTTTATATGCCAATAATTAATAAGCCAGCCTAGCATCTATCAAAAAAATTCTATTGCGAACAAGTAGAAACCTTTCACAAACTATTTTCAGACGATATCGTGGTGTCAGATAATCTTTTTTCGTCTTCGGATGTTTCTGTTCGCATAATATTGCTGGATGTCTATGGGAAAAAGAAGAATCTATTGCAGCGACCATTTCAGCCTGTGAAACACTCAGAAAAATATTATATCCATATTTTATGCGCAGTGCCATTCTGAACCACCACCTTTCAATTTCGCCGGTACCACCAGAGCAGTAAAAACGTCAAAGCTAATTTCTTCGCAAATTAAGGCGTTGAAAATTCAGACTCTGCCATGGGTCCTTCTAGTGGGTTCGAACGCGACTCCAACTCGAAATATTGAGGAGGGTGTTAACAAACCCCTGCAGAGAATGCTTCCATTAATTGCTTTTCAAGATGTGGGTACCAGACCCGATTTGCCGTATAAACAATTTTACACTTTAAACGTATGTTGTGACTAATAGCAGTTAATGAATACGTATAGTTTTAAGTAGACCGGCTGATTTCTGCGATGGACGCTGAGAGATTACAAAATTGATCAGTGGTACCAAAAAGATCTGTACTAGACAAAAGGGCTCATGTGATGTCTGGATGTAATAGCACAGAATAACCTGATGAGACACTCAAACTCATTGAAATTAAGTAAAGAACAACGTTATCATAAAGCTCAATGAGATCATTGTATATAATGAAATGGTTTTATCGGTGATTATGATGTCTCTCGGATGAATTTGGTGATGGTGAAGCCTTCGAGCTTTTATATGCTCACAAATATCAGAAAAAGATATTTCGGTTGATGATCAAATAGTTTTGAAATCTCTCGAAAAATTCAGTATATTTGAGAAAATCTTCGACAAGAATCACTGAAATTTTGACCTTTGATGAAATCAGTTATACATAAATTCGACCTTCTAGATTATTAGGGTTTTCCATTTGAAGACGCAATATTCAGAAGAAATAATGTCGAATACAATGCAAAATTTATACAACGGAAAAAAATAAGAAATAAAATATTTTATCTACGACTCTTGTAAAATCTACTTTTTATACGTCTGTTTGCTTGGCCATGATAGTACCCATTAATGACAAGTGAATAACGAGTTATTATTCACTGCTGTCAGATGCTTCATAGATTTAGCTCTTAAATTGTATTCTTCAAATTGATAACTCTTCAGTATTCTTAAGTACCCAGACTAACAAATATGGGTATACCTTTTCAATAGAGGACCTAATCTACTTTTATTACATCAATTAAAGCAAAATATACAATGAAAATTTCTCCAAAAATTTCCCATGTGTCAATTTAACTTTTTCCACATTTGTAATAGAAGGGTTTTGTCACGGTCGTCAAATGTTAAAATCTTCAAGAAATATATTCAGTAGTAGTGGATAAAGTATAGTATGCTACTCGCGTATAATGGCTGTTATTCACTCGGTGATTTGGGCTACTCGCATACGGCTCGTAGCCTAAACTTCACTTCGTGAATAATAGCTATCATTATCCGCTCGTTGAATAATATACGTATATATATTCATAATTTCCGTAAAACTTTCAGTTTTTCACTCATTATTTCATATGAATGAAATCCTTATTTTTTTCACATTCATTTTTCTTTTTCTCGAAAATTTCAGATACTTTTTGACAAATCCCTGATCCAAAATTCTCGAGATTACTGTCGTAATGAAAAAATCCTAGAGCGACTAACGATATCACAAAAAACGTTTCGGAACCTCTGGCTCCATATTTCGAGAACTCATTGATTTACAACAGGCTTATTATATTTGGTAAGGCACCGCGTTAGGGTTTTAGCCGACTTTAGAGCCGTGTTATTAAATATTATACAGAGATTTCGATATTTTTGCCTTTAGGGTTATCGGGTTCTTGTGTAGACGTTCGCGTATGTTCCCACAGCAGCTCTGGGAAATGAGAGCTCACATCAAAGCATAAGAGTTTTTGTACGCCCAAAAGTTCTATTTTAGTTACGTTGTATTATTTTGTTCCTCCATCTATTTGTATGTGTCAACATGTTTAATGTTTGTTTAGTTATTCGAGATTAAATATTATATTTTCGGCGATCCCAAAATGAAACGTGATTTTAATATGTACGAAATTGATCATTAGTGACCCATTTCAAAGCTCAATTTCTGCTATTTTAATGTGCCATCCTCATGGCAACCCTTCACAAAGTATTCATAGACAAACTAAAAAAATAGATGAGCCACTCGTATATGCCGCGCCATCTGTCGGAGGAGGAGACTAATACACGAAAAAATTATTTTCAATTTGATAGTTAGATTAGATGTCGTTGCATTCATGGAAATCCTATCGAGAAAATAGTAAGTATGTAAAATCATTATTATTAAAAAACCTTTGAATTGTCAACTGACACAAGGAGTGGTTTGACACGTTCTTTTTGAAATATAATAAATTTCGATATGCCTGCAAGAGTGAAGACGTGCTGTGTTATTGGATGTGAAAATCGATATGCAAGAAGGTAATTATAAAATTTATATGTATATTCTGTTACCTATAAGAATTAAGATACTCGTAGTTTTCAAAAAAGTTTTTCATGTAATGAATGAGTTTAGTCGGTAAATACTCATATTTTGTATTATTGAATTCATTATTGTTAGTTTTTGAAAATGTTTTCAATGCAATTATTAGTTTATTGATTTGATATTTATGAAATAAATCTGTATTTTCAATTGGTGATACCTAATTCAGTTAATAAATTTTTATTCTATCCAGAATTTGATTATTGATCCTCATTTCTCGATTCCAAAAGAAAATCAGATGAAAGTTCGTTGCAGGTATTATTTTCATGAAAATAAATTTCCTCACTCATCGATAACTTGCACGAATCCATTTCTGATTTCCTTTTGGAAATTGAATTTCAAAAAACTTTTTGCCTCTTGTATATGGGTGTACCTACTTATTCAAATGGTGCACTACAGAATTCTTTTTGAGGCAACTTTACGATACAGATTGCTTTTGCAATTGAGCTTTTTTCACGAATTAGTAATGTTGTATAAAAACAGATGGCTTTGAAGCTTGTTCTACTAGTGTCTCATCTATTCTCCGTTTAGTCAGTCTATGAAAGTATTCAGAAGCATTACGAGAAATGTCAAAACTCTACTAGAAGATAGCTACATAGAAATTTTATTTTGTCAAATGTAAGTCTTGTGCAAAATGAAAATGTGTTTCAATCAAGAATTCGTACACAACTCATATTAAGATCGTCGAAAAAATCTTGTAATCAACTCGGTTATTAACGACTAATAGTCTCGAACAATTGTTACTGTTTTTAATAACATATTTGATTAAATAGCTATTATTGAATTGTTCAATAAAAATATTATCTGAACACTAGGTAATATTTCAATTGACATCAAACTCTTCAACTCCTTTATATTTAAGCGTGAAAAAGTCGTACCTACCGTAGATAATAATTTCGCTGCGAAATATTATCAGCTAGAAGAATATACCGTTCAAAACGTTTAACTAGTCCCACTTGAAGGAACGTGGATCCCAAAGAGATTCCCAGGTAGATCAATTAAATCGAAAAGGAAGTCGAAAAACATCTTCAAACAAAAGTAGAGCACTTGGGGCTGTTTTCGTGATTGACTGACAAATATTTACAACACGAAAGATTGACATAGTTTAAAATTACATTTGGCGGCTTCTGACCGAGATGTTCTCAGGGTGGTTCACTGGTATTTTTTGTAATTTTAACCTCCCACTGGAGATGTTTGAGATCGTGAAGGATATAATTTCTTGATTTTCGTCTGTCATTTGTACGTTGTTTATGTTTCTGATATTTTTATATTCAATTAGTAATGCGCGTTGTTGTTTATTCACACCTGAAATTAATGTGTTACCATTACGCAGTATGAAAGTATTAGTACTAGATTTAACACGAACACTTTTTTGGCAGTGAAATGTTACCTCGTGTTGAAATTTTACTTAGAACTGAACGTTCGAGATATGCGAATAAAATTTGATGGATTTGAAGTGACAGTTAATGCTCATTTTTGACATGCAATTAAGAATTTTATGTTCATCATTGGCGCTCATGCGAGCAATGACCTCAATTTTTTTTTCGGGAAAATGGTACGCAACTGAGATTCTTCAAACTTACAAATAGTTTAGATTTCTTCGTTCAATTTGTGAAAAATAATTATTTTTGTCTCCTTTCGTTTGGGGCGCCGTTTTTATCTAAAAAAGAAAACAGCTGTATCTCCTCATAATGTGGTAAAGTAGCAACTGATAAATAATTGTCCAATATTAAAAATTCAGGATGTCTTAAGGGCTATACACGAAGTTACAAAGTTGTTTTTGAATTATGTTGTTCATTTTAAATCGATTTGATAAACTTTCAATCATTTTATTTTTCTGTTCTTTTTTCAGCTTGGATTTTTTCATTTCAGAATTCCGAAGGCATTTTGAAGAGGGTTATCGATTAGACCAAATTTAGAAGAAATCCTTCAGTATTCGAATAGGTTTTAAGTGTTATTTTTGTTGGAACGCCGAGAAAGGGTTTTTTCTACTGGGGTTTCTTCCTGAGCTCTGGTATCATATGAAAAAATAGTATGGTACCACGTTTTCTACTAACTTCAGGGATTTTTGTTTTTGTTTTATGTATTGTTTCATGTTAGCTTCTGATTTCCAAAGAAATATACAGGGTGTCCCATAAATATCACGCGAAAGTGACACTGGAGATAGATTGGCATTAGGTCTATCAGATAGCATCAACATGACCTCAGTAAAAGTCCGCTGGTTTTCGAGATATCACCACTTCTGTGTATTTTTCAAAACTCCAGTTTTCGGTCTTTTATCGCTAGCATTGCTAGAAATTACTTCAAACTCATGTTTTTTTTTAAACATAGATAATTGAAAATAGTAATCATCGAAATTAATACAATCTTCAATTTATAGGCTCACAGAATCTTCTTCATGCGGACTGGGATGATTTATTCAAGATGTTGTCAATGAGGGAAGAGACAACATCTTGAATAAATCATCCCAGTCCGCATGAAGAAGGTTCTGTGAGCCTATAAATGAAGATTGTATTAATTTCGATGATTACTATTTTCAATTTATCTATGTTTAAAAAAAACAAC
This sequence comes from Propylea japonica, assembly GCA_013421045.1. Classification (NCBI taxonomy): domain Eukaryota; kingdom Metazoa; phylum Arthropoda; class Insecta; order Coleoptera; family Coccinellidae; genus Propylea; species Propylea japonica. The sequence goes on from CM024241.1 coordinate 83,095,720, forward strand.
ATGAGTTTGAAGTAATTTCTAGCAATGCTGCAATTGATTTATTCAAGATGTTGTCAATGAGGGAAGAGACAACATCTTTAACAAATCATCCCAGTCCGCACGAAGAAGGTTCTGTGAGCCTATAAATTGAAGATTGTATTAATTCCGATGATTACTATTTTCAATTTATCTATGTTTTAAAAAATTTATTAGGTTAACCTCCTTAAAGGCAAAGAATTTTTTTGTTTGTCATTTTTTCTTTATCTTAAAATGTTTTTTTTTACCTAGGCTATCCTGAATAGTTGCTTTAAACAATGAAATAATAATTTTACCGAGAACTAGAACAAAATCCTTAAAAAAATATCTAACTTATTGTATTTTATGCCGAAGTTAAAACGTTAACTTAAGTTTGACTGACTGCTGTGAAAAAAAATTAAATCAGTCTGAATCGACAAATAATCTCAAAAACTTGTCCATTTCATGCCCTTTTTAAAATGATACACAGCAGTCAGTCAAACTTTAGTTAACGTTTTAACTTCGGCATGAAATACAACAAGTTAGACATTTTTTGAAGTATTTTGTTCTAGTTCTCGGTGAAGTTATTACTTCATTGTTTAAAGCAACTATTCAGGATAGCCTAGGTAGAAAAAAACATGAGTTTGAAGTAATTTCTAGCAATACTAGGCGATAAAAGACCGAAAACTGGAGATTTTTAAAAAATACACAAAAGTGGTGATATCTCGAAAACCAGCGGACTTTTACTGAGGTCATGTTGATGCTATCTGATATACCTAATGCCAATCTAACTCCAGTGTCATTTTCGCTTGGTATTTTTGGGAGAACCTGTATGTTTGTTTGCACAAAAACGAAGTCCTATACGGAAACAAGGCAGAGACATTTTCGATCACGAATTTCATAAAGAATTCTAAAATGAATGTCAGAAATATCTTGCTTACAATTTTTTTAGTTTGTTTTTGGTACAATTTTAATACCCGGTATATCGGAAACGAAACGTTTGAGGACGAAAGCTATAAAGCATAATGTCATTATTTTTCATATCAAAACATCCTGTGTATTAATGATGCTGAATAAAAGTTTTTTTCCAAATCATCCTCGAAGTACCCATGTCATTGTCCCATTATTTCAACGTAGACTCAAAAATACTAAAACTTTAAATATCATTGATCAAAAAAATATTGAACCATTTTGCTCTGGTTGCACAACCCCTTAAATAAACACGTAAATATCTAACTGCCAAACAATTTCTCTATCACATTTCACGGTTAACGATCATCCTATCTCAAATAGTAACAGTTTTGTTCGGAGCGTAACCCATAAGAAGCTTACGCCAAAAAAACGTCTGTTTATAGACGCGAAACGAAAATTCAACTGCAAACGAAAGAACAAGTTACAATTGTATGCTGCAACACTTTAAAAGAAAATATGCAAATTCAAGAAACTACCCTCACGTCTACCAGCATCCACAATTATTTCTGATCTAATTTTATGCGGCCAGAACATTTCGCAAAAACCAGGACAGGTATTAATCTATTGTGTTTAAATCTGGGTCGTCTAGTTCACCGTGATTTTTATTTACATCAGAAAGGGGTGGGTCCTGGCTAGATTCGGGTATGTATTTGGAACAAAGCGAGATGTGGGGCATCCTTTTGAAAGAAAAAAAACTAATAAATAATAGTTTATGCGAGGGTAGAGAAATGTAGACCAGGCAAGAGCATGGGAGGAATCTGGTGGCTCTAGGAGAGTTGAATGAAGTCGAAATCTACGGTGGGTAGGGAGTTCTTACGGATGGGGATGGTGTTACCTAGTTAGCAACGAACTTATACTGTCTACTAACACTATCGCTTTTAGCTAAGTCTTATAAGTGTCCTAATTTCCAAGAAAAACTTGAGATGCAATTTATCTAGCACCCGGGTTTGAATACTTAATAATGCATAACCTCTAAACAGGAGACTATTGGTAGTCTCTGAAATTTCATGAATTTATAGTTCAGTGGAACTTCTCCCTATAACGGAAGAGCTAAATCCACAAAAAAATTCGTTATAAATCAATTTCGTTATACAGAAAATTTGTTTCTATAGTCGGCAATGTCGCGGTCGACTTCACTGATAAATTTGAGTTTATCAGTCAAAATTAAGCACTTGCTTTTAGAAATTTTTTACTCAATTTTTCATACTAGCGTATTGGTTAGATTAAAACCAAACAGCCAGGGGTGTATTTAAAACTGTTTCAGAAGGATCTCTTTGCCCGCCGTAATAATTTAGTTTTAGGACGGGATTTATTACGTGTGTCCGCAACAATTTCGGAAAAAACCCACCCCCTTACCTTCTTACCAATACCCTTTCAAAAAGTGATGTTCTTTGAATATTTCGTTTTAGAGACAATTTACTTCGTTTTAGAGTTTTTAACATGGAATTTGGATTCAAGGTGCAATGTCTTGTACGACATTCGTTATACTGACGTTCGTTTCAGGGGAGTTCCACTGTATTTTGATAATTATTTTTACCTCGACCCCAAAAAAAGCTCACTTTAAAATAGACGTAAATAATCAATAATGTTACTTCAATGCATGATTTTTCCTATTTTTTAAAGTATGATGTCCATGGGCAACCGAAAATAAATTATTTTAAACAATTCGAGTGATTTACAAACTTCACTGAAACATATAATTTTATATTATGTCGAATGCATCTCTTGTGCAAAAAAATTTCAATCAAGAATAATTTATATTCAATTCATAAAACGATCAATGAAAAAATATTCCAATTATATTATGTTTTATCAAATTAAAAATGCTTTTTTATTAGCTATTACTAAAACTATTCATATTGTCATAAAAAAAATTTTTGAAATGATGAGAAAAGCATTGAAGTGGAGTCAGATGTTCGTACAAAACGAATTCAAAATTTCGTCGAAGAGTATGTTTCTCTGTTAACCGACAATATGCAATATGCAGGGTCTTACTTAATTCCTTCAAAGAAACTTTGGCATGAAAATCACAGTGACTCCTATTTTCTCAATTTTTTTCTGTTGAGCCACCGTTTCAGGAAGAGCATATTTGTTAAGCTGAATTCAATGGATTTTCGTAGTATATGCTACTCTATGTTAATTTGAAGGAAAAATTGTTGTCCGATTTTCTAGAAATCCTCGAATAAATCAAATAAGCGTTTCCAGTGATTTCCAAAAAAATTAATCTTAGGAAAAACACAATCTTGTTGTATAACGGATGCCAACTGGTAACTCTGTTATAAATCTTCATTCCTATTAATTATGCTTGCTCGTTCGTCAACATGGCGGACGTTTGAACTTACAAATATGGTGAGTAATATTTTCAATATTCAAATGGGAATTTAAACATTTTGACTTTTGAGTAATTAATTAAATAGGTATACAATAACAATACTCTTGCCGCTGTCACTTGTAAAAAAACCAAAATTTTAACATACTGGATATCCCCATTCTTGATGCTGACAAATTCATTGAAATTTTACTTGGATTATTTCCATCATTCTTGCTTCTTCTATTCAATGTTCTGGCAGCATTTGCCAACCGTCGCGTCGTCAGAAAATACATTTTAGACATGGAACTTTCGGAAAACTGAAAACAACGTAACGAAAGTGGATTTTTCGATTGAAAATAGATGGATTTAGATTCAATACCGCACTTACTAGACTTCGGTATTTAGGAATTCAGAAAATCTTTGCACTTATTTGTCAGGAGCAAATTGGTTTTGAAAAAATTGTTGCCTAACAGTAAAACTAAAAAAGGAAATGAATGTAAAGGATGATGTAACTTTTCGGTGTCTATATCAGACACCTTCTTCAGACAAACTTGTAAAACCTTCAGAATTGTGTGTTTTTTCATTTGCAGTCTAATTGACAATTCACAAATATTTTTAATTATTTCTGTTTCAGCGACTGGCAATGAAAACCTATAAAGTTTTTAAACCATACAATATTTCAGCGGATATCCGTTTCACGAACCATTTCAAGCTCTTCAAAGAAATCGCAACCAACAAAAAACTACATAACAGAAAATAATTCCACATTATCTTTTTTGGCCGACACCATCCATTCTGTAGCATGAGTAGCACGAGCGCCAGGCTACCCAGGTCGTTTTTAACCTGAATCTTGAGGTTTCAGGGGGTTCCTAGACCATCCCTTGCAATGAAGTCAGGTAGGACTGGTTCATTTTTTTCGTTTTATTCAACCGATAGGTATCGTTGTCTCTCAACCCCCCTCATATTTTAATTTAGAGGGCATTGCACTATTTCTCATTTCTTATGACCATAGTTTTCTGGTTACCTAATGTGCATGAAGTGAAAATGTGCAATAAATTTTTCCAACGACCGAATGATGTTGTGTTTTCGAGTATGTGAGGTCGTTACTTTGAAATATTTGGCCATTATTCAAGTGACCATTACTATGAGAAGAACTCTTTTTATTAGTTCATTGTTGCGATATGAATTGAGAATAGATTTTTAGTTATAGTAAGAAGGTTTCATTTCACAGAGTACAGAAAAAATTTTAAAAAATTCATTCGTTTTATCTAACAATTCTAACAGACATGAGTTAGACTATTGCTTAGCAAACTGGTTATTCTTAAATTTTAATTAATGATGATCATAGACAAACTAGAGCGAATATTACAATCAATTCTGAGTCCGAGTAAACAGAAAAGATGTAAGAATATCACTTCATAAAAATAAAATTTGGAAAAATGAAATAATTATGCAATTATGGAAAATGTGAAGAGAAAATTTGGAATTTTTTCAATGTGTTATAATATCTATATGTATTGTTGGTCGATAGCCATTTGTATTACTGCAATAAAACACAGTTACTGCTACTAAGAATCCCTAACTGAGGTTAGGTTAGGTTAGGTTAGGTTAGGTTAGGTTAGGTCAATGTGTTATAATATCTATATGTATTGTTGGTCGATAGCCATTTGTATTACTGCAATAAAACACAGTTACTACTACTAAGAATCCCTAACTGAGGTTAGTGCAAAACGGGGTACCATACCATTTTTTCGAATGATACCAGAGCTCAGGGAAAAACCTCAGTAAAAAAAACCCTTTCCCGAAGTTCTTATAAAAATAAAACTTAAAAAACTATTTGAATATTGAAGGATTTCTGAAATAAAAAATATGTAGTGTTGGCCTTAGAACTAAAAAAATGATTGTGCGAACAAATGTTGAATATAAAATAAGAACAAATTCAGGAAAATTTATGACAACGAAAAAATAATATAACACCAAATATATCAAGTTAGGTAGATTCAAATACAGGATGTTACGATTGTTCTCTTTTCGTATTGAAACATGTGAGTATATCAAAACATGAATTTAATTCACATTTAATTGCTGCTTTTACGTAATTTTTGATGGTCTTTCACAACAATCATTTGACAGTGTTGAATTCCCATTTCCTGATCCCTCAGAACATCTGCTTGAATTAAAACAATTTTCAATGTGTTAAACGCAATCAATTGCTCTATTAGACATAGCATGGCACTTCCCATAACCAATATTTTGACAGGAGGGGTGATGGACATTTATCAATTATTCGGTAATTTTCCCATCATTTATTCGTTTGATGAGTATGTATTTGGGGTGGTTTATATCCCATAAAACTTCACATAATCCCTATAGTAAATTTTGTTCAATAATGAACATGACATTCGGATATGATTGAAGGTACATCCGTTAGGTTGTTTCAAATAATTTTTTCTCACATCATATTGCATGTGATGGTTATTTACCTGAAATAATCCCATGAAATCAACTCGAACGTTTTGATGAAGAATGAAAAGATAAAGGGTTTTCCAATAAGAGGTGTTATTTTGATAATCAAAGAAAAATTCCATTTTTCAATTATATGATCGCATGTTTATTTCATTATAAAGAAAACTATGCCGTTAATAGTGGAAAATAACATCAGGCAAATGACCACCACGACCACAGCTTAAAGGACCATATCCTTTTAATGAAATTTTCCACAACCAATCGCATATTGCGGTCCGACAAGGTGCTTCACAACGACCCAAAATATTCGAGTTTTACGAACCGTCTCTGCCAAATTTTCACCATCACCATTTTTATAGAAATTTAATTATTTCAATGCGTTCTTGGAGCCGTGACATCTACCGAAATAGCGGGCTATTCAAAATAACACCACCTCTTTTTGGAATACCCTTTATTAAAAAGTTTTTTCCATTTTTCGAAAAAATTGCGAGAAAGTTTTCCTTATCATGTATTTCATTTTTTTATTGATGGATGTATGTTCAATCAATTTATATTAGTCAACAATATTCTGTAACTCTCAATCGATAGAAACTCAAATATTTAACGTATATTTCTTTAAACTAATGCTTCAATAGCTTTATATGAACCAGATAGATAGTAGATACCAACATGTACCTGACTAGTTTTATAATAGTCTCTTCTATGACTATCACTTTCAATAGTTCCAACAAAATAGTACCTAATTCGATACAAGTTTCATAGAAAACATTTTTCTAGGTACCTGAGAATGTACGATGAATAAGGTGGTACATGCCTTATTAGCATAAAATGTGAATATATTACAAGAACTACTTGCTACAATAGTCATAAATGTTGTTATTATGCAGAAACTGTATTCATAAATAATGACAAAAATAATTACGATTCACGTATTTAGGGGAATGAGTTATTGCAATCTCACCTAATCTGCGAAAGGGCAGGTCCGTATTCTTGACATTTTCAGAGTTTCGCAACATTGAAAGAGATTTCACATGGATACGTATTTTTAAACTTCCCCATTTGGAAGAAAAGAAATTCGTAATATTTCCTTGAGAAAACGATTTTTCGTTCTTTGAAATTCACTAAATCACTAATAAGAAATGTACGTCTTTTAAGTTTGTCAATACTGATTCTGGGTTAATGAATTTTGTAACAACATATAATATAAACATTAGAAATGGAATTTTGCATTTTATTTCGCATGTAGGAATTTCTTTGATATCTGTTGATTATTATGTATAAAAGAATAGAATGGCATGAAATAATGCCAAAAGTTCGGGAAGGGACTATCTAGCAGTGGTAGTAGGTAGATATAGGTACATATAGAAAAAAAAGAATGAATATATTCAAGAATGTACTAAAAATTGCCAAAGTATTGTATTACTGGTTTTACCAGGAATTAAATTGAAATTTTGCACTCTTGTTGATATTGGTAAATCGGAGCATGAAATCTGTATATTTCGTTCTTTCAATTTGAAAAGTAGAATTGAATTTTTTCTTTAAATATTGAACCTTTCTTGAAAATTTCAAATTTTGGAATTGTTCCTTTCCATCGTAATTCCAATAACCTCTGAAACAGCTTTAAAACATGAAATTTCCAGGGTTGGTAAAGATTTCAATAAGAAAGTTGCTGTTGAGTGGGAATACTTGAATTAAGTGAGACAGAAGCTTATAAGCACTTGTATCTATTCGAAAAACGATCATTCAACTCTGAATAAGTTGTGAATGATCGTTTTTCGAATAGATACAATGCTTATAAGCTTCTAACTCACTTAATTCAAGTATTCCCACTCAAGAAGGTTAAGGAAATTGAAGATTCTATAATATTCTTCAATAACCTATGAATGCAAATATTTCTGTAAAATGAAAATATTGCCATGCATACAGGGTTGAATGTAAGATCTTAAACAAATGCGAAAATGAAGTCAATAATTCCTTAGTAGATGTTGAGGAAGATTTTTCTAAATCTGTTCGCTAAAATGATTGACTCAGTCCACCCCTGGAAGTATGCCGCTGTTCTCAGAATGAATCGGCGTTTTCAGCACATCAATAAAACGAACACACATAACCTATATTATGCCAACTCCAAGAATATCTGAATAACCGAACACTCTCATTAGCCGGCTTGTGTTTGAAACAACCCTCTTGAGAGACTGGGGTGAGTTGCACTTATCGAGAATGATTTCTTTGATAGCCGAAGGGATGCGGCCAAGTCTTTGACAGGTATTTGCAGCTCGGGGGTAATGTAAACACTGGCAAGAATTTGTCAGCCAAAAAATATAGTTTTTCGAAGTTTTCTCTTCTTCTCAGTAATCAGAATTATAATTTTATATATTATATTAATATATTCCTTATCACGATTATTCGAAGAATACCATAGTTATGGTTCAGGAGATGAGAAAGTTACAAAATATGTCAACACACACAGTGTTAGTGTATAAGTGCGACCAACTTCAGGACATGATTCTTCATAAAAAATAATGACATTATACTGTATAACTTTGGTCCGCAAATGCTTCGTTCTTCTAGATACAGGGTGAAAAAGTTCTACCCACAAACTGACTAGAAAAAAGTGATACACTAACACTACTGAGATATTGCGAACTAGGTAACATCATAACGTACTAACAGCATACCTACTTGAGATCATACTCAAGCGCCGTGTTTCACACATTCTAATTTTTCAAGTGCGATGTTGAAAAGGCTTGCAAGTTGTGCATGAACAAAACTGTGATGGTCAACTTCATTCGGTGACAAATTTCATCAGATACCATCGTCTCAAAATAAATGAGCCATGACAAAGTGCACATACTGAAAACCTCGTTGAACTGATAAATAAAAAAAATTTTCTTGAAAATTTCTGCAGGCCTGTAAGAAGATACGAAGACATTGCCAAAAGAGTACAACATGCCCCACCTTCCCCTTTTCAAAATATTTAGAGAGTTGATGGGGATGGCACATAATGCAACAAAAATCCTTCAAAAATGCATGGAAATTTGTTAAAAATTAAACAAAAATTGACATTTTCAGGATTTTGAGGCCAAATATTTTTCATCTGAAGAAATAAATTTTAAACATAATTCAGACGCGCACTGTATAATATTGTCATTATCATTATTTTCTCATGCTGAATCACCACCAGGAGCTTATAGCACTCATTCCGTTACACTCTGTATACAGTGAGCATTTTCTTCAAGTAAATGAACTTCTAGTATTTCAACTTGGTAAGTATAGGCATCAATTTTTGACTGTTCTAAGGAGAAAAAAAATACAGTGGATCTTCCTTAAAAGGAACGTCTGTATAACGAATTTCTCTATATAACGAATTTCATACAAGATAATGCACCTTGAATCCAAATTTCATGTTAAGAACACCCTCTAAAACAAAGCAAATTCTCTCTTTAATGAAATATTCAAAGAACATCACTCTTTGAATGGGTATTGGTATGAAGGTATAAGGGTGGGTTTTTCCGAAATTTTCCAGACGTACGTAATGAATTCCGACCTTAACTAAATCATTACGGCGGGCAGAGTGATCTTTCTGAAACAGTTTGAATGAACACCCCTGGCTGTTCGGTTTCAATCTAATCATTACGCTAGTGAGAAATTGTTGAGTTGTGCGAAAATGTCTAAAAGGAATGCTTAAGTTTGAATGATAAATTTAAATTCATCAGTGAAGTCTGCTTTAGAAACAAATTTTCTGTATAACTAAATTTGTCTATAACAAATTATTTTGCGGATTTAGCACTCATGTTATATAGAAGTTCCACTGTAAATGAAAATTTTTTATTTTTCTACTGGAATTATAATATTTTTCAGTATGAAGCAGATCTACAACAATATAAATCTTTTTTCAAATAAGTGCCTACTACCCCTTTCCTCTTTTGAACACCATCCTCAGTTTTCCTTCAATCCAAACGAAAATGTCACAGCTTAGATTCTCCCAGGAACCTGCAACAACAAAACAGAATTAGAAATAGAAACCACTCGTATCTTTAGAAAATTTTCAACCATTGTACACGCCCCATCTATTTCGACGTCAATAGCATCCCCGATTGTCCACGTTTCGACAATCGACCTCAGTACTCGACTTCCTCAGGGATCTAATCATTTCCATACCCTCGAACATGAATTCTAATGCCTAAATCCCTTATTCTCTGTCACAAATCTCATTTGAGCACAAAGACCGGATCCTCGAGCCCATAAAGAAGAATAATTAGAGTTTACTTTGCGGCTCTGAGAACATGAGCTGGTATTTATGTAAAAGATTAGTGCTATATTGTTAACCGCATCTTTTGGTTTAGCAGCTTTAGCAGCAGGGTACGGAAGGTAGATTCTTGGGCTGTTTTCTTCTCTTGTAGAGAGTTGCGTCATTTGTTAATGCGATTTTGAATAGGTGAATGATGTGCAGTTATCGGAAGTAACTAAGCTTATTAAGGAAGAGGAAGTTTAGATTTTGTGGCGAAATGTTTTGAATACTGTTATTTCTGGAAATTTGGGTTTAAATATTTTTTTAATCTTATTTCTCAAACGACCATGACATTATTGATGGAGTCATCATCAAGTTTGGTTTCATGAAACCAAGCAAATAGTTATTTAATCAACTACAGTGAAACTTCCCTAAAACGAAAGCGCTAAATCCGCAAAAAAATTCGTTATAAAGAAATTTCGTTATACAGAAAATTTGTTTCTACAGTCGGCAATGTCGCGGTCGACTTCACTGAAAAATTTGAGTTTATCATTCAAATATAAGCACTTCCCTTTAGACATTTTTGCACAACTTTCACACTAGCGTGATGGTTAGATTGACACCTAACAGCCTGGGATGTATTTAAAACTGTTTCAGAAGGATTTCTTTACCCGCCGTAATGATTTAGTTTAAGGTCGGAATTCATTACGTACGTCCGGAAAAAATTCACCTACATACCTTCTTATCAATACCCATTCAAAGAGTGATGTTCTTTGAATATTTCGTTATAGAGAGAATTTACTTCGTTTTATAGGGTTTTTTATCATGGAATTTGGATTCAAGGTGCAATATTTTGAACAAAATTCGTTATACAGAGAAATTCTTTATACAGATGTTTGTTATAGGGAAGTTCCACTGTAGTTATTTAATCAACTATTTTAATAATGACAACGATTAATGAGATATTTTTATCTACGACTATCACCCATTAATCACAAGTGAATAATGAGTTATTATTCACTGCTGTCAGCTGCTTCATAGTTATAGCTTCTGAATAATATTCACTTAATTGATATTTCTTCAGTATCATCAAGTACTCCAAACAGAAAAAAATGGGTATATTTTGTCAATCAAGGCCAAATCCACTTTTATAACATCAATTAAAGCAATTTTTATTACAGAATATACAATGACAAGTACTCAAAAAATTTCTCATGTGTCAACATGGCTTTTTCCACTCGGTGATTTGAGCCATTCGTCTACGGCGCGTAGTCTTAACTTCATCTCGTGAATAATAGCTATCATTATATGCTCGCTGCATAATATACTAATACGCATGAGTAAAAAGTGGAACGAGCGCGTTGATAGTTCAAGGCATTTTATCGCTAGATCAATTAACTAGAAATAACAAGATTTTTCCGTCGACCACATTATGAATTGAGTATTAGTTTTTGATTGAAAAACATTCTATTGTTGCATACGACATATTATATTTGACATGATAAAAATTTTGGGCTCCAAAAATAAGGCTACCCAAGAAAAAGGCTTAGGGAAGCACAATGCCAAAAAAGGTAACACTGTCAGATACCTTGTATTTTAGAATTCCCATGAATAATAGTTGTAATGTAATATGCAACAATGTTTGAGATATCAACATAGCACTTTTTTGGGAAGCCAAATTCAGAGGTCTCCAACTCCAAAATGGGGACCATTTAAAAGAAATTAAAAATAGGGGTTTTCTAATTTTTTCGATGAACCCTCTTGCTAAATTTTGTTGCATATTTTCGGAACATCCTGCTTAAAATAGCTCAAATGAAATAAAATCTAAATACCATTTACCATATCGGAATCATAACCACCTAGACCTGGAACGCATTTCCATCAATAAAGAAATGAAAGCACCGGAATGAATTAAACTAGAACTTTTATTGATCCTTCGAGACGAGCTCGCAGAAGCGCTAAAACCAAAAGGCAGATGCATCAAACACTCGAAAAGGTTTCAGTTACGTCTTTCGCGTAATGAGTTCAAACACACATAAACTGCAGGGTGAACTAGTTCATTGTCCACGCGTGGTGGTGTAAGATTACCGAAGTACCATTTTAAAAAGGCGAAAGGTGGGCATAACCTTTTACCTTCGAGTTGTGGACTATAAACGTCTGGGTAAATAGAAAAGACACGCGTACATTTGGCGTACTTTGGCATCGGCACAGAAGCAGGTGAAGAAATGCAATACTTTAATAACACAGCCGAAGAAGTGAAACGCAGATGTCTTTTGCAAATAGGTCACAGACCCTCCGTGTGTGTTGGTCTCGATTCGAATCGTATTGAGGAGGACTTAAAAAAATCGTAAGATGGTTATTCCTAATTTGATGTTTTTAATTCTTTGAACTTTATAGTCTTCTGTTTCAATTACTCTTTAACAAATGCTCCAATTCGAACAAGCATATCCCAAGTAGCATATGAAGGGTTTTCCCATAGACTCATAAAAGAATGGACAGGACGTAGGACGTGTGAGAGAGAATATTGACTTCAGACAAGGATAGAATAATATTAGTGCGAAGCACAGAACATACAATAAAAACATTGTATCGCATTAGATCTTTTTATGCTCTGTGATTTTTCCAACATTAAGAGAGAGAGATACTGTGAAGGATGGAGTAATATTAGTTTAGTTTAGTCTATGCACAACACTAATCTTACTCCATCCTTCACAGTATCTCTTTCTCTTATGTTGGGAGTACGAAACTTAGTGCGAAAGTCACGTGACGCCCTGTCCATCCTTTTATAAGTGTATGGGTTTTCCAATAAGAGGTATCATTTTGAATAGCCCGCTATTTCTGTAGATGTCACGTTTGAAGCTGTCATTTTTTGACATTTGACAAGTAGAAACTACACCATTAATAAAAATGGAGCGATACACACTTCAAGAAGGCACTGAAATTATTAAAATTCACTATAAAAATGGTGAAAATTTGGCAGTGACGATTCGTAAAACTCGTACATTTTTGGGTCGTCGTGAAGCACCTTGTCGGACCGCAATACAAAAATTGGTGAAAAATTCGAGCTGCTGGGACAAGTTAGTGATGTGAAGAATAAAACCCGTGCACGTCGCTTAAGAACAGCCGAGAATATTGCTGCTGTAGCCGAAAGTGTTGAAGAAAACCCAGGTTTGTCCATTCTTCGTCGTTCTTTGGAAGAAGGCATTCCACAAACGTCATTACACCGTATTTTGCATGAAGATTTGGGTCTTAAGGCTTATAAAGTTCAGTTAACATAAGAACTCAAGTCGGCCGATCATCAACAACGTCGTGTCTTTGGTCAACAAGCAAAATTGTCGCATTTGGGGCTCGTAAAACCCAAGAGTTATTGTTGAAAAGCAACGTGTGACTGTTTGGTGCGGTTTATGATCCAGCGGAGTCATTGGACCTTACTATTTCAAAAATGAGTCTGGAGCAACAGTAACGGTAAATGGATTGCGCTATCGAGAAATGATTAATGATTTTTATGGCCGAAATTGGATAGTATTGATCTGGACGTTTACTTTCAACAAGACGGTTTTACGTGCCACATAAGCAACGATCTTTTATGGTATCTCTCGAAGGGGTGATCACAATTGGCCACCGAGATCTTGTGATTTAACACCTTGCGACTTCTTCCTTTGGAGCCACGTGAAAGAGAAGGTCTACTTCAATAACCCAGCGTCGATTCAAGACCTCAAAGATGGAATTGGTGAGGCTATCGAGGGTATAGGACAGCCACTTTGCGATTTGATTATGGAAAATTTCATTAAAAGGATATGGTCATGTAAGCGTGGTCGTAGTAGTCATTTGCCTGATGTTATTTTTCAATATTAACGGCAGAGCTCCTTCTTTATGATGAAATAAACATCCGATCATTTGTACTGAAAAATGGCATCTTTCTCTGAATATCAAAATAACACCTCTTATTGGATAACCCTTTAGCATATACAGGATAGGTTAGAGGAACTTGCCTTCAAGTTAATATACCGTTCAAATGAAGAGAAACTAAAATAAAAAATCGAAAATTCAGATGAGACATTTCCTCGTCAAAACTAAACGATTCTCTTTCCGTTATAGAGAAGATGAATGAAATTAATCCATTAAAAGTTCGTTTGTTTGTAAATGAGCACATATTTTGATGGTTACCTGCTAGGTCTGCGTAGAGATTGAATTTCATGCTGATTTTCAATCGGGTCGGAACTTTAACAAGTAATTTATTGAGGTGATTGTCCGCATTTATAATTATGTTGAAATTGAATGCTCGCTTCGGGAATAATTACCAGAAGAATTTGTAGATCCTGCGGTGTCTCATGCATTTATTCACATTTATATGGAAAAATTAGTGTAGGACTGATGTTAATGGATTGTTTCTATTATTTTTCACTCGGAATGATGTTTAGTTGTTCCTTTCTTGAAATTATTTGAACAAGAAGATAGTTTGAAACGGTTAATGAAATTTTATTGTTAGTTTTAGCTAAAGTTGATTCCAAATAAAAGATGTAATGGTCTTTTTTACTTATTTCAAACTTAATCTTATTTAAGTGAAAGTATGAGATCACCTCAATCTTATATTGGCATAATATTAACTGACGATATTGGACAAATAAAAGTCATTTAATAAACTAGGTTATTAAAGACAGCGACTAATGGTCAAGATATTCTAATGCGTGAGCGGAGCAAACGCTTTAATAGTTCGAGACCATTAGTCGCTCGACTAATAACTAAGTTGATTACAAGATTTTTCCGACGATCTCAATATGAATTGTGTTTGGATTCTTGATTGAAAATTAAAATACATTCTCAATTCGCACAAGACATACATTTGACATAATGGAATTTCTATGTTTCTATGTTCCAGTAGAGTTTTGACATTTCTCGTAGTGCTTCTGAATACTTTGTGTTCGGTTGCCATGAGGATTGCACATTGAAATGGCTAAAAAATTGAGCATTAAAATGGGTCATTAATGCTCAATTTCGTACACATTTAAAGCACCTTTTATTTCGAGGTCGGCGGAAAAATTCCATAATGTATACTCCGTTCGCGAAAGGTTGAGCACATAGTAGGCGTTTCTTTATTTATCTGAAGTTGGCAGTATTTGCTATCATAACGTAAAATAAATTCAATGTTGCCGAATGTATCCGGCCTCGTCCGACGAGCTTGCGAGTTATCAGACAACTCTATGCAATATTGACAACATTGCGTATCAATCTGACAAGAAAATGAACATCATAACCTTAAATTTCAATATACACAGTGGAATATGTCAAATTATCATGGCCAACCGATGGCTCAACCTTTCGTGAACGGACTATAGGTACGAATTGAAATTGAATTTAGAAATAATATTCTAATTTTTGTGGAAGCATCAGTAGAAATCAGTGTTGTTAACAACATAATCTCCTACTAAAATAACATAATTGTTTTATTTTCGAACGCTAACAGATATTAAGAAATGCGAAATCGTCGATATATCAAAATCTGAATGAAAATTCATATTTGCCAAAGGTTGCAAAAAGGACATTGAATGTAGTTTCTTCATTTCAGGGTTGTCCAAAGTTAAATTTGTATTGGTGAAATGCTACTTTTCTATTTTCCAAAAAGGATCACATTATAAATAAAGAGTTCACGTTTAGGAGCAAATACCGTGGAACTTCCTAACGAACGTCTGTATAACGAATTTCGTACAAGACATTGCTCCTTGAATCCAAATTCCATGTTAAATACACCCTCTAAAACGAAGTAAATTCTCTCTTTAACGAAATATTTCAAGAACAAAAACATCACTCTTCGAATGGGTATTGGTAAGAAGGTATAGGGTGCGTTTTTCTGAAATTTTTTCGTACGTGCGTAATAAATCCCGACCTTAAACTAAATCATTACGGCGGGCAGAGAGATCCTTCTGAAACAGTTGTAAATACACCCCTGGCTGTTTGGTTTCAATTTAACCATTGCGCTAGTGTGAAAAGTTGTGCGAAAATGTCTAAAAGAGCATGTGATTAAGTTCGAATGATAAACTCACATTTATCAGTGAATGATTTAGCGCTTTCTGAAAAGTTCCACTCTTTTTTCATTTTATCAATATTTATTAGAATTCCTGAAACTCAAAGTTGATGGACTTTTTTTTTATGATACACTAAACACATCGTTATTCAGATTGTATCTATTGCATCTCTACCTCGTTGTCTATCTTATGCACAATCGAAGACTCTTCTTCAGATCTATATCACAGAAATCCGCCTTGAATTCCTTTCAAAAAAATCCTGAATGATTCTTCACTATCTCTGTCAGATATTCCCATACAACCGCCAAAATTCGCTACGGTTTTTCTATGATCCAGGTCACCCCCGACCATTCAGAGGTATTTGACCGTCAAAAGAGACCCAATTTTTCAATATCCATATTTCATCTCATTGTCCGGATCACAGAAATGAATCCTACGGATGTCTATCAGCAAATATTTGCCACTTGAGAGACTTTGCAGCAAGATCAAAAGATTAAAGATGATCCGATTTTGCAGGGAAAATAAACCGTGACATCGTTTGTCTGTGTGCGTTTGTACCGTGCCCAATTCATAGAATCTAAGGACTTATTTCCCATTCATATGGACCTTGACATTCACGTCGAACGGCCTCAATGAACGTCTTAAACCCTTTGAAATCTTTTCGAATCCCGTTGACATGGAAATGTATTGTTGCGGTTTCTGAATTGTTGAAGGACTAATTGTAGTCCTGGGACCAGAGAATTGTATCGATCATGCGAGGATCGTATGTAAAGGTACCGATTGTCATCGCTGGTGGGTAAATAAGACGGAATATTAGGATGTTTCGTTTACAGAGTGCGGTATGGTGGTATTCTTACAGGTTTCAAGGTCAAGGCTACTTTACAGAACATTTTTTTTCAAGAATGCTAACTCTATACAACATCAAATATTCAAAAGACATTCGGAATGAAAAACGAGAGCAACAATATGAATATCATTTTAAAATAAAATGAACGAAAACGAACAAGTTCTGTGATTGATTGAAGAGATTTAGTTCCAATTTTCTTCGCTATTCCAAGCTTTCTATTTGACTGAATAATTTCCAAAATCACTTCAGTTAGAAGTGAAGTGATTTTAACAAATAGAACATACCTTTTTCGTATGACAATTAACAAAACGATAAGGTTTGAAATCAGAGCACCAAATAGGAATATCGACGATAGTTTTGAAGGAAATTCTGAAAGTAATATGAATTATTCATTACTAGCAATGTGAACACAGGATAATAATAATTCACTTTCTGTTATGTTTAGAAGCAAATTGTAAACTCTCACCAAAAGGTTTTGTTATTGTTAAGATGAACTGAAGTGATTGAGAAATTAAACTGATTTTGTCAGAAAGCAACATCAGTTGGAAGTGATGCGCATCAGTTCAACGTCACAGCATCGTCAAATAGAACGCGCATCAACTGATTTTGCATCAGTTGGAAGTGCTTCGAATAGAAAAAGGGCCTTTTGTTAGGTACTATTACAATTTGCAAATTATCTTGAAACAACATAAATGAACAGCTACATTTCAAAAAAGTGCTGTTATTTTAAAGCAAATTTTAATTAATTCTACTATACCTTGTAGGAAAGAAGCATTAGGAAAATCTTATTTTTACACATTTACCATGTCCCTTCAGGCATTTATCTATTCACTGTCAATTAAGGGATACAGCAGATAGTTTCATTAACCTTCATCTCAAAATGCTGAAATTTGAACAATAACCATGAAAATATTTTTGGAGATCTATAGCTGTTTACCGACGAAAAGTTATATATTATATGACATTTTTTTCCTTTTATCATCTAAGCTTCGCAATCCAATATGTCTCTATGACGCTCGAGTGAATCCCGATTTAGCTACGTGGGCTTCCCTACTGAAAAGAAAGATGAAGCGTACGTCACTCCCAAACACCAATTCTGATCGTTTGAAGTCGCTAGCGCATTTCGATTATTTCGATGAGTTTTTTCTGGAAAACCTGCCGACCAAACAAGGAACGGATAATCGATATGATTTTCTCAAGGTCTTTATTTCTTAAATGGTGTGCTCAATGATTCTCGAGCCCAAAATATCTCATTAAAAATATTCAACTTAATCCATCGAGAATATATGTCATCAGAGTTGTCATTTTTCATCTGTCTTATCTGTAAGATCTGTTAATTCTCATGAAAATACAGTTGACTCATAATTCCATATCTCACCTCAACTATCCCGAATAACTTAATGAATAAATTTCGAAATAGTAAATTAACTGTTAAGCCGAAATCCAGGAGATGATTTCTGATCTTTTTCATGCTCCTACCGAAAGATAAACAAACGATAAATCTGTTAGAATATTCGAATTGTTCATAGAATTCGTCCATTTCTATAGAACCCTGCTGCTTAACTGCTTATATCAAAAAACTATCAGATACCTTCATGAATAAAACACAAATTTGTTACGTGTTGAACTGGAAGAACGTCTTTGCAGTAAATTTGTAGTGTTGAACTCTGTAGGTCGCCAACTGGGCATAAAGAAGCATTCAATTATATTTAAACAGTGTATTCCTGAGTGACTATCATGAATTCAAGTTCAAATAAAGAATATAAATTATTTCTTATACTTAATTCACATAAAAAACTTCAATTTCCTGTTAAATTACTTCGTTCCAAAAAATATAGTTGGGTTAAGTGAAAATTTTTGTTTCAGTTTCATTCGAAGTTTTTGTGGTTTTCAGTGGAAGCAGTTAGGCATATTTGACTTCGAATTCTTTATCACTCAATCTTTATAATCATTAAACACAAGTTTTCACTGTCCTGGTTCCTAGAACAGAAATTCAGTTCTACATTTGTCAAAAAAATTGAGGAAGGTCCTGGTGCTTTTGAGCGTTCGTTCATTGGTAATGCTATTAACCCAAAATTTTGTAGAGGACTTGAGATTTATACTATGTATGTATATGAATGCGATATCTCAGCACGATCGGAATTATTCAATAAATGAATAGGTAAATAATCAATAATTGAAAGAAATTAAATTATATGGTTCTGATGATGCGATTCTCTTGAAATTTAGGATAAACATTCAGTATATCATATATCTTGCTATGGAAATATAAAGAGTCTTCTTTTCAATATTCCAATTGAATTTTCTATGGTTCTGTTAATACTAGTGCCACAAAATTTCGCACGAAGCTTTTTTTGAGCATCTTGCATATTTCCGCAAAATTTTATTTCGATTGATTCCGTTTTGCCTGAGATATTGGGGTACAAAAATTAAGATTGGCTATATTTTTTATGAACACCATGTACGATTTGGTTCAACCTGAAAATCTCAAGTCTCTAGGATAATCCATTCGAAAGTTATCGTGTTTACGGCCAGACAACCCCACGGTCAGAAATGAATTTGACCACAGATTCGTCATCAGGGAGTCGAACCCTATCACTTGAGACCATTTTCTGCTCAAAATTCGAAAATTACGGACCTTTGGGTAAAACGGTATAGCACTTGTTTGAGTAGAACCAGCGATCAAAAATAAAGAACAAATATCCTGTCAATTCTTTAGAAATCAAATCGTATGAAAAGTCTGATATACTGCAACAGCTTAAACAAAATCAGAATTACGAAATCAATAAGTTACTTAACATTTAGTTCGATAAGTAAAACAGAATAAATGAATATTGGCATAAAAAACAACAATGACGCTTGCAATAGAATTTTAAATTATCAGACATCATAAATTCCAAAGTGGGTAAAAACTTCTCTTCGCAAGCGTTAGCCCGAAATTTCTCAGATAAGACATTATAATTGTTTTTTTCTCTGGTATCAAATGGTAATAACTTTAGCAAGTTTTGGCAAGCTGCGAACAGTAACGACCAATTCTCTCGGCCATATAACCGTCTAATTTTCATATTATCTTCTTCGAAAAATATGACCAGTTGACCGTTGCAGGTGGAACGGTATCATATTAATAAAACCGAGAATAAATTTCAATATTTCTCGGTATGGCACGCCGGTGAAGTGGCATAGGTGAGGAGACCATGCTGGGCATACAATGGCGGAACAGAATCTCTGCGCTCGAGATAGGTAGGTTGAATTTATGTTATTTGTAATATACTGTGCGGATTACAAGATCATGTGGTGAGTTAAATCGATCCTTTTTCATTTTACGCTTAGCGCCTGTTTGAATATTTTTTTCATATTGGGAAATATCATACCACAGTTTCAGTCATGATATGTATTTACAAATCCTGGATGTACTACCTTGAATTCTGGACAAGAAACTTGCAAGAGAGTGAGGAACTAGCCTCGTTGAAGTCTTCACAGTTACTAGATTTCTTTAGATCTCTGGAACTGGAAGGCGAGCTGTGAAGGTTTTTGGCCAGAACAGCTCTGTAAGGGGGCACAATAGACCTTAAGGTCGCAGTGGACTGTAACCCCTCTGTAAACTATCAACTATCAAACTACCTTGAATTCAAGAGCTTTTTCGTCAATTTTCGCTGATATTACAGTGGAACTTTCCTATAACGAAAGCGCTAAATCCGCAACAAAAATTCGTTATTAAGAATTTCGTTATACAGAATATTTGTTTCTATAGTGGGCAATGTCGCGGTCGACTTAACTGATAAATTTAAGTTAATCATTCAAACTTACGCACTTCCTTCTAGACATTTTTGCACAACTTTCACACTAGCGTGATGGTTAGATTGAAACCAAACAGCCAGGGGTGTATATAAAACTGTTTCAGAAGGATCTCTCTGCCCGCCGAAAAATTTCGGAAAAAACCCACCTTTATACCTTTTTACCAATAACCATTCAAAAAAGGATGTGCTTTGAATATTTCGTTATAGAGACAATTGACTTCGTTTTAGAGGGTGTTTTTAACATGTAATTTGGATTCAAGGTGCAATGTAATGTACGAAATTCGTTGACTTTATTTTACGTCATGACAGCAAATACTGCCAACTTCAAATAAATAAACAAACGCCTACTATGCGCTCAAACTTTCGTGAACGGACTATATACATTTTTATTGTGTCAGGTATTTCTTGTAATATTTTCCAAACTTTCTGTGGCCCGCAATTTTTGTGATGTCTCCGACATGGAGCTATTTGCACGTAGAATAGCTTGAATAGGTGGTTCTTAACTGGATTCAAGAAAAAAAATTATATATGTTAAGAATCATTGATGAAAAAACTAAATTCTATGGTTCAGATGATTCGATCCTCTCGAAATTTCGCATGAACATTGAGAATATCAATCTTCATTCAAAAAATATATTTCACTCGACTCGGATATCTTCTTATGAAAAATAAAAATCATTTTTTTCAATTTTGCAGTTTAATTTTCTATGGTTACATTATGGCCACAAAAATTTGCATGAGGCTTACTATGAGCATCTTTCATGTGGCCGCAAAATTTCATTTTGACTGGTGTCGTTTTGTCTCAGATATTGAGGAACATAAATTCTGAATGGCCATATTTTATGGAATATACGATTCAACGAGTCGGATGGTTAACGAACTTAACCGCGGTATTGGGGAACCAAACTCACCCTGAAAATCTTAAGTTTCTAGGACAATCTCTTCGAAAGTTATCGTTTTTACGGCTGGACGACCCCAAAGACAGAATTGAATTTGACCACGGATTCGTCGTCATAATGGAGTCGAATCCGATCGTTTAAGACCATTTTCGGCTAAAAATTCGATAATTACATACATTTGGACAAAACGATAAAACACTTGTTCGTTTAAGGTGTACAGTTCTTCAATTTTCACCAAAATAATTGAACGAATAATTATTTCAAACAATTGTTCCATATTTTTGGAGATATTTGATCCTTAATCTACTTGACTCCAATCGACTACCTGCAATTCATTCTCTTTCTATTCTTCTTCTATTTCGCTATTTCAGAAATATCTGTTATTCCACTTAATCCTTGTTTCTCAAAGTTTCTTTCATCTCTCATCCTCAATAGAGCACAAGGTCCAGTTTACAAGGCATTGCCATTCAATAAAATCTCGAATTCTTGAACCTCCGGACATTAATCACTAAAAATCAAGCCTGGGAATCTTATATCGGATTATCTACAATGATTTTTCTGAAAGAATCGTACACTTGAACCCGACCCAAATGAAGAGATCAACTTAATAACTCATGTAAGGCTAAAAAGGCAGGCCTATGTCAAAAAGACTTTACGCGGGCTAATCTGACGTGATCCTTTAAATATATCAAATCGAGTAAAAGAGCTTCCAACTAATATGGTTCTTATTTCGGATGATTCAAGCATGAATAGACGATTTAGAAATTATGGGATAATAATTCGATTCGTTTTTGTGGTCAGTTTATTGTCGAGATGGAGATGTCAGGTTTATGGACAGAAACGTGCAGGTCTATAAGTCTTATAGTACATTTGCTTTGTGATTACCATTTGTTGCTCAATATCTGATTCGAATTGTTTCGATTTGAAATTTCAACTTTGTCGTACATACAAAAATCAAGGAAAAACATATTACTTATGGTCATAATGAAACGAAAGGGGAAGGCGCTAGCATCCATCAAATGAGTATCTATGCTTTATGAAACGGTTACAGCTACTCAAGTTCGATCTTACACTCACACTCACCCTCTCCTTGAGGGACGACAATAGGCATTTTCGGCAACTTACTGAGGGTTAATAACTCGATCCATTGGGTCATGTGACAGATCTACTCGGTTCACGGACCTGTGTTCTAAGTTTACGAACATATCTCGTTGAGGATTTGAAGTGATAGGCGTATCAATCACATAACCAAATATTTTATGGATTAATTTTTTCAGTCCCATTTTACTTTCGGATTGTTCAATTTAAGGCTTTTGTAAAATATCTTAAATACCTATCTGGTGTGTCCTTCCATGTTTGATGTTTTTTTGAGCACCTATGTTAAAGAAGTAGAGAATTTATTTTTTCAGTTCCAGGTGATTTACTGATTGTCTCTGGCTTTGCTTGGATTTATTGGCTTCTGTAAAATCTTTCTTATGATTTCTGTTGTACCCTCGCATGCTTTAGCTTTAACGCAGAAAAATCAGCATACAAAGTTATGACGAAGACGTTTCACATTATTTTTGCGGCTCATGGAAGCACACATTTTACATTGAGCCGAATTCTTTTTCTTTCGATTACTTCAACTAATAAAATATATGCAATTACTAAGAAAAGAGTAAAAGACTTATTTCCGCCTCTTTCAATAACAAAATTGAACTGTAGTGCTCATGCGGTGACTCTTCGGCCCTGCTCTCGTGTAGGGTTACGATAGATCAACCTGAGTCAATGATCGAGTTAATAGCACCGCACTTTCCGAACACGGGTTGGGTAAATATCCGAAAACGCCTTATGAGCCTTATGAATACTGCCCTAACTTTCTGTTCATCAAGTGAATCACTCAAGACTGTCCCACAGTAGACCACAGACAATATTGACAATTTGACACTTTCATGGTTATGCAGAAGTACTTTCGCATAAGTAATAATATAACACCTTGCAAGTCAAAAGCTTGTTCGTTTTGATTCCATTCATTTATTTATGATTATGTTTTACAATTTTACTCGAACCTCGACCAATCAGAAATTTTAATAGAATATTTTTATTTCAACTCACTCAATTGATCAAACCCAGACTTGGATAGTTATGTAAAATGATTCAATATATTCAATCAGTGATGATTTCATACCTCGAATTCATACGCTTCCCCTATACCAGAAGCATTCTGAAAAATAACAAAAAATAGCCAACACAACTTCAAACTGAACGAATCAGTCCAAAAACGCAACCAAAAACATTTCCGAACCTATTAACAACTTTCAACGGTATCCACAAATTAAACCTCGAAAACTCACTCCTTAAACATTCAAGTATGTCAACTTCCACTCCACTTCACCAAACATCAACACATTGGTTCAAGAGTGTCAATAATTTAAATCAATTTGTTTTGTCATCGTATCCACAGAAACACGAGTCGCTTGTTTGATCAGTTCATTACATCCATCGTAAACTTCAACACCTACAAAGTACACTTCCATTGTGTTATTCCGAAAGAACACGGCGCCTGGAGCTCACCGAATAATAAATATTTTGAACACTTCGTATACGATTACGGCCTGTCTCAGAAGTCGCTTTATTGCTACGTTTAACGTGCTGTTGAGGTTATCTGATGATAATTGTTTACTTACTAGTTTTATTGCAGCTTTGGCACCTAGTTTATTGTCTACTGTAGGGTGGTAATGGTTTTCGAAAAATGGAGCGCTAGCAGCAATTTACGGTTACATGTAGATAAATAATGGAAGTAAATGAAATGTACTTCCTACAAATCGTAATTATCTCGATATATGTTTTAAACGTGGAGGAATATCAAGAAGATGAACAAAATAAGAATAATTTTGTATTTTCAAACAGAATGAAAACGACTCACAAAATTTTCGGGGTAGGTGTGATTTTCGAATATTTTGGCCTAGTTCGTTATACATAGTTACTAGGCTAAGAGCATAAACTCGACGAAGTATGCAAGAAAAACAAGGTCTTAAATGCACCTATGAGAGTTCTTAGAGGAAGAAACTAAAGGAGAAGCACTCTAGAAGAATCTAGAATGAAATATTCCAAAAAATTCCTCTGGGAATTTGAAGCTGCTTGGTCCGAAAAGTATTTGGAACTCAGTAGGAAAAAATTGCGCCAATTCACTGGCTTTGTAACAGTACCTTGTCTGTCACCTGAGGAAACATATAATAAGAAATGACCCTTCAAATCACATCTGTTGACTTTACCATACTGTACAAAGTACAAAAAAGGGATTTGTACCGACATTGGCCTGTCTACAGTTCTACCATCACCCCAAGGGCAGCTCTTGATAGCTTTATGAGCTTTCTGGTATAGGTAGGTGAAATGATCACGAATTTTTGGACTGAGTAAGTCCAGGACTGTTTCTGCAGAGGGTTATTTTGTTATTCAACTTCCAGTGTTTTTCCAAGTCAATAAAAAGGCTCAGGTCTAGCAGGTATTGACCTTGATGCAATTTCTGCAGATTCGTCAGCTTTTTCCTTCAATACTACAGGGCCCTGCCACCCTTAGTAGAATCACTTTGTTTCCTCTTGCCAATTTCATTATAGTCTAACGGCTCTTCCACATTCGGGAATCAAAGGAAACGAAAAGGGCTAGTACCCTTCTGTGTTATAGGTAAATGTACATATAAAAAGGAGTTTCTGGAGAAGGAGAAAGCCGAGAGGGCTCCCAGGGATGGATCATTCCACTAAGTTTTTTCTGAACTTTGAAACAGCAAGATCCAAAAGATATCTGGATCTTAGTAAGAAAAAATAACACCTCCTCACTGGCTTTCTTACAGGACACTGCCAGATCAGGAGGCACCTGTTAAGGACGGTATTGTCGGACACTGACGAGTGTAAGTTCTGTGGGGAGAAAGAATAAACCCCCATTCACCTAGTCACGGAATGTTTTGGCATTGCTAAGGCCTATGAAAAGAATGCCTTGGGCGAGAAACTTGTAAGAGTGAGGAACTAGCCTCGTTGAAGCCTTCACAGATATTGTATTTTATCAGATCTCTGAAACTGGAAGACGAGCTGTGAGGGTATGGCTCGAATAGCTCTGCAAGGGGGCACAATAGACCTTGAGGTCGCAGTGCACTGTAACCCCTTTTTAAACTAACTAACTAACTAACTACGGCTTTCCCAGGTCAGCAGATTTAGACACACGACCCTTGAGGTTCATTTCAAGACATGAGTACATATATAGACAGCCATTATCTTTGTCTTTTAAACAGAGTTTACTTCCCAGGACTTTAGAGATCCTCAGTTTAGTTCCATATACATCAGTAGAACATATGGAAGGATTTTTATCCAAGCCATTTATGAGAATTATGTAATTAGAACGATCAGGTATGACCATATGATCTACAATCTACTTGGTTCAGTAGAATCACGTTCGAAAAATATTCATTATATTCAAATCCAGCTTTCAACATGTTATTGAAGCAGTAAAACTGGTTGAGAACTATCGGAAAAACTCTTATTATTATCAATTTATGGAAGAAGAACCCATGATGATCAGACTAAGGAAATTATAAATCTTCACCCCCTTATAAATAATACGAAATGACAACTTCAGTGAAAAATAATAGAATCTCCGGTGCTAATTCTGCAGGTCATACCTCAAGGTGTTCTCGTAGCGCTAAGCGAGCAATATTTAAGACGTCAATTTCTGCCTACGTCCTGAATTTGTAATTCGAGAGACCAATTTGTCCAGAGATTTAATGATAGGTAGTATTACGGGAGTTCTTTGATGATGTGTGATCGCCTCTGAACATTCACTCATTAATAGAGAGTAGAGTATCTTTAATCGGTCTAAGTCGTTATTAGCCGTTAACGAATTACTCTCAAAATGCGTGCCTAAGTAGAAACAAAATTGATTTGTGATGGAAGAATTTTTTAATCGGCTCTAGACTTGATGGACTGCTTACCCGGAGGAATCAATCACTTCTGGAACTTCTTTCGATTACTTGGAGGTATGGTAATATAGCTGATGTTTTGGAATGAGAACTTGGTCATAATACATTGTAGGAACTGCCTGAGAACTTTAATGACAAAGCTGTGAATTTTTCGGAATTGAAATTGAATCTATGCAAATAAAGCAATTATATCTATGGTTGACCGTAAGTACATTAACTTTCGAAAGAAACAACTTTCAGACTTGATTTTAAGAGGCCAGAAAAATTTATAAAGAATCGAATAAAAATGGGCGTTGCAACACTAATATTCTCCTGGCTACAAACTTTTCTTCATCTTAACGCGTAACACGTGTCACATGACAAGCAGTTATCATATTCTCATATTCATCTGGTAGCCATAAAACCTAATCTGCAGAACCTATCTGCTTTTAGTTTGAGTTTCCGTTCTTGTCTCTTAATGACACATTCATGAATACCAACCACATTTTCGATTCACATGTTGGTTAATCAACATCCTCAAGATCTAGTTCCACAGCCTCCTACACAGGAAAATCACCAAACAAGTCTAGTTCCAAAGGAAATCCTCAACATCCTCACCTACTAATAACAGGTGCAAAAGACATCATGCCCAAGTTAGCGAGCTGATGGTACTAAAAAATAGTCGCGGAGTATCTTCATTTATCTACGGCGAACGTAGACTGTCATACGGGTTTTTATTAAGCCGCGTACACATCTGAGCAAAACTGCCGAATGAGCACATCGCGCAGAATGAGCATTCAGATGTGGACGGTCAAAACGCACAGTATGAGCGCGCTCATGTTGCGCGGAGCCGATCCGAAATTTGTCGATCCATCAAAGAAAATTCGTGCTCAGTGTGGAAGGGTAAAAGCCGCGTACACATCTGAGCAAAACTGCCGAATGAGCACATCGCGCAGAATGAGCATTCAGATGTGGACGGTCAAAACGCACAGCATGAGCGCGCTCATGTTGCGCGGAGCCGATCCGAAATTTGTCGGTCTATCAAAGGAAATTCGTGCTCAGTGTAGACGGGTTGTCACAGTTACTCCGAATGGAGTAGATCCTTTTGATTACTTTCTACTCCACTACTCCAAACAGTTGGTTTCTACTTCGGTACCTACGAGAGAATGTTTTCCGATGTTTTCTCGACGCAATAACTTTCGGACGGAAATTCAATCGAATGAGTAATTGAAGTTACTATCAGTTAGTATTCTTCTAGATTATGAGTATAGGAGTTCCATATATACAAAAAATAGAAACAATAATAATAATAACGCGTATGAAAGTACTGCAGTGGCATTGTGTAGTGTATGAACCATAGTTTAGAAATTATTTCTAAAAAATCAAAATTCAGAAGGAGACTGTTATGTTATTCAGTTAGGATAGTAAAAATAGATTTTATGATACAGATTTATTATGTATTGTTTTCATTTGTTTTGTAGTCAACTTTGATATTTATGTTTCTGTTGTTTTATAATAATATTTTTTGTACAATATTATTTTTCATACTTCATTCGTTCATTTTTGGAATGTCTTTTTTTAGATTAATCTAACTTATTCTTCAAAGCCATCAGTTTTCTGACCTCGTTTTCCACCTCGTTGGCGTATTTGAATAATTGTATTACTCACACAGAAATGTATTGAAATATAATGTGCGATATGAGGTAGCCACATTTATTATTCGTTTAGAAATATGATGAACATGGCGTTCAAAAATAACGTATAGCGCATCCCATTTTGGGTGAGACAGCCTGGTCGTATCCTCAAAACCATACCACGAAAAAAAGTTGAGTTCCTCACTGTATTCTACGCAGAATTCTGTATCAGAATGTTTTTAGCTCAGCATTATTTCTAATAACTTCGGAGATAAAGGAGGGTTGCGAAAAGTATAAATTTCCAAAATCGCCTTGTATCTCATCAACGGAAACAGTTAAGCAAAATCTGATCAGACCAACTTCAGTTTCACAAGAATGTAGGACAGGAACGTGAAAATCCCAAGTCTCTATCTCAAATAACAAGCTAGAAACCTGGCTGTCTCAGCCAAAATGGGATGCACTCGAGGATGCACTGTATATTCATAATTTTCGTCTTGTCACAGAATATCTATCCTCACCCATGCTGCTTTCCACTCACGGGGGTGAGTCGCCCCGGGACTATTATCTGTGGTCCAAAACAAAGGATTCCTTTGTTTTGAAACACAGACAACAGTCCGGGTGCAACTCTGAGCTGCTCAGAGCAACTCACCCGCGTGACTGGAAAGCAGCACCAGAAGCCAATAAATTTTTCGAGCTTTCGCTTCTGTGGTCTTGTAACAATCAAAAAAAAATATTCTGCAATTGGGAACAATTCTGGATATCAATTGTTTGGATATTTTCCACATTATACTGGAGACTTGTTAGTTAATGAATCGCCACTTGCAAGGAACCGCAGTGTTAGCGCTAAACGTTCTTCCGCAGGGATTGCCATTCGGAACTATCTCGTCTGGATATCTTGTCTTTAATCTCATTCAGGAGAAATTAAAAATCTGCTTCTGACATTCTTGTAAAATTTTTGAATCGCCTGCCGTCGCCCTCACTTTGAATGTCGTGTAATAAAAAAGTGCTGTTGAGGCTACGGTCTCGACTTCTTAGTAGATATAACTGTGAAGACCATCTAGTTCGCCGTCGTCTCTTTTTCTTTAGCAACTCGTACAGAATTATGAAAGAGGCACTAGCACATCCCAAGTTTTCCATCGTTTACGTTCGTAAGCACTGAACTGACATATCCGTTGTGCGGCACCGAACACGTCATGCTCATATTGCTCATTCTGTTCGTGCGTCGGAAAGAAAAATTGCCCGCATAAACGCTCATTCGGTTCGGCGCGATTTGTCCGTCCACATCTGAATGCTCATTCGGCGCGATGCGCGATATGCTCATTCGGCTCTTTTGCTCAGATGTGTACGCGGCTTTACAAGTATAAAACGGAAATATATGTGTGAAATAAGATGAAGAAATGTATATAGTTAAACCAAAGATCAATATACTTATTCAGCTCAAGAATTCAAGAGCAATAATCATATTCGCAAATTCATCTGGTATCTATCTAACTTGGTAATAACAGGTGCGAAAGAAATCATGCCCAAGTTAGCATGCTGTTGGTCTTAAAAAATAGTAACGGAGGATCTTCATTTATCAAGGTCGAAAGTAGACTGTCATTATAAGTTAAAAACGGAAATATATGTGCAAAATAGATGGAGAAATGTCTACTGTTAAACTAAAGATCCAAACTGCTCATTCAGCTAATGCCACAGCATTGATCAAATTCTCTCAAATTTATCTGGTAACCAACAAATCTAATCTTAAGTATGTACATTCAATTCGAACTTCCGTTCTTGTTAATTGTCTCCTAATGGCACCTTCATGAATAACACATATTCGTTTCGTATGTCGGTTAATCAACATCCTCAAGAACTAGTTCCACAGCCTCCTACACAGGAAAATCACCAGACAAGTCTTGTTTCGAAGGAAATCCTCAACTTCCTCACCTACTAATAACAGGTGCAAAAGACACCATGCCCAAGTTGCAAACTGATGGTACTAAAAAATAGTTGCAGAGTATCTTCATTTATCTACGGCGGACGAAGACTGTCATACGGATTTTATTACGAGAATAAAACGGAAATATATGTGCGGAATAAGATGAAGCAATGTCTATAGTTAAACCAGAAATCAATCTACTTATTCACCTAGAAAATTCAAGAGCAATAATCATATTCGCAAATTCATCAGGTATCCATCCAAATTGGTAATAACAGTTGCAAAAGATATCATGCCCAAGTTAGCGGCTGATAGTACTGAAAAATAGTAGCGTAGGATCTTCATTTATCAAGGTAGGAAATAGACTGGCATTACAAGTTGAAAACGGAAATATATGTGCAAAGTAGATGGAGAAATGTCTACTGTTAAACCAAGGATCAAAACTGCTTATTCAGCTTATGACACAGCATTTGATCAAATTCTCTCAAATTTATCTGGAAACCATCAAATAAAATCTTGAGTATTGACAAGAATGAATAGGAAATATATGTACGAAATCAGATGAAGGAATGTCTATAGTTAAACCAAAGGTTAATTAACATATTCAGCTCAAAAATTCAAAAGCAATAATCATATCCGCAAATTCATCTGTTATCCATCTGAATTGGTAATAACAGGTGCAAAAGATATCATGCTCAAGTTAGCGGCTGATGGTACTAAAAAATAGTAGCGTAGGATTTTCATTTATCAAGGTAGGAAATAGACTGGCATTACAAGTTAAAACGAAATATAAGTACGAAATAAGATGTAGAAATGTCTACTGTTAAACCAAAGATCAAAACTGCTCATTCAGCTAATGCCACAGCATCGATCAAATTCTCTCAAATTTATCTGGTAACCAACAAATCTAATCTTAAGTATGTACATTTAATTCGAACTTCCGTTCTTGTTAATTGTCTCTTAATAACACCTTCATGAATACCACATATTCGAATCGTATGTCGGTTAATCAACATCCTCAAGAACTAGTTCCACAGCCTCCTACACAGGAAAATCACCAGACAAGTCTAGTTTCGAAGGAAATCCTCAACTTCCTCACCTACTAATGACAGGTGTAAAAGACATCATGCCGAAGTTAGCAAGCTGATGGTACTAAAAAATAGTCGGGGAGTATCTTCATTTA
Organism: Propylea japonica; assembly: GCA_013421045.1. Lineage (NCBI taxonomy): Eukaryota > Metazoa > Arthropoda > Insecta > Coleoptera > Coccinellidae > Propylea > Propylea japonica. Next base: position 83,126,922 of record CM024241.1, read on the forward strand.
TCTACGGCGGACGTAGACTGTCATACGGGTTTTTATTACAAGTATAAAACGGAAATATATGTGCGAAATAAGATGAAGAAATGCCTATAGTTAAACCAAAGATGAATATACTTATTCAGCTCAAATTTCAAGGGCAATAATCATATTCACAAATTCATCTGGTATCAATCTAACTTGGTAATAACAGGTGCAGAAGATATCATGCCCAAGTTAGCTGCTGATGGTACTATAAATAGTAGCGTAGGATCTTCATTTATCAAGGTAGGAAAAAGACTGGTATTACAATCTAAGAACAGAAATATATGTGCGAAATAAGATGGGAAATGTCTACTGTTAAACCAAAGATCAAAACTTCTCACTCAGCTAATGACACAGCATTGATCAAATTCTTCCAAATTTATCCGGAAACCATCAAATCTAATCTTAAGTATTCACTCTTAATTCGAACATCCGCTCTTGTTAATGGTCTCTTAATGACATCTTCATAAATATCACATATTCGATTCGTATGTCGGTTAATCAACATCCTCAAGAACTTGTTCCACAGCCTCCTACACAGGAAAATCACCAGACAAGTCTAGTTTCGAAGGAAATCCTCAACTTCCTCACCTACTAATAACAGGTGCAAAAGACATCATGCCGAAGTTAGCAAGCTGATGGTACTAAAAAATAGTCGCGGAGTATCTTCATTTATCTACGGCGGACGTAGACTGTCATACGGGTTTTTATTACAAGTATGAAAAGGAAATATATGTGCGAAATAAGATGAAGAAATGTCTATAGTTAAACCGTAGATCAATCTACTTATTCAGCTAATAAATTCGAGAGTACTAATCAAATCCGCAAATTCATCTGGTATCCATCTGAATTGGTAATAACAGGTACTAAAAAATAGTAGCGTAGGATTTTCATTTATCAAGGTAGGAAATAGACTGGCATTACAAGTTAAAATGGAAATATAAGTGCGAAATAAGATGAAAAAATGTCTACTGTTAAACCAAAGATCAAAACTGCTCATCCAGCTAATGACACACCATTGACCAAATTCTCTCAGATTTATCTGGTAACCATCAAATCTAATCTTCAGTAAGTATCTGCTTTTAATTTGAGTTTCCGTTCTTGTTAATTGTCTCTTAATGACTCCTTCATAAATAGGACATATTCGATTCATATGTCGCTTAATCAACATCCTCAAGAACAAGTTCCACAGCCTCCTACACAGGAAAATCACCAGACAAGTCTAGTTTCGAAGGAAATCCTCAACTTCCTCACCTACTAATAACAGGTGCAAAAGACATCATGCCCAAGTTAGCAAGCTGATGGTACTAAAAAATAGTCGCGGAGTATCTTCATTTATCTACGGCGGACGTAGACTGTCATACGGGTTTTTATTACAAGTATAAAACAGAAATATATGTGCGGAATAAGATGAAGAAATGTCTATAGTTAAACCATAGATCAATCTACTTAATCAGCTAAAAAAATCAAGAGCAATAATCATATTCACAAATTCATTCGGTATCCATCTAACTTGGGACTTAAGGTCGGAAACAGACTGCCAATACTAATTAAAAACGAAAATATATGTACGAAATAAAAAGGAGAAATGTCTACTGTTAAACCAAAGATCAAAACTGATGCTCATTCATCTAATGATACAGCATTGATCAAATTCTCTCAAATTTATCTGGTAACCATCAAGTCTAATCTTAAATATTCACTTTTAATTCGATCTTCCGTTCTTGTTAATTGTCTCTTAATGACGCCTTCAAAAATATCACATATTCGATTCGTATGTCGGTTGATCAACATCCTCAAGAACTAGTTCCACAGCCTCCTACACAGGAAAATCACCAGACAAGTCTAGTTTCGAAGGAAATCCTCAACTTCCTCACCTACTAATAACAGGTGCAAAAGACATCATGCCCAAGTTAGCAAGCTGATGGTACTAAAAAATAGTCGCGGAGTATCTTCATTTATCTACGGCGGACGTAGACTGTCATACGGGTTTTTATTACAAGTATAAAACGGAAATATATGTGCGAAATAAGATGAAGAAATGCCTATAGTTAAACCAAAGATCAATATAGGTACTTATTCAGCTCAAGAATTCGAGGGCAATAATCATATTCGCAAATTCATATGGTATCCATCTGAATTGGTATTAGCAGGTGTAAAATATATCATGCTCAAGTTAGCGGCTGATGGTACTAAAAATTGTAGCGTAGGATCTTTATTAATCAAGGTAGGAAATAGACTGGCATTACAAGTTAAAAACAAAAATATATGTGCTAAATAAGATGGAGAAATGTCTACTGTTAAGCCAAAGATCCAAACTGCTCATTCAGCTAATGACAAAGCATTGATCAAATTCTCTCAAATTTATCTGGTAACCATCAAATCTTATCTTAAATATTCACTCTTAATTCGACCTTCCGTTCTTGTTAATTGTCTCTTAATGACACCTTCATAAATAGCACATATTTGATTCGTTTGTCGGTTAATCAACATCCTCAAGAACTAGTTCCACAGCCTCCTACACAGGAAAATCACCAGACAAGTCTAGTTTCGAAGGAAATCCTCAACTTCCTCACCTACTAATAACAGGTGCAAAAGACATCGTGCCCAAGTTAGCAAGCTGATGGTACTAAAAAATAGTCGCGGAGTATCTTCATTTATCTACGGCGGACGTAGACTGTCATACGGGTTTTTATTACAAGTATAAAACGGAAATATATGTGCGAAATAAGATGAATAAAACGCGTTCGGAGACCGGTGGAAGCAGACGAGACAACTTAGTAACCTAGAGATGCAGAAGAGTCGAGGACGTTCGTCTATTAAAAACTGAGTCCTGATTATCGCACTGTATGAGGGTACCTGTACCACTGGGACAGCTGCATGTATGCATGCTTTGCTGGCTTGCACTTGTCCTACTGCCCGAACTTCTTACGTGATGTGTTTAACGCCAGGGCGTAGCTGAAGAGTTTTTGCTGCATGTTAGGTTACGATTGAGGAATGACAATTTCGCTTCATATATTTAAATTATGCGTGGACTCGAGCCATAAAAGGATGACTCTTGTATGACATTGAACACATTCACTGAGAATTTGTTGTCAAAGTAAATTTGTCACGAATCTCTTATATTGGCGCCTGAAAAGATAATCTTATTACATTTAAATACCAAAAATTTAAAAAGAACAAAAAAATTCGATAATTTATTGGGTATTCAGAAATATTTTGGTGGTGTCCCTTTATGATTACAAGGGGTAGAAAAAGCAAGCGCTAAGCCTTGTATCGCTAGAAACAAAATTTAAAATTTTTCATAATAAAGAAACAATTTCGGATATGTTGATTCATTCTTCTCAAATGGATTCCCATTTTTAATTGCTTTAATTCTCAATTTTTGAGAAATAAAATGTCCTATTATTATCCTTGCACTACTTTTCACCAGCATTGAATATCTATCTGATTTCATTCTTGTTAGTATTTTGGTTTTCAAGAAAAAATTAAAATCTACTTTTCAGGCTCGTAATGGCGAAGCATTGTGTGAACAGGGGTTTTCCCTTGGACCCAACACAATTCACACTCGTCAGTTTCTGTTGATTAAATTCTGATCGTATGCTTCCCAAGGTGACAATGTCTTGTTAGAGAGCCAATGAGAATGCGCCACTCATTCTTGCTGGGATCCAAATACTTTTTGGACTTTAGAGATTCAAAAGTTTCTTCGGAAATTTTTGGAATGATCCATTCCCAGACTATTCCTCCAGAGTGTTTATCTTTCAGCTTCTTTCTTCTACAAAAACTCTTTCTTTTATGTACATTAGCATATACCACAGTAGGGTTCTGGGCTAACAAATGACGTTTGTGCTCCCTTTCTGGATAGTATGTTAGCCTGTTCATTTACTTTGATTTCTGAGGAACCAGAAACTCTTTTTTGAATCGATAACATAGGAGTTCAGTGCTTATATAGCAGCTTGACCATCAGAAAGGATGACTTTGTCACGTTCTCGATAGTTTCTTTGCAGGTTTCTATGCATCTTTCGATTAGAAGTATGCAATAGGAGCCTAACAATAGTGTACACTTCCTTCTTGGCTGGTATACTCCAGCGATGTCACCTATCGTGGTTGAAGGAATTTACTTCGAAGTTTTGGGTGGTGTATTTCTTTTTATATTTCTCATTCTCCCATAGCATCGTACTACTTCCATGTTTTCGGTTGATCTGGCGTTCCTTCGACACACAAGTACTCAAAGATTGCTAACCCATCTGGTCTCAAATTTCTCTACCAAACGTAGTAGGGTCAACTTTGGAAGGTCTACCACGTCTATCATAAGTTTATGCTGTTGAACATTTATTTTGATAAAAATGTTAAGTCATCTGGTAATGATATGAATGAGCTTAGTTTAGTTCAGTTTAGTTTAGAAAGGGGTTACAGTTCACTGCGACCACAAGGTCTATTGTGCCCACTTACAGAGCTCTTCGGACCATACCCTCACAGCTCGCCTTCCAGTTCCAGAGATCTGATAAAATCCTATATCTGTGAAGGCTTCAACGAGGCTAAAATCTCACTCTTACAAGTTTCTCGCCCAAGGCATTCTCTCATTAAGCTCTCAATGCCAAAGCTTTCCATGACTAGGTGAATGGGAGTTTCGTCCTCCTCCCCACAGAGCCTCCACTCGTCAGTGTCCAACAATCCAATCCCCAACAGGTACCTTCTGAGGCGATAGTGTCCTGTAAGAAAGCCAATGAGGGGGTGTAATTGTTTCTTACTAAGATCCAGATATATTTTGGATCTTGCTGTTTCTAAGTTCTGGAGGAACTTATTGGAATGATCCATCCCTGGGAGATTCCGCCAGAGTTTCTTCCTCTCGGCTTCCTCCTTCTCCAGAAACTCCTTATTATAGGTACATTTACCTATACCACAGAAGGGTTCTGGTCCAATGAAATACATTCGTGCGCCCTCTTTGGCAAGTGTATTGGCCTCTTCCTTTTCTTTGATTCCCGAATGGCCGGGACAAAGATTGAAAAGACCTTATTTTTCTTGCCTACCTCATTGAGTTTGTTCCGGCACTCCTAGATCATTTTTGAGTCGATGACGTAAGAGCTCAGTGCTTTAATAGCAGCTGACTATCTGAGTGTATGGCTATATCCACTTCTGATAGTTTCTCTCTAAATTTACATCTAGACGTCTTTCAATAGCTAAGATTTTTGATGAGCTTAACTGGATGTGTATTTGAAAGGTGTACCTCCAAGATACATGATAGGTTAAACGACTAACACAGAAACAAGTTCAGTTCCCTGCATGAAAATTTTTTTTTCTCGTTCTGAATCTCCCCAACGAGTCGACCATGGCTTTGTCGTCAAGGTCACGAAGCTAAAAATCACTCTAGGTGTTCAACATCCATTTAACGATACGTCGGTACCATCGGTACCCGCTCGTGCACAGATAGCGAAAGGAACCCGGCATGCCCTCGAACGCGCCATGCGGGTGCCCTCACTTCTGCCTGAATTCCATTAGGAAACTACGCGACCACGGCTACGAGAAGGCGCTGTGCCCCGTAAATTACCCGTAACATGCCCGTTTTTTCGATTAGAAGCCCATATTTACTTAAGGTAATTACGACTAATAAGACGAGCAAGATCGCCGTCTCCGCCGTCTAGATGAGATGAGGTGGGGCATGCGCGCGGTGGATACTGCCCAGAGATGCTCCAGGTGTTACAATTGTAACATTTGTGTTATATTTGAGATCTGGTCTTACAGTGTTACTACTGTTTTTTTTTTTTGATATAAGTTTGTCACACGTTTTTTATCATTATTCCGAAATTGAATTCGATATTTAGGATGAAATACCACTATTTAAATCTATGGGAGATGATTACCCCTTCAGTAGGGTCCTGTAGCGGTCTCAGAAGAACGGAAGATTCGAAAATCATCACTTGGAACGCCAGACCTGGTTAAAACACCCTCCTGGCCCAAGAGCATCAATTAAGTGTTTTGTGTCTAAATATTGAAGGTATTTATTCGAATAGTTTTAAGTTTCAATTCTGTAAAAACGGCGAGGCAGGGTTTTTTCTACTGAGGTTTTTCCCTGTGCTCTGGTATCATACGACAGAATAGTATGGTACCCCGTTTTGCACCAACCTCAGCTAGGGACTTTTTTGTTTCATGAATTGTATTTTGTTAGCTCTCAATTCAAAAGAATATTGTAGTATACTACTGTTACCCATTCTGACATTAGGCAGAACGGGTACAATTTTCGTTTTAGCAGTTCTGACAGATGATTTAAGTAGAAATGGGTATATTAAACATAGAAAAAATGCGTTTCTTTAATGAAAAATGGACCAATATGCATTTGGTGAAATTTATTGAATTTAAAGAAGCCCAGATCAGGTGCTTATGAGAGCTGGTTCATTGATGGAGCAATGAAACAATTACCTCAAAATTTTGTGTGGGACTTGAGATTGATAATGAATATATGAATGCAATATCCCCACTTGATCGAATTCTCATATTCTGGAAATTATTCAAACTATTAAATACTAGATTTCGTTTCAATCGAAAGTTTTTTCAGGAAAATATTAACCTTTTTTTTAGATATTACAGTAAACTTTTTTATGGGTGAATTAAAGCAATTACCATGAATTTTTGGGTAATGCTTTGAATGAAATATTGAATATCTATTTCCCTGCAAAGTTTTTGCTCGAATAAATAGTCAAATCTGAATAATTCGAAAAAAAAGATCATTCAAAAGAGAATTAAATTTTATGGTTCTGATTCGTATGATCATTCAGTATAAGAATCTTCACCCTCAAAATGAATTTAATTCGAATCGGATATTTGGTTATGAAAAAAAGGATTTTTCTTTTCGATATTCCGATTGAATTTTCTTTGCTTCTGTTGAAACTGTGACCCCAAAACTTTGTATAAGGTTTTTTATATTTATCTTTTAGTCGAAAATTTTCATTTGAACTCTACTGCTGCATTTAGGAACCAAACCTTAATTGAGAAATTCAAGTGTCTAGGACAGTCTCTTCGTGTTTACGCACGGAGGTCCCCACGGATAGAATTCAATTTTACCACGGATTTGTCACCGATAAGTGTCAATCTTAAATATCGAATTCAATTCACCCTTGAATAGGGTTCTCGTGTAGCAGTCCTTGAAGAACAGAAGATTCGTAAAATCATCACTTTGAAGGCCAGACTTGATTTAAAACGCCCTCCTGGCCAAAGCGCAAATAATTAAGTATTTTAAGTCTGAATAATGAAGGTATTTATTCAAATAGTTTTAGGTTTCAATCCTTAAAAACGGCGAGACAAGGTTTTTTTCCACTGGAATTTTTCCCTGACCTCTGGTATCATACGCATACCCCAGTTTGCACTTACCCCAGATTGTTTCATGTATTATACAGTGGAACTTCCCTATAACGAACGCCTGTTCAATGAATTTCTCTGTATAACGAATTTCGTACAAGACATTGCACCTTGAATCCAGATTCCATGTTGAAAACACCTTCTAAAACGAAGTAAATTCTCTCTATAACGAAATATTCAAGGAACATCACTGTTTGAATGGGTATTGCTAGGGAGGTATGAGGGTGGCTTTTTTCCGAAATTTTTCCGGACGTACATAATAAATCCCGATCTTAAACTGAATCATTACGGCGGGCAATGAAGTCCTTCTGAAACAGTTTTGACTACACTCCTGGCTGTTTGGTTCCAATCTAATCATTACGCTTGTGTGAAAGTTGTGCTAAAATGTCTAATAGGAAGTGCTTAAATTTGAATGATATATTAAATTCATCAGTGAAGTCGACCGCGACATTGCCCACTAAAGAAACAAATTTTCTGTATAACGAAATTTCCTTAGAACGATTTTTTTTGAGGATTTAACCGCTTTCGTTATAGGGAAGCTCCACTGTATTTTGTTAGCTCATGGTTCATAATACTATACAGGGTGTCCGGTAAACCTTGTACAATATTGTAACTGGCGATAGACCAGGTCATGACTGTTCAAATATCATAATTTCACCTCAGTTAAAATATGGCCATTTTCGGGATAATAGGCATTTTCTAAATATTTAGAAAATCGCTACCTCACCTTCGTTTTTTGATTTCTTGAAAAATGTATCAAGTTCTGAAAAACTGTTTTGTACGTCTGAAAGCATCACTCATCATTAATCTTCAGCAACAAAGATATTGAATTAGTCTCAATTTGTAGACACAGCACTCAAAAAACGGAGGTGATGTAGTGATTTTCTAGATACATATTCAGAAAATAAAATGCCCATTATCTCGAAAATGGTGATATTTTTACAGAGGTGAAAATCTGATATTCTGAACAGTCATGACCTGGTCTATCACACCAGTTTCAATATTGTACAAGGTTTACCGGACACCCTGTATACAGGGTGTCTCGTAATTAGACCGACAAACTTTTAGTGGACATTATAGATCGTATTTTAGACAGATTCGACCGAAATCATATAATGCAAAATAGCTTCGTTGAGGAGCTAGTGCCCTTTGAAGATGACGTCCTGTCCACACTTTTTGCCACATATTCGCAAAACGGAGTCACATAAAGTGCTGAAAGTTTACACATTGGCTAATATGAAAAATACGCATCGATTAGATTGAGTGCATTTCTTTCATGTCAAGCACAAACGTATCATTTGGAGGGGGGCGAAGGGTATTGTTAGTTGAAACTTTTTAATTTTCATTATTTCGCGAGATTTACATCATATTCATAAACTCTGATGTTTTTTCTTGAAAAAATTTGCTTTTGTATAATTACGCCCAGATGCACCATTAAATTCAAAACAAAAGTGAACATTGAATGGAAAGAGAGTAATTTTCAAATCCATTTTTTTCAGAAATGGTGCATCTGGGCGTTATTATACAGGAGCATCTTTTTTCAAGAAAAAACAACAGAGTTTATGAATATGATGTAAATCTTGCGAAATAATGAAAGTTAAAAAGTTTCAACTAAAATTACCCTTCGCCCCCCCCCTAATGATACGATTGTGCTTGACATGAGAGAAATGCACTCAATCTAATCGATGCGTGTTTTTGATATTAGCCAATGTGTAAACTTTCAGCACTTTATGTGACTCCGTTTTGCGAATATGTAGCAAAAAGTGTGGACAGGACGTCATCTTCAAAGGCCACTAGCTCCTTAACGAAGCAATTTTGCATTATATGATTTGGGTAGAATCTGTTTGAAATATTATCTAAAATGTCCACTAGAAGTTTGTCGGTCTAATTATGGGACACCCTGTATATTGTGTCAATCCCATTGATGTTACGAAATGTTACAATTCACAATTTTGGCGTGTTACAATCTATGGAAGACCGAGAAAAGTGCTGGGTACTGGGTACACCAAATAAATTGCCGGTGAGAGGCCAGTAATCAAGTCTCATTGTCTTGATGGGATATCGGAGGCGGTTATTTGTGTCGGAATTTGATTGTATCGGCTTACTGCAGGTAGTTCTTGAAGGCAAATTGCGGTATAGCCCGATTTCATTGATAGGTTCTGTATTGGTATCGAGTGTTTAGCTGACAGTTGATAGATGAAAACTGTAATCGCGTTGGGAAGACACAGTGATCGAGTTTCAGGGTATTTATTTGAAGATGGCCTGGTTACTTGACCTGGTAGATCGAAAAAAGTTCAAAATTTTATGGCGACTTTCTCCATTGTCGTCTTGAAATTTTGCTGTCATTCATAAGCTATGAAATTGTGCTGCTAAATTGTCAAAGTAACTCCAATAGATGAAATCAAATTAACACTTAGTACGAATCGAAGATGAAAAACAAATCTTCGCTAGATGTATACGGTTTGTCTGTTAAATTATTGAAAACAATAATGCCGTGTATTGTAAGCCCCCTTTCAGAACTCATAAACGGTTGTTTCCAGCAGGGATACTTTCCTGAAGAACTGAAGGTAGCCAGAGTAATTCCTGTGTTTAAAATCGTTTATGTTTATCGATTTTGCCAGCTTTATCCAAAATTTTTGAATCCCTGTTGAGGAAAAGATTGGTGGCGTTTTTGGAAGGTAACTCTTTGCTGGACCAACACCAGCATGGTTTTAGAAGAGGAAGGTCCACAACTACTGTCCTAACCCAGCTGGTCGAGTTCATAACTAGTGCACTTGATGAGAAGCGGAGGTCAAAATATCATGTATGGACCTGAGCAAGGCTTTCGACTGCGTCAACCATAGTATTCTACTACGTAAGCTCGAGAATATAGGTGTCAGGGGCCCCGCATTGAGCTTATTAACATCCTATTTGCAAGATCGTTACCAGCTTGTAGACCTAGAAGGAAAGAGGTCTTCGACGAGAAAAATGACCTCAGGTGTGCCTCAGGGATCAATGCTCGGACCAATTCTATTTTTAGTGTATATTGACGACCTGGTGAGTAACGTGGAAGCAGACGACGAACTTCTATTACGGGCATTAGCGGAAGTCGGTCAGTTAACCAGCTGCAGGCCACTGTTCAAAAAATATAACATATTGACAGCACCAAGTTGTTATATTTCAGAATGTCTTGTGTATATACACAATAATAAGAACAGTTTCCAAAAACACTCAGCTCAGAAGTTCACAACCACAACACCAGATTCAAAAATAAGTACATAACCCCAAAACATAGACTGAAGATAACTCAAAATACCCACGTGTTTAATGGAATCAGAATTTACAACAAGCTTCCTCAGCTAATTACCTCCCTAGATGGTGCAACTTTCAAGAAAAAGATGAAGTCCCTTCTCATCGAACGCGTTGCCTACACGATGGACGAGTTGTTGACCTGTCAGTTCTAGTCAAATAATTTATCTTTAAATTGTTCGTCCGATTGTATTATGTGATGTGATTTATTGCAGCTATCTAGAGAAATTATATTTATATTTATGTATACGTGACAATCCCTGTATGTTTTTGAGGGCAATAAATGAAATATGAAATAAATATGAATCAAAAGTGGAATAACCGCTGTGGATTTTGTTCCTATCAAAATTCCTCCAGATATTGTCAGTATAATTAAAGTTTTAACTTCGTTTCACCCATAAATATTTTAAATATCAATAGACGGTTGACTGATAGGGTTTTCTGTTATTGACATAAAAGCTGCTTCCTTCAATTTTCTGCGTTTCAGTTTTTCTTCTTCTGATATTATGGAAGCTTCACCCCATAGATTTCTGTGGTCTTCATTGAAAGCTTTTTACACAAGCTTTGACTAATCAGTATTTTCAAGCTAATTTTTATTTTCTTTTATCAGAACATATAACATACAAGATATATCTCTATATATTTTGAAAGCTTTGACTCTTCTAAGCTTGTTCAACATGCTTTGAATGATGTCCACAGGATTTCATTAGATGCAACTGCCATAATATCAAATGTAGAGAAACTGAGACTAAGAAAAATGAAGAAAGCAGCTTTCATGTGACCAAAAATCCCAGTCAACTGTCTCTTGATATATCAAAAATACCGGGCTACAATAATTAGATCTAGCCTAACAAAAATCAAATGAACTTTTAATAACTGAATAAATCAAAATTAGATCAGAGTTGTTGCAGTTTCAAATCTAGACGAAAAAAGTTCAATATCAGATTGGCGTCAACTTAAAATATAAAGAAATTGTTTCGAATTCCTCAATGTCTCAAGAGATGGTCAATCGATTTCACAAAGAATTTAAAGTGCTACATATCCATAAATGAATGGAAATACAGCTCATTCGACATGAGAAAACATACAGCAACCGTAAAGACATTAAAGCAATAAAAACTGAGTGTTAAAGTCAAAAAAATCGTTTAAACATTTTACTTCATTTCTCTAATCACTCAAGGTCTTTTTTTCGATTCAATAGCACCAATTGACCTTCTTTTCGTTCTTTTAACAAATAAGAAACAGTTCTCGAAGAATATTTTACAATTTATTTTCTAAATAAGGGGTTGAAACACTGACATACTTATAATTTCTAAACTCCTTCATTCCAAAAATTCTAACCCACATTTTTATTCGTCAGACGCCGGCCGCGCCGCAGAATAAATAAACACTAAAATCATCTCGATCCAGATCAACTCCAATTATAGTCCTCAACATCAAAGACAGTTAAACATAAACGATTGTCATCCCCAACAAAAAACCGCCCTTCCTACTTTTTCCGAATTATCCCACATTTCGATGCAAATCAAATTCACATAAAAATAAACGCCGACTTCTCGTTCGTTTCCTGAAGAGGCACGAGTCCTCATCATCGAGGCGCCCGCCTAACTCCCTTGCATTATTCAACATCGGACGATAAATTTATAAATTTATTATTATAATGCGCGATATCCAGATACTCAGAGCCATCAGGGACGATTTTCGGCGTTTTCGGTTAATTCGTATCATTAAAACATTCCGGTGCACCTCCGGTGTTTTTTTCGACGGGATACTCGATGCCGAATTATTATTGATCGGGCCCGAGGTAAGGACCGATATCGCGTTATCTGAAATTTCGTGGATGTTACGTAATATTGTATTATTGTCGTTGTTTTTTTATAAATAACCCGAGGGTGATTTTCCAGACTTGGGTGAAGGGTTGATAGGACTTGAGTATGCAGGGAGACTTCTTCCGTAGATATTAAGTTTGAAATACGTATTTATATTTATTTATATATTTTTTTGAGATATAGCTTCGCAAATTTCGTGCTTCGGCTAATGTGAAGAGGGTTTTTCAATAAGAGGTGTTATTTTGAATAGCCCGCTATTTTGGTAGATGTCACGTTTGAAGCTGTCATTTTTTGATATTTCACAAGTAGAAACTACGCCATTGATAAAAATGGAACGATACACGCTTCAAGAACGCATCGAACTGTTGGTCAAGTTAGTGATGTGAAGAATAAAACATGCATGTCGCTCAAGAACAGCCGAGAATATTGCTGCTGTAGCCGAAAGCGTTGAAGAAAAACCCAGGTTTATCCATTCCTCATCGTTCTTGGAATTAGGCATTCCAAAAACCTCTTTACACCGTATTTTGCATAAAGTTTTCGGTCTTAAGGCTTATGAAGTTCAGTTAACACAAGAACTCAACAACATCGTGTCTTTGTTGATTGGATAAAATGCATGAAAATTCCATCGGAATTTTCGAAAAATCCGGAATTCCATCGAAAAATCATCTTGAGTGATGAGGCCCATTTTCACCTCGGTGGCTTCGTCAACAAGCAATATTGTCGCATCTGGGGCTCGGAAAACCCAAGAGTTATTGTTGAAAAGCCTCTCTATCCTCAACGTGTGACTGTTTGGTGCGGTTTATGGTCTGGCGGAGTCATTGGACCTTACATTTTCGAAAATGAGGCTGGAGCAACAGTTACGGTGAATGGATTGCGCTATCGAGAGATGATTAATGATTTTTTATGGCCGAAGTTGGATAGTATTGATCTGGACAACGTTTACTTCCAACAAGACGGCGCTACGTGCCACACAAGCAACGAAACCATTGATCTTTTGCGGGAAAAGTTTTCGGACCGTGTTATCTCTCGAAGAAGTGATCACAAATGGCCACCGAGATCTTGTGATTCAACACGTTGCGACTTCTTCCTTTGGAGACACGTGAAAAGAAGGTCTACGCCGATAGCCCAGCGTCGATTCAAGACCCCAAAGATGGAATTCGTGAGGCTATCGAGGACATAGGGCAGCCACTTTGCGATTTAATTATGGAAAATTTCATTAAAAGTATATGGTCCTGTAAGCGTGGTCGTGGTGGTCATTTGCCTGATGTTATTTTCCACTATTAACGGCATAGCTTCTTGTTTATAAAAAAATAAACATCCGATCATTTATATTGAAAAATGGCATTTTTCTTTGAATATCAGAATGACACCTCTCATTGGAAAACCCTTTATTTAGAAAATTACCAGAAAAGGAAAATGTGAACGGACCTACATATCGTAGAACTTTTATTCATTGAAACACTTTTCTTTTTTTCCATCGTATTTGTCATCTTGAAACTTCATCTGGAAAAACGAAACAACAAAAAAGGAAAATCGAGAAAAAATAATAAGCAATACTGAATGTAATAACACAAACATCTGAGCTCCAATAAGCTTAAAAAAGATCAAATGAATTTTTGGCAACGTAATAAATCAAAAGTCATGAATGGTTGTTTTCTGAGAACTGTCACAAGTGACAAGCATTTTCCAAGGGGTGGTGAAAGTGACTTTTCTGGAAGTTTAGAGTCTGATTTTTTTTCCTGGACGGAAAAAATGAATATAATGAAACTAGCCCAAATAATATTCCACTGATTATTCCATCATCAAGACCTTCTCGTCGGTAGACAAAAATATTTGGGAACAAACTGTGAATTTATTGGAATCGGTACATTTTGAATTGAAGATTAATTAAGTCAATAATTTCTCTAATTATCACATTCCATCACAAGTATCATTGTATCTAATCAAACCAAACCTAATGAATTACATACAAATAGCGACTAACAGACAAAAACAACTACAAATTGCCAAAACACTAAAAAATTCACCTTCCGAAATAAAAATTCAACAAATCGGCCATTTCCATAATTCTCACAAGGCCATACACTTGTTTCAGTTGCTATTTAATAGACTGTTAAACGTACTAAAAAATGATAACGGTGTCAGATAACCATAATGTAGTCTAATATGTCCCATAGAATGACCAACGGCCGTAAATAACCATCACGCAGTGCCCTGGACAAAATTGGTTAAGGGGATATTATTATACGTGGACAGGTAACGTGCTAAGCATATGTTACATTCAAATGGTGGGAACTTAAACGCATTGTAATCGGATATCTTGAGATGAAGTTAAACGGATTATTCGTGACTTGAAGGTGACAAGTTTATTAAGAGTCTAGAGTTGATCTTGTAAGGTGTCGAGAATCTGTTGACAGTTCGGACAATCTCTATCAATTAGGCACAATGAACGGATTAATTTTTTTATGTTAGATTTTTGGTTGGAGTGGAGATGGGTGGAATAGGTGACAATTAAGCTAAACCTGTGAAAAATGTTGTTAACTGGGATAGATTCAAATTGATCAGAATTCATTTTGATATATAGTTAGTGTAGAAATTTTGCGTAAACCATAATTTTTCTTAACAACCAGAGTAACAAAAGTTGTCTTTAATTTTTTGTGATAAGTCAACCCTAGTCTTGCAATCTGACAACTGACAGCTCTATCATTAAGTTTGACATTTGAGGTTGTTGGTACCCAGAATATTTTGACATACTCCCGCTATCTGAGTTGATTACAGTATCTGAAAAAAATTAATATCGGTCTCAGATCAATAAAAAATGTAAAAATCACCTCAAAATATATAAAGTACTTGATATTGATACTAAATATATAAATGCAAAATCTCAGCAGGATCTGTATAATAATAATGGAGATTATTCAAGAACTGAAATTTCTCAGAAATATTCATTCACAAATAAATTTCATTCGAATCTGATATCTTGTTATGGAGATATGAAGATTTTTCTTTTCAATATTCCAATTGAATTTTCCATGATTCTGTTGACACTATGATCAAACATTTTTGCAAAAGGCTCCTTCTGAGGATTTTTCATGTGGCCGCGAACTTTAATTTCGATTGGTATCGTTTCGTCTCAAATATTGAGGAGAACAAATTTTTTTGACCATACCTTATGAAACACCCTATGCGATTTGGCTGGTTAACGAACTTAACCGCAGCATTTGGAAACCTGAAAATCTCAAGTCTCTAGGACAATCTCTTCGAAAGTTATCATGATAACAGCTGGACGCCCCCACGGATAGAATTGAATTTTACCACGGATTCGTCATCAGGGAGTCCAACCCTATCTTATAACATTGAAAAGTAGAATCACGAAAACTGGAGCACAATTTCTTGAAAATCATATGTTTACTCAAAGTTCGATTAATGTTTATGAACAGCAGAAAAAAATTAAATATAGAGATCTACTTGAGTAAAAACTAATAATATTCATTTTCGTTCATTATTAACTATCGAATCTGGCAGAGACCTTCTCATCAATTAAACCTATAATTTTTGTATACTTACAGCGAATAGCTGAAAATGTTTACCAAATCCTCTGTTCTCACCACCATACACCCACAGCCTCATTATATCATTTACCGACAAACTTTATTCACACACATAAAAGTAAGAATTTATGTCATCTATAAAATTTTGTACTCGAATAATATCTAGCAGCAGATATAAAGTTGAGATCATTTTTATCAGTAACACTCAAGATGCGGTAAATCGTAAAATGGACGCATTATCACACGTAATCAAGAACGATTTTTTTCGACCGTTTTATTAACACAACTGCAGCTTGAAATTTTGTGTGGGTTTTCAGCATTCGATACGAGGTCTTTATGGGGAATATAGCGTTGGGGTTTCAATATAGGAAGACATTTTTTCGAATCGCGCATCTTTTGTTTCCTGTTTTGATCGACTAAGAATTTCAACAAAAGTCACTGAAACTCTTGAAGTTTTTTACTAGTTTTGTCAGAATTATTGAAGAGATCTCTAACCAGTACCTACTAGTTTATAATTCGAGTGTGATTGGGTACTTAAGCTAAGGTAAGGTGTGATTGATGGTTATGTCACATGAAGTCAGATGAAGTTTTGTTAAGTGAATTTAGTTAAGTTTCTGATAACTGACTTATTGAGATGTGTTTGCATTGATTTATACATTCGTGATTCTATAGAATGTTCGAAATAACTTTTTATTCCAGTACATTCCCTGACTTCTTTCGAAATTTTGCTCCATAGAAAAAATCTAGCAAGGAGAAACATATTAAAGAAAAATACAAATGATGGAGGAGCCCATTTCAAACAAAGCATTTTTCCATCAATTTGAATTTGCTTCTTTTTATGGATGAACTATAGGGTGCGAAGTTTCAAAAAACTAAACTCAATACTCTTTATGATCACTTCATTTCCTCTATAAACTTTTTTCAGTATTTGATTCACTGTAGTTGAGCAAGCAGCCGAAATTTATTACAAATTATAAATGGAATTTTCAATGATCACAACAAAGTTTCACAAGCTAACGTGAATTCAGATGGTAATGTATACATTAACATAATAATTCAATTTTGAACATCGAAATACAAAATTTTGAGGTAGGACATGATTATTTTTGACCTAACATTCTTTATCATTCTCAGCTTAAAATCCGAAAATACAGAGATTTGAGGTGAATCATAGAAGCCTGTTTCCATGGAAGGAGCGCGTAAAGAAGTTTTTTGTCAATTTCTGAAAATTCAATTTCAGGGGTACTATAATTATGCAAATTTTCACGAATTTTAATTAGTGAAATCATAACAGAAGAAAAAAGTTTTTTTGAGAAATCAACAACCCTGCACTAATGGCAATAATGAATTCTTTGGATCACTATTTCAAATGAACTTATTATCACAATAAACAACAAAAATTGAACAAAAACTTCCATTACAATAATAATATTGCTCCAATAAATCCTTGCAAATAATTGTCATATATTCATTTGTACCTATATCTACCGTTATTCAGTTATGATCGTAAAATTTACTTCTTGACGATAAATTAGATTGACGCTCTTTCAAAAAATTGCAACTTTTTTTTTGAGGACCACAAAAACTGTGAATGGTTTTTTGTCTTCCGAACAATGTGAAAAAATGTCTTTCTCTGTTCCAAGAATCCACCAATGGAATCATCCCATAAATATTGATAGTCGCACACCCAGAAAAAATTTAATCATCTACGTATGAATGAACGCCAAAAGGTCCAGAGAAGCTGGGGATGAAAACATCCAACTAACAATGTCTTTTTGGTGAAAATATTTCGGTTCTACCTGACTCGTGCTGAATATATTCATTCCAATGAGTCTCAGTCCCGTAAAAAACTAGTCCAAACTTTAACTAATGGTTTCGATCCATATATAAATCGGCAATACGAATAAGAACGTGAAAGATTTCGACCAATTAAAGTTACAAAATCGCAGGTGATATAGAAGAAATTTGTTGTTTTTCAATATCGGCTATAAATATGATTAGGTTCGATTATTAGCTGTGTAAGCATAGATACGAGAGATGGTGCGGTTTTTTCTATATTCTGAAGGTTGTTTTGGCCAGGTGACTTTTTATGGAAGATGAACACGCGACTACTACCAGCATTTTTATTGAAACGTCATTATGATGAGACCCACCAACTGGTTCATTGGGTAAAGGCTTGATGTAACTTGAAACTGCGTGCTTGACGTCCTAATGCTTTTTTCTGTGGGTGGCGATAAGAATCTATGACCGCTATCTATTTCTCAGCATGTTGCAGATCATCAATTCGAGAATAGTGTCATCCTCTTGATATGTTTAGAGGGTCATTCTCTGACGAGTTGTGAAAATTGAGATTATAAAGGGCCAGTAAAAATTTTCACACAGAAACACGATTGCAAAAATAAAAAAGGAAAATAGAGAAAAAATAATAAGCAATACTGAATGTGATAACAGAAACATATGAGCTCCAATGAGGGCTACCGTTTTTTTTCTCGCTAGTTGGCGCCTCTGTTACGTGAGGTCCTGTCAAAGTTCCTTGTACTGTCATTGATTTATTATTATTATAACGAATTCATATTTATAAGTATTCGGTGTTATAAGTCGTGTGAAAAAAGTGTACATTCTATTCCTTGAAAACTGTACAATATCGAGCATGCCGCAGGGTTATGCAGTTCCGTATTGTTCAGAAAAAAGGAAACGATAAGACTGTCCTAAAGCAGCTGATGTTATATCCCTTCAAAACATTCTTATTTTTGTGAAAAACATTTCAACCCTGGTTATAATACGTGACCTAACGATCCTAATACAGAAAACCGTGAGTACCTACCTAATAATCTTTTACATTGTGTTGCTTCAGACACTTTACTTTTACAATTCAATAAATGTAGTTATTCATAGTTGTATTACTTGTAATCTACTGTTGAAAATTTTTCAGCTATTCCTAAATTAAAACTGAAATCAATACCTAGCTAATTTTCTGGGTACCAGGAAGGTGAGGACAGATATGAATAAAATACTAGTAGAGAGAGTTCTTGAACGCAGAAAGAAATTTGAAAATGCAAGAATCGTTTCAACTGTAGAGGAAAATCAATATGTAGTCAAGAGAGCTCAACTGATACTGCTTTTTTGTCGGAACTTGAGAGTAATAGAAACATACTTCGAATTGAAAATCTAATTGGTACAATTTTACTCTGGATTTTACAACTACAAACATTTTATGTTTGTTATCAATCAACTCACTAACTCGAGGAAAACATTTACTGTAAAAATATATATATCAAGGACTTGTGTAAATAAATAAATTACCCTACTTTAAATGAATGATTAGTGATTAGTTAGTATACATTGATCTCTGAGGTTTTCCTTTTCGCACATACTGTTTTTTCTATATATTCACTTATAAAGATAAATGAAAGGATTGTGTAAGATTTATTGTTCTATTTCAAGTTTTAACACTTTTCAGCTATCGCAGGTATCATGTAAGTAGGATAAAAAGCAATTTCTCTTGAAATGATAATCTACTTCTGCAATAAACTTATTTCAATCATGATAATGCGTTTCCACTGGAATTATCATTCCTATCATAGTATTTGGATCTGTAAAAAGAAAAACCATAACTCTAAACTCAATAAAAGCATACTTTCCGCAAGAAATGCGTATTGAAACTCTGAACAAACTAACCTTTGAATTAGTTCTCCTTTTAGCCCGCTTAATTGGGCAACTATCTTCTGTAATACCGCTTTCAAAGCAGTGATAATCATTGATCCGTGATTCATATTTGCTGTTATTAATCTGAATATGTATGTAAAACTCCTCACATCCTCGTAAAGGTTGAAAATAAACAGAATACAGATTCACAATTACGTTTGAATATTTGACAATTCAATACCCGTGGACCTCACGGAACACTAGCGCCTCTAGCGGAAAATTCATACGCGGTAGCCCTCATTAGCTTAAAAAAATCAAATAAATTTTTTGGCAACGTAATAAATCAAAAGTCATAAATTGTTGTTTTCTGAGAACTGTCAAAAATAACAAGCATTTTCCAATGGTGAAAGTGGCTTCTCTGAAAGTTAATAGTCCGAATTATTTTTCCTGAACGAATATAATGAAAATAGCCCAAATAATATAATATTTCAACTACTGGTTAGAGATCTCTTCAATATTTCTTACAAAACTAGTAAAAAACTTCAAAAGTTTCAGTGACTTTTGTTGAAATTCTTAGTCGATCAAAACAGAGGAATTAGAAGATGCGTGATTCGATAAAATGTCTTCCTATATTGAAACCTCAACGATAAATTCAATGATACTTCTATTCTTGCTGTGAAATATCCACAGAGTCTCCAATTTCATCCTGACCCATATTTCGCATAAAAACTTTCCCACATATTCCTTGAATGCGAAAACTGAAATCCATATTTCATACGGTTTCATTTTCAACCCTTTGACAATAACCTTAAAAGTAAGTAAACTGTGGGAGGCGAATATCAGGTTGATCCCTGATGTGTGGGAATATTTTTGAATGAATTGACCTAGAATGGTACCTGCTCGGTAGCAACCCTTTGGTTTCATGAGAACTACTACCCTATTGAATAGTACCAATCAAGTCATTTCTCTATAGGAAGAACAAGGCAGACTGGCTTTAGTCCATTATTATCTTCTACAGCATCAAAGCAGTGAAGAAATGCTAATGTATGTGGGAAAAAGTAGCAAAATAGGAAGAGAGCTATTTTTGTTTTTTCGATAAGGGTTATTTTCAGGAGCTAATCGAAAGCCTTAGGGAAATATTTGCATGCTTTTTTGAAACCGAATTATACAGGGTGTCCCGTATTAGACCGACAAACTTCTAGTGGACATTAAAGATCGTATTTTAGACAGATTCGACCCAAATCATATAATGCAAAATTGCTCGTTAAGGAGCTAGTGCCCTTTGAAGATGACGTCCTGTCCACACTTTTGTCACATATTCGCAAAACGGAGTTAAATAAAGTGCTGAAAGTTTACACATTGGCTAATATCAAAAATACGCATCGATTAGATTGAGTGCATTTCTTTCACGTCAAGCAAAATCGTATCATTTGGGGGGGGCGCAGGGTATTTTTAGTTGAAACTTTCATTATTTCGCGAGATTTACATCATATTCATAACTCTGATATTTTTTCTTGAAAAAAGATGCTCTTGTATAATAACGTCCAGATGCACCATTTTACATTGAGTAATGTGTACTTAGTGAAAAGAGAGACAATTTCAAATCTATTTCTTTCAGAAATGGTGCATCTGGGCGTTATTATACAGAAGCATCTTTTTTCAAGAAAAAACATCAGAGGTTATGAATATGATTGTGCTTGACATGAAAGAAATGCACTCAATCTAATCGATGCGTATTTTTGATATAAGCCAATGTGTAAACTTTCAGCACTTTATGGGACTCCATTTGCGAATATGTGACAAAAAGTGTGCAGGACAGGACGTCATCTCCAAGGGGCACTAGCTCCTTAACGAAGCAACTTTGCATTATATGATTTTGGTCGAATATGTCTAAAATACTATCCACAATGTCCACTAGAAGTTTGTCGGTCTAATTACGGGACACCCTGTATGAAAATGTGTTCTGAAAAAGATACAGTTCATTTTTATCAAAATATTATTTGGGCTATTTTCATTATTTTTCTCCTTTAATTCAACATTTTGGCAAGCATTAGCCAGTCGTCACGAGAAAAACATTTGTCTTAAAACTTGCAGCTTTCGTCACTTTTTGGAAATGTTTGTCATCTCAGTAAATGTTTGATTGAATCATTCATTTGATCTTTTTGAGCGCTAGTTTTCCTTAAACGAGTGCTATATCGTTTTGCCCAAATGTCTGTAATTTTAAAATTTTGAGCCAAAAATGATCTCAAACGATAGGATAGGGTAGAGTGGTCAAATTCAATTCTGTCCGTGGGGCCGGCCGGCCGTCCGTTAGCACAAAAACTTTCGAAGGGATTGTCCTATAGACTTAAAGTTTTCAGTATGAGTTTGGATCCCAAATGGCTCAGTTAAGTTCGTTAACCAGTCAAATCGTACTGGGTGTTCCATAAAATATGGCCATTCAAAATTTTTGTTCCTCAATATCTCAGACAAAACGTTACCCATCGAATTGAAATGTTGCGGCCATATGCAAGATGCTCATAATAAGCTTCATGCAAAATTTTGTGGCCATAGTGTAAACAAAAATAGAAAACTCAATTAGAATATTGAAAAGAAGAAACTTCATATTTCCGTAAAAAATATCCGATTTGAATGAAATTTATTTTATAAATAAAGATTGATACATTGAATGTTTATGCAGAATTTTGTGGCCATAGTGATTAGAGAACAATAGAAAAATTTATTGGAATATTGAAAAGAAGATTCTTCATATTTCCATAACAGGATATCCGATTCCAGTGCAATTTTTCTTGTGAATGAAGACTGTTATAATGAATTTTCATGCTGAATTTTGTGGCTTAAGTGTCAAGATTATTTTGAGATCGACAGGCCGTTGACTGATTTTCAGTGATTGACATGGAAGCTGCTTCATTTCATTCTCTCCGTTTCAGTTTTTCTTCTTTTTATAGAATGGAAGCTTCATCTCGTAAAATCCTACGGTCCTCATTCAAATCAGGTTGAACAAGCTTTGATTTATTAAATGAGAGATGCTCTATTGAGCAAATGGTTTATTCTACAAAAATACTTAACAACAGAATGAGAAATTTCTGGCTCATCAGTTATAAAATTCTTGTTTCAAGAATATACCTTCGGAGATTAATTCGCTCCTCCTTATGGTTTTTTCAATTCATTCATTATAAAATAACTAAATACATTGAATGTGCTCAGATTGGTCAACATTCAAACAAAACTGTATTTACGCTATAATTCATTCCCAAATTCGATGAGGATCATCTCTATTGTTAAGATTATCGCATTCAGGATCTCTACAACAGAACAGATCGAAGGACAAAAGCAGTCACATCCATTTTTTAACACCGATGTTCTCGTATTCATCCCAAAGAGGGGGCATGAATCAAGTCTTTGTTCGAACTTTCAAAACACTGCAGATAAAAACTGTATCAGGAAAGCTTCAATAGTACACCCACATGGGCGATATCTCTTTGTCGTTGTATCAATTCTAGGTGCGATCTAGATATGATTTTTCGTGTGTTTCGTTTTATAAACTTTTTTTTTACTTTTCTCCCCCACAAGTTCGAATTTGTAACTGTTTTTAATTCTTTACAATTGTTGAATTGAAAGAATTGATTGTCTTTTTTTTATCATGATAGCGTGTAAAGATCTCTTAAGATTTCAAGGGTTCAAAAAAATGTGTTATCAGTTAATCGAAATGAGAATATACACAACTTTGAAACTCTGAAAAAATGATTGGAAGTATAGGATTCTTTGCTTTTAGCAATTTTTTGTTTATGATTTCACTAAGATCAAAACAAATCCTCAAGAACATGAATTGATGTTGCTGGACAGTCAATTTCAATGATCTGAAAGCCATTTTATTTTTCAGAACAACTGTTAACCAAGTGAATCATTGTTTCTTGAGCCAGGTTTCAAAAAACTCCAATCACGTTTATTAATGAAATATCATCATTTCTGTACAATTTTCAGTTATTTTTGACATGAACCAAGCAATTCAGAATCCACGATTTGATTGCCAATCAAGCTTTTTGAAACCCACTGTTAATCTACCTTTTTTCCTTGCTCTTTTGACTGAATTTTCATTTTCTTGAAATGTCAAGAAATTCTTGTACAGTTTTATTGCAATAGATATTGCCTGAAAATTATTTAATGAATTTTTGATAACTGAATAAATCAAAAATAGATCAGTCATCTATTTTTTTTCTGAGAACTGTCTAAAATAACAAACAAGATTGACGAAAGTTGCTTTTCTGAGAGTTAAAATCAAAAGTGTTTTCCTGACTAAAGCTGGCAAATGCTGGCCTCAACGTTGAACAGAAGACGTAAATATGATGGAAATGGCTCAAATAATATATCAATAGAGACTGATAACCCATTTCAAGATGTAGAGATCTAATAGTTCCGCTTAAGATTCTCATGTCAACATTGTCCTGTGTATCAAATATTAATCTTCATAGAAAATTCGTTACAAAAATTCTCGAAGTTTCCACAAACATACTCATATAACCGTTTATCACGTGAAAGTATTCATTACCTTCCAATGAAATTAAACACTTGTGTACAAGTGGGGTGATTATTCTCGTGATATCAACCCCTATTCTCAGTCTAATCAAAGCTATATCCATAGTACCTGCGAATCACAAACCGTTACTGAACATTATCGGATGTAGAAAAGTACACACATATGGTAGAGGGTGACGCATATGATATAACCGTTACTATTTGGTATGGGACCCTTTCATCCACCCACCACATGTTGTAACTCAAACACTTACCCATTACATGCGATGGTAAATAAAGAACGGTACCATTTCGATTAACTGTTCGAAATATAGGTTATTGACAAATGATCCGAAATTCAACAATGAAGGTTACGGTATAGTTTTTTTGCACTTCCTTCAGTGACGTAGTTCTTTTGTTGTGATTAGAAGTAGGTCATCTTACGGGACCTTCTGCCCTATTGAAGGGGGTTAGTTGATATTTTATCTAGTTTAAGGGCAAGGAGATATGAAAGATCTTGTTACAGTGGGGCACGTGCTTTTTCGAGATTCGCGAAGGTTAGCAGCTGCCGTTATTTTGGGAATAATATACAAAGGGTATCTTCTACTTCTTCCTCTCTATTTGGGTCATGGTCATGTTTATAGATATGGAATGAGTGTATCGAGGTTTCCACAAAAAAAACATTTTGTGTTGTGAATAACAGCATATTTCGAGCTCCCTTATTGAGAAAAAGATAATTCAAATTTGAGGTTCGTGAAAATTATTGGTTTGATTTTTTTATTCTGTTCAAGTCGGGGTAGGTTTAATATTTGAATCTTAAAATTGAATTCGTGGGAGAATAAAACGGTACCAATAGTTCTCAGGCCATTAAAATTTGAATTATGATCTTTCCAATATAACAATTATAAACAAAAGCTTCGGGATTGCAAGATATTTAATTTTTTTAATGAATTGCAAATCGTATAAAAGACATTTATATCCATGAATGTCATCAAAACCAATTGAAAGCACAGCATATATGATCAAATTAACCCTACTTCAAATTCCCTTCACTATTAACATTCCTAGATAATATATCTAGGACCCTCATGACAGTCGTCAAATGAAGCCCTGTAGCTTTTATACATTCATTATAAGTTTATTTATCCGAAACACTCAGAATAAACAATAAAACAAAATATTTCCGCGGGGACCAATTTTTTATAATCATACGAACAGAAACCCCGTATAATATTCGAAAGTCCCAACTGTGACCACCTATGAACGTCCCTTATCTCGAGAAAAAACATTAATAAAAAACCATCAGATGACAAATTTGACATTATCGCCTTTCCAGTATCAGCTTGACGGCTTTATAATGTATCATTCATCTAGTGTTGCTTTCATGTTGTGTCTCTGCGGTAAAAGAGACAGGTGACCGTCCCACACGATGGGGTACTTTGTGTCACCCCCATACATGTCAGCTTCTTTTAACTAACCCTTCTTAAGACGCTGCTACCTCTGACTACTGAAATGTCATACTGACCCACTAATGCCAACAGTAACATCCTACTTCCGTAGCACTGACTGATTGTGAATGAAATATCTCGTTTCACATTAACGTCAATATTTTGGGGAAGTGAAATATGGAACTAAGGGATGTTTTGATGGCTTTGAAATATTCCTTCTGTATTTCCATTCAGTATGATGACAAATTTCTGGATGGATGCGTTGTGGAGTCATTGATTTATTGAATATGACGTGGTTTCTGAGTCTGTCAAAATAATTTTTGATAATTTCAAGTATCGATTTTTCAATATATAATTTTTTGAATAATTTCCAGAATATAATTCAGATCGTGCTGGGATTTTGCACATGTACATATATTTAGTATTGTCTTTTTGTACAAAATTTCGAGGTATGTAATTGCATTAGGTATTGCTGCACCAATTAAAGAGTGCTCAAAACATCAGCTGTGAGCTTTCCTAAATTTTTCACGTTTGCGTCTCGTTTAGCAGAAATATTCTCTTCGGTTTGCACATTTCTTTGTCTTCTTTATGCTTCTGAATTGAAAAGAGTAAAGTAAATTCGTAAACCTCAGAATAGGAATTACTTTTTACTCTGAGGCGAAAACAATCAATGAATAAAAAAATAGTTATACTGCCAGAAATGGCAATCGCTTTAAATGTAAATCGATTGATTGACAAATATGCAAAAATCTATACCACAATTCTTTTTTTATAGTTTCAATATACCTTGATGAGAATATACTCAAGAATATAACGGTATTTGACAGGAGGAAACTTCCATCAAAACATATCGTTGATCGAAGCACAAACGTACATTTAGATCGATAAACACAGATAAACCAAAGATTCGGAGAATCATGAATAGTCCTTTCTTCCAATCAGTTTTCACAGAATGATATTATTATTAACACTTTTCTATCTTGAAAGGGTGCCAAATATCGAAAACCCAACACTATTTGTTTAACCTCTAGCAGTTCATCCCTATTATAAGTCCATCAATATTAATAAGAAAGATGACTGAGGAGGCGTTCTATAGACAAGAAACTAATAGACAAACATGACTATTGGTTTTGGATTCTCGCCCGAGGAAACCACGGAATTAATAATTTTTTCTGTCGAATTTAATTGAATTGTGATGCTTTTACTTCGGAAACGCTTAAACAAACAGTTTGTTATGGATTCGGAACCCTGTCCTCGGGTTCTCTAGCGCCCTTTCACGCGTATTTGTTTTTCTACTGGCGCCCAATTTAAAATATTAATATTCATGGAAAAATTATTTTTTTTCAGATAGATTTCGTCCCTTGGAGGATGTAGAGTGATTGCCTTCTAGGGCGATTTTTAACGAAATTGAATTTCCGAAGGGTATGAAAAATTTGAGATATTATTTTTTCGTTTAAAATTCCATGAAATTCGATAGGGTGCTGACAGTCGTCCCCTGAAGAATATATATATGAGAGTTTTTATTTTTGACGCTGATTGGCAATAAAAGTTGGGTTTTGTTGGATCGATTGACTTTTAGTGGGAATCCTAAGGTTCGTTAAATTTTTTGTATTCGATTTGCATCTTAATTGCAAGGAAAGGTATGGAAGATATTCGTCTAGAACTTTAGTTCCTGTGGGAGTCATTGTGTTTTTGATTTGGGAAGAATATAATTGCAAGAGCGGGATAAACCACCATATTCTCAGATACCAATTCAACATACCTGAAACTGAATTATCATATTATATTGTGTCGTAAGTGCCAAAATACACACGTTTATACAGTTAAAAAATGAATAGCGAGAGGAATTGCGGTCGTCTCTCTTCCAGAAAATGATATTGCTGTGCTCTTTCTTCTTTTGTTTTTGACTTGATAAGTTAAAGTTGACATTTGTGTATTTTAAACAATGCTCATTAAGTCATCAATTTGAAATGAAAATATAATAAAATATTCTTTGATTGACATATCCTGTGACTTATTTTGATTTTATAGGGGGTTTCCTTCGTGAATTATTACATAAACTCCTGTTTTTTTCGAAGAAAAAATGACTTCTTTCAACTCAAAAAGCCCTAGCGACGCTAAGGGAGGAAAAGAATTGGCCCAGGCCCCCCTTAATTTTGAGAATTAGCTATAATCTAACCAGAGATCTAATCACATGTTTAAGGAAATTTTGAATCTTATAATTGACGGATGTTCAGTTTCTAATATAATATGCTCTATCACACTCAGAAGGGACTTCCTATATGCCATATTTGGTAAGTTGATTTTCATTATCAAATTAAACTTAAGTAGGATTAGCCCTTGTATCTAGTATCAAATCTTGAATGCTTTTCTCACATTGTACATTTCTTCTAATCTTTTCAGATAACCATTTTAATATATGGTATTGCATTGGTTATAGTTTGTGCTAGTTCGGTTTGACTTTTTGTTGGTGGTTTTGTATTATTGTGCCCAATCGATATGTTTTTTTTTGCAATTTCTTTGGTAAGCCATTTTGCTCGAAAATTTGAATTTCTGCATTTTCATCTTCTTGAACAGAGCAATAAAGATGCCCTATTATATACAGGGGGTCCCGGAAAAAGTGGGAAATCTCTCGGATTCAGGTAGAACGTAAAAAAAAAGATGACAAATTTCCATAATTTTTTTCCTAGCGGCCCTTCCTACGAAGATACGGCCTCCTAAATGACGCCACTTAAAATTCATTTTAGTGGAATAAATTTCAATTATAATACTTACTTCTTTCATTATTTGTTTTTCGAA
Source organism: Propylea japonica (assembly GCA_013421045.1). NCBI lineage: Eukaryota > Metazoa > Arthropoda > Insecta > Coleoptera > Coccinellidae > Propylea > Propylea japonica. The sequence goes on from CM024241.1 coordinate 83,155,368, forward strand.
AACGGTTCATTTCATCGACACTGAACAAGAGTACCTTTTCTTTAGCTTAATGTTCAAGGTATCCAAATTTGTTTTATTAGTACCTTATCATACAGGATGTTAAAAATGTAAGCATCAAAGACATTAAGAGGTCCTTAATACTATTAATCATATCAAATTTTCATCAAATTATATCGAGTAGTTTGAAACTCATTCCACTAAAAGAAATTCCAGTGGCGTCATTTAGGAGGTCGTATTTTTGTAGGGATGGCAGCTAGGAAAACAAAATTATGGGAACTTGTCATCTTCATTTTTATGTTCTATCTGAATCCGAGAGATTTCCCACATTTTCCAGGACACCCTGTTTATACTTTTGGTGACTCCAAATTAAGAAAAACATGGAGATTTGAATCGTAATGAAGGTAGTCCTGGTTTTCATCTCTCATTCTTTCACCGAGACCAACTCAACCATACACTTCCCCAATATGTCCGAAAACTCCCACTTTCTTCAACATCTCATAATATACAGGAAACCCGCAAGACTAATTACGTGTAAATAATACAAATAATACTCGGATGCATTTCTCACAATCTTCAGGTCCGACCTACTTAAGGAATTTGATATGAAATTATATTTTTGAGAAGTAATTACGGACTGACGCGGCAATGATGAATGCGTTCTCTTCGAGAGAGATGATTTCTTATTTCTCGTTGAAAAAGTCCGATCCAGTTTATACGAATCGGGTCGAATTATTTACAAATTAAAATTAAAACGCAGACGCAGATGAATTGAGTTGATGGACAAAAAATAGTTTACACTTCGTTTCGACGGCTCGAAATGGGAAAAGTGTCCATTATTCCATCTCGAAGACGGATCCGCCTTGTAATCAGAGTGGTATGGATTATTTTCAGTCTGTCTGTCTGTAAGTGCGTTTTCTTACGGGGTCGCTCTGTTGTTGACTGTATTTTTCTTTGACAATATAGAGAATCAAACGAGACATTCGAAAATATTTGAAGAATGTTAAATTTGAACACAAATATTTAATTTATGGCTATGGTGTGTTAGCTTCTCCGTATCTTTTGATTTCTGAGTGATCAGAAGACCAGACTGAGGAGATATCGATTAAAATATATTCTGGGAGGATTCTGCATTCCTTAAAAACTTTGTAGGTTTTCACTTCCAGTCTCTGAAACAGAAATAATTTAAAAATTTTTAATTAAGATGACGTGCTTCTGCGAGAATCTTTGCACTTATTTGTCAGGAGCAAATTGGTCTTGAAAAAATTGTTGCCTAACAGTAAAACTTAAAATGAAATTAAATGAAAAGGATAAAGTAACGTTTCGGTGTCTATACAAGACACAGACACAGTTTTATTCGGCCCTCCATTGACTATGACATAAGAGTTCAGTGCTCTAATAATAGCTTAATTATCATTGTAAATTATAGTTGGTACAGCATATAAATCACATAGAATTCATTCAGGAATTTTTACATATTAAGTTTTTTCAGCTAGTTCAAACTATTATTTGCCATAAAATTTTGCAAACATTTGGTTATTTCTGTCCTTACTCAACCGAAATTTATGTGTTTATCAATAACAGTGAAAATTATGTTAGCTGAAATGAAGCGTTTTTCATAACCAAACCTAACGTTATCGTTCTCTGTCCAATTCAGTACAAAATCTTGGCTCAAAATCTCCAATAGACATAAATTCGAGCCAAAGCACTACGCCAAAGCCAATCAAGATTTCCTGGAACCAAATCAAACCAAAATCCCTACATTCATGCCTTATTCATGATCGCGCCAAAACCTCGCGATCAGACACCCATCGCGTGAACTTCCTGTCGATATTTACGATATTTCTTGCGAAAACCGTGTAAACGTGTCTCGTTTAAATCACGCGGTTCGATGGGGACGATCACTCTCTTTGCTTGCCTCTATTTCCACTTGTCGCCAGAGCCTCAAAGGACAATTTAAGGTGACGTTTCAATGATCGCGGCGATATCGCTTACCGCAGACCGCCGGAACGGTTGAGTTCTGCTGCGATGTCGCGGATTTGCATCCGTCAAGATTTTGGGGCGATTATCTTGCGAATTGAACGTGGTCTCGACGTGGGAGAGATTTTTGGTTATCGGTTTGGGGACCAGGGATGGACTAGGAAAAGTTGGTTAGCTGAAAACATGGGAAATTTGGGAAAAGAACCTGATGAAGTGGAATTATTTGCTTTCTGTCTTCATTCATCTCTATACTGGGTATATTCCGGAATTGAATTCGATGTTTAGGATGAAATAACACTGTTTAAATCTATGGGAGATGATTACCCTTCAATAGGGTCCTGTAACGGTCTTAGAAGAACAGGAGATTCGAAAAATCATCACTTGGAATGGCAGACCTGGTTTAAAACACCCTTCTGGCCCATGACCATGAATTAAGTATTTTGTATCTGAATATTGAAGGTATTTATTCGAATAGTAATAATATAAAAAAAAATATTAAAACGGCGAGACAGGGTTTTTCTACTGAGGTTTTTCCCTTTGCTCTGGTTTCATACGCCAGAATAGTATGATGCCCCGTTTTGCGCCAACCTCATCTAGGGACTCTTTTGTTTCATGTATTGTATTTTGATAGCTCCCAATTCAAAGGAATATATTAAATTTTTTGAGGGTTCTGTACTAGAGGTTGATTATGTTTACTCAGAGGTAAGAACTAAATAGTTTCTTCAGAACTTATGAGAGGCTTTTCTTCAATATTTCGAGATTGGAAAACTTGGTTTGCTGCCCTATCCCCCCTTTCTTGAACGATTTATCCATCTTGAAATACCTATTTTCAATACAAATAGAGCATGATAGTGAATAAGTGCCTAAGAAATACGGAGGTGATTCTGTATGAAAAATAATGACATTATGCTATACAACTTTTGTCTGCAGAAAAATGCATCTTAACGACAAATGTGGGTTACGATATTTTATTTTTTGCATGAAAACGCACTCCATACGGAAAAAAAATTCAGATTTTCTATCACGAATTGAGCGAAGAGTTCAAAAATTGTTAGCTTGAAATATCTTAGTGGCGTCCCATTTTCCAGTCATCTTTTTCAACTTTTCAGGAACGAATGATTGCACAATGAACATGAAATGAGTGTAAAAACAACTGAAAAAATAGGAATTTTCACATATTGTGGAGCTGTCGGAGAATTTGACAAGACTTTGACAAGATAATTCATGACTGAGTAAACCCATTCATATATTACCACATAATACTCGTAAACACAGGAATAGATTCACTGAATTATATCTGTCCAAATTAATGAGTGAAAGAGTTCTGGAGACTCCAACGTGACGTTAGGAACCAAACTGGCACAATCAGTTAGGTAATCAATTAGAATTTTACTTAGGTATATTGAAATTTAAACATTACTATTACGTCGAGGTAATGAAAAATATTGTACCTAATCACCCATTCAAAAGTTTCAAAACTAATTCGATAAAATTTTCAGACGAGTAGCGAAGCAGAGTTTTCTCACAAAAGGACTGAAATGGCTTTCGCTATTCAAATGATATTTATATCGGCTTAAGGACAAGGGCAAAATACTTAGGCCTAAGTACTTTGACAAATGTACAAGTTCCTGTGTTTGTCCAATAAAATAGTTTTGAGAAAAATCCAAAACTAGGATCGAAACGTCGACCGTTCAAAAAGGATTTTCTTTGCCCTTGTCCTCAAGCCGATATAAATATCATTTGAATTCATAAACTAGAAGACGAAATTGAATTATGGTTTTTTGCTATGTTAAATTGGAAGTAAATAGAAAAACAGTGTTCTCGCCTTGCCTTGAAAAAAATAATAGATAATTCACGGTTCCCCGGCGCTTTCGATAATTGTAATCTCTCGAAATAATTTATTCAACAATCTTAGCTAGCGTCTTCGATAATTTTAATCAATAATTTCCCTGATATTTAACAATTTGCAAATCCGTTTGTACATCCCATTCAATAACAATCCACCAAAACAAAACAAAATCATTCTTTCCTTTCCAAAGCCCAAACCACCCCAGCCTCCCAGCCAAACAAAGTAATATCAATTTGTTATCAAGTCGGACATAACTCAATCAAAAAAGGAGCAAGAATAAATCTCTTTGTAAGCTAGATATGAACGAAGATATGATTCTTGTGTTCTTGGGAGAACGACCGGAGCAAGTCGAACGGTGAGGCGGACACGTCTATCACCGCCGTCTCGATTTGAATAAAAACGATCATGTCGAAATTCGGCAAATTTGCATGCGCGTCCGAGACTTGTCCGCAGCAGTCAGTAGCGCAAGAAAGCTGCTGCAGAGGCTGATGGGAATTGTGCAAGTGTTTTATGTGGGAAGCTTTTGGCGAGGAGTTTTCGGTATTGGATGTTGATGTGGGACAGTTCTCCTTCTATAGAGATCATGATTCCTATCAGATTAAATGTATGCAATAAGATCGCAGGCATCTACGTTTCCCATTACATGGGTGATTTTTGAATATGAACAATGACGGTAGAGCCGTCCAAGCTAACTTGACCCTCTCCCAATAAATACACAAACCTATACTAAACGTTTATTTGTAGTGACTGAAGTTGATTGAAAGTTGTGCGTTGAATTTTCTACGTTATATCCGAAATACAAATTCAACCAAACATTGATTCTACATAAAATAAACGTTTACGATTCAACTGGTTGATTTATCCCCTCTTATGAAATGTGTATTCATCACTTTTTTTCAAACGTTTTCTCAAGGTGAGTAACATTACCTAAATAAACTTTGAATGAGTCACCCTTCTCCAACTTAACCGCTAACTAACTTTTATTCTACTTACTCTTTTGATCTTATCAATTTACCATGATGCACCTAAAATTCAATCAAACGTTGACTCTACATATATATACGAACACAATTCAACGGGTTAATTTATCCACTTTAACGTATATATTTTACGTTTTTTCGAAGTGAGCTCAGTAACAATCAACAAACGTTGAATGATTCACTCTTCATCAACTTCGAAGTACACCAACTTTTTTTTTACTTGAAATTTATCCAATCGTTGAATCCGTCAAATGATCAGTAAGTAGTCAATACGTTCAATCACGATACGAGCCAGGATTTTTCAGCGGTGGCCATAAGGAATAAATTCATACAGTTTCGTTTAGCACAGGTCAAATTTCAGGTGGGGCCAGCAAAAATTTAAGGGAGATCACGGCCACCCCTGCTATTTATCTAAGGAATCAGAATTTTTATAATCTTTAAATTACAAAACATAGTCATTCATGATTGATAAAGTAACCAGTGAGGAACATTGCTTCTTTGGAAATTCTTATTGACCAGAGACGTTTGCGAAGAACTATAACATGCCCAACAAGAAAACTGAATTTCGAAACACAAGATGCATAAAAAGCAAAACATCTACTGCTTGTCGACATTTCGAGGAAAAGCTCTCTCGCGAATTAACTGGTTTCAATTATTCGATAAGTCTCAAATTAAGCGGCGTCCAAAATTAGCATATTCGTCATTAACGATGCTTCCAGAAATCGAGGTCCGAGCCCCGAATTACTTTTTAGTGTTTAAGACACATTCTCCCTACTTTTTAAACGAGCAGCGACAATTATCCACTATTATTATCAAATTAAACATCATCATGGCGGGTATTGAAAAAACATTTAGCGTATAATGAAGTTATTAATGATATTCTTCTCGTGTTGCATCGTAATGCGACCACAAAGGTTTAAGGCGCTGAAGGAGTTAATGGTGCCATGGTAAAGATATAACCACCAACAGAGTATAACGCCTTTGGTGATGGGTGAAGTTTTCGAGAGATTCATTAGTTGTTGATGAATTTCGCAAACAATTTTTTTGTGGAAAGAAGCATCAAGACGCAATTTTCATAATGAGCGCGAAAGTATTTATGTCGGTTCAGAAGCTTTCAATACGTGCTTGTTCAACAGAATATACTTTTGAGATTAGGAATCTATAGTTTGATCACCTGACCGGTTAATCACCTTGATTAACGTTTCTAGATCTTTTAACACCCTCATTTGAATCAAAATTTCGTAAACATACAGGTTTGGAAATCTGAAACATACGATATTACAATGCATCAGACAGAGAATTCTTCCGTCTAGTTGCACAGATGGATAGTCGAGACAATCACGACCTGTAACACACTGAATTCCGTTGTCTTATTGCAATATTCTAGTCTTGTTCCTCTCTTATCGTTGAGAGGAGCGTAATCATTCAATATGGTAGGCAACAGTAACTACTTGAATAGAGTATTACGGGCAGCCTGACAAATTAAATAATTCTATACGTTTATTGCAGGGTAAGAGAGAGACAAGACTAGATTATTGCAATAAGATAACGGAAATCATTCAGTTACAGCACTTGATTGATCTCTACTATTCATCTGTGCAACTGCAGGGAAGAATTATCTGTTTGATGCATTGTATATCGTATGTTTTCGATGTGAGTTTCCAAATCTGTATATCTGTAATAATGGTCAATAGTTCTGAAGAAAAAAATCAATATAAGAACTATTTTGACTGGAGTCATTTTCGAAACTTTCTATATAACCAATTTTTATCGGAAAGCTAATTTCTGACTTGTTTGCTTTACGAATAAAAACAAGATGAAGTTAGACGATACAGGTTCTTTCAGATTTTGATCTCTCTACCCTATGGGTGTTTACATTATAAAATTTTTTGGCCTAATTAAACTCCGAAGAAACCCAGATTTGGGATTGAAATTAAGTCATTAAATTTTGCGGTCAAAAAAGACAAATACTAATAAATGCAAATTTTTACAGAAAAGTACTGATTGATTCTTTCGATGAGGAGAAAAAATGAGTTAAGATATGGTCATTTGCTAATGGATGCAAATTTTGGGGAACCTACTCATTAAGTTCTTTAATAATTGGTAATATACGGGTCAAAGACTCCAATATAATCATTGGGTAGATGCAAATCAGATAATAATTTGGGGTGACTTGAATTTGCAATTTTTCACGGTGAGTTATTATTTAATTTTATTCTATATGATTTGGAGAATTATTGAGTTATCTTTATTTGAATGGTATAGTAGATTGCAATGAAGTGAATTAAAAATATTAAGAAAACACGTTTTATCGTGATCAATATTATCCAATTCTACTGAAAAAATCGAAAAGAGAGTTTGTGCAGGTGAAAAAATAAATTTTGATCGCTATAGCTCTCGATCGGAACGTCCTTGAAATTTTCAAGGTAGATTTGGGACCACTACATGTCTGGATGCTTCCATATAGAGTAAAAATCGGTTGATTGGTTCCAGACTTACTTCCGCTTCAATTTCGTTTCATTGATTTTAAATAGAAGCGAAATCACAGATTCGATCAATATCAAACTTGATATTTAGATTGAGACAGCGACGCGCGTATTTTAGCTGAATTTCGCCAGAATCGTATCATTAGAATATTTGCGAAAATATAAATATTCTGCTTCGTAATACTAAAGTTTGGATCAAAATAGTCTCTGTGACATTGTTTTATGACGTTTATGTTGTAATCGTCATAGGAGTCAGAAGCAGTGTCAGGTAAGAAGAACGATAATTCGATTTTTGACATCCTGATAATTTTACGTTTCATTTTATTGATTTATGAAATTCGTTCTTTTGTTTAAATCAACGCTAAAGAGATATCAGAATGTATCAGAAGCCGGATAACATCACTCATTACGGTAGCTAGTGCGCCTTCCATGTTAGAATAAAAAAATTTCAAGTTTGATTTTTTGCGTACTTGTTTCGTTTATTGTACGATGTGCAGCTTTTGCGCTCGTTTTGAGTTGCGTTGAGTTGTTACTTCATATCACAGCAGAAGCAGATAAAATGCTGATTCAAAATCAATTAATTCAAGCTCAAAATTAAATTTGGTGACCGCTCTTCAAAACATCCGATCGCACTGAAAAATGAAAATAAATGTAAAATGATCCTTCCTCAGAGTAAAAAGTGAACCTAGAGTTGCCTTCACGCATTTGTTATGCAGCCAAGTAGAATCTCTTATACGTTGCGAAATTGTGCCGTATGTTTATTCCGTATTGGGATAATTGATTTACCGCTCCCCTACCTTAACGATGCTGATACTAACGGCTTTCTTCTGTAACAGATATTTCTGTCACTTTGGCAACAGTATCTGTTAGTGTTTAGTTTTTTGATACGATGTGTTTACATTTTCATTTCGATTTGACGTTCATAAACTGAATTATTTCAATGATTTGGTGGCAGTTTATTGTTGCTTAAGACTATTCCGTTAATTATAGCTAGGGCAAAATTACGAAAATAATGAATTATATTCAGGAATTGCAGAACATGCAAATCTAACCAATTGTTTACTTCACCCCAGTGTGGCAGTGAAATGCTTTCTATCTCACTCTAATGCTTGGTTGATGACAATGCAGTACTATTCACGTGTAAGGGCATCTCTATGTTTATTTCTTACTCTGAGCGTTAAATACAAGAAGCAAAAATGATGGAAAAATAATTAAAACTCGTGACAACAAATGTTATGTCGTATCGCAGTAAAACCAAAGCAACTTCGAGATTAATTAATCGAAGATTAAAATTATAGTTGGTTCCTCAGAGCATCCGATCGCACCGAAACAAAAACAAGTCCATCAGAGTTTGGTTGATTCATAGGCACGAGTATCGCGTGCATTCATTCAACTTTTGGAAATCCGTAGCAAGATCGCGAACCAGTGCAACGTCTTTTGCACGAGTTGGCCACGGCTTGGGCAGGTGAGCCAATTAACGGTATCTGTAGTTTGCCGAAATCACCTGTGTCTGTTTGTGTGTGGAGTCTTGACTCCTTCGGGGAGGTGAAGAGGCACGTGGTGCTTCTTTGGGGATGGATAGACATTAGTTGATGTCTAGATGATTAGGAGTTTTGGTGTAATTAGGAGTGATATCAATGAAACCCTTATATTTTGGGAGATTTAGTTCACAGGTGCAGGAGATCGTTCAGAAGAAATTAACTTGATTATGAGATGGGTACAGTGGGTGAAAGTGGAAGAAGTTAGGGCTAGTAGAGTATTTTTTTAGTGTGAGCTCATATCAGATACAAATGACAATTATTCTAGAAGATGTGGTTAAAATTTTGAATCATATAGAGCAATTAAAAATATATGGAAATCTCCACTCATTTCTTGCTCTGAAGTGATTTTCTAAAGAAAATAGACCATATAGTTACCCAACGATGACTTTCCCAGAAGAATTATACAGTGGAACTTCCCTTTAACCAACATCTATATAACTAATTTCGTACAAGATATTGCACTTTGAATCCAAATTCCATGTTAAAAACACCCTCTAAAACGAAGTCAATTCTCCCTATAACGAAATTTTCAAAGAACATCACTCTTTGAAAGGGTATAGGTACGAAGGTAGGTACCTATAAAGATGGGTTTTTTCCAAATTTTTCCGGACTTACGTAATGAATCCCGACCTTAAACTTAATCATTACTGCGGGTAGAGAGATCTTTCTGAAACAGTTTTAAATCCTGGCTGTTTGGTTTCAATCTAACCCTAACGCTAGTGTGAAAAGTTGTGCGAAAATGTCTAAAAGCGAGTGCTTAAGTTTGAATAATAAACTTAAATCTATCAATGAAGTCGACCGCGACATTGCCGACTATAGAAACAAATTTTCTGTATAACGAATTTTCTTTATAACTAATTTTTTGCGGATTTAGCGCTTTCGCTATAGGGAAGTTTCACTGTACTTTATTAACTTTGATTTCGATGATGATAAGAAGAACCACGTTTTTTTAGGGACTGCCAAGATACACACTAAAGGCCAATTCATATTATCCGTTCGGCTCGGTTCAAGTCAGCCGCGTCAAAATATGTTTCCATGAATTTTGAATGAACTAATTCACATAATCAGTCTTCAACCGTTCAGAACCTATCGATAACACCTCATTTTCTTGATTTTAGTGAAGTTATAATTTTCCAAACATCCTAAGCTTTGAAAGTACTGGGTTGACCACACTCATTTAAAATGTCGAATAACAAAGCAGGTAGATACGATGAAACCAGTTGACAAAAACAAAAATCGAAAGAAAAACTAGTTGGCAGACGAAAAAATATTCATAGAAATTATCCTAGTGTCCCCTATATTTGTATATTGACGTTATAAAGTAGCTATTATTGTATTAAAGCTAATTGTGACTTCCTCTGCTTAAGTAATTTCCATATTCGAATGTCACTACTGAATAAAGAATTAAAACTGAAACTTTACAGACACTACATAAACTTGCCACGCTCTTGCATAAAAACCTCTTAAATTATTCCCTTCCATTGAACAAATATTCGCTATAATATCAGCCCTTCAACATCAATTCCATATACAGTCCATATTACCATGCAGTAATGGGCTTATTAACTCGTTATCTCATATATCAACACTAAGCGTCGTTTTCTTTTTGCCCAAGAGGAAAGTGAGGCGAAAATCGTCAGTTGTGTGAAGCGGATGTGCAAATTCAGCCTCCATAGAGAATTAAAGCTGAAAGATATTCGCCCTGATAAAGACATAAATAATAATAAAATATTTAACGCGAGCGACGATAAAAACGGCGTTGTAAAACTGAATCGGCATTCAAACCAAATCGTTGGAAATTATTGGAAATCTGAACACATATTTTATGAACTTCTTAATCGAAAATAACACCTCATTTTCTTGATTTTGGTGAAATTATAACTTCCCCAGACATAGCCTACGCTTTGATATGATTGGGTTAACCACACTCATTCAAAATGTCGAATAACAAAGTAGGTGCGAACAATGATACCAGAAATCAAAACGTTAACAAAAACAGAATTCGAAAGAGGAATTGGTTGTCAGGCGAAAAAAATTCATAGAAATTATCCTCGTGTGCTCTATATTTGTATATCAACGATAGTTGTAGTTAGTTATTATTGCATTATGAAGCTAATTGTGACTTCCTCTGCTTAGGTAATTTCCATATTCAAATGTTGCTACTAAATACCAAAAACGAACGAAACTTTGCCTCCTCGTAGTCTGCTAGCACACTACAATTTATACAGACACTACACAAACTTGCCAAGCTCTTGCATAAAAACCCCTTCAGTTATTCCTCTCATTGAACAAATATTCGCTATAATATCAGCCTTTCAACATCAATTCTATGGACAGTTCATATTACCATGCAGTAATGGGCTTATTAGTTCGTTATCTCATATATCAACACTAAGCGTCGTTTTCCTTTTGCCCCAGAGAAAAATGAGGCGAGAAAATTGTCAGGGCAGTTGTGTGAAACGGATGTGCAAATTTAGCCTTCATAGAGAATGAAGGTTGAATGATATTCGCCCCGATAAAGACATAAATAATAATAAAATATTAAATGCGAGCGACGATAAAAACGCTGTTGTCAAACTGGATCGGCATTCAAACCAGATCGTTGGAAATTATTGGAAATCTGAACACATATTTTATGAACTCCTTAATCTAAAACGACACCTCATTTTCTTGATTTTGGTGAAATTATAACTTCCCCAGACATAGCCTACGCTTTGATATGATTGGGTTAACCACACTCATTCAAAATGTCGAATAACAAAGTAGGTGCGAACAATGATACCAGAAATCGAAAGGTTAACAAAAACAGAATTCGAAAGAAGAATTGGTTGTCAGGCGAAGAAATATTCATAGAAATTATCCTCGTGTGCTCTATATTTGTATATCAACGATTTAAAGTAATTATTATTGCTAATTGTGACTTCCTCTGCTTATGTAATTTCCATATTCAAATGTTGCTACTGAATACAAAAAACGAACGAAACTTTGCCTCCTCGTAGTCTGCTAGCACACTACAATTTATACAGACACTACACAAACTTGCCAAGCTCTTGCATAAAAACCCCTTCAGTTATTCCCTCTCATTGAACAAATATTCGCTATAATATCAGCCTTTCAACATCAATTTTATGGACAGTCCATATTACCATGCAGTAATGGGCTTATTAGTTCGTTATCTCATATATCAACACTAAGCGTCGTTTTCCTTTTGCCCCAGAGAAAAATGAGGCGAGAAAATTGTCAGGGCAGTTGTGTGAACGGATGTGCAAATTTAGCCTTCATAGAGAATGAAGGTTGAATGATATTCGCCCCGATAAAGACATAAATAATAATAAAATATTAATGCGAGCGACGATAAAAACGCTGTTGTCAAACTGGATCGGCATTCAAACCAGATCGTTGGAAATTATTGGAAATCTGAACACATATTTTATGAACTCCTTAATCTAAAACGACACCTCATTTTCTTGATTTTGGTGAAATTATAACTTCCCCAGACATAGCCTACGCTTTGATATGATTGGGTTAACCACACTCATTCAAAATGTCGAATAACAAAGTAGGTGCGAACAATGATACCAGAAATCGAAAGGTTAACAAAAACAGAATTCGAAAGAAGAATTGGTTGTCAGGCGAAGAAATATTCATAGAAATTATCCTCGTGTGCTCTATATTTGTATATCAACGATTTAAAGTAGTTATTATTGCATTATGAAGCTAATTGTGACTTCCTCTGCTTGAGTAATTTCCATATTCAAATGTTGCTACTAAATACAAAAAACGAACGAAACTTTGCCTCCTCGTAGTCTGCTAGCACACTACAATTTATACAGACTCTACACAAACTTGCCAAGCTCTTGCATAAAAACCCCTTCAGTTATTCCCTCTCATTGAACAAATATTCGCTATAATATCAGCCTTTCAACATCAATTCTATGGACAGTCCATATTACCATGCAGTAATGGGCTTATTAGTTCGTTATCTCATATATCAACACTAAGCGTCGTTTTCCTTTTGCCCCAGAGAAAAATGAGGCGAGAAAATTGTCAGGGCAGTTGTGTGAAACGGATGTGCAAATTTAGCCTTCATAGAGAATGAAGGTTGAATGATATTCGCCCCGATAAAGACATAAATAATAATAAAATATTAAACGCGAGCGACGATAAAAACGCTGTTGTCAAACTGGATCGGCATTCAAACCAGATCGTTGGAAATTATTGGACATCTGAACGCATATTTTAAACGAAACTGCGTGAATTAAATAAGAAGTTTCTTTGTCGCGGGTACCTGAAGCTTTATAATCAGATCACATATCTACAGGGTGTCCAAACGAAGAGCTGCCACCGCTGATTTTCTCATGTTATAATAAATACATGTAGTGGAATTTACATGAAACTCCCGATGGGCGCCATGAGCACAATTATTTAAATTGGGAACAATGGTCGAATAATAACTGATGTTCATCTCGAATAGTGGTGTTATAATCGAAAGTGAACATCAAGAAAAATTTTAAATCGATGCTACAAGAGAAATTCAAATTAAAAAAGAAATCTATCCAAAATTCAAAGTTAACACCGTTAAATGGTTTACAGATGTTTAAAAACGTCAAAGGAGACAACGCTGGAGTATATGGGGCAAGAACCAAGTGTACCGGGTTTTTCACTATAATTTGACCCCCCTTTAACTTTGTTACTGAAGGAGATACAAAAAAATGTTTCGTATAAAAGTTTCACGAAATCAGCTGAGGTTTTTTGATATGAGTCCAGAAACTGAAATATATACAGGGTGACCAACATATTGATGGCAACTTCATTTTTTCAAATGAAACACCCTGTATATTTTTCCACATTTGGTTAGCTCTTTTTCCCCTGATTTCGAATATGTAACATATGTTGGTCTATCTTTCTTTTTCTGAGCACCACAGAGTTTCAAACTTCAATAACCATCTGGCATAGCGTTTGGGAAGTTCGTGAATATTTAAGTAGCCAATTTGATCTTTGGAGTGGTTAAGTATGGCGCACCCATTTTATGGCCACCAAATAATCCCGATTTAACACCGTTGGACACGTTTTTATAGCCGTTCCTGAAGGAACAAATTTACTTCAGCAATAATGACAATTAATGAAAGCGGAGAATAATATTAATGATATAAAATCAATCAATATTAAACCCATAATTCGGAACTAATTCCGTCAACGCACAAAGAATAATAATAATTGTGATTATTAGAAACAAATTTCGAAGCTTTAATTTCTGACTTGAATCAGAGCCATAATAATGCTATCAAAAATAGTCTAAACAACTTGAGACAACTATATGAACTATGTGTATTGAATGAATGTAGTCATTTTGAGCAATTTCTTTAGTTGATGTTATTCTTACCATACTACCATAGTTTATCATTTTTCATTGGTTAAGTAATTGTTAAGTATTCATTCTAAAATAATACTTTTAAGTAGATTGTTTGGATACAAAGAATTTCGTACGTATTTGGTATTTCACATATTTTTTTATTCGGTGTCATCATTTCAAAACTTTGAAAATCTGAAAATTGAAGAGACACATCCACATACGCATTTATATTCGAGATCAGGAGGAAATAGCCTATCAAAAAAAGGAAGAATATACAGGACAGGGTGTCCCATTTTTAAAAATATAGTTGCATTCGATGGGCATTTTCAGTAAACGCACTCTGCCACTTGTAAAATGATTACAGATCTTGGCAGGTGGTTCTTAAAATTTGAAACTCTGTGGTTCTCAGAATAAAAAAGATAGACCAACATATGTGACATATTCGAAACCAGGGGAAAAAGAGCTAGCCAAACATGGAAAAATATACAGGATGTTCCTTTTGAAAAAATGATGTGTTGCCATCAATATGTTGGCCACCCTGTATATATTTCAGTTTCTGGACTCATATCAAAAAACCTCAGTTGATTTGGTGGAACTTTTACACGAAACATTTTTTTGTATCTCCTTAGTAACAAAGTTAAAGGGGGGGTCAAATTATAGTGAAAAACCCGGTACACTATCGTTAGGCTTCTATTTCAGTGTTTTTCGGGAAGAAATTCTTTCAATATAGAGATGCATAGATGATAACCTGGAAAGGGTATCAAGGATATGACCTAGTGATCCATTCTGATAGTCCAGCTGCTACTTAGAGCACTGAACTCTGTCATCAACTCAAAGATAATGAAAAAATGCCGAAAATCCGCTCAGAAAACGAATAGGCACAACACAGTATTCAAAAAGAGAGCACAAAGGCCACTTGTTGGCCCATAACCTTTCTGAGGTGTGAGCAAACTCCTTTAGGGGAAAGTGGGGCAAATTCATACACGGGGCACTATCATACACTACCGATATCTGTTGTTAGCCGCACATCAAAGGAACGACTCGAACATGTATACGTAGCTTATCTATGTGTGTGATGACTCACTAAGTTTGAAAACAGTTGATGTCAAACGCTCGAAGAGGTGACACGGCAAGTGATTTGGCATCGCCAAAGTAATTTTTGGACCTCACTTTGAACCCATTTTTATCGATAGAAACTGTTTTTTAGATTAGTCAGAATTATTTCATTTGAAAGATAATGGGGTCAAGTTTGTAAATTGATATGAGAATAATGACACATATGTTTTTTTTTTTTCAAGAATATTTCTAGTTCATTTTCTTGTGATGGGGTAGCGGGGTACATTCATACTGCATGAATTTGCTATACTTTTTCAAATTAGTTTTTGGAACTGAATTGAAATCATAATATTGTTCTCTAGAAGAAATATGGTCAGAAATTACAAGAATAAAGGAACTAGGATTGGAGAGGTGGAAAAACAGGCCATGTTGAAAGCTATCAATGTAGTTTTGAAAAACAAACTCTCTTTACGGAAATCAGCAGCCGAACATGGCGTTAATGCACAAACACTACATAGAATTATTGAAAAATACGCGAAACAAAATATCCTGATAGCAAAAATCGTGTATTCGAATCGAAATTTTTCTGTATGAAAGTGCCCCGCATGTGGGGTACATTCATACATTTAAAATTTTTTTTGTAACTCTAACAGAAAGTCGCACAAGAGTATTCATACAAATCACATATTTCTAATATATGGCCAGATAGTGAAACTATTAGTTTGTGATGAATTGATAGAGATATCGATAACAGAAAAAATTCTATAGGATAAAGTAAGAAAACTGTATGGAGGTACCCCATCTTCCTAGGAAATAATTTTTGGAGGTGGAAGAAACTGAATGAATAGGACTCTGGAGGAATCTGCCAAGAATGGAAAACAGGAACAAACGAGTGGAGATTCTGTGGAGAAGAGTCAAAAACTCCTGTTGACTTTGTTAAAGAATGATTTTGTCTCCTTGAAGATCCTTTGAGTGCGAATTGAATATGCATAATTGTATGAAACACTCAATTTGAACATTTAATGGGTATAATAGTCTCCTTGAGTGGACTTAATACAGTACTCAGAAAATATCGAGTAGATCATTTCTTCAAATAAACTTCGAAAGCCTTCAACAGGAGATATAACTCGATACCCATCCAAATGCTTGGGTCTGTACCTCCTCTCATTTTGCAAACTTCCACTCTTCAGTAACTTGTGTCCCTCTACGAACTTCAGTGAACGTATTCATATGAATTCCACCATTTCTTATAAAGGATGTCCCAAAATTAACGCAAGATTTGAATTTGCCGCCATTTGTGCAGTGAAATGTTGGCAACCCTGAAAAAAAAGCAATTTGACAGCTAACAGTATAGGGTTATTAAAAATGGAGCGTTACACGATAGAACAACGTGTCTTCAGTATTAAAGAATATTTCAAAATAGTGAAAGCTTGGCGGCTGCAGTTCGAAAATTTCATACAACGAACTCTCTTCTCTGTCCATGGTCATTAGGCTTCAATTGTTGTGTTAATTGAATTTTGTAAGCATGAAGACACAGATCTTTGGTGAGTATACGCTGTAGAGAGGTTCTTGAAATTTGCAATTCTTGTCCACGACGTCGAATTGAGGTTCCTGGATTGTCAGCAACACTCTCACGCACTGCTTCGACATTCACATTTGAACGGCTTGTGTTTGGTCTCCATGAATTTTTCAATTAATCTCTTCACAGTTGACGAAGTTAAAGCACTATTCCGACCATATTTTGTATGAAATTTTCGAACTGCAGCCGCCAAGCTTTCACTATTTTTGAAATATTCTTAATAATGAAGACACGTTTTTCTATCGTGTAACGCTCCATTTTCAATAACCCTATACTGTTAGCTGTCAAATTGCTTTTTTTCCAGGGTTGCCAACACTTCACTGCACAAATGACGGCAAATTCAAATCTTGCGTTAATTTTGGGACACCCTTTACCATGAGAAATTGCAGGAGCACCTCCTTTTCATTGGGACACCCTGTATTCTTCAGCATTGTGAGAAACTTTTGACATTTATGGAAACAATGATCGATTAAATTTTTGTTTGACCTCACTCTTCAGATACTCATTTGAACAATTTAATATTCTCGAGAATTAGCGGAAAGATGAGAAGGATTTAATTGAGCTATAAATAAATATTTAATCCATTTATATATGCGCTAATTTATCAGAACAAGCTGTATTTAAATTTTTTAATCCTCGATAACCAACGGGGCCATTAAAACAACTGGACGGGCAATTTTACTGCTTTCTGGTTGATTTCGATAAAGTTTATCTTGTTAAGAATCATCGACAACCATGATTGAGAAATTCGATGGGGGATCCGATATTTATATGAGCAAATTAGTGTTACTTTATGTAGTTCTTGGATTGAGGAAGATGTCATTTCGCCCACACCAGACCTGTTCGTGTGAGTACAGTTATGTTGTAATTCGTAAATTAATGAAAAATTTACTGCAATGGGCTTTCTAAGTTATTTTCAGAACAAATCATCTAAGAAATAATGTACCCTCAGAAAATCATATCGATTATTCGTTTTTTGTTTCGTAGTCGGTGTTTCGAGAATAAAACTAGTGAAATTACTGAAATACGCTAGCGAATTCAAACGATCAGAATTGGCGGTTGAGTGTGACGTACGCGTTAGCATCCATTTAATTGGTCGAATGTTGAATCGCAGCGAAGCCACCTGGACACTTTGTGAATCGTCATCCCCACAAATCATGCTTGCTCGTGCGTCGTTTGAACGAGTATAAAAGGAGCATTACTTGTGATTTTATGTGAATAATTCGATAAATAGATAGGTCTATGGATAATTTTGGATACCCAGAAAAAAGCTCTTCAACTTGTATGTTGTAAATATTAATTTATATCGAAATATGAAAGGACGAAGAGCACTGAAATAATAATGCAGGTACCTTGAGTTTGCTGCTCTATGCCTATAACAATATAGTGTACCTAACAATTCACGAAAAAAATAGTTATTTTTGTATTAAGTACGTATACTGAGTGTTTTCTTCATGGCACATGAGAGTGTCAGAATTCACTCGAATGTGCCATGAAAACACGAATTTTATACGCACGAAATACAAACAACATTTTTTGTACAACTTCGAATGTGAAGTCACATCGTCTGAAATATAATGATTGAAAATAATACTTCCAATACAGTATTCCTATGCATCCATTGTTCTTTCTGTGTTGTTACTTTTTTTTACGGTGAAAAAAGACTTTTTTTGTACAAAAAGATATACCTATTTATCTGTTATAACTCGAAATTGAAAAAAAAAGACTGACCGCGGGTTTCACAAAGCTTGATTGGCAATCAAATCGTTGATTTTGGGAAAAGTTCGATGGTTTACGTCAAAAATGAACTGAAATTTGCACAGAAATAATGACACTTCATCAATCAACGTGATCGGGGTTTTTGTGAAACCGGCTTGAATTTCCTAAGTGAGATCGACTTTTCGAAATATAGCGTATTTCATGCAAATCTGTCTTATTTGTCGTACATACTACGTTTTCTGTTTTTCGTTCTCTTCATTCTCGATACGTTGTTCGGGTTTTTTGAAATAAATTTTGGGATCAAAATTCTCTATTTCCCAAGTAAATGTCAATATTGTTAAATAAAAAAAACCCAACTACAGTGGACTTCCCTATAACGAACGTCTGTATAACGAATTTCTCTGTAAAACGAATTTCGTACAAGACATTGCACCTCGAATAAAAATTCGTTGTTAAAAATACCCTCTAAATCGAAGTAAATCCTCTCTATAACGAAATATGTGAAGAACATCACTCTTTGAAAGGGTATTGGTAAGAAGGTATAAGGGTGAGTTTTTTCCGAAAATTTTCTGGACGTACGTAATAAATCCGACCATAAACTAAATCATTACGGCGGGCAGATAGAACCTTCTGAAACAGTTTTAAATACACTCCTGGCTTTTTGGTTTCAATGTAACCATTACGCAAGTAGTAGTTCTAAGTTTGAATGATGAATTTAATTAAATTCACAACAAACTTTCACTTGTCAAGATCTAGGAACATAAAAAAGAAAACCAGCCTATGTGTTGGCCAACGTTCTGAAAATTTAGTTTTCCATCAAGAGGGCTCTGGAAAAAATATCAGTTGAAATACATGATAGATATAAATTCAAACGAATAGATTATAAACAAAAAACAGCTCAAAAGCAACACAAAGTAAACAAATCAAGACGAAAAGTTGTAGGAAAATTTCAACAGTCACAAAAACTCAAAATATAGACAATTATATATTTTTATGAAATAAACATTATTGAAGATTGAGTGGAATGAACATATAGACAGAATGAACCAAGACCGAATAGTGAGAATTTCTAGAGATAGATCACTATTAGGAAAAAGGAGCATCGAAAGAGCCAGGAAGACCATTGAATGAAAGTGCTGTTTAGAAGGAAGAAAAGAAAGAATACTGTAAAAATACAGTGGAACGAATTTCTCTATATAACGAATTTCGTACAAGACATTGCACCTTGAATCCAAATTCCATGTTAAAAACACCCTCTAAAACAAAGTAAATTTTCTCTACAACAAAATATTCAAAGAACATCACTCTTTGAATGGGTATTGGTAAGGAGGTATAAAGGTGGGTTTTTTTCCGAAAATTTTCCGGACGTACGTAATAAATCCCGACCTTAAACTAAATGATTTTGGCGGGCAAAGAGGTCCTTCTGAAAGAGTTTCAAATTAACCCCTGGCTGTTTGGTTTCAATCTAATCATTAGGCTAGTGTGAAAGTTGTACTGAAATGTCTAAAAGGAAGTGCTTAAGTTTGAATGATAAATTTAAATCTATCAGTGAAGTCGATCGCGACATTGCCGACTATAGAAAAAAAAATCTGTAAAACGAAATTGCTTTATAAAGAATTTTTTAACGGATTTATGCCCGATTGCACCGTTCGTCTAAGCAGAGATTAAGCCTTTAAGTGACGTTTATTCCATTGATGAAACGTCATTTCAGGACTTAAACGTTGCTTAGACGAACGGTGCAATCGGGCATTAGCGTTTTCGGTATAGGTTAAGTTCCACTGTATATTAAAAA
Organism: Propylea japonica; assembly: GCA_013421045.1. NCBI lineage: Eukaryota > Metazoa > Arthropoda > Insecta > Coleoptera > Coccinellidae > Propylea > Propylea japonica. Next base: position 83,175,700 of record CM024241.1, read on the forward strand.
CAAAAAACAGCACAGAAGCTACACAAAGGAAACAAATCAAAACGAAAAATTACACAAAATCCTAACAGTTACTAAAGCTAAAAATATAGAAAACAGATGTATATGTAAATTTTTCATAATATAAAAATTATTGAATACTATAAAAATAATAAGTATTTCAAAGTAATCATTATGTTTTAACTGGATGTTTTTTTGAAGACCTACTTCATCCAGCACTTCCGCAAGAAGTAATACCTAATCAGAAAATTCGGGCACGCATTTTATAGGAATTTCGGCGCGACCGTCTGAGCTCGCGACTTGGGGTGGTGGTCGAGCTCTTCGTCGACGGGTCGGCAGGTGGTGGTTCTTGGTGCCTGCACCAGGCCCCCCGAACACGAGCCGCGATTGGTCGGCGGCCACGAGACCGAAATTTCACTACGCGCCGCCAAGGAGCGGACGCTCTGCGCGTTTAATTGGTAATTTCTCGATACCCTGAGATCGCCGGTGGAGATACCCGAAATGAGCTCTCGATAAATGGGATTTTGACGGGTGCCATTCGTACGTGGTGGAGGGTTTTTAACCCAATGCTTGCTAGATGAAAAATTTTGATTTTTTTGGTAATTTGTTCGCTCAAAACAACTCAGAACTTTTAAAGGTTCAACTATCGTTATTTTTTGAAAATATTCATCACTTTTCACAGTTCTCGAGAACTGTTCATCAATGACTTCAATCTCCTTTCTGATTTTTATAGAAATGCACAAGCCACAACAGAGAAACTTGAGGCATTCGAAATGTGGTTGTATCGGAGGATCTTGAAGATATCGTCGAGGTAAAAAAATAAAAGTGGTGAAAACTATGTTAAATTCGGAAACTCCAATACCCTGGGCACATAATGAGAAATGAAAACAGATTTCAGTTACTGCAGACCATATTGCAGGGCAAAGTGATGGAAAACGGGGTGTTGGAAGGAGACAAATTTCATGGTTCAAAAATCTCAGAACCTGGTCAACAGAGTGAAATCAGCATGTATGATAGCCAACATCCGGAACGGATAGGCACTGGAAGAAGAAGATAGAAATGCCAAAATTCATTCGATCCACTGCTTATTGAGTGTTTACCTAAAACAAATTCACTAGAATTCAACGAAAAATTCGACATTATTCTCACTTCTAGCGTAAAACTAGACTTGGAATTTCCAAGAAAGATACATTGGTTGTTGATTTTTCGAAATTAGACGAGCTCTGACATATCAATACTATGTCCCTGTTGATAAGTCGAAGCTGGTCCTTGTCCAGCATGTTTCGATAAAACCATAGGCCCAAAGGGAGTAAGACTTCCACAATATTGCTATAGAAGAAAAATTGAAAAGTAGAGCAGCTTTAATGCTAGTCGCCGAAAAGCCTATTAGTCAACCATCTGTAGATCCCAATGAAAAGATCAAGAAGAGATGACATTTCAATACATTCTTATGATGGCCATTTCCGGTAGTATCTCCTGGAAAAATTTTCTACTAGAATGGAGATGTCCCAAACCCTCCATATTGTTAAGCATTCCAGAAATATTCTAGTGCACTGAAACATCAAAGAGAATGGGCATTTTCAGTAAATTAAAACGTAGGGTCTTCTCATGCTACAGCTTTGAGAAAAAATGTGCTTCTCCAATGGAATTTTTCTACTGGAAAATACAAAAACCGGGGATTTTTTCGGACTACATTGAAGAAGTGTTTAATAGAATGCAAATATTAGTGTCCACCACAATAATTAATAAATTGATAACTGTATTTTGCGGAATAAGGACAAACTCTCAAAAGATCTTGAAGTATATTCAGCAACGTTTCGCAAACTCTCGTTTGCTTCATCAGGCCTAAAAATATTAAAATTTCATACAAAACACTTACAGTAAAATATAAATAATACCTCTATACTATAAATAAGACATTCAGATGTAAAACTTTAAAAAACGACGGCATCAACTGTATATTCCACGTCAAATCACAAAAAACAGCTTAAAATACAAAAAGTTTGGCTAAAATTCAATTGGAAAATTCCAGAATATTAACATCTTAAATAAATCACAGGAAAACATAACCTGAAAACACAACAAAACAAACTAATACAGTACAACATATCAAGGTTGTCAAACACAGAATTATCTTCATTTTCCTTCAATTAAATACCGTACATCAATTAGTTTTCACCAAGCTCGCACAACACTATAAATGCATATATTTGGTCAAGACAGAATTGTAAAGTTTGCTTAAATGTTCAGTATCAGATCTAAAATTAACAGTGTTGTTAATGTTAATATGTATCATTTCTAAAATGTGTTTAATATGAATCTATCCAATTATTTACTTCAAATTTCAAGTAGTTTATTATTAATTGAATAATGAATGAAAATTCATGCGTGTAACAGTAACGCAGGCATAATATAAATAATGAAAGCGGAGAATAATATTAATCGATATAAAATCAACCAATATTAAACCCACACTTCGGAACTAATCCCGTCAACGAGCAAAGAACATGCATAGTGGTAATATCAAACAGAGCATCCATAGATAGCTATTTCGCCCTATTTGGGGCTCATCAGTATGGAGGAGCTCCGTCTGAAAGGCATTCTAGGTTCCCTTACTTGAAGAAATGTCGCCCAGCTCTGAGAATAACAGAAACAAGACGCCATCTCTTGGGATCCTTACGAAAAACGGATAAACATCTCGCGACTTCGTTCAACGTTCATGCATTGGAGGTAGGTGTTCGTAAGGATCCCAAGAGATGGCGTCTTGTTTCTGTTATTCTCAGAGCTGGCGACATTTCTTCAAGTAAGGGAACCTAGAATGCCTTTCAGACGGAGCTCCTCCATACTGATGAGCCCCAAATAGGGCGAAATAGCTATCTATGGATGCTCTGTTTGATATTACCACTATGCATGTTCTTTGCTCGTTGACGGGATTAGTTCCGAAGTGTGGGTTTAATATTGGTTGATTTTATATCGATTAATATTATTCTCCGCTTCATTATTTATATTATGCCTGCGTTACTGTTACACGCATGAATTTTCATTCATTATTATTATCACCACGTCTGGTTTACGACGAAGAAATGAGCGTTTCCACTTCATCGACTGAAGGTAAAAATCCAGAAAGTTGGACTGCCACCAGTTCGTATGAAAAACGGATAAACATCTCGCGACTTCGTTCAACGTTCATGCATTGGAGGTAGGTGTTCGTAAGGATCCCAAGAGATGGCGTCTTGTTTCTGTTATTCTCAGAGCTGGGCGACATTTCTTCAAGTAAGGGAACCTAGAATGCCTTTCAGACTGAGCTCCTCCATACTGATGAGCCCCGAATAGGGCGAAATAGCTATCTATGGATGCTCTGTTTGATAGTACCACTATGCATGTTCTTTGCTCGTTGACGGGATTATTTCCGAAGTGTGGGTTTGATATTGGTTGATTTTATATCGATTAATATTATTCTCCGCTTTCATTATTTATATTAATTGAATATTTAAAATGCGATTTCTATACTCGTTAGTTCAAACATTTTGAAGTACGAACAAGCATAATCAATGGAGATGACGATTCACAACAAAGTGGTAAGTTGACATGGTTGTAAACTGTGATTCCTCATTCAACCAATGAAATGAATGCTTACGCGTACGTCTAACTCAACCGCCACTTCTGATCGTGTGAGTTCGCTAGATTATTTCGGCGATTTCAATATTTTTTTTCCAAAAACCTGACTACGAAACAGTATACAGTGTGGAACAGCCAAATGGAATATATTCTATAACGAATAAATGAGAGCATATTAGAAAAAACGCTTGGAGACGTCGATTTGTATTTTCAAATTATTATTTTAAATACAACCCCTTTAAATTATTAGTTTTTTGGATTCTTCAGGAAATTCTAGACATAATTCATGTACAATGTCTCATAACTATTCCCAACTGTTTCGGAAATATTGAGTGTTTTCAGATGTATTACAAAAATTAACATTTAAAACGGAAAATTATCTTATTGCACAAATAATGTAAAAAAAAAAAAAACCATTAATTTCAATGCAAGGGATGTTGTTTTTTTACATTATTGATGAAATATAGTATATTATATTATAAGGATAAAAGTGCATCTTTTTTTTACGAGCAATATTTGCAGTTGCGAGGCGCAGCCGAGCGAATGCAGAATTGCGAGTTAAAATAGGCACTTTTAATCCGAATAATATATACTATTTTTTCTCCAACCAAGTCAAAATTACAATAAAATTGGTTTTAGTGAAAAATCGTTCATAATTTGGTTATGAATTTGAACACAGAATCATGACAGTGATTGTCAAGTAGATTTCAAATGCATTTACTTTCAATCCGGAGGATTAAAAGTAGCGTTTTCAATCCTAGGATTAAAAGTGTTGCTAAGTAACGAGTGAATTTTTGTACGGTAAGGAAATTTATGACTTTTGCACCTGAAAATAGTACAAAAATGTCAACATTTTTGATGGTTGGAGAAAAAATATTTTTTTCATGTTAACTTTGGTAATTCATCAGAAAACACTTAATATTTCCGAAATAGTTGAAGAAAGGTATGGAACATTGTACATGAATTATATGAGTTTTCTGAAGAAAAAAAAATAATATACAGGGGGTTGTATTTAAAATCAGACGTGTCCAAGCGTTTTTCTCTTAGACTAAGTATAACTGGATATAGTCTAAGGTTTTTTTCAACACGCTCTCATTTTTTCGTTACCGAATTTATTCCATTTGGCTATTCCAGACTTTATAGCAGATAATCGCTATGATTGTCAGATGATCCTTCAGTTATAAAATTATTTTTTTCTACAAACGTCAAAAAATGACAAGGTTCGCGCATTGGCAAGAATATGCGAAGTGACCCTTTTTTTCATTTTCCTTTGTTACTATGACACCGTGCGCGAAGTAGTGTGCGAAATACTTACTTCGCACACTGCATGTAAACTATATGGGATTTTTATATTTTAACTTGGTAAATTTCTTGAAATCCACGTTTTCTTTAACATTGAGTGTTGCTTTCAACAAGAATATATTACCCATAGTTATAATACCTAATTACTTGATTTGGAAAAACAGTTCAAACCAGTTCAATATTTTTTTTCATATTAAGCTAAGCGTTTGTAGAAAAAATTTTGTTTGCATCTCATGCGCGAAATACTTTGGTGATCTCGACTATTTTTTTTAACTCGGCTGCGCCTCGTTAAAAAAATCAGTTAAAAAAATCAAAGTAGCATTTCGCGCACTAGATACAAAAATAACTATTTTCTATTGAAATTACTAGAATTGTCCATTAACCTGAATAACTTTCCGTTGATTTACTAGAGAAATAAGACTTTGCATTCATGTATGCCCAATTTGGCTTTCTCTCGTACCACCCAAAAATGACGTATCGGATAACTTGATCTTTCCAAGCGAGAAGTCATTAGTTTCTTCGTGAAAATATATCCCCTTGTCGGTCTTCTTTCCACCTATATCCAATTACAAATTATAATTCTCCTCACACGCCATCGTGAAAAAAATACCCAGGAGCTCATCCAATTCAAATTTATTTCACGAAACCCGAAGAAATCATCCTAAAATCTGCATAATTCTACATTTTGAATGCCTAACATCTCAATACGCTCACCAAATAGCAGCCGGTACGTGATATTCGCATTTTGGTGATGATTTAAACCGCATCTAACCCAAAAGTGGGCAGATTTTGTCGTTCCATAACTTGTAACATACCGAAATTGTGAATTGTCACATTTCGTAACATCTATAGGATCAACACCACGATCGGTTTGTTGAAGACCTTTTTGAACGCTCGTTCTTCTTAAACGAGTACCTACTATATCGTTTGGCCCAAATGACTATAATTTTCAAATTTCGAGCCAAAAATGGTCTCCACTCCCAATAACAAACTCGTGGTCAAATGCAATTCTTCTCGTTAAGCCGTCCGTCCGTGAACACGATAACTGGATGAACTGGACACTTGAAATATTCGGTTCCTAAATGCCGCGCAAAGATTAAGGAGTCCCTTATCTTTGATGCCGCGCTTAAGTTCGTTAACCAGCAGAATCGCACTGGGTTGTAACATGTAATATGGCCTTTAGAATTTTTTGATCCTCGATATTTCAGATAGAACAAAATTGATCAAAATGAAATTTTGCGAACACATGCAAGTTTGGTGGCCATATAGTGTTAACAGAACCAAAGAAATTTCAATAGGAATATTGAAAAAAATCCTTATATTTCCATAACAAAAATACTAAATCGAGTCAAATTCATTTTGGGGGAAAAAGATTACTTTATAGAAAATGTAAGATCCCCTAATTAGAGTCGAAAATTCAATTTTTCTCTGAATACTCCTTTTTTTCGAATAATTCAGAATGTATCCGTTCGATCGAACTGAAATTTCACCATGTAGGTAATATTCTATGTTTTTATCAAAGCAGTACGCAAAAATTTGTAGAAGTTGAATAAATACAACCATGAGAAAATCTATCATAATATCGCAAAAATTCAATAATAATCACATGAAAAAACTGCAAATTTTCGAAAGGATTGAGAAATCAAAACAATGGAATTTTGATCTTTTTTTTTACATTTTCTATTTTTTGATTGATTTCCAGAATATAATTCAGATCGAGTTTAGATTTTTCCTTTATTGATTCAGTATCTCATTATCTCTCAGTCTACACAAATTTTGGAGTTGTAGCTTTATTGCTCCACCAATGAACGAACACTCGAAAGCACCAGCTCAGGGCTTTTCAAAAATTTTTTTAGGTGCACCAAATTCACTGAAGAAAGACATTTATCCTATGTTGAATTTTCATGAATGAACTGCTGAAACGGAAATTCTAACACTTTTGCCTAATTTTAGAATTATTGTAAGTAACACCGTAACAGCAGGTCTGAAATGTAACACGAATGTTGCAATTGTAACATCACTGACCCAAAAGTGAGCCGATCTGGGTGTCACAAGAGGCACGCGCGACAGGTGCATCGGCCGCCTCAAAAATATCACCTGCCCCATTGCCGGCACCTTGACAAATCGAAATTTCCTACCGCGGATTGAAACAAGTCACTCGATGTCGTCTAACTACCACACTTGAACGATTGAAGGCTATCAATATTCAAATTTTGATCCGGACGGATTTTTTTTCATGAATATGCGTGGCTAGAAAACGCGAATGTTGAATTTTTTATTCAAATGTTATCACTCAATCATTCGTTATCAGTTGTTGATGATCTTATTGAGTTTTGAAACCGAATTGATTGATTCTGTTTTTATTAAGTAGTTAACTTTTGAACTGCTACTAAACACTGTTATATATTAGGATTTTATGATAATGAACGAACTGAGGGGGCTAAAAAAACAAAAAAAAGTTTTCTCGTCAAAGAAGTTACTGACATTTCAGAAAAATCTCTGTGGGCTTTCTCTTGATGCTTGCTCAACAGGACATAAAAAAAACTACCTAATTCTGATTTTCTTCCAAAAAGAAGAATAGACACTTCCTCGACCACCTCTGTTGGCCGATTGTCTTCGTGAATGTCACCTACACTGATTAGAAAGATGTCAGTGTTTGGAAAAAATAGTAGAAGCACTCACCGTATCAACATCACAGGCTAAAGATAAGCAAATAGGTTGATTGCACCTTCTGGGGATAAAACTCAGCAACGTCTAAAGTTTTTCAGGAACGGGTAAAGGCTGTCAATGAGATTCTCAGAGATCATCACGTGCCACCTACACAAGATCACCAATTATGACAAGAAAAGGTGTAAGGGCAAACCCTCTAGGACAAGAATCAACTCTGCGTGCATTGTATTATTCCCGGAAAAATCATAGCTGTAGTATGGTAACCATACTGTGGCATATGGAGAAAGACTTACAAAACATTCTCGAGAAGTAGGAGGCAGACACAAGAGCACACTGGCAGAGCCTCTCGGGTCTAAAACACTCAAAAAATCTCTCGGAAAGTTCGACCCCGAATTCTCTTGAAATTCAACAAGAATACAGGGTTTCTCACGGGTCACTGCCGTCTCAGAAAACACCTTATGAGACTGTTTGAGACCGAAAACGGTGTATCTTTGGAGATGAGAATAAAACTCCGGAACATCTCGTTTTTGAATCTCTGGCCATTGGTTCACACTAAAAGCAATGCCTTGGAAAGGAAATTACCATTGAAGAAGATATCTTAGGTATCCCTGAAACCACTCCAGTTCCTGACGTTGATCGTGCAACTTTCTTGTTCCAAAAAAGTCTGTGCAACTTTCAATTATACTTTACCAACTTAGCTTCCCTTGAAAGCTCAGAAGCAAATATGCTATTTTAATGCCTTTATTTAAATAACACGGAAAAATTTTCTTGAAATCTATGAAAAGTCAAAATACAGAGTGCCATTATCAAGATCACATAGTAAAAATCACCATCAACTTGTAATACTAGGGTATCCAATTGACCACTTCGGCAAACTTCTTAGAATTCGGAAAGCCATCAGTCATATCTGGGAATTAAGTGTACAGTTACGATATAGTGATACCCTCCTCGGTTGTTTAGCAGCCGATGCTCTTTTTCCACCTAATTATAATAGCATTCCAGATGCATACACATTGCACAGAATAAAATATGCAAATCAACCCGCCAATTGGTGCCCAGTTTTATCGAAACCGACCCAATAGTCTCCTGGATACGGATTTCTAGACACTTGAAAATCAAGGGAAACAAGGAAACTGATCTTGAACGAAAAGAGTCATCAACTACTTTCACCTGAATCCTTCTGATGTATTTGGAAAAATACCAACAAAAAGAAATTCGTGAGAAGGAAGGTGGCAGACAGAAAGGCACTGTGGCAGAGCCTTTCAGGCCTAGAACACTCCAATTCTCTTGGAGTTCATCCAGAATACGCTGCGTCTTCTTGCTAGGTTTTTCACTGGTTACTGCCGTCTCAGAAAACACATTAGGGGATCAGGAAACTACCAGAGAGTAATATATTTCATCTCTGAAACCAATCCAGTTTCTGAGGTTGTCAGTGCAACTTTTTCGCTCTACGGAAAGTCTCCGCAACTATCAATTGGGTTCCCTCATAAGTCCTGAATTAACTACGCTATTTCAATGCTTGTATTCAACTACACGTTGTCAAATCTAAGGACAATCGATACGCAGTGCGTAATGATCAAAACCGCATAGTAAAAATCACCACTAACGTGTAATACCAGGGGATCCAATTGACCAGTTCCGCAAACTTCTTAAAATTCGGAAAGCCGTCAGTCATATCTGGCAATTAAGTGTACAGTTACGATATAGAGATGCTCTCCTCGGTTCTTAAGAAGCCGATGCTCTTTTTCCACCTAATTATAATAGCATTCCAGATGCATACACACTGCACAGATTAAAATATGCAAATCAATCCGCCAATGGTCCCCAGTTTCATCGAAACCGACCAAATAGTCTCCTGGATACGGATTCTGGACACTTGAAAATCAAGGGAAACAAGGAAACTGATGATCTTGAATGAAAAGAGTCATCAACTACTTCACCTAAAACCTTCTGTGTATTGGAAAAATACCAACAAAAAGAAATTCGTGAGAGGAAGGTGGCAGACAGAAAGCAACCTGGCAGAGCCTTTCAGGCCTAGAACACTCCAATTCTCTTGGAATTCATTCAGAATACGCTGAGTCTTCTTGCTAGGTTTTTCAATGGTTACTGCCGTCTCAGAAAACATATAAGGGGATCAGGAAACTACCAGAGAGTAATATATTCATCTCTGAAACCAATCCAGTTCTGAGGTTGTCAGTGCAACTTTTTCGCTCTACGCTCTATCAATTGGGTTCCCTCATAAGTTCTGCATTAACTACGCTATTTCAATGCTTGTATTCAACTTACACGTTGTCAAATCTAAGGACAATCGATACAGTGCGTAATGATCAAAACCGCATAGTAAAAATCACACTACGTGTAATACCAGGGGATCCAATCGACCAGTTCCGCAAACTTCTTAAAATTCGGAAAGCCGTCAGTCATATATGGCAATTAAGTGTACAGTTACGATATAGAGATGCCCTCTTCTGTTCTTAAGAAGCCGATGCTCTTTTTCCACCTAATTATAATAGCATTCCAGATGCATACACACTGCACAGATTAAAATATGCAAATCAACCCGCCAATTGGTGCTCAGTTTTATCAAAACTGGCCCGGATCAACCAGAGCCTTATAAGTCCACGTCTCGCGACTCACGTTAGAAAAAAACTGTTCGAAAATTAAGAAGCCAATTATTGTCCTGGTATGACGAGGAAGTGACCGCAGAATTCATCGATTTTTGTCGTTATTGCAATTAATGAAACGAAGAGCGCAACCGAGAGCCAATTAAAAATGAAAAGGTGCACGTCGTATGCAGAACTGATAAAAAGAGTTGACGCCCAAAGATCGTTAAGGCTCATCTTTGCAATGAAAGCTGTCGATTTTGTCGTTTTGCGATTCGACATATTTGTCCGCATTCGGCGGATTGGATTGATTCCGTTAATGAAGACTTATAATGTTGTGATTTGGAGATGCTGGACTCGTGTTTGGTACTTCTTGGTTCAACAGTAGCCATATGTCGCTATCAACTCAGAAGGCTTAGTCTACAGTTCCACTTATTAATAACGAAAATTAGTCCAGTCTATTGGAGTGGACAAATATTTCACAAGAGCCCTAGACAATTTATCGCTAGTACGTGGTACGTGAAGGTTTTCTGCAGTCCGACAAAAAGAAAGTTACAATATTAAATCACAAAACTATCAACAGTCAGAACAATATTATCTTCTGAATGATTTTTAATCCTACAGCTTCTTATGCGCCTTTCCCTATATTCTTTTTTGTACTTTTCTTCAAAGTTAATGAAAATTTTTTAAATGGAGTACGAAATCGAAAAAGTAGGTATAAATGAAAATATGAATAATGTGAAAAATAAAACCCTAACTTCACCCGATTTTTACGAATATATAAAAGTTATTACAGAAGCAGACAATTTAATGGGTGCATGAAAAAAAAATAATTATGTGAAGATGAAACTTCTAAGACAATGTTAAAATAGAACTACAAAGAAAATTTTAAAAAATATTAAAATACATGTGGAAAGTATGAAATTTTGCAAGGAGAAGACTTTAAATTAATGGAAGGACAAAAACCTCAGAGTAAGGAGTAAACATGGAGATGACCCTACACGTGAAAGATACTGCATTGTAAACATCCAAGCTGAGATGAAAAGCACTTTACTGCCGAACTGGGGCGAAGAAACAATAGGTTATATTTTCCTTTCTACAATTCCTAAATATTCGTAATTTTGCTATAGCTATAATTATTACCAGAATACCCTTATCAACAACTGCCACCAATCAGTAAAATAATTCAGTTATTGAAAGTCAACACCAAATGAAAATGCAAAAACGACGCATCGAGTGACTAAACGCTAACAGACGAAATCGCCAAACTGACAGAATTGTCTGTAAAGCGGCCTACAGACGATCAACCTAGTTGAAGACTAAGTTGTAAACACGGCGTATTGACGACCAAGTTGAACGTCTGTAGGCTGGTTGGTGGTTGATATTCCAGGTTGAAGACTAGGTTGATGCTAGATCAAATCGGTTTGATATTTGGTGGGCGGAGCCCGATGTTGATGACTAAGTTGGAGCGTCTGTATGGTAGTCATCAACTAGGTTGACAACACCAGTTGGAATTTTACTTTGTAGAGTGAACATCGCATAGCGTATTCAATATTCGTCGTAAATATTCGAGGAAAGTAATAATTTAACTAGACAATATGAGCAATATTACAAAAATTTGGGTAGATTTCTTGATTGTTTGAAAGATCTACCCGAATAATGGAAAATAAAATCCGAGATGTATGAAGAAAGTTCTGGGCAGGGGCTTCTGTACGCTTGTTAATAATTAAATTATTTACAAAAATGAAATATTTGAAGAATCAATCATTAGAAGAAAATTAAATTTAATTTCACAAAATGATTTTCACTCGAATCGGATATCTCGTTATGGCAATATAAAGATTCTTCTTTTCAATATTCCGATTGAATTTTCTATGTGTCTGTTTATACTATGGCCACAAAATTTTGCATAAGGCTTATTATGAGCATTTTGGATGTGGCCGAGAAATTCTATTTTGATTGGTTTCGTTTTGAGATATTAAGGAACAAATATTTGGAATAATTATATTTCATGGAACATTCTGATTTGGCTGGTCAACGAACATAACCGTGTCATTTGAGAACCGAACTCATCCAGAAAATCTCAAGTCTCTAGGACAATCCCTTCGAAAGTTATCGTGTTTGCGGTCGGACGGCCCCACGGACCGAATTGAATTTGAACACGGATTCGTCTCGTCACGCAGTCGAATCCTATCGGTGGAGACCATTTTCGTCTCAAAATTCGAAAAGTTCTTTCATCAAACCGAAATGCGGAAATTAAGATCGATTTTTTGTACCACTCCTTCGTCCAAATTCTTCTATTCTTAAGAGTGTGCTTCACCTCATCATCACATATATCGTTTAAAATAACATATGATAAAAGATCTTCCTTCATTTTTCGATAATTCCTCCGAATTAGCCGACTTGTTCACTCGACGGAAAGCACCGCTGAAATGATGTTTTCAACTTGGTTGACAACCGCTATTTTCACTCTCATTTGGTTTACAACCTAGTTGACAACATAGTCTTCAACTAAGTTGATCGTCTGTAGGCCGCTTAACAAATGCGAGCCGTTAGTATCAGAGTAGGGGAGCGGTAGACCAATTATCCCAATACGCTGTTTTTGTTTTTTCAAAAGATATTTCCTTCAGAATAAAATTCACTCAATTCTTTTGAATATTGAATAGAGGGATTTAATAACAATCTCAATTTTAGACCCCCATGATTAAACTCGAAAGCTTCTAAACCGAATCATCAAAAATTATAATTGTTGTCATGCCTGATGACTTTATACGCTGATATATTCAGCAAACTAAATTCATTTGAATGATTAAATATACTTCAAGTGATAGGAAACGACTTAAATTTTTTCCTTCAGTTTCATTGAAGTGATACATTCATCAATAAGTCTGCAGATCTCTCTCACTTCCCCTCAAATATGAGAATATTCAACTCATCAACAGATTAAAACCATATCAATCATCTTTTTTCCGAGTAAATTAATGGCAACATAAAACTCAGCATTTTCAATTCCCCCGAAATGAAAGAAATAAATAACTCGTACGTAAAGCGAGTTTAATGGTTAATACATCTTCAAGATCACTATAAAAACCACCGTTTAGGCACAAATTAGCTCAGATGAAATTTATTTTAATTGCTTCGCATTGCACTACTTATCTACCTGTTTTCAGCGTACAAAGTTGTTTATGATACCGGGTGACCTGATAAACATCTTCGAGTGTTCGTTAAAGTTGTTGCGTTTTATAGGTTATGTTTCTTAATTCAAACTTGAATTGAATATCCATAAAACTACTGATTTATTTTTTGTGAGTTAATTGAATGAGGAGAAGCGTATACGAACATTACGAAATTATTCAAAAACTTGACAATTAAAATAATTCAATTCTATCTTTCTGATGGTGCGATCCTCTTGAAATTTTGCAAGAATATTCAGTATATCGATCTTCATGTACAAAATGAATTTCACCAGAATCGGATATCTCGTTATGGAAATATAATTATTTTCAATATGTCGATTGAATTTTCTATGGTTTTGTTAACACTAGGGCTACTAAATTTTGCAAGAGACTTATTATGAGCATCTTGCATGTGGCTGCAAAATTGGTTTTGATTGGTTTCGTTTTGTCGGAGATATTGAGGAACAAAAATTAGGAGAGGCTATATTTTCTAGAGCACGCTGTAATATTCGGATGATTAACGAATTCTTCCGCGCATTTTGGAACCGAACTAACTCTAAAAATCTCATCCCTTCGAAAATTATCGTGCTTACGGCCGGACGCATTCATCATCAGGGAGTCGAACCCTATCGTTTGAGACCATTTTCGGCTCGAAATTAGAAAATTACAGACATTTGGGCAAAACGATATAGCATTCAGAAACTGTGAATATTTCGTTGAGAAATATAATTCACACCACATGTGAATATATTCTTCTGTGGAATTTCCATGACCTATCAATAAAAATATTGAAGCTTTTTTAGACCACAAATTACGTACATATACATTTTGTTTCGTCAGCTTTCTGCAAAAGTTTCAAATTATAGGAATTAAAATGTGTAATTTCTAATTAATTTCGTATACGTTCAACTGATCTTTTAATTTGAGGTCGACGGAAAAGAAATTTGTCATATCCACAGTAATTCTGCTGATTCTTAATTTTGGTCGAAGTATTTTCATAACTCTTCATTAATATTCCAAGAGTAAAAAAAGGTTTATTCGTTGACCAAGGACAAAATACAAAAAAAATAAAATCAAAATTACATATTTCTTTGACGGCCAGTCCCAGATAATAGATATAACGTGCGAAGTAATAGAAAATAGAGTTGTAAGCATAGGGTATGACAACTTTATAATTGGTACGATGAACTGTAAATATTGGCACCATTAAAACTCAACTAAATGAAGTTATTATACCACATAGTGTGTGATTATCTAGATATTTCACTCATCGAATTACTTTGCATGAATTAATAGAAATTTACATCTGCTCGATTTTATCAATTTACTATTCATTAATTCAGATTTCTTGACCAAGGCTGACGATAGAAAATGGTCCTTCGTTTCACCCAAATACTCCGAGTAAGTTGTAGTAAGAAGAGCTTTCCATTCAGGGAAAAGATCTCAATACTAACACCGACAAAAATATTTATAAGATATTTTTATGAAAGGTTTGTATTTTATCAATCCGGACTTTACAGCAGATAGTCGTCAAAAAAAAATATTAATTGAAGTTATTCAAGTTATTTCGCAAATATCGAACGATGAAAACAGTATGTAATGTTCATTTAATCAACTAATTTATTGATGGCTTGATTAATTAACGAGTTAGTAACAAGATTTTTGTATGGACTGCATTATTAATTGAGTGGAGGTACATTTTTGATTGAAATAAAATTTTTTTGCATGAGAAATAAATTTGACATAGGTAATATAAATTTTTGTTTCAGTCGCGTTGTAACTTTACCCAAAGTCGTTCTGAATAATTTATGTTTGGTTACCCATGACAATGACACATTGAAATAAAAGAAATCACGCAATAAAATGGGTCATTATCGATTAATTCCGAATACTCAGCTTTTAATCTGAGATCAAAGGTAAAAAAAGATTGACGCTCCCGAATTCACTGTCAAAATTTCAGTCTGAACACAAGGTTCAAAATAAAAGGGAAAACACCTAGGATACGTTGCGAAAACTCTATCCTTTAATGATGAGTCTGTGAGAGGTTTAAAAAAATATAGGAGGTAGAAAAAGTTTCTGAAAAATTTATAACTCTCAAATAAAACATAAGAAATAATATGCCCTCCAATAGATAATCGTAAGTTGAAAAATAAACTTAGAATCACCAAATAATAAAATAACAGCTAAATCAACAAAATACAGTGGAACATCCCTATAACGAACTTCTGTATAACGAATTTCTATGTATAACGAATTCGGTACAAGACATTGCACCTCGAATCCAATTTCATGTTGAAAACACCCTCTAAAACGAGGTAAATTTTTTTTATAACGAAATATTCCAAGAACGTCACTCTTTGAATAGGTATTGGTAAGAAGGTATAAGGGTGGGTTTTTTCCGAAATTTTTACAGACTTCCGTAATGAATCCCGACCTAACCCAAATCATTACGCAAGGAAGTGCTTAAAATCGAATGATGAACTTAAATTTACCAGTGAATTCGACCGCGACATTGCCGACTACAGAAACAAATTTTCTGTACAACGAAATTTCTTTATAACGAATTTTTTGCGGATTTAGCGCTTTGGTTATAGGGAAGTTCCAGTGTATATGAAATATTAATTTATTTAGATTTCTCATTGCCGTCCAATAAAATTTATTGGAGGAGCCCTTCTGCAGAAAAAATGTATTATTTACATATCTTAGTCTGTATCCACATCGGTCCAAGACACTTCTGGTTTCGGATTTCATCAAAAATACAAAAAATTAGTGATACAATATTTTCAGTTTATTCATTCAAATTGTAACGGAAACTAAAGGACATATTCTTCGTTTTTGAAATTCAACATCATTGAATAAATTATAAATCGACCACAAGCAGACCTTACATCCAGTTGACCGATTTCCTAAACGCTCCTTTCGATGTCTTGTACCTGTTTGTCGATATCGTAAAATCATCATAGATAGAACAAACAAGATAAAAACCGACCGATTAATTAAAGTTTGTTAATTCAATTAGATTATCAACAACTGATAACAAATGATTGAGTGATAACATTTGAATAAAAAATTCAACATTCGTGTTATATTCACGGAAAAATTCCTTCCCGAAGGAAATTTGAATATTTATAGGTTTCAGTTTCCAAGTGGTGTAGAAGGCAAGAAATATCTCACATTCACAATAATTTATGTATTTAGAAATCTTAATATTTTCAATATGTAATTCGTGAAATATTGCTTATAATAATTGTCTTGAATTATTTTATAAGCGAAATATGTGCAAAAACTCAAATGTTTCTCAATGTATTTAGGGATTTCAATTCAAGTGGTATATAGTTAGTATGTTTCTAAAAAACTTTTTAGGTTTTCACTCCCAGTCTCTGAAACAGATATGATTAAAAATTTTTTTTAATTAAGATGAAATGCTCCTGCGATAATCTTTGCACTAATTTGCCAGGAGCAAATTGGTTTTGAAATAATTGTTGCCTAACAGTAAAACAAAAAGGGTACTTCTTCTTCATACAAACTTGTAAAATCTTTGGAATTGTGTATTTTTCACTTGTAGTCTAATTGACAGTTGGAAAGTTGTCAAAACATATAGAGATGTTGATTTATTTAATTTTGAAATTTCCTGATGTCATTTCTTTCTTCAATAAATCAATCCAAACATGATTCATTCGAACAGAACAATTAGTTAAATTATTTACTTTATCTAAAAAAATACATGTGGATTCCTTAATTTTCCTTTTAAATACGTAATTATCAGGTTCCGTCATTTAGATCTGTGTTTTGTTCCAGTTCATCATATTATGATCTCCGCTATTTGAACATAGATGATCAGCGGTTTGTGATCTTGTAATGTCTTTATTTTTGATGTTGTTCTTATGTTCTTGTTTTCTTATCTCTGAAGGTCTTGATGTCTCTCCTGTATAAGATTTTCCACATATACAGGGATTATTATAAACATATTTTTTTGTTTTTGTGTTCCATTCATTGGTTCAGTTCTGGTTAGAATAAATCTTAAATCATGTTGTGTTTTGAAAACAGTTCTTATGTTGAATTTGAAACCAATTCTTCTTATTTTTTCTGAAAGGCCAGGAATATGAAGAATGACGTTCAACAAATTTGGTTGTCATTGACGATTTTCGGTTTATCCTGATCATCATTAGAATTTTGAATAGATATTTTTCTTTCCAAATTTTCAATTATTTCTGTTTCAGAGACTGGGAGTGAAAACCTAAAAAAATTTCTAAAAATGCAGAATCCTCCCAGATTATATTTCAATCGATATAGTATATTATAAATGAAAATCATTAATTTTTTAATCCTTAGTGAAGAGTTTCCAATACAAATTGTTTTGAATTCTTTTCTGAACAAAATGTGTGCAAAATGCAAAATTCAAATGTTTCTAAACTTCGAAGGAATAGAGAAATTTAAATTTTTGCGTTCAGAGAAAAATCTTGTTATTTCTTTTGAAAATGATGGCGCCGAAGAAAGTGTTGCGTGTTAAAATTGTAGTTCTTTTAGATCTGAAATTGATCTCGTTTTCTACACTTTTGAATGCTCTTAATACAATTAGGTAATTCAGAATTTTTTGGCTATAGTTGGACAAGATATAGTTTTCTCAAAAATATACCCATAATAAAGAAAAATTTTCATTTTATAGGTGTTTAAATTATCTATTTTCTTTCAGCAATCGACGTCTTGTGACAAAACCACCAGTTCTTTGAAACCAGGCTGTCCCAACCCAATTAATAAATACCTGCTGCATTCTGAAGGCATGTTCAGTTACTCGAAAAATATAAAGAAATTACCAATTAAAAATGTCCAAGAACTGCAATTGTAGCTAACAACATAAACGAATGATTTATTAATGCGGAGCAGTAACTTTTTATTTTTTTTGTCGACTTGGTCTGGATTTTGTCTCGCGAATATTTTGACAATTATCTGATGATATTCGAGACAGCGACTACCTCCATATGCAGACGACTAGTCGCTCGAAAGAGTGCACTGTAATTTGTCACAGAGTAATGGAGATTTAAACGCCGTTTAGCCCATTAAGACCACTGTTTCGCATTCTGATATCGTAATTGCAGCCTCTTGTTTCTGGTACAGATAATTTTCGAAATTGTTGAATATTCAGCGATTTTGCGGTATGGGCATCTTGGGAATGGGGAAAATTCAGCGAAGAGATTGGAGTTTTTCTTCGAGATGATTCGAATACGTCTGAAATTGATCAGAAAATAATTCGTTTAATGGAGTTTGATGTGAACATTTCTGGATTTTTTTTCAGTTATTTTTTATATGTTTACTGCTAGGATCGTGAGACCTATCAGTTATTATCAAAGTCAGCAATTTTTGAATACTTTCTATAGAGTCGTGAAAAATTTCTAGGAAAATAGGATGTTTTTGAAAAAACAGTAGTTAACAAGCCAAATGGGTATAACATGTTTAAGTTTTTTCGATTATACTACGAAATAAAAGTTTATATTCAACTGCGAATCATCACAACAAGAAGTTGAATGATTCAAACGCCGTTTAGCCCATTATGACCACTGTTTAGCATTCTGATATAGTAATTGCAGCCTTTTGTTTCTGGTACAGATAATTTTCGAAATTGTTGAATAAATACATATTCAGCGATTTTGCGGTATGGGCATCTTGGGAATGGGGAAAATTCAGAGAAGAGATTGGAGTTTTCCTTCGAGATGATTCTAATACGTCTGAAATTAATCGGAAAATAATTCGTTTAAATTTTAAAGGGACTTTAATGTAAATTCTTTTCCAGTTTTTTTACATGTTTGTTGCTAGCATTTTGAAACTTGGAATTTCGAATTTCTTCGATGAAGCCATAAAAAATTTTGGTGAAAAAGGTAGTTCATTTATCGCTAGATTAATAAAACGTGTGGATCACAACATTTTTTGTCGACCGCAATATGACCAGAGTATGAATTCTTGAACGAAATAAATTCTAATTCTGCACAAGTCATAGATTTGAAATAACATAAATTTCTATGTTTCTTGGTTCCAGCAGAGTTATGAAAATACTTGTATTGCTTCTGAATACTTTGTGTTCGGTTGCCCATGACAAGTGCCCAGTAAAGAAGCATAAATTTAACATTGAAATGGGTCATTACTTCTTTTTATTTTGAAGTAGACAGAAATTATGTTTCAATTGAAATTTGAAATCAATTGGATATTTTCATACTAAACACAACTCTTAGTGCTATCATATGAAAAAAACCATCGTTTCAACATACTGGAAATGTCCATTTTCGAAATTTCAGTGATTTCCGCTTTGGATTTATTTAACGTAGTTATACAATGATCAAACACTGATTGAATATCATCAACGAAGCAAAACGAATAGCGTGAAATAATATTCGGAACGAACTCCGGTAATCATAAGCAGAAAAAATGAGCAAAAAGCAACTTGAAACCTATTCTTTCCACAAAAACTCAACAATTACATCTTATCTACAAATCTAGTGGAAAACCACCGATCACAGATAATATTTAACATTCCCAATACAACCCAAAAGGGTAAAAATAATTACGAAATAATAACCCCATATCATTTTCCCATCCATTTGATCCGATATTCCTCTGTATTCAATCTCGCGGAAATGCGACATGTCCAATGACACAATACAGTTTCCTGTATAATTACAGATAACTAAGAACAGGTGATGTTATCGAGGTACCACCCCTGATACTTCATTAAAAATGTAAAGGTGTCCGCCTTACTATAAAGCGCCACCCTATAGGATATACGAAATTACTGTGAATTGTAAAAACTAATGACGGCTAGCGGTTGTAAAATGAATTGCTCGGTTAATGGTTGATTTCCCGATATTCGTGTGAAATTTGACTCTTACGTGTTTTATGGGAATTCTGTATTGAATTGTGAATGTAGTGTCTATGGAAAAAAGGTTTTCAAGTCTCCAAAAGTTGTTTTTTGGTAGGAAGTTTAACATTATTTTTCTTATAGATATCAAACAAGCAAAATTCTTTCAATATTAGTAGCGGAAAATGTCAGTAGTGTACCACACTAATCAAAATACAGTGGAACTTCCCTATAACGAACGTCTGTATGACAAATTTCTCTGTATAACGTACAAGACATTGCACCTTGAATCCAAATTCCATGTTAAAAACACCCTCTTAAGCGAAGTTAATTCTCTCTATAACGAAATGTTCAAAGAACATCAATTTTTTTATGGGTATTGGTAAGAAGGTATAATGGTGGGTTTTTCCCGAAAATTTTCCGGACGTACCTACGTAATAAATCCTTACCTAAATCATTACGGTGGGCAGAGAGTTCTTTTGAATACACCCCTGGCTGTTTGGTTTCAATCTAACCATTACGCTAGTGTGAAAGTTGGGCAAAAATGTCTGAAAGGAAGTGTTTAAGTTTGAATGATAAAGTTTGTTTCGGATGATCAGATTTGTTTCAGTTATGATTTTCAATCATTCGATCACTGTGTAAGTACGTAAAAACTCTTTACTGTGAAGATTCATCTTGAAACTCAAAAATTGGTTAAGTTAAAGTTGAACTAGAAATCGTGAATTAAGGTAGAAATTGAATGCATCTTGTTTTGTAACAAATTAGTTTACTACTTTTCGAGAACACAATGGTGGATTTTTCGAATAAACTAGCTAAACTGGCTCTTGAAGCGGTAGGTACATTATTCTATCTAACTCTCTTATCTAGAAGCAGCATTATAGAGACGTACTTCCCTTTTATTTCCAAATGTCTGTAATCTCAAAATTTCAACTTTAAATTTGAAACCAAATATCAGAAATGAATTCAATTGTGTTTTTTTCTCATTATTCAGTCTGACCTTATCTGACCTTATCGAACAATTCCATTAAAATCGATGAAAAATTGGTAATTTCAAAAGCCACAATTGAAATTCCAAAATTTTGATCACAACTCACATAAACAAAAATTCCTAACATTTTCATTCCAAAAACATTTCACAGAAACAGCATGTCAATACGCATTCCAAGAATCTAAATAGATTAATACCCCACATCAACTGACTTATTAAAGATCATTCTTGGACGTGATGGATTGGAGCAAAAAATCTATTCAGGATTCAAATTTTTTCACCCCACGCAGTTAAAGTCGGCCTTAAGCGTTGAATTGAAATAATTACTGGACAAACGTGACCAATCTGTATGAAATCACTTTCGGCGCGTGTATCAGAAGAAAATCGGGAAAGACAGCCGTAGCAGACGCTGTCATACAGAAGCATGAGCCTTGGTTCTCTAGAGTAAAGGATATTATAAGTCTTCTTTTCTTGGTTCTTTTAATTGTTTCTTTTCTCTGGGCTATTTTGAATACATTCGCCGACTTTTATGATCTGGGTAGTGAAATGAACAATTGGAAATAAAGGGTGAATTTTATTCTATGATAATGGATATTTAAAAAAATACTGGGGACTTGAAAATACGTAATTATTGTTAGAAGTAATTTTTTATTATCATTGATAGATCATTTCAGGACATTCAGTGTTTGATATTATTTTCAGCATGAGAATACCAGTTACATAGTGAATTCGACAAGTACAATTTTTCAATATTTTCCTATAAATCTGACCGAATTATGTCAACAGCGGCTTGAAAGTTGGCTTTCAATCGATGTTATAGTGATTTGTTAATAGCTTGAAAAAAGCAAAACTCAATATTAGCAAATATCCATAACATATCTCAATATTCGAGAAGAAAATGATATGATAGTTATAAATAAAAAATCTATGACTATTAATTCTTCAATTAGTTCAAATTTGAATTCTCAAATATAAACTTTGGAAAAACTGCAGAGGATGCATAGCGGCTGCAGAAGATGTAAAGGAGGGTATTTTCCATAGAGATTAAAAGTGTTATCTAAACCACTAAATTTAGGATAAAAACTACTAGTTCAAATGAAAGTGAGAAAAGCATTCAACACTCGAGATACTTTCAGATATCGATTGAAATATATTCTGGGAGGATTCTGCATTTCTTAAAAAAAATTTATAGTTTTCACTCTAAGTTTCTGAAACTACATTGTCCTTTTCAGTTATTTCCTTTTTCAGTTTTACTGTAAGGCAACAATTTTTTCAAGGCCATTTTGCTCCTGACAAATAAGAGCAAAGATTCTCGCAGGAGCACTTGATCTTAATTTATTTTTTTTTTAATTATTTCTGTTTCAGAGACTGAGAGTGAAAACCTATGAAGTTTTCAAGAAACTCAAGATACTGTTACAGCTAGTGAATTAACCGTAAAACCTGATAATGGAAATCATCTGACCAAAAATTTAATTTCTGAAAAACTTTATAGGTTTTCACTTCTAGTCTCTTAAACAGAAATAATTAAAAAAATTTATTGAGATGAAGTGCTCCTGCGAGAATCTTTGCACTTATTTGTCAGGAGCAAATTGGTCTTGAAGAAAATGTTGCCTAACAGTAAAACTCAAAAAAGAAATAAACGAAAAGGACAATGTAACGTTTCGGTGTCTATATCAGAAACCTTCTTAAAACAAACTTGTAAAATTGTAATTGACATTGAAAGTTGTCAATATATTTAATTTTTTAATTATTTCTGTTTCATAGACTGGGAGTGAAAACCTATAAAGTTTTCAAGAAATGCAGAATCCTCCCAGAATATATTTCAATCGATATCCAAAAATTGCATGTTGTCAGTAATTGTGAGAGTGGTAGATGATCCAATATTGGAGAATCTGCATGTCCTTCAAATGTTCGAATCAAAAGACAAAACAAATTATATCAACAAAAAGCTACTTAGTTGTCTAATATGCTTAGAATGAAGACCGTAGAATTATAAGTGGTGAAGCTACTATAATAAAATTTTAATTGTCATTGGAATCGACCTAATGCTGCATAAATCCAAACTAGCAAAAAAATGTAACCAATATACCATATTCTGCTCTCAACTTCATCAATAATCCAACAATGCCACATCCACATCGTAAAGTGGCCTCTTCCCGCGGTTCATTCAACCATGAACACAGATCTGCCCATCGATTAAGTAATAATTTTTAGCTTTCCGAAAATCCACCACGACTTAATTATACTTTGATCTTGGCGCAATAAATTGAATGGCAAAGTAAGAGATAACTTGGTCTATAATGAGGAGCGCGTCATAGGTGGCATTTCATTACTTGGCGTGAGGTATGAGACTCATCCTCCCACATGATAGCTCTCTCGTGGTATCCCAGAGTGGTCGCGCGGCTTTACGTCGACAAGCAATTAAATTGCAGTTTGATGTACACGTACCCAGTTTTTTGAGGACGTGATTTGAATCATTTTCGGGCTATTATCATAACGAATATCGAACGGTTTGGATGGTGGTATCATTGGAAACAATTTGTGGCGTGGTGCTCAAGAAATATGGTATATGGAAATATGAGCGCAGTTTTTTATGGTCCGTCACACACTTTTCACAGTTCCCAATAAACGCAGTAACGATTAAAACACGTTGTATTCATTAGGTAACGTCACTATATTTCATCCTTGAAGAAACGGTAAAATGTCGTTAAGAAAAACGTTTCCTTTTTGTTTCATCGTAACGTTTTTATCACACGTTGATTCAAGGTTGATTTAACGTTGCAAGCCTCTTCCTTGTCATGAGTAAAATACCGCGATTGAACGTATTGACTACATACTGATCATTGGATGGATTCAAAAATTGTATGAATCTTGAGTAGAAAAAAAAGTTGGTATACTTCAAAGTTGATAGAAAGTGAATCGTTCAACGTTTATCAATTGTTACTGAGCTCACTTCAAGAAAACGTAAGATATATACGTTAAAGTGGATAAATCAACCCGTTGAATTGTGTTTGTATATTATATGTAGAGTCAACGTTTGGTTGAATTTTAGGTGCATCATTGTAAATCGATAAGATCAAAAGAGTAAATAGAATAAAAGCTAAGTGGAAGGAAAGTGACTCATTCAACGTTTATTCAATGTTACTGAGCTCACCGTGAAAAAACGTTTGTAAAAATGTAATGAATACACGTTTCCTTACGGGGACCAGTTGAATGATAAACGTATATTATATACAGAATAATATATAGAATCAACGTTTGGTTAAATTTATGTTTCGGAGGTAACGTAAAAAACTCAACGTACAACGTTGAATCAACTTCAGCACCACAAATAAACGTTAAGTATACGTTTGTTTGTGTGTTTATTGGGTTCAAGCCCACGGGAGATAATGAGCCGATATAGAGGAGCTGTAGATGTCTCCTCGAAAATGTTTGTCATCTTTGACAATTTTCAGAAAACAACCATCGATAACTGATTTTGATTCTTATGAAAAAATTCATTCCATCTTTTTTAGGCTGGATCTTACTATTGAAGCCCAGATATTTCTGAGATCAACAGACGGTTGGCTAAAGGGTGTTCGGTTATTGACATGAAAACTGCCTCCTTCAATTTTATACGTTACAGTTTTTCTTATCTCGAAAGAATATATCGTTTTAACGATTGGTTCTTTAAGAATTGAAGCTCAAACAGCACTGATGTCATTAACTCAAGACGTATTTCGTTCTCAAGAGGATCATGTAGTCCTCAAATGTTTGGAATCAAAAAAGTAGAAATCTTATTAATTGTCTCGATTCATTTTTAACTTATTTATTGTTTCTTTCTGTAGAACTAATATGAGACTTTCGTATAGAATTTCCGAAAAAATGTAGGCCTTGAAGTTCTATACCAATGGAATATTACCTTGCTTATCACAACAATATAGGGATCATAAACGTCAAAAATAATAATTATTAATACATTCGTTTCAGTTCAAACCAGTAGCTGAATAGTATCTCATTCTAAAAAAAGATCAGAGGAATCTAAATTACGATGGCAATTAAGAAATTAAAAAGTATGTATTATTCATTGATATTGTCGTTTTCTAAGTATGTATTGAAGGTGAAAGCATATCAAGGTGTTCAGTCCGAGTTATATTTTAAACTTCTTCAATTTATTGGCCCAACCCATAGCTGAGGTACTTATGAATGTAATTAACTACAGGCTGTTCGGAAAGTGTAACATCACACTTAAATTTATTTTGCATCTTCTTCGCGTATCTTGAACATCAATAAATATCGGAAAAAATAAAGAAGAGACTATAAATTGTTTGAACATCCTATATACAACTGGCCTTAAAATAGATGGCCTGGAAGCATATAGAACAATAAACATATAACAAACAACTCACAAGTAATTGAGAACCCCTCAATGAATGCTCTTTTTTTATTCGATGTATATATTCTTAATTTGATGGCACAAATATGAAAGGAAGGATTTTTCACTTCTTATTATGATATAGGAAAAAAAATAATCATTTCTATTCTTCTTAAATTGACTTTCAGCTTTATTTTTAGTTCATTTCTTCTGAGCAATATATTAAAAAAATGAAAGATCATTCCATTGAATTTATTCGATATTATCGGTTGAAATAGTTACTTTCTATTTTGTTCAGCATTTTTTTTTTCCATTGTATCAGTATCATTCTTGATGTAATAAAACTCATATCTTGTTTCATTAATTTCAAGTCCGATTCTCATAAAAGTGTTCGCATGTTACCAATCAGTTCCAGATAATCCTTCAGGATAAAATGAACCTGGAATTTACACCAAACAAATTGATCCAGATCACAGGTACAGTTCAGAATTTCTGCACTGGTTTCTACATGCGGTCCATGATTCTTGCTGAAGAATTCTCCCCCATTAAAATCGAAGGAGTAATAATACTATCAAGCGAAGGAAACTTGGGTACAAATCACGAGAGAATAGATTAGATTGCAGAATTATGGTGGACAGAATGGTTCGTATCCATCTCTCCCATACCATTTTGTTCTGAATTAAGATAGGACTGATTCTTGCTGCACCAAGTTGAAATATTGGTAAAGATATCTGGGTAGTTTGTGAAATTTTCAAGCCCACACATAAAGAATTGCGAATTTTTTACTCAAATGTTTGCAACGGAATAAATTCTCATAAAATTTTTCCATGTTTTTATAAATATTGTTTTTCCTCAGTTCAACTGATATTTCGCATATCAAATTATTTCATTAAAATGTGAAAGTGACATGTGAAGTTTATATTTTGGTCCACCATGTTTCATAATTATATTGTCACTTGTGACTTGTCACAACTTCCTCATCGTTATTTGTAAATTTAATTGAATATTCAAAATAAAATACTTATGTATAATATTGTGGATTTGTGAATATGGAAAGGATTTTAAGCACAATATATTATATCGAAATCAGTTTATCACACAGAGGTAATATTCATCATAATCATAACTGTCTATCGGCTCTTAAATACATATTCAAAAATTTGTTAACTGCTTAAATAACCGATATTTTCAGACATAACTTAGATGATATCTTAAAAACTCTACAGGTTTTTACTCTCAGTGTCTTCAACAGAAATATTTAAAAAAAAATTAATTAAGATGAAGTGCTCCTGTAAGAATCTTAGCACTTATTTGTCAGAAGCAAATTGGTGTTGAAAAAAATGTTGCCTAACAGTAAAACTAAAAAAGGAAATAAATGAAAAAGATAATGTAACGTTTTGGTGTCTATATCAGACACTTTCTTCAGATAAACTTGTAAAATCTTCAGAATTGTGTGTTTTTTCTTTTGCAATTTGATTGACATTTTTTAATTATTTCTGTTTCAGAGACTGGGAGTGAAAACCTATAAAGTTTTTGAGAAATGCAGAATCCTCCTAGAATATCGATATAACTTAGATGAATTTTGATCCACAGTATAGTGAAGAAAATTTCCTTTACGGATAAATTATTTGAAATCATTGATGATATATATTGTGCGATGACTAACAAAATGATTTAGGCAGAAAAGTAATTATTTCGTGGAAAATATAATTGATACAAAAAACAGATCTAACAAGTGACATTTTCAAATGGAAAAATAACTGAAAATTCAGCTAATTAAAAAGAAATAGATACTCAATCAACTAGTTTATTATTGACAGCTAATAATGGTCGAGATATTTTAATGCTTGAGAGCTAGTGCGGTTGAAGTTCGACAATATTAATCCCTAGATTAATGAAGGAGTTCATTACAAGATTTTTCCGTCTATTTCATTATAATTTGGGTATAGAAGCCCGATTGAAACTCATTTTCATATTGCATAAGAGATACATTTGACATAATATAAATTCCTTTAATATTTCAGTAGGTTTGTAACATTGCTCGTATTGTTTCGCTTCTGAATACTTTGTGTTCGGTTGCGCATGACAATTGCACATTAAAATACTAAAAACTGAGCAATAAAATGGGTCATTACTGATCAATTCCATGTACGTCAAACTGGGATTTTTATTGGAGCTCGACAGAAAAATATATTTATAATACTAGTTTAAAAGGCCTTGAGTACTCGTGTTATAAATAACTTTTTCAATCAATTTCCTATCGACACACAAGAATGGGCCCCCTGAACCGAGAAATGAGTGATCTCGAATTTAAGACCACACCGTGTATGAAGTATTCCTCATGAGGGCAAGTGTGGCACGCAGAATAAAGAGGCAGGTGCAAGACACATTTGCCAACCACTTAATATGCAAACTGTGAGGCAGCTTAAGACCAAAATGTGATAAAATTTCAATAGTATTTTTCCGGTATCGACAATTTGAAATGGCTCTCGGTAAAAATGATAGGTTCTTGTAGAATGCATTTTTCGATGTACCCGAGCGGTGTCTCATATAAAGGAATAAACAGGTATTTTTGATTTTTAAATTTTTTCCGAATTTTTTCGATGCACATATATGTATCGTTTAATAAGTTACTTGCAAGAGTTGTTAATGAATATCGATTGATCATAGATGTTATTTATTGATATTGTATGTAAATGTGGTAAATGAGAACGGTGGTAATTAATATTGGTCGTGTGTCAGCGAATTTTTGTTGACTGGGACGTTAAATGTGAAAAATGTTATGATATACCAGTGTGTCGGAATTTAATGAAGTTTGTGATTATATGATGTGCAGTTTTGAAGGCTCAAGGTTAGTGATGATGTATTGGATTGATTTTCTGGGCATGTGCGTATTTTTGATTTAATGTAGCCTGATATGGAGACTAAAATTATTAGCCCTGAAATCTTCCAGCTGCGTATTACTCTCTTGTTGCTCATTCCTTTCTTGATTTTATCGATGGTGGACAGGCCGTCATTTGAGAAAAAGAATTAAAATCCGATCAGGTTAACATTTTATATTTCGTTCATCATAATGAAAAGAAGACTACTGCAAAATCCATACTAATATTATAAATGCGAAAGTAACTCTGTCTGTCTGTCTGTCTGTTACTCTTTCACGCCTAAACGGATGAACGGATTTTGATGAAATTAGGTATGGTGATAGATGATAACCTAGAAATTGTCATAGGCTATAAATAATCACCCATCGTTCTTAGGGGGTAGGCAGTAGGCAGATAACTAAATTGAGTTAGTGATTTTTAGTCGTTTTTGTTGGGACTTTTGCTCTTTCACGTCTAAACGGCTGAACAGATTTTGATGAAATTTAGTAAGGTAATATTTGGTTGCCTAAAAACGGATATAAGATCAAAATGATTACGTCATCGTACTTAGGGGGTAGGATGTAGGCAGAAAACTGAATTGAGTTAGTGATTTATTTATAGTTTTTGCTGGGAGTTTTGCTCTTTCACGCCTAAACGGCTGAACGGATTTTGATGAAATTTGGTATGGTGATAGATGATAACCTAGAAATGGTCATAGGCTACAAATAATCACGTCATCGTTCTTAGGGGGTAGGCAGTAGGCAGATAACTGAATTGAGTTAGTGATTTTTAGTCGTTTTTTGTTTGGACTTTTGCTCTTTCACGTCTAAACGGCTGAACATATTTTGATGAAATTTAGTAAGTTAATATTTGGTTGCCTAAAAATGGATATAAGATCAAAATGATCACGTCATCGTACTTAGGGGGTAGGAAGTAGGCAGAAAACTGAATTGAGTTAGTGATTTTGTTATGGTTTTTGCTGGGAGTTTTGCTCTAGCATGCCTAAACGGCGGAACGGATTTTGATGAAATTTAGTTAGGTGATAGATAGTAACCTAGAAAAGGATATGGGCTATTAATATTCATGCTATCGTACTTAAGGCGTAGGCAGTAGGCAGAAAACTAATTAAGTTAGTGATTTTTAATCGTTTGTTTTAAAAGTTTCATTCACGCCTAAACGGCTGAACGGATTTTGATGAAATTTGGTATGGTGATAGATGATAACCTAGAAATGGCCATAGCCTATAAATAATCACGTCATCGTTCTTAGGGGGTAGGCAGTAGGCAGATAACTAAATTGAGTTAGTGATTTTTAGTCGTTTTTGTTGGGACTTAGGGGGTCATCGTACTTAGGGGGTAGGAAGTAGGCAGAAAACTGAATTGAGATTTTTTTATGGTTTTTGCTGGGAGTTTTGCTCTAGCATGCCTAAACGGCTGAACGGATTTTGATGAAATTTAGTTAGATGATAGATAGTAACCTAGAAAAGGATATGAGCTATTAATATTCATGCTATCGTACTTAAGGCGTAGGCAGTAGGCAGAAAACTAATTAAGTTAGTGATTTTTAATCGTTTGTTTTAGAAGTTTACCTCATTCACGCCTAAACGACTGAACGAATTTTTATGAGACTTGGTTAATATAAAGATAGGATCCTAGGCACGGACACAGGCTACTTTTTACAGCGAGAAAATACCTCGTTCCCGCGGAAATCTAGCGTGATCGTGTCAAGAAGCGCATGACGCCATAGCTACTGAAATGATTTTGATGTTTTTTTTAACTGAGTGTTACTAAGACTTCAAGTTAGTGTTTGATCACTTTTATAACTTAGAGGGTCGGTAGGCGGACGAAGTCGCGGGTAAAAGCTAGTTCTGCATAATCAAAAAATAACGTAACCCGTCAATAATTTTTGTGCGAAGAATTATTGAGGAAAATCCCTGGACCTATCGATTTTTAGGTTCAAATAATGTTATATGATTACCTATTCAGCGATGTGGTTTAAAGTTGAATTGTCTCCTTTTTTTATTGAGAAAGTAGGAAATAATTCACAATTTGTCAGTACTGCAATCAGACCATTTTTTTCACTAATCATTATTGATGGAAATCCACGGATCTATGGATTTATAATTTTGAAAGCAGTTCTCCCTATGCTTTTTCGAATTTGAAATCTCTCACGCCCTACGCTTCACATCCCTTAACTTTTTTCTTTGAATGGAAATATCTTGATTGTGATACATAAAATGAAAGGTAAATATTTAATATGTAAAATTGAGAAATTTCGAATTCAAACTAGAATAGCCTGCTTTTGAAATTACAAAGCCATAGATTCATGAATTTCCCTTAGTTATACTCAGTCGCTTAATGAAAATTATTTCCTAATTTTTCAATGAAAAACGGCAGAAACAATTTTACTTTCAACTACATCACTGAATAGGTAAAACGTTATATTTCATTCGATAATTTTTAAAATGGGGATATCATTTAAAAAATAAGGTAGAGGGGTGAGAATTATGAAATTCAAAAAAGCAAAGGCTTAATTTTTTTAAATTAAAATTTTCAAGTTGATAATTCTTCGTACAAGAGTTATTGTCGAGTAAAATCACTTTCTTGGCATGCTGTACTTAAAATATGGCAAAAGTTCAGCCCATAGAAACTCAGTCAAACTGTGTTCAAGTTATATTTTCTACTCTTTGACTGAATTACCAAATTAGGAAAAAATATCGAAAATTATCATCCAACTGTACATTAGGCAACCTTCGTAACAGTGGATTCACTCGTCCACAGGTGAAATTAAAACACAAAAATCTCATCAGTCAGGAGGATAAAATTCCAATCAAAATTTCGAGCTCATCAGGTAATCAACAAAAATCAAGTTACTGTAGCGGATGTTGCATGCGCCATGAAGATTTACATAGCTGTTCACATAGTTAACTCGACATTGTTTATTTTTAAAAACATCAACACTGTTTCATGTTAAACGGTCGTTAAATAGACCACTAAATTGAATATGATCTTGATTCAATTTTCGACAAAAGTTTACTTAAAATTCAATTATTTCGGCATTAAAATGATGACGAGGGGTCCTATGCCTCGCAAATTATACACGTAATAAGTGGCCAGCAGTTTTTTTATGAATTCTGTTTATTAAATTAAGTATATTAATTCTGGATGATGTTCCAGTGAAAAGGATCTCGGTAATCAGAGAACGAGGTTTGTGTTTGCTGAAGACCGTTGACCTGAATTGAAAATTACCGATTTAATAGTTTCGTTTAGCTGAATGTTATGGTCAGATTAATTCTTACTGAAATTTGCGATTTAATTTCTTTTCGTGCATTTGTGTAGAAGTTATGGCATACTTTTGAAGAGAGAGAGGATTAAGTTGAATATTTTTTTGATTCTATTTATAATCCTCGATAATATTTGGGCTATTTCTGCCAGCATTTCCCAGATGATTTCAAAGAAAACTTTTCAGGCTTTTAGCTTTCTGCTCCCTGAAAATGTTTGCCATTTTCTCAGTTCTCATAAAACAATCATCTATGATATTGATCTATAGTCCGTTCACGAAAGATTGACCAATGACAATTTGGCATATTCCACTGTGTATATTGAAATTTTAGGTTATGTTGTTTATTTTCTTGTCAGATTGATACACAATGTGGCCAATATTGCGTAGAGTTCTCTGATAAATCGAAAGCTAGTCGGACAAGGCCGGATATATTCGGCAACGTTGACTTCATTTTACGTTATGACAGCAAATACTGCCAACTTCAGATACATAAACAAACGCCTACTATGCGCTCAAACTTTCGTGAACGGACTAAATTTTTGATTTATTTGATCTTTCCTGAGTTGGATATCACCATCAGAACCCGGATGGTTTTGAGATCAACAGATATTTGACTGATTGGAGTTTCAGTTTTCTTCTTTCGATATTGTAGAAGCATCACCCCATAAAATACTATGGTCTTCATTCAAAGCTTGATCGACAAGCGTTTACTTATCAGTATAATCTTGTTGAGCAAGTTTTTCATGTTTTTTTATTGTTGAACATTGTTCAGTTTCTTCAATATAGGCTCTACTGCACTTACATGGTAATTCTTATATGCAATTTTTGGTCAGTTAATCTTCAAGTTTGTTGAGCACTCTAAATTACATAAAATATTCAACTAAAGTATTGATGTTCAATCTCTTGACAGGTCACAAAATAGAATAGTATAACTCTTCACGAAATTACTTTTTTCCCTGTCAAAAAAAGGTGCCTATGTATCCGGAAAAAAGTACTCACTTTTTTCCCGGGGAAAAAAGTAATTTCGTGAAAAGTTATATTTCTTTCACTATTAAATGGTCGTTATTCCTGTCACAGTAAAAGATAGTGTGATATACCCGGGAAAAATAATAGATTTTAGCTCTCGGTTTTGTGTCAACCCCGGGCTAAAATCTAATACTTTTTTCCCTTGTATAATAAATAACTATATTATACGAGGGAATAAAGTATTAGATTTTAGCTCGAGGTTATGTTGTCTCCCAGCGCGAAGCGGACAAAAAACCGGGAGCTAAAATCTAATATTTTTCGCGTGTATAATACAATATTTTTTTCTGTGACAGGAGTTACGACCATTTAATAGTAAAAGAATTATAAATTTTCAAGAAATTACTTTTTTCTTCGGCAAAAAAGTACTCACTTTTTACATGGAAACTCATTTTTTGGACAGGGAAAAGAGTAATTCAGTAAAAAATCATATTTTGTCACCTGTCGAGAGATATAAAATGTAATTTTTTTTCCTTCACAAATAAATAGTATTTTATTCAAAAATTTTTTTCGAAAACCTGAAAAACTTACCAAAAACGGTATGTAACGTGCGTTCAAAAAAATTCGTGGTCAAGTAGGCTGGACCACGAATTTTTTTTAACGCACGTTATTTCTGAAACGATTTTTCCTGGAAATCACCGTAAATGCTCAAATATAAAAAGGATTTTGATTAGCTGATCCAATGAGTAATCAGAAAGTCGCTACTTCGTGACAAGATTTCGAATTTCGAACTCTTGCAGGACTTTCGATGTCTTCAATAACTATTTTTATATCGAACTAATTTCATGGAGTATCATTTTTCCATGTGTTATTACAAGAAGAACACCAGATACTTCACAGAACTATCAACCACAGAACAATGGGCTATAACAATCCGGAACACAATAAAACTTCATTCCGAGATGTAGACCAGTAGTACCAACATACCTTTATTACTTCTATAGAAGGTACGACCAGAGCGATACATATGTGTTTATTATGTTAACATGGCGGCAAAGGTGGAAGCGCCAGGTGTAAGTGAATATGTTATGTCTAACATCCTCAGATCGCAAGACGCCTACTAGATGAAATGGAACGAGCACGTGTTTTCTATTAGTTACAGTCTGGCAGAACGGCTAGACTCGATGTTTCTTTTTTCTTCTTCTTTTCTTCACCTTTTGTATTACGGTACATGTAGTTCAACGAGAGCTGAATTGGCCTCGATGAAGACAATGGGGCTTCTTGATGGTCAGAAGAAGAAGTTTTATAATTCTGCAGTGTGTATTGTTCATTTAAACTTGGAGTGATGTATTGTTGATGAGGATTGTGATCGATTTTTTTGAGGTGTTTGGGTACTTATATGGGCAAGCATTGTCATTAATCAACTGGAAGATTCAAAACTATTTATGAGTCAATCTTTCATTAGGAAGATATACAGAGTGGTTCTTCGAGTGTATATTTCCTTTATTCCCAGGTTTCTTTGTAAGACACAAATGAAGCGTTTTCCAATTAGAGGTGATATTTTGACATTCGAGAAAAATGCAATTTTTCAATATAAATGATCGGATGTTTATTTCATTATAAAGGAGAAGCTACGCCGTTAATAGTGGAAAATATACATCAAGCAAATGACCACCACGACCTCGCTTACAGGACCATATACTTTTCAATGAAATTTTCCATAACCAAATCGCAAAGTGGCTGCCCTATATCCTCGATAGCCTCACGAATTCCATCTTTGAGGTCTTGAATCGACGCTGGGCTATTGGCGTAGACCATTTCTTTCACGTGACCCCAAAGAAAGAAGTCGCAAGATGCAGAGCCGGACTGTGGGCGTGGCGAGAGAGGCATTTGCCACGGGCGCAAACGACCTAGGGGCGCAAAATGTGAAATATGATATATGTATTCCAATTTAAATCAAGATTGACAACAAGCTCTATATTTCAAAGTGGCGAATTTACCAGTTTACAAAATTGAGAAACACGTAGTTAAAGAACACTTAAAATATGGGAGATTATTGTCAATAAAAGGTTCTTCAAAATGAAGGGTTTTCCAAAAAGAGGTGTTATTTCGAATAGCCCGCTATTTCGGTAGATATCACGTTTGAAGCTGTCTATTTTTGACATTTGACAAGTAGAAACTACGTCATTAATAAAAATGGAACGATACACGCTTCAAGAACGTATTGAAATCATTAAAATTCACTATAAAAATGGTGAAAAATGTGGGTCGTCGGAAGCACCTTGTCAAACCGCAATGAAGAAATTGGTGGAAAAAGTCGAGTTCTTGGGACAAGTTAGTGATGTGAAGAATAAAACCCGTACACGTCGCTCGAGAACAGCCGAAAATATTGCTGCTGCCGCCGAAAGTGTTAAAGAAAACCCAGATTTGTCCATTCCTCGTCGTTCTTTGGAATAAGGCATACCACAAACGTCATTACACCGTATTTTGCATAAAGATTTGGGTCTTAAGGCTTATAAAGTTCAGTTAACACAAGAACTCATGCCGGCCGATCATCAACAACGACGTGTCTTTGCTGATTGGGTCGTTGAAATGCATGAAAATGATCCGGAATTTCGTCGAAAAATCATCTTGAGTGATGAGGCCCATTTCCACCTCGGTGGCTTCGTCAACAAGCAAAATTGTCGCATCTGGGGCTTGAAAAACCAAGAGTTATTGTTGAAAAGCCTCTCTATCCTCAACGTGTGACTGTTTGGTGCGGTTCATGGTCCGGCGGAGGCATTGGACCTTACTTTTCGGAAAATGAGGCTGGAGCAACAGTTACGGTGAATGGATTGCCCTATCGAGAGATGATCAATGATTTTTTTGGGCCAAAATTGGATAGTACTGATCTGGACAACGTTTACATTCAACAAGACGGCGTTACGTGCCCCACAAGCAACGAAACCATTGTTCTTTTGCGGGAAAAGTTTCCGAACCGTGTTATCTCTCGAAGAGGTGATTACAATTGGCCACCGCGATCTTGTGATTCAACACCTTGCGATTTCGTGAAAGAGAAGGTCTACGCCAATAGCTCAGCGTCGATTCAAACCTCAAAGATGGAATTCATGAGGCTATCGTGGACATAGGGCAGCCACTTTGCGATTTGGTTATGGAAAATTTCATTAAAAGGATATGGTCCTGTAAGCGTGGTCGTGGTGGTCATTTGCTTTATGTTATTTTTCACTATTAACGGCATAGCTTCTTCTTCATAATGAAATAAACATCCGATCATTTTATTGAAAAATGGCTTTTTTCTTTTAATGTCAAAATAACACCTTTTATTGGAAAACCCGTTATAATCAGTAAATGTCAATTATAAAAATCATATATTTATTGAAAAATAAATTTCTTCAAGGGCGCATTTTGAAAGTTTGCCACAGGCGCTAGAATCCTAGTTCCGGCTCTGGCAAGATGTTAAATCACAAGATCTCGGTGGCCAATTGTGATCACCGCTTCGAGAGATAACACGGTCCGGAAACTTTTCCCGCAAAAGATTAATTGTTTTCTTTGCTTGTGTGGTACGCAGCGCAGCGCCTTCTTGTGTTAACTGAACTTCATAAGCATTAGGACACAAATCTTTATGCAAAATACGCTGTAATGATGTTTGTGGAATGCCTAATTCCAAAGACCATCGAGGAATTGACAAACCTGGTTTTCTTCAACACTTTCGGCTACAGTAGCAACATTCTTGGCTGTTTTTTAGCGACGTGCACGGGTTTTATTCTTCACATCACTAACTTGCCCCAACAGCTCGGATTTTTCCACCAATTTCAATGCGTTTTTGAAGAGTTTAGCGTTCCATTTTTATTAATGGCGTAGTTTTGACTTGTCAAATGTCAAAAAATGACAGCTTCAGTCGTGACATCTACCAAAATAGCGGGCTATTCAAAATAAGACCTTTTATTGGTAAACCCTTTAGAAAATGTGAATTCAGGAATCGGTGAAATAATGCCGAAGGTTTTCAGAGTGTTCGAATTTGAATAATCAATTTCACATATAATTCAAAAGGTTTTACTATCACTGTAAGTGGCTCTATAGAATTTCTTCATTACGATGATACGGTCTAAGCAAATGAATTCATTTTTATCATAACTGCTTTTTCTATACCAATAATTACACATATCCCCGAATGTAGGCTAATAATATCGCCTGGAAGGGTTCATCAAACTTTTATAGAACCATAACACTTCTGTGGCATAGGAAAGAACACCTACAAAAAGAAATTCACAAGAAGGGAGCAGCCAGACAGAAAGACACTCTGACAGAGCGATTCGTGCCTAGAACACTACAAAAAGTTTTCTCAGTAAGTTCAATACCTACTGCAAAATCTTGAAAAGGAATTAATTCTTTTGTTTTTCAAAGAGATGTAAATATTCGACAAGTCAGAAATAACTTGAAGAGTTACGAAAGATAATAGTCAATTATCATCCTGTCATTGATACATTCGATTTTAATTATAATAATGTTGAAAAGTTAACATTATATGCGAATAATGTTTTATACACGCGATCTCCAATCTAACATATTGTAATACCATATCATGATATGCACCGTAACACGATCTTTCCTCGAAATTTATTCACGCAGCCATTCAACAGAAAGTCAACAGATATCTCACGAAAAAATTGTCCATTATCCCCAAAGATTTCGTGTTTCCTATCAGCCCCATCTGAAACGTAAACGAAATAATGTATTCGATATCGAATTGATTGATTTTTCATAATGACACCTTACATATCTGCAAGATCTTTCGCTGCATCCCAATTAGG
The DNA here is from genome assembly GCA_013421045.1 of Propylea japonica. NCBI lineage: Eukaryota > Metazoa > Arthropoda > Insecta > Coleoptera > Coccinellidae > Propylea > Propylea japonica. Next base: position 83,213,172 of record CM024241.1, read on the forward strand.
CGTGAGATCATCAATTGCGAAGCCGTGAGTAAACAGCACTTCTCTACAATCACATTAGCATATACAAGCAGATTTTCAATTACGGTAATATGAGACTGCATCATCTAGATCTGCAGTTATTCATTGGGGTTCTTCAGTTCAAATATGAAGCCATCCAGAGGAGTTCGATGGAATCTGCATGAATTCTGTACAAAATGATGGTTTCACATCATCTTTGTACGTTGAATTTTCTACGTTACATCCGAAACACAAATTCAACCAAACGTTGATTCTACATATAATTACACTTTTTCAAAGGTTTTTTCAAGGTGAGCTCGGTAACATTAAAAAAACGTTGAATGAGTCATAAGTCTACAACTTAACCGTTAACCAACTTTTAGTCTAACATACTCTTTGCTATGATGCACCTAAAATACAACCAAACGTTGACTCTTCATATTATAATGTACGTTGATTTATCCACTTAACGAATATATCTCAAGTTTTTTCGAAGTGAGCTCAGTAACAATCAATAAACGTTGGATGATTCACTCTTTATCAATTTTGAAGTACACCAACTTTTATTCTACTCAAAAGTCATCCAATTTTTGAATCCATCTAATGATCAGTATGTAGTCAATACGTTCAATCACGGTATTTTACTCATGACAAGGAAGAGGCTTGCAACGTTGAATCAACCTTAAATCAACGTGTGATAAAAACGTTACAATGAAACAAAAAGGAAACGTATTTCTTAACGACATTTGACCGTTTTTTCATCGATGAAATATAGTGACGTTACCTAAAGTTGATTTTCCAATTCCATATTCCAGAATCTTCTATTGAAAGATTTCGAAGTTGGTACTGAGAAATTTTTATGTATTCTGTAGTGAATTTCTCCATAGAAGTTTCGAAATTTGTGTGGTTTATTCAACAGGCTTTGACGTTTCAATATTTGGTTCTTTAACTATGAATTTTGAATATTTTTTCATTGAATTTATTTCATTGCCTCTAATTGCCTATTTCTCTTCATGCCGTTTTTTACTGAACAAGTAAGCAGTAGGCAGTTTCTTCTTTTTCGAGACATAAATCTCGCCTGCCTTCTTGATTAGATAATTAATTAAATACAGAAGTCAATTTCTAAATTAATTATATACATTCCACAAAAAAGAATCCGAACCGACATAGAAAAAAATCGATATAAGACCAATAATCTCTACCAAATTCTACCAGTGAGCGCCTCCCCTATCATTCTAGACATTCCAACCCCCTAAGAAAATTCAATAAAGCCCTTAATGCGGTCAGGGGACAAACAAATTGACATCGGCTGGCCACCAAGGTAGATCTTGTTATCTGAACGGGGTCGGCCTAGGAAAAAAGCCGAAATGATATGTAATTTAAATTATTTAGAGTAAATTAATTAACGATAATATTATATCATTTTAAGTCCTTTTGACAAGCCGAGGGATGATGAATTCAAGTTTTTATTGGACTGATTACTTCATATGCTGAGGTTCTTCGGTCGAAAAAATTTAATGAGGATTAGTGGGGAGATGTGTAATTAATTTGTTTATTGCTTTATATTGTTCTAGAAAAAAAGATAATAGGAATTATCGGGAATGATCTCGTTTTGAATTAATAGTGACGGCCGGCGCGACTGATTTTTTCGAATGGTACTGTGTGATTGGGTGACTTTTTTATTCTAAATAGGAAGATGAGGTATGTACGCTCAGGAAACGATGGTAAAAACTTTGGAGTTTATTTTTAAATACAGCCACCCAAGACGAACTAATTAATTCTTTTAATTGGATTTGGATAAAGAGCCAAATCAAAGTTTTCAGTAAGCAAAACTCAGTCATGAATTCCAACTAAATCGATAATTTTTCAGCCAGAATATTTTAGTCACACAAAATTTCACTTCGAATATTTTAAAACTAGATTTTCCTTCGGATCCAAGTTTAGGTTGCTAAATGATAAATAAAAGAAAGACTGAAGGATCTCTGGTAAAGAGAATTCGTGACGCAATTATACAGTCCGCGTCAAAATTACGGAACAAATTCATTTTCTCAGAAGAAAAATATTTGGCAACTAAATCCTGAAACAGGACAATTTTTGTTTCACTTTCGCCAAATTTTTATTTATTTTGAAGGTTTTTTTTGCCCCCTGTATCATCCTCATCCTCCAAATATTTTGTTTTGAATAGGTAAAGTAGGTGATGTGCTACATTTTTGGCAAAGTCTTCGTATCTTCTTAACATGCGTGCAGAACATATCTGAAATGAAACTAATCGAATAGATAGTTAAAAGTTCGAAGGTGATTTATAGATATACAGATGTGGAAGAAACGGATGGAAACAGGGGAGTTGCAGTGTTAAATTCAAGAAGGCTCAGGCTCCAGTGGAACAGTGGAAGAATCGAAACCTCAGAGCGATGAGATATTGAATAAGCGGCTGGTCTGTTGGAATGGCAATCCGAAAGCTCTGATAAGGGTAAGATCGGAGCATTGGTTACAGCAAAGGCTGGTTTTTCGGTGGTCAATCGCAAGACGCGACGCGTTGCCTGTGTCGTTGCCGTAGCGTTTGCTGTAACCAATGCTCCGATCTTACCCATATCAGTGCTTTCTGAATGCCATTCCAACAGACCAGCCGCTTATTCAATATCATCGCTCTGAGGTTTCGATTCTTCCCTGTTCCACTGGAGTCCGAGCCTTCTTGAATTTAACACTGCAACTACCCTGTTTCCATCCGTTTCTTCACATCTGTATATTCTTTGAAATCAGGAGCTAACATGATACAATACATAAAACAAAAATCTCTAACTGATGTTACTGCAAAACGGGGTATCATACTATTTTTTCGTATGATAACAGAGCTCAGGGAAAAACCCCAGTAGAAGTAACCCTGACTCGCTGTTCAAACAAAAATAACACTTAAAAACTATTCGAATATTGATGATTTTCTTCTTTATTTAGTCAAACCGATTACCCTCTCCAAGATGCCTTCGGAATTCTGAATCTGAAACAAAAAAATCGAAGCAGAAAAAAGGAACAGAAGAAAAAAATGATTGAAACTCTATTAAATCGATTTGAAATTAAAAACCCAATTCAAAAACGACTCTGTTTCTTAATGTATAACCTTGCGCGATCCTGAAATTTAAATATAGGACAATTATGTATATATCAGATATCCTATTTATAATTTAAATTGGGGCAATGAATTTGTGGTTTTATAGATAAAAAAGTGACGTGACGATGTTACATGTTTGGAACTTTGGGGGTCCATATTTTCTAAACAGATCGCCACCTGTTTGTTTCACTAATGTTGTTCAAGAGTACTCAGTGAATATAATGACACTTAAATCTGGCCGATATTTGGAGGTCACCGAAAATCAAATATATACCAAATTCATTTAAATAAATTTTGTTCAAAATTTGCCCAAAAATGCTTGACCCTCTATCTGTAGAAGGCGGCCAAAACGGGCATCATCCAAAGGTCTATAACCAGCGGCTTGGCGACACATGCGAATAAAAATGCAAATGAGCCGAATGAAGATGCTGTTACATTTTACATGCCATGGCGGCATCTCGATTCGCACTTGCCCGTCCAAAAATTAGCATATACCTTATAATCAGCCATATTTCGTAATTGATTTCAAATTCTCCCGGAACATCAGGAATGCTAAATTATCCCACAGATGGCTCTTGCGTCGCAGGCGAACGCCCGTTAACTGTTCTGTGACGAAATATCGCCCTTGAGTTATTGCCCCCCAAGGTTTTTGTGAAGACGTGATAGATTTTTTTTGGAGTAATGTTGGTATGAATTAAATGTGCTAATGACGAGTGTTGGGTCTTGATCAAACAGAAAGAATGGTGGATTTGTAAAAAGAATTTCGAGGTTATAACACCACTTTGAAGTTTCCATTCCGTTCTTCAGTGGATTATGATAACTTTTCCTAACGAAAATATGATGTTAGTAGTGTTTACAAAAACAATGCAATTCAGGTTTATGAAAATAATATCAAGATAATTTTGTTACAGTCAGTGACTATTTGCCTCGTCTTAATTTCCGTCAATCAGAAACGCGCTATTTTGTATCACAAATGATTTCTAGATGGAAAAACTGTATGACAGCAACTGATAATGAAACCAAAAACTGCATAGTTTATGAGTGCGGTAAAGCCTCTATTGGAGAAAATAAAAGTCCCTTAAATGTTCGAATCAAAAAAGAAAAAAACTATCTCAGAGATACTGATAAGTCAAAGCTTGTTCAACATGCTCTGAATGGAGACCACAGGATTTTGTTGGGTGAAACTTCCATAATATCGAAAGAAGAAAAACTAAAACATAGGAAATTAAGAGAAGCTGATTACATGTCAATAACCAAAAATACCTACCAGTCAACAGACTGTTGATATCAAAAACATTTAGGCTTTAATAATAAGATCCAGTCAGCAAAAGTTCAATTAAGTATTTGACAATAGAATAAATCGAAAAATAGGATGGATTTTTCCTGAGAAAAAACAATCATTTTCAATGAGAGATAAAGTGTCGTTTCTGAGAGTTAAGAGTCTAAAGTATTGAACCAATCGAAATCTCAAAATCTCTAAATTATCAAACTTTCAAACAATTATAAATAATTAAGGGCGATCATTTAACTCCACGGAAAGTTAGAACGTGGTTATGCATTTACTCGCTAGTTTTTTTAAGTGAATGAAATGAATTTTTGTATGTAAAGGTTTTTCCAATAAGAGGTGTTAGTTTGATATTTAAAGGAAAATGCCATAAATGATCGGATGTTTTTCATTATAAACAAAAAGCTATGATGTTAATAATGGAAAATAACATCAGGTAAATGATCACCACGACCACGCTTACAGGACCATATTTTTTTGATGAAATTTTCCATAACCAAATCGCAAAGTGGCTGCCCTATGTCCTGGATAGCCTTACGAATTCTATCTTCGATGTCTTGAATCGACGCTGGGCTTTTGCCGTAGAACTTCTCTTTCACGTGACCCCAAACAAGAAGTCGCAAGGTGTTAAATAACAAGATCTCGGTGGCCAATTGTGATCACCTCTTCGAGAGAAAACACGGTCCGGAAACTTTTTCCGCAAAAGATCAATGTTTCGTCTTGTTAAAAGAAAACGTTGTCCAGATCAATACTATCCAATTTCGGCCCTAAAAAAATCATTGTGGAATGGCTTATTCCAAAGAACGACGAGGAATGGACAAACCTGGGTTTTCTTCAACAATTTCGGCTACAGCAGCAATATTCTCGGCTGTTCTTGAGCGACGTGCACAGGTTTTATTCTTCACATCACTATTTGTCACAAGAGCTCGAATTTTCCACCAATTTCTTTATTGCTTTAGTGCTTCACGACGACCCAAAAATGTTCGAGTTTACGAACCGTCTCTGCCAAATTTTCCCCATTTTTATTGCGACTTTAAATAATTTCAATGCGTTCTTAAAACGTGTATCGTTCCACTTTTATTAATGGCAAAATTTCTACTTGTCAAATGTCAAAAATGACAGCTTCAAACGTGACATCTACCGAAATAGCGGGCTATTCAGAATAACACCTCTTATTGGAAAACCCTTTAGATACATCATATTTTGTCGGTGCTTTTTAGACTGTATAAATTTCTGCGATATACAGGGTGTTTCCTAAATATGCGGCAAAAATTCAGGGGATTGTTCCTTGGACTATTCTAAGAATATTTTGTCCTTTGATGATTTTTGAAAAACCTCTTTGTTTCGAAGATACAGGGGAAACAAAATTTTAGATAATAACATTTTATTATGAAAAATTACATGAAAATTCAACTTAACCTACAAAAACTGTTGAAAATGACCACCTCTAGCCAGCACACAAGCATCCAATCTTCTCCTCATTGACTGCCGAACCCTTTCAAAAACACCAGGATCATTTCTTATTAAGTTACACCCAGCAATGATCCGATTTCGCAAGTCTTCCACATTTAAAAATAAATTGTACCTACTCAGTAAATACAGTGCGGTACGCATTTTTATTTAAACTATTATTAATTTTAGAAATATGAAAAATGTTGTTCGCCCTGTATCTTCGAAACAAAGAGGTTTTTCAAAAATCATCAAAGGACAAAACATGCTTAAAATAGTCCAAGGAACAACCCCCTGAATTTTTGCCGCATGTTTAGGAAACACCCTGTATATAACAGACAGTACCAGACACCCTGAATGTTAATCATTGAGGAATATAGGCATTTTTCCAAATATTTTTCCACATATTCTTCTCCCTACATGAAAGAATTGAGGCATTTTTCGAAATGTTCTCCGAAAAAATGACATATAATCTTCAGCGGTCTTCCCAATATACGCGGAACTCTCACGATTGCATTTTTAATGCGTAAACATTTAATATATCGAGAGCTAGTCCGGAAATACCACGAGAGTGTTTGCAAAATACGAGCAGGGCATCTGCTCTTTCTCCTCTTGAATATTTGGGGCGACAGGTGTTTGTGACCATCATTATATGTTATATATTATTGAACAACGTAATGGTCCTAATTAACAATCGTTAAAATGAAGTAGAAGAATATTTATAAGAACAACCTTCGTCAACCGCAAACGAAGGATTTTCGAAAAATTATTAGATTTCGAGATGACCTAGAGAAGGCGCCATAGGAGGTATTTTTAGCGTGTGGATGCGTGTGAATCAATTAAATAGGCATCATAGATCCTTTGAGATTGGTCTAGTTTCCTAGAAAATTGAGGTAAATTGTTCCTCTTTTATGACTGTCGGTTTTTTTTTTTCATTTTATAATTCTCGGGGAGACTTAAAATCATCGTTTTTTGCTACATAAAGATTTGACAGAAGTATAATTTCAATATTTTTCAACCGGAATCTTCCTTCATAGGAAATCTGTAATCACCTAGAAGTAACCAGTCCAAACAAAAAAATGTATCATCAGCAATTTTGATTTCTTGATGAATGATGAAAGGAATTCGCGATATGGCTTCACAAAATTTATCATTTTTCAGACAATATAAAATGTGTGTTCCACAGAGAAAAATTTAAGCGGAACACCATACATTTTTGCGTATAATATTTCTCTTGAATATTAGGGACGTTATGAGTTTTGTAACCGTCATCATACTTATGTTATATATTATTGAACAACGTAATGGTCCTAATTAACAATCGTTAAAATGAAGTAGAAGAATATTTATAAAAACAACCTTCGTCAACCGCAAACGAAGGATTTTCGAAAAATTATTAGATTTCGAGATGACCTAGAGAAGGCGCCATAGGAGGTATTTTTAGCGTGTTGGATGCGTGAATCAATTAAATAGGCATCATAGATGGGTTGAGTTTGGTCTAGTTTCCAAGAAAATTGATAGGTAAATTGTTCCTCTTTCATCGCTGTCGGTTTTTTTTCATTGCATAATTTTTAGGGAGACTTAAAATCATCGTTTTTTGCTACATAAAGATTTGACAGAAGTATAATTTCAATATTTTTCAACCGGAATCTTCTTTCATGGAAATCTGTAATCACCTAGAAGTAACCAGTCCAAACAAAAAAATTATCATCCATAATTTTGATTTCCTAATAGATGATGAAAGGAATTTGCGTTATGGCTTCACAAAATTATCATTTTTCAGACAATATAAAATGTGTTTCCACAGAGAAAAATTTAAGCGGAACACCATACATTTTTGCGTATGACATTTTCTCTTGAATATTTGGACGATGGAGTTTGTAACCGTCATTTTACTTATGTTATACAGGGTGTCCCGTAATTAGACCGACAAACTTCTAGAGGACATAATAGATCATATTTTAGATAGATTCGACCCAAATCATATAATGCAAAATTGCTTCGTTAAGGAGTTAGTGCCCTTTGAAGATGACGTCCTGTCCACACTTTTTGCCACATATTCGCAAAACATGAATGCAAAAATAATGGATATCGAAATTTTTGGTGAGAGAAGATGATCTTTGTTTCATAGAATTGATTTATATCTTCAACCTAACCATTATCAAGTGAAAATAAATTCAAAACAAAAGTGAACATTGAGTACTTAGTGAAAAGAGAGAAAATTTCAAATCTATTTTTTTCAGAAATGGTGCATCTGGGCGTTATTATACGAGAGCATCTTTTTTCAAGAAAAAACATCAGAGTTTATGAATATGATGTGAATCTCGCGAAATAATGAAAGTTAAAAAAGTTTCAACTAAAAATCTCGCTCGCCCCCCCCCCTCCAAATGATACGATTGTGCTTGACATGAAAGAAATGCACTCAATCTAATCGATGCGTATTTTTCATATTAGCCAATGTGTAAGCTTTCAGCACTGTATGTGACTCCGTTTTGCGAATAAGTGGCAAAAAGTGTGGACAGGACGTCATCGTCAAAGGGCAATAGCTCCTCAATGAAGCAATTTTGCATTATATGATTAGGGTCGAATCTGTTTAAAATACGATCTTTAATGTCCACTACAAGTTTGTCGGTCTAATTACGGGACACCCTGTATATTATTGAAGAAGGTAATGGTCCTAATTAACTATCGTTAAAATGAAGTAGAAACATATTATAAAAGCAACCTTCGTCAACCGCAAACAAGGATTTTCGAAAAACTTTAGATTTCGAGATGACCTAGAGAAGGCGCCATAGGAGGTATTTTTAGCATGTTGGATGCTTGAATCAATTAAATAGGCATCATAGATGCTTTAAGTTTGGTCTAGTTTCCTAGAAAATTGAGGGAAATTATTTTTGGTCATCGCCGTCCGTTCTTTAATAGCATAATTTTGAGGGAGACGTGAAATCATCGTTTTTCGTTAGGCAAAGATTTGATAGAAGTCGAATTTGAACATTTTATAACCTACACCTACACAAAATTTTGAGGTAATAGCCTTATTCTTCGCCAATGAACGAGCGCTCAAAAACACCTGCTCAGGTTTTTTCTCGAATATTCTTGTTGGACCCAAAAAATTATTCAGTAGAGTTCACAATAAACAATATACTTTAACACATTCAGAAAGGCGTCACCAAATCGTTTAGGGCATAAAACTTCATCAAATGCATATACGAGTATATTTCAATATCCCTTCATCGTCAAGCTGTGACTGACTCTGATATGAACTTTTGACATCAATTTCCGAGAAAGGATTTTTCCTTCGCCTTTTTTTCCTCAACTTAACGTTTATAAATGAAATCTTGTCTCCAACTGATCAATCCTTCATTTCTCAAATGAAATGTGTACATGCTGAACATAACGACGCACTTATAGTCACTCAAACAACCCACAGGTGAAAGATAATAATAATAAAGTGGATCCGACCACCAACGAAAAAACCTTATTCCGCGAAAGTCGGAAATTAACGCTTCTTACTTAACACCGAAGTTCGAGAATTCCCATTCGAGTTAAATCAACAATCAAGTTGAGAGTTTCTTAATGCTGAATTCGAGTCCAAGTTTATTAAACACGAATTTTAAAACACCCATTCAATTAACGAAATTCAAAGTGGAATGCTACTGGTATTAACGAATATACGAAAATTTTGAAGGTTTCGAAGAAGACATCGTATGAGAGTGAAATTGATATTTTTTTCTGAATCGAGCAGTTGGGTCTTTCTACGGGGTGTGGAAATTAAAAGGTGAAACTGGAAACACAGCTTTTAATTTGACCAACAGAAGTTTTTACAGATAGAAATGAAGCACTGGGGGGAACTAAGAAGCTCTTGCGTTATTTTTTATATTGGGAAAACTATAAATACAATTCGAATATCCTAAGGGCTATTGGTTCCATTCTATTAATTGATGAATTCAACTTTCATTTGAAAAATTTTAAACCTACCCTTAGATATGCAAGTTTCGAAGTAGTTCCTTCCGGAAGATATCGTCTTGACGCTCGGCTTACGGCCGACCGTAAGCATACAAACATGTATATCGATTGAAATATATTCTGGTAGGGTTCTGCATTTCTAAACAACTTTATAGGTTATCACTCCCACTCTCTGAAACAGACATAATTTAAAAAAATTTCAATTCATGAAATGATGAAGTGCTCCTGCGAAAATCTTTGCACTTATTGGTCAAAAGCAAACTGGTTTTGGAAAAATTGTTGCCTAACAGTAAAACTGAAAAAGGAAATAACTGAAAAGGATAATGTAACGTTTCGGTGTCTATATCAGACACCTCTTTCAGACAAACTTGTAAAATTCAGAATTATGTGTTTTTCCACTTGAAGTCTAATTGACATTGAAAGATGTCAACACATAGAGATGTTGATTCAATTACTTTTGGAATTCCTGATGTCATTTCTTTTTTCAATAAATCAATCCAAATTCGAACTATTCCAACAGAACAATTGGTCAAATTATCTACTTCATCTAACAAAATACATGTGGATCCTTAATTCTTCTTTTATAATTATCAGGTTCTGTCATTAGTATCTTTGTATTGTTCCAGTTCAACATATGATCTCCGCTTTTTAAACATACATGATCAGCGATTTGAGAACTTGTAATGTCTTATTTTTGATGTTGTCCTTATGTTCCCGTTTTCTCATCTCTAAAGGTCTTGATGTCTCTCCTGTATAAGATTTTCCACATATACAGGAAATATTGTAAACACAATTTTTGGATTTTTGTGTCTCACTCATTGGTTTTGTTCTGGTTAAAATAAATCTCAAATCATTTTGTGTTTTCAAAACAGTTCTTATGTTGAATTTGGAACCAATTCTTCTTATTTTTTTTTAAATGCCAGGAATATGAGGAATGACATTCTGTTACAGAGACTGGGAGTGACAACCTATGAAGTTTTTTCAGAAATACAAATATGTAGTTATTCCTATTCTAGCGTGAAATTTTCAAGTTCCTAATTATTTCTGATCTAGAATTGTAGCGATCAAAATTTTGACGATTTATCATGAACAAAAAAAAGTATTTTCTTTTTTATTTCGTAATAATACTTTCCTTACAAAATCTTGCAGAAGTTTTTGAATGATGATTTCTCTTCAAAATACCAAATTTCGAATTGATCGAACATGTGGTTTCGGAAATACCGGCAAAATGATGAAAAATTTCAAATTTCAATAACTCGGAAACACGTGAATCGATTTGGCATTTTAACGAGCTTAACCACGGCATTTGGAACCCGAGCCATCTCTCAAAATTTCAGAACCTTAACTTAATCCGTTCGAGAGTTATCCTGTTATTTGCCGGAAGGAATTTTCATTGACCACGGGTTCTTTATCAGTGAGTTCAACCAAGTCATTTTAGATCACTTCCAGCCCAAAATTCGAAATATAAAAACATTTTGGTACGCATTGGTCGCTCAAAAAGTGAGAACATAAATCGCATTCTACTTAATCTCCACACCTCGTACAAGAGCCGCTTCATTTAACTTTTGAATTTTATGTGACCGTTTACGTTTTTCATTTCGATAAACCGCACTTTCCTTTTTCTTAATTTTTATGGGGTCCTGCTCGAGAATGTTCCATAATTCGGATGGTAATGAGCCTGGTAAAGCACCATAAACAGTGATAACAACTATTTACAAGGCGCATATCACTGTGTTTTGAGTGTTGACTTCATCAGCGCACAAGAACCTGCGTTAAATGTGCATAATATTCCTGAATTATGTAATCGTTCTATAATAGTAATGAAGGTGATATGGGAATTGGCCCCTCAGGTTTTCATTTCATTTTTCATTCACTTTATGGCTGAGAATTCTGTGAATGAAGATGTTGTTTTGAGCCTAGCGGCTTGGTAAATGAAGTCGTATGTAAACATACCTCTTAAAATGAACAACAATTTTACTTTCGGTTTTTTTATTTTGGATGTCTTATTTTTAAAGGTCTTTTTATGGATGAAAAGGGGTCCTTGCAAATTCAACGTTGGTTGATTTTGATTATCTCAAATGCATCGCTGCAATTAAAGAGCGTTGTCGAAAAGTAATTTTTTTTTATCGACTTTTTTCTGGCAACGTATGAACTTACACCGGACATAAGGAAACCTTCACGTACTTTACACTTAGATTGAGCTACTGTTCATATTTCTATAGAGACTTCCTGAAATATTTTTTTCTGAAATAAAGGAGATGCAGCAAGCTATGGAAGTAAGAAACAAATTAACAGGTAGTAGTAGTCCTCATGAACATTGTACCGGGTTTTTCACTATAACTTGACCCCCCCTTCAACTTTGTTACTGAAGGAGATACAAAAAAATTTTTCGTATAAAAGTTTCACGAAATCAACCTAGGTTTTTTGATATGATTCCAGAAACTGAAATATATACAGGTGACCAAGATATTGATGGAAACTTCATTTTTTCAAATGGAACACCCTGTATATTTTTCCATATTTGGTAAGCTCTTTTTCCCCTGATTTCGATATGTAACATATGTTGGTCTATCTCTTTTATTCTGAGCACCACCAGAGTTTCAAATTTCAATAATCATCTGGCATAGCATTTTGGAAGTTCGTGAATATTTAAGTGGCCAATTTGATCTTTTGTTTGTTAATGGCACACCCATTTTATGGCCACCAAATAGTCCCGATTTAACACCGTTGGACACGTTTTTATAGCCGTTCCTGTAGGAAAAAAATTACTTCAGCAAAATGACAATCAATGAAAGCGGAGAATAATATTAATGATATAAAATCAACCAATATTAAACCCTAAACAACTTGAGAACATAATCAACTATGTGTATTGAATGAAGGTGGTCATTTTGAGCAATTTCTTTAGTTGATGTTATTCTTACCATACTAACATAGTTTATCATTTTTCATTGGTTAAGTAATTGTTAAGTATTCATTCTAAAAATAATACTTCTAAGTAGATTGTTTGGATATAAAGAATTTCGTAGGTATTTCACATATTTTTTTTTCGGTGTCATCATTTCAAAACTTTGAAACTCTGAAAATTGAAGAGGCACATCCACATACGCATTTATATCGAGATCAGGAGGAAATAGCCTATCAAAAAAAGGAGAGTTATACAGGGCAGGGTGTCGTATTTGAAAAAATATAGTTGCATTCAATGTTGTTTACCACGTATATCTTCCCATTGACTTTATTATAACTCCAAAAATGAGCATTTTTAGCAAACGCACTCTGCCACTTGTAAAATGATTACAGATCTTGGGAGGTGGTTCTTAAAATTTGTAACTCTGTGGTTCTCAGAATAAAAGAGATAGACCAAAGTATGTTACATATTCGGAATCAGGGGAAAAAGAGCTAGCCAAACATGGAAAAATATACAGGGTGTTCCATTTGAAAAAATGAAGTTGCTATCAATATGTTGGCCACCCTGTATATATTCAGTTTCTGGACTCATATCAAAAAACCTCAGGTGATTTCGTGAAACTTTTATACGAAACATTTTTTTGTATCTCCTTTAGTAACAAAGTTAAAGGGGGGGTCAATTATAGTGAAAAACCGGTACATCAGTTTGCAATGACATTTTCGAAAATAATAGACAGCAAAATTATTTTCGACTAAAACGTTAATTGTATTGAAATGCAATATTAAATTTGAGTGGATTTTACTCCAAGAATACTTTCAATATAATATTACAGATACGTTGAGACAGTTTTGAGGATGATATCTGCTAATTGGTGTCCATTATCGTCAATACACTGCGCTAATCATTTTCGAATGTCGAAAAACACTGCTTAGAATTTCGTTGGGTATGCTGGCGATAACTAAACGAATGTTGTTCTTCAAGTTAGCCAGAAACGATTGTTTCAAACATGTGATTCACATTCACATTCCTCAAAAAATCACAAGGGCTGACGACTGAATCAGGTGAATGTACTGGAACTGCTTCTATAAAACTAAATGGACAGATATATCGTGGAACAACGAACTCAATTTGCAAGCGATTTTTTTCCTCTGGACAAGATAATGAAATCAGATCTCTCTAAAATTTTTTTGAGCCCTATGTTTCGAGTTCATTGCCAGCGAAATTTCCAAGAAACCTCATTCGTAACCGATTTTTTCGACTCTATTAAACTTGAATTAGGCTGCAACCCCAACTTCTCATATTAGTTCTATCATTGCCTCGCTGATTTGCATATCCTCCACATCATCAACACATTACCTGTAAATGACATTTCAATGTATGGAATTATCATGCTCACTCCCTGCATTGTACAGATTTAAACACACCTTCCGTTCTCAATTAGTAGTGGTTCTCCCATCTCTAATACCCACCCTTCTTCCTAATGACGCCAAAATTGTATCATTACGAATTATTTTAAATTTGAATAAATTCTGATGTGTATGACAAAACCTGAGACTTGAGGCATCATAATTTTTGATAGCATACTTTAAGGGCGGTTATCATGACAGATGACAAATGACAGTTGAGCGTGCTCGGTTTGAATTTTGTTTTTTTTTTCGGTAGAAATACGTGACCAGATCTTTTGAATGCGAGTTGTTTCGCTGATTTGAATATCATCCACCTCTATCAACACATTACCTGTAAATGACATTTCAATGAATGGAATTATCATGCTCACTCCCTGCATTGTACGGATTTAAACACACACCTTCTGTTCTCAATTAGACGTTATTCTTCAATCCTTAATACCCACCCTCCGTATTAATGACGCCCAAATTGTATCATTACGAATTATTTTAAATTTGAATAAATTCTGATGTGTATGACAAGACCCTGAGACTCGGGGCATGACAGTTTTTTGTAATTTGATACCTCTTTATTGCATACTTTAGGGGCGGTTGTCTTTTTGGACTGGCGCTCGTGATGACACATGACAGATGACAAATGACAGATGAGCGTGCTCTGTTTAAATTTTTGTTTTTTCGGCGGAATTACGTGACTAGATCTTTCAAATGTGCAAGAGAATGGACGTGTTCGTCATGGGAATAGAAAAACAGGTATTAGGGATGTAGATCGGAAGCTATCTGGGGCAGGAGACTATCTCGGCATCTTTGGTGATACCAAACACCCTGCTACTGGTTACCGCGTTTGAATTCTAATTCGCATTTGAAGAGCTGAAATCTGGACCTTCTTGATAGTCTTCCTGGGTGTACAACTTCCTGTTGTAAAGGGCTACCCTTTTGAGATAAGGAATCTTGTTTTCGGTGTCTTTATGGTGAAAAATAATAGAATTTTCAGCAAGTTATCAACATCATCACGAAAACTGTTACATTCTTCAAAGTTTCGATGCTGTATAAATAATAAAAAATCTGAGAGGCTAATGTTATTCTGAGGATGAAACTAGGCTCTTCGATCAAACAGGAGTTGAAATTCTCAATTTTGACGTAGAATGCGTGGTTGAAATGTCTTGGTTAAGATCTGGATTATTCTGTATACACATATTAACAATGATAAATCATAAAACTGATATAAATAAGCGCACAAAAGCCTGTGACTAGATGATTTACCATCTGTATACCTTCTTTGACTACACAATAATACAAATATAGTGTATCATCTTGAGATTCGCTGATATATCTTTGAACGTAAAAATTCCAGAACAACTTGCACTCAAACGTCTGTGAAGAAAGATGAACCCGCTTGACTTCTCCAAGTTGTTGAATGTATAACATTTTTTGTTGATTCCAAAGATTCATGAATACACACGGAAAAACGCACTCGCTAAATTCTCGCAATTAGCTGTAATTTGCAGATACTCTTTATTTTGCGGAATGTTAACTGAAAGATTCTTACTTCGAAGTATAATTTTCTGCAACCAAGAAATTTACACGAAAGATACATTGGTCTTGATAGCGGAACATGTAGAAGGAGTTAAAGAATGTGATTAACAAGATGTAGGTAAACTACGAGGTGCAATAAGTGTGTAATTTTCTCCATTATATGTCATAAAATTGTAAAAAATTTATATAAAATTGAAACTGATATTTTTTCATTGGTGATTGAAGTATCAGTTGTGACATTTATGTACGAAACATAATATATTTCGAATTTTGAATGACTTTTGGACATAATCGAGACTCTTACTCAATAATGCCACGAATAGCTTCATCATTCAGTACAAAAATCGATTGTGGATTATCCTTATAGACTTGGCTCTTTACATAAACCTAAAGAAAATAGTCCAACCATGCCAAATCACATGATCTTGGTGGCCAATTGACATGAGCTGGTTGATGAAATTGTATACTGAACATAGAGATAAGATAGTATAGAGTTGCCATTATTGAAATAAATGGTCCCAGATCTGCCATATTATTACCACCTTAACGTCAAATTTGACAATAGTTTAATTTTCCGGAAGAAATATGATTCTTGCGCCTTTTTCTAGTTAATTTGTGATTTTTTTGCTTAATTATATACAATAAAATGGTATCGTGTGCTTTAAGGCTCTCCTCAAGCAGAGAAGAGACAGATAAGGAGAAAATAAGAGGAAAAACATATCACAAGTAGGGATGAGCACTAAACAGATCCGCATTGAAATTTTTGCAAGGGTGTCTTGGTTATCTGATATCTTTTTACTTATATGTGTATTATCGCCTGAAGAAAAATTCTTTATTTGATATTCAATTGACCTTATTTGAACAGGTTTAATAAAGACCCAACACGTCGTATTTTTCGGGTGAAATTTGTGAAAAGAAAAAAATTGCCTCTTAATTTAAACCTGAACTTTCCGCCATATTGGTCCTCGGCTTAGCCCCGCCTAATGGTACTAATTTTCCTCAATTGTATGTCATAGTGTCTCATCTCTATTATATCTCGATGAAACTGAACGACGTTTCAAATGATCTGATGGTTTCAGATTAGATCCATTTTCATTTGAACCTTGTATGCCTTCAGATCTAAATCCTTGTAAAATAATAATAATAATGAAATCTCTGGTGTCCAAAATATGCCATGTTGTCGACCCACTAAGTTCAACTTGCTGTGAACGTAGTCTAATGAATATTTCAAGCTCTTCAGCAACATCTTCACGAACCAAATCAATATTTTTTGTGAACGACCGCTTCGACTGTATTTTCAATTTTTTGGGCTTCCGTCGAACCGGTATTTTGAAATTTTCCAAATTTGACCAATAGTGCTTTCTGATGGACTATTATGTAAACCATTGAATTCACGTAATTTTCTAGAAACACTTTTCACAGAACGATGATTAAACAAAAAATTCAACAAATGGAAATCGTTGTATAGTGTACGTAGCCATTTTTATAAATGTCATACATCACAGTTCTTAAATGCCAAAATACTCAGACGAATTCAGTGAACCATCTATATTTGTTATTCTTAAAAAAAAACACGCAATTTGGAAAACCCTTTAACTCTGCAAGAATCTAAAATTTTCTGATTAGCAAAGGATAATTCCCACTTTAAATTTCGCACAGCCTTTTTTCAACAGGTTCTGATACTCCCGTAATAGAAACCGATATATTATGTCCTGATCGCAAACTTTCACGCTTGATTTCAATATAGATATTTTTGTAACGAAATGATCCCAATCTCGATGAAAAATATACATAAATTTCGTTACCTGATTGAGATCTGAAATTAATTTTGGATTGATGATCGATTATCTATGTGAACGGAGGTTAGTGAATCCGCTTATCAAATAGATGGTAATTTACATCTGTTCAAGCTTCTCGGTAACTGATAATGAATACGCAGAAGGCTGGAGTAAGGAGAATTCATTTTGGTATAGGTACAACTTATCAACTCGAATATGCCAGGAATTTAAATATGATCACTTTATACATATATTGAAGTTCAACTTGAACTACTTAAACGCAATTATTGTATGCATTTATAAATCAGATGTACCGGTTTTTCACTATAATTTGACCCCCCTTTAACTTTGTTACAAAAGGAGATAGAAGAAAATGTTTCGTTAAAAGTTTCACGGAATCAACTGAGGTTTTTTGATATGATCCTCGAAACTGAAATATATACAGGATGGCCAACATATTGATGGCAACTTCATTTTTTCAAATGGAATACCCTGTATATTTTTCCATGTTCGGCTAGCTCTTTTTCCCCTGATTTTGAATATGTAACAAATGTTGTCTATCTCCTTTATTCTGAGAACCACAGAGTTCAAATTTTAAGAACCACCTGCCAAGATCTGTTATGTTTTACAAGTGGCAGAGTGGCCGTTTACTGAAATTGCTCATTTTTGGAGTTATAATAACGCCAATTGGAACATATACGGGGTGAACAACATTGAATGCAACTATATTTTTTCAAATGGGACACCATGTCCTTTATATTCTTCCTTTTTTTGAGGCTATTTCCTCCTGATCTCGATATAAATGCGTATGGGATGTGTCTCTTCAATTTCGAAAATACCTACGAAATTCTTTATATCCGAAAAAATGACTTAAAAGTATTATTTTAGAATGAGTACTTAACATTACTTAACCAAGACACATGATAAACTATGGTAGTATGGCAAGAAATAACAATACCATATTTCATATAGTTGTAGTTGTTTAGACTCTTTTTTATAGCATAATTATGGCTCTGATTCAAGTCAGAAATTAAAGCTTCAAAATTGTTCTTATCATCACAATATTAACAATTAACATTATTCTTTGTGCGTTGACAGGATTAGTTCCGAATTATGGGTTTAATATTGGTTGATTTTATATCATTAATATTATTGTTCGCTTTCATTGATTGTCATTATTGCTGAAGTGAATTTTTTCCTTCAGGAACGGCTATAAAAACAGGTCCAACGGTGTTGAATCGGTACTATTTGGTGGTCATGAAATGGGTGCGCCATTACCAATCCAAAGATCAAACTGGCCACTTAAATATTCACGAATTTCCAAAACGCTATGCCTGATGGTTCTTGAAATTTGAAACTCTGTGGTGCTCAGAATAACAAAGATAAACCAACATATGTTACATATTCGAAATAAGGGGAAAAAAAGCTAACCAAATGTGGAAAGATATACAGGGTGTTCGATCTGAAAAAATGAATTTGCCATCAATATGTTGGTCCCCTGTATATATTTCAGTTTGTGAAGTCATATCAGAAAACCCAAGTTGATTTCGTGAAACTTTTGTACGAAACATTTCTTTGTATCTCCTTTAGTAACAAAGTTAAAGGGGGGTCAAATTATAGTGAAAAACCCGGTACCTAAAGCGTGTATTAAATTGCGCGGTTTTTTCTATGAGCAAATAAAAGACATAATTTTCAAGTAGGTATCAATTACGACATTTATGTATGGGAAATTATATCTGCAAAATGGCCTTCTCTTCGTCTTCGTCCAGTCTTTTGGTGAAATTTTCAATGATATTTCGACATAATTGACACGTGTCCTTTATTTCAAGAAGAAAATAGTTCAACGGAGTCAAATCACACAGTTTTATTTCCTGTGTTAGTTGAACCTTATTATATACAGTGGAACTTCCCTATAACAAACGTCTGAAAAACGAATTTCGCTGTATAACGAATTTCGTACAAGACACCTTGAATCCAAATTCCATGTTAAAAGCACCCTCTAAAACGAAGTGATTTCTCTCTATTACGAAATATTCAAAGAACATCACTCTTTGAATTGGTATTGGTAAGTAGGTATAAGGGGGGGTTTGTTCCGAAATTTTTCTAGACGTACGTAATAAATCCCGACCTTGAACTAAATCAATATGGTGGGCAGAGAGATCCTTCTGAAACAGTTTCAAATACACTTGTGGCTGTTCGGTTTCAATATAACCATTACGCTAGTGTGAAAAGTTGTGCGAAAATATCTAAAAGCAAGTGCTTAAGTTTGAATGATTACCTTTAATTTACCAGTGAAGTCGACCGCGACATTGCCGACTATAGAAAAAAATTTTCTTTAATACGAAATTTCCTTATAACGATTTTTTTTTTGCGATTTAGCGCTTTCGTTGTAGGGAATTTCCAATGTATATAATACACCTTCACAGCTAAATCCTTGTGTAAAATGCGCCTTATATTTTAACCAACTGAGTTCAACTTGGTTTGAACGTCTTCTAATTATTTTCATGATCTTCAGCAACACTTTCACGAACCAGATCAATATTTTTTGTGAACGACCGCTGCGATTGTATTTCTCACTTTTTTTGATCTTTCATCGAAACGGACTTTTGAATTTTTTGATAATTCGACCAACATTGCTTTCAGATGGACGATTATGCACACCAAAAGTTCACAGTTTTCTAAAAACACATTTTCAACAGAACGCTGATTTTCATACAAAAATTCAACTCTTTAAATTGTTGAATCGTATACGAAGCCATTTTGACAATTTTCATTCAAAATTTATTGACCCATTAAAACTTCATGTTTCTTCATATATTACGTTGTTGGCAGTAATTCCTTTATGGATTCCTAAATCAAATGGTTACTTGAAATAAGACATCTTGTGGACATAAGTTATAAATTCCTAAGAACTTACATTCGATGGCAAGCCATAAGAGACATAAAAAACATCAACCACCTATTATCACCTGCAGGCTTGATTGTGTCAACAAGATCACAAACAGCTTCTTACGAATATGAAATGTCGGTGTTCTGAAGATCATACTACGAAACACAATGAGTACTTCTTGCATTCGAACACGATCTTATAAACGTTCTTACTTTTTATGGTCAACCATAAAACTTCGACTGGAGCCCGCCATTACAACGAAGCTCAGATTTATTATGTTCTTGAATTAATCACAATTCTCATGATTATTATTAATTGACTCTTACAATGTATGTCCTGCTGGAGAATGTACTGTAATTCAATCTTCCCTAA
This sequence comes from Propylea japonica, assembly GCA_013421045.1. Taxonomy (NCBI): domain Eukaryota; kingdom Metazoa; phylum Arthropoda; class Insecta; order Coleoptera; family Coccinellidae; genus Propylea; species Propylea japonica. Next base: position 83,233,862 of record CM024241.1, read on the forward strand.
TCATGAACGGCGTTTCTTGCCAACCGTGATCTAATTTGTTTGAGAGTCCATCAGGTGGCGCCCTGTTGCATATAGTACTCAGAATGCCGAACTACTAATCTTTGTATAGATATTTGAGAAAGAACTTATGCTATGAATGTATGCAAAAACACAAATACAGTGAAATCGGAGAAAATGTCTCATGACGAAAAACAAGAAGTGAAATGTCTAGGCCCTAAACAAGGCATAGAAAGAAATGAAAAATATTATAATATTATAATATTATATATTAAAATTAAAAATTAAAAACTACAGAAACAAAACATCGAAGTTCTTGTAATCCGCTAATACACATATACAGGGTGTCCCAAAACTCGACGTTAATCCGGAACCGGGTGAAAAGGCAAGTAATACTGGTTGTCAGAGAAATATAAAAAAAATCTAAGTTGCATGATTTTAAAATAATGGCATTTAAAAAAACACACAAAATTCCACACCCTGTGACAGTCTTTTCGCTCCTGTTGCCACAAATATCAATTTTTCCAACTTTTTTTGCTGTGTAACCTTGAATAATGCTTGTCTAAACTGTTATCAAAATTGGATACCAGCTGCTCTAGGTGTCATAAAAATAGGGCTTGCTTCTCAGAAAAAAATTTTAGAATAAACAATTGCCTAGTTTCAACTGACTGTATTGAAAAAAATGTACTACGTAAGTTTGGCATGTTTTGTCAAAAGTTGGCGTATTTAGTAAGGATTCCAAAATGATATAATACTTGTTAAACTGTAGCTGCCGTAGTTCAAATTTATTTTCGATTGCCTTTGAATACACTTTTTCTTAAACTGCTTCCCAGTAAAAAAGTACAATGGATTCAAGTCCGGTGAACGGGTCGGCCACCAGATTGGACCAGAACGTCCGATACATCTTCCGGGAAAAAATGTTACCAGAAAAAAAAATTTCCAGAGAAAATAATTTTTCCAGAAAAAATTTTTCATGGGAAATTTCTCTGAAATTTTTTTTTCTGGTAACATTTTTTCCGGAAGATGTATCGGACCTTCTGGTCCAATCTGGTGGCCGAACTTGAATCCATTGTACTTTTTTACGGGAAGCAGTTTAAGAAAAGTTGTATTCAAAGGCAATCGAAAATAAATGTGAACTACGGCAGCTACAGTTAAACTAGTATTATACCATTTTGGAATCCTTACTAAATGCGCCAACTTTTGACAAAACATGCCAAACTTGCATGGTACATTTTTCTCTCAATACAGTCAGTTGAAACTAGGCAATTGTTTATTCTGAATTTTTTTCCTGAGAAGCAAGTCCTATTTTATGACACCTAGAGCAGCTGGTATCCAAATTTGATAACAGTTTAGACAAGCATTAGTCAAGGTTACACAGCAAAAAAAAGTTGGAAAAAGTTAATATTTGTGGCAACAGGAGTGAAAAGACTATCACAGTGTGTGGAATTTTGCGTGTTTTTTTAAATGCCCATTATTTAAAATCATGCAACTTAGATTTTTTTTTATATTTTTCTGACAACCAGCATTGCTTCCTTTTTCACCTGGTTCCGGGTTGACGTCGAGTTTTCGGACACCCTGTATAGAATACAGATATAGAAGAAAGGCAGCTTCTGTTTGTCTATTCAATAAGTGAAGGACTAAAAAGAAGAACGCCAAGAAAATGCCTGCAGTACATTTTAATACGACGAAAAAAAAGTTACAGTGAAAAACTGGGGCAAAATAAATAATAAATGAAACTTTTTGATTTAGGAAGATGAAAGAAACAATTCTGTTAGCCAGAGTCCAGAAGAAACATTAAGAAATAATCTTAAAAACCCAATCGTTCACAAACTGATTCTATACAGTGATGGATGCCAAGAAAGCGAGAAAAATCTTCAATCTTCGAGTAAATATTGATTATAACGTCCACAATTATTTGAATAAATTCAATACACCTTTTGTGCCCTATCAGTTGTTATCGGAATTTCTTATAAATAAAAATTAATGATACAGTGACGAGTAAACCTGCAGTATTTCGTTTGTGCACGTGTGTTGGATAAATAATAACAAATAAGAGACAGATTATGTAAGGAAATGTAATGAAGGTAAATAGTGATATGAGATGATCTCGACATCTCTCTTCTCGAGTTTGGTATATTTTCAACTCGGAGATCTAACATTGAACATTTCTCTTTGCGAAGACCATTTCAAATGCAATTCAATGATATCAATCAAATGACATTTTGACATAATTGAGGCTCTATCTCCAAAATGACACGAATAATTTCATCTTCGAGTTCAGAAATCGATTGTGGATTCTCCTTATAGACCTGGCCTTTCACCTAACCCTAAAGAAAATAGCACAGCAGTGTCAAATCAAATGATCTTGGTGGCCTATTGACATTACCATTTTAGAGGTTATTCATCCAGCAAATTTTAAATGATTTGATGGCTTAAGTTCCTTTGATATTCGAAGCTTATATATCTTCAGAGTTGAATTCTTGAGTAAAACTGTAAAATACGTCATGATGTGGACCCACTAAGTCCACTTTCTTGTGTACATCGTCTAAAAGACATTTCAGGGTCTTCTGAAACACTTTTACGAACCAAATCAATATTTCGTCATGCACGGCCGCTACGACTGTCTTTTTCACTTTTTCGATCTTTCACTGGACCAGTCTCTTCAATTTTTTTAATAATTCGACCTATTGAGCTCTCAGATAGACCAAAGGTCTATACGGCCTGCGGGCCAAAACTGGCCCGCCAGTTTCAAGAATCCGGCCCACGAAAGCTCATTTACTTAGGTCTAATGTTGTATTCTTCCGTAACAGCCATGTCACCATTGCAAATCAAACACAGCGCCTTATTATTGGACTCAATCACGAAATATTGAAAGTTCTACTTAAACGAGTGCTATATCGTTTTTGGCCCAATGTCTGTAATTTTCGAAGCTTGAGCCGAAAATGGTCTCAAACGATAAGGTTCGACTCCCTGATGACGAATTCATGGTCAAATTCAATTCTGTCCGTGGGGCCGTCCGTCCACCCGGCCTTTTTTGTTCCTCAATATCTCAGACAAAACGAAACCAATCGAAATGAAGTTTTGATGCTCATAATAATCCTCAAACAAAATTTTGTGGTTATAGTGAACACAGAACCATATAGATAATTCAATTGGAATATTGAAAATAAGAACTTCATTGTTCCATAAAAAGATATCCGATTCGGGTGAACTTATTTTGTGTATGGAGATTGATATACTGAAGGTTCATGCAAAAATTGTGGCCATATTATCAACAAAACCATGAAAAGTTCAATTGGGCTATTGAAAAGAAGAATCTTTACATTTTCATAACAGGATATTCGATTCGAGTGAAATTCATTTGTAAATGTAGACTGATATAGTGATATACGCATCATCAGAACCATAGAATGTAATTCATTTTAATTATTCATTTTTTACATATTTTATTTTCTGAATAATTTCCAGATTATAATTCCGATTGTGCTGAGATTCTGCATTTATATATTTCCATATCAAATTTCGAAGTAATGGTTTTATTTCCAATGAACGAGAGCTCAAAAGCTCCTGCTCAGGGCTTTTCTCAAATTTTTATAAATGTCTTGAAAACACGCTTCAAATTTTCAGGATCGAAAACAAATAGGTAGAATAGAAACATGAACTTGATGAATTGTTCGATTCCTCGATATAAATCATTTCTAAATATTCGAACGAATTATCCATCATAATAATATAAACCTATCTGTATCCCAAAGCAATGATGGTACAGCAATAAAATTCACTTTCCACGAGAAATGAATATTAATAGACACCAACCTGCCCACACGTTTGCTCTGGTTCGTGAAGAGCAGCGAAACAATTGATCAAAAGCTCAAGTAGAGGCTGCAGGGCCGGATTCGCAACGCCTTCACAAGTCTCGTCTACGGTAATGCATCATCAATCTGCTGGCCCACTCATTAATTAGTAATGACTAAACATATGAGCGCCGTGTGTGGCATCGAACATGATGAATAACTGATTTTTCGGAAAGCGTCGAAGTATGCCCATTATCTGTTTATTTATTCTGGTGAATTGCATCAAAATCGCCGCTCCGTTTATCAGCTGTCACGTCAATTTTTGGTATTTTGGTATTAATCGGTGTTGACGCTGAAACCGGTAGTGATCTACTTGTTAATTGGGTTTCTTCCATAATTTTTTATGTAATGTCTAGTCGTTTTGGTGCTCTTTCGGTATGAATTGTATTTCAATTATATTTTTTTACCCAATGTGTTCTGCGATTAATTAATTGGGTTAATGAAATTGAGAAATCTCGAGAGAAATACAGTTCGGATTTTTTTCAGAACATTATCTTACCAAGCATATTATATGAGACTCGAATGCATAATTTTATGGTAATAGAATAGACAGATATGGGTGCATTATCTTTCAAATTGATCACCTATCTTTGTCCATTCCTAAAACTATAACTAATCACCTAATTTTTGAAAGGTGTAAACGTGAATTCAATTAATTTGTTGTGCATTTATTTGTCTTCCAAATTGATAAGGTATTCATTGTCTATTCTTCGAACTTTAAATAATCATCTAATTTCCGAAAGGTGGAAGCATAAATTTAATTCATTTGTTTTAAAATGAATTAATTTCTTTAAAAAAAACACCTTTCACAGAATGTTTTTTATTCGGGATATGAAATATAAGTGCAGAGTATAACTTATATGAATTTGCACGAAAATCGCTGCTTCGTTTTATCAGCTGTCACGTCAATTTTTGGTATTTTGGTATAATCGGTGTTGACGCTGAAACCGGTAGTGATCTACTTGTTAATTGGTCTGGGTTTCTTCCATAATTTTTTATGTAATGTCTAGTCGTTTTGGTGCTCTTTCGGTTTGAATTGTAGTTTCAATTTATTTTTTTTCTAACCCAATTGTATTCTCCAATTTATTAATTGGGTTAATGAAATTGAGAAATCTCGAGAAAAATACAGTTCGGATTTTTTTCAGAACGTTATCTCACTAAGCATATATATGCGACTCGAATGCATAATTTTATGGTAATAGAATAGACAGATATGGGTGCATTATCTTTCAAATTGATCATCTATCTTTGTCCATTCCTAAAACTATAAATAATCACCTTATTTTGAAGGTGTAAACGTGAATTCAATTAATTTGTTCAATTTGGGTAAATGCTCAAAAAAACATCATTTACAGAGTGTTTTCAATTCGAGATTAAAAATATGAACTGATGACTACATTCATGAATTTGCATCAAATTGCCGCTCCGTTTTGTCAGCTGTCACGTCAATTTTTGGTTTTTGATATTAATCGGTGTTGACGCTGAAACGGTAGTGATCTACTTGTTAATTGGTCTGGGTTTCTTCCATAATTTTTTAAGTAATGTCTAGTCGTTTTCGTGCTCTTTCGGGATGAATTGTAGCTTCAATTAATTTTTTACGCAATTGTATTCTGCGATTAATTAATTGGGTTAATGAAATTGAGAAATCTCGAGAAAAAACAGTTCGGATTTTTTTCAGGACGTTATCTTACCGACCATATACGACTCGAATGCATAATTTTATGGTAATAGAATAGACAGATATTGGTGGCATTATCTTTCAAATTGATCACCTATCTTTGTCCATTCCTAAAACTATAAATAATCACCTTATTTTTGAAAGGTGTAAACGTGAATTCAATTAATTTGTTTAATTTTGGGTGAATGCCCATAAAAACATCATTTACAGAGTGTTTCCAATTCGAGATATGAATATAAGTACTGACTATAACATTTATGAATTCGCATCAATTGCCGCTCCGTTTGTGTCCCGCTGTCACGTCAATTTTTGTATTTGGTATCAATCGGTGTTGACGGCTGACGCTGAAACCGGTAGTGATCTGCTTGTTAATTGGTCTGGGTTTTTTCCATAATTTTTTATTATTTGTCTATCTGTTTTGGTGATATTTCGGGATAAGTTGTAGTCTCGATTCGTAGTTTTCATTAATTTTTACTAATTGTATTCTACGATAATTATTGGGTTAATGAAATTGAGAAATCTCGAGAAAATACATAATGCGGTTTTTTCGAGACCTTATCTTTCCAAGCATATATATGCGACTCGAATGCATAATTTAATGGTAATAAAACAGTTAGATATTGGTGCATTTATTCATCTTTCAAATTGATTAGGTACCTACTCATTGTCTATTCTTCGAACTTCAAATGATTACTCAATCATCGGAAGGTGCGAGCATAAATTTAATTAAGTTATTCAATAATGTGTTAATGTCCAGAGAAAAAAAACACACATCTTTCACAGAATGTTTTCAATTCGGGATATGAAAATAATATACGTGCAGAGTATAACATTTATGAATTTGCACGAAAATCCCTGCTCCGTTTGATCAGCTGTCATGTCAATTTTTGGTATTTTGGTATTAATCGGTGTTGACGCTGAAACCGGTAGTGATCTACTTGTTAATTGGTCTGGGTTTCTTCCATAATTTTTTATGTAATGTCTAGTCGTTTTGGTGCTCTTTCGGTATGAATTGTAGTTTCAATTTATTTTTTTACCCAATTGTATTCTGCGATTAATTAATTGGGTTAATGAAATGAGAAATCTCGAGAAAATTCAGTTTTTTTCAGAACGTTATCTTACCAAGCATATATATGCGACTCGAATGCATAATTTTATGGTGATAGAATAGACAGATATTGGTGCATTATCTTTCAAATTCATCACCTATCTTTGTCCATTCCTAAAACTATAAATAATCACCTAATTTTTGAAAGGTGTACACGTGAATTCAATTAATTTGTTTAATTTGGGTAAATGCTCAAAAAACATCATTTACAGAGTTTTTCCAATTCGATATATGAAATATAAGTACTGACTATAACATTTATGAATTTGCATCAAATTGCTGCTCCGTTTTATCAGCTGTCACGTCAATTTTTGGTATTTTGGTATCAATCGTTGTTCACGCTGAAACCGGTGGTGTTCTACTTTTTAATTGGTTTGGGCTTCTTTCATAATTTTTTATGATATGTCTAGACGTATTGGTGATATTTCTGGATAAATTGCAGTGTCGATTGACAGTTTTTTCTATTCAAACTAATTGTATTTTCCATTAATTAATTGGGTTAATGAAATTGAGAAATCTTGAGAATTCGTTAGGAAAAAACTGAATTCAGTGTTTTTGTAGACGTTATCTTATATTAGCCTGGAATGCATAATTTTATGGTAATAGAATAGACAGATATTGGTGCATTTGTTTAATTATCTTTAAAATTGATTAGGTGCTTATCTTTGTCTATTCTTAGAAATTTAAATAATTACCTAGTATTCGAAAGGTGCAAGCAAGCCTGAATAAAATCAATTCACTTTATATTGGGTTAATGTCCTGAAAAACATCACATACGTGATATGAAAAATAATTTCTCCTATGAGTTTCCATTTCGAGATAAATAAAATTTTTTCTACATCACTGGATGATCTGGATTTCATTATTAATAATTAACTGCTTATTTAATTGTTTCAAATTCTGAATGAAAAATCTTGAATTTAAACCTGTCATGTTCACTGGTACAAGCTCTAATCGTACAGGGTGTTCTACAAGATATGGCCATTCAAAATATTTTTACTCCTCAATATCTCAGACAAAATCTAATCTAAATTAAATTTTGCAAGACTCTCGTAAAAGTTTGTTCTAATAGTGTTAACAGAACATAGAAAATTCGATTGTAATATTGAAAAAAAATCTTATACATATTTTCAAATCAAAATATCTGATTCACGTGAAATCTATTTTGTTAATAGGAATTGATATACTGAATATTCATGCGAAATTTCGAGAGGATTGCATCATCTGAACTATGGAATTGAAATCAGTTCAATTATCGTTTTTTTACATATTCAATTTTTTGAATGATTTCCAGAATATAATTCCGATCCTTCTGAGATTTCGCATTCATATAATCAGCATACATATACAAAATTTTGAGGTATTAGCATTATTTTTCCACCAAAGAACGAGCGCTCGAAAGCACCTGCTCAGGGCTTCTCTCAATTCTTATAATTCCTCATTATTTATTTCGATATTTCTTCATTTCTAGTCTGTGCTTATCGAGCACCATAACATCGGGGATAAATACTGTATAGATGATACTTCTATTTTTCTGAATTGAAACATGAGTATAACCAGAGTGAGATATTCTTTTTTTTGTCAAGATCAGAATCAGCACCCTTAAGTATAAACCATACGACTACATGGATAAATATTATTTATAGTAAGTGTGACCACTCTGTAGATCATCTCACTTTATATTGGCATCGAAAAATAGCAAAAACCAGCTGCCCTACGCTAAAGCCGCAAATGGAGGCAACTAACAGCCTAACCGACATAAGAAAAACATAACTCTCGTGTCTCGAATAACCTATAGACCTACATGCAATATTTTACGACGCCCCTATGATCAGAGGTGTTTTTATTTTTATTCTGAGCATTATCGCCGGCTTCTTAGCGCTAGTTGAGTTTAATCTTGTAAAATCCACGGGTACCTGCATATTAGGCGCAAGTCAAGGACAAGGACGATCGCTTTGAGATGAAGGTGTCTTTAGTATCAGAAAAAAATTGATGCGATTAATATTCGTAAATCTTGGATTCCTGGGAAGAGTTTTATATAGGGTAATTTGGCATTTTAAAGATACGTTTACCTTGTTTTTACATGCATTGTAAATATGTTCATGATAGTTACCGAACCAACAGACTTTTGATTTGAAACTTTTCCTTTTTGCTTAATGAAAGCCATACTTCTAGGAAGAAAAAGGAAACATCGCGAAGGAAACTGTAGATAGATATGTATATGTACTGTTAGACGAAAGTCCTAAATAAAATTAATATATTCTAAATCAGTGATTGGAAAGAAAAATGCTTTTAATGATTCACGACACGAGAATAATCTATTGCTATGGGCCCAGCTACCTACCGCAAATTTTTTTTACAGGTTTGGAAAATCACATCAGAAAGAAACGATATATGATGCATCAGACAGAGAATTTTTCAAAGAAGTTGAGCAGATGTATATTCGAAAGTTTCACGTGCTCTCACTGACTGTCCACCATATTGCAATGGAGTGCCCCTTAATGCATACGGAGGATAAATGAGCGACTACTATGAGGCCACAGACTCTGTGCTGGACTGGATTAATGGTCTCGATTTCAAAATTTAACTTCAAATCGTGCTATATTTGTGTTTATATTTGCATTTATATTGTGTTAATACTTCATTTCTACTTTTTCACTTTTGGATATACACTTGTATGTTTTATGGCGTAATGTGAATGAGTACAATTTTAATTAATTATAACTAAATCCATGTATGCCATACGCTAAATAAATAAATAAACTGACTGAATGTCTTATTGTGATAATGTAGTGTTGTCTCTTCTTAACGTTGGATTGTTGGAAGTGGCAATATTGTACTAAACAAACATAACGCTCGTCGAATTATTTAATGTGTCAGCCTGCCCGTGATTCAAAATTCAAATGCTTGAGTTTGCCGACCATACTGCCTGAATTAAGCTCCTTCCAACGATAAGAGAGACAAGACTATTATCCCAATAAGACAGCTGGATTCAGTCAGTTACAGCACGTGAAACTTTCGAACATACATCTGCTCAACTTGCCTGCAAAACTCTGAATGCATTGTATAGCGTATCTTTCTAATTTGATTTCCAAATCGGTAGGGGAAAACCCGTATAGATGCCCCACTTTTTGAAATCGCCACACATTTTTGAAAATATTGGTTATATGAGTAATTTCTATGAATGTAGTGGCTCCATTATTCGATTTGAAATACTGAGGCTTTTCTCAACATATCAATCCCACATTTCACAAAAGATTGATTTTTGTGGAACCCTTTCATTGAGGATAGATGCCTAAAAGTATGGATAGTTGCCCCACCATGAAAATACTGGAAAGGATAGATGCCCTTTATACTGTGTGAACCATGAACCAAACTAAATATACAATGAGATATTCTATGCCTAAAACAGAAACTTTATCTACGCAAACATGGATCGAATTAACAATAATTGTGCATTTTTAATTGAATTTCAAAAGAATATATTATACGAAAAGTTAAATTCTTCATAAGAACATAAAGCATCATTCCAGACATTCATGATAATTAATAAAATATTAAGTCTCAACAAGAATAATCAAGAATCAAGTTCAAAACAAAGTAACACAATGAATTGAAAATCAACTAAGAAGAAAAGGTTTTAGTTTAGATGCCCTAAGTGGCACCTACACCTCGAAAAATCAGGCCATCTATCCTTTTCGAAAGGGATAGATGCTCATGAATTTTTTATAAATTACGAAGAAAACAACAACTATTTATACTCAGATGTACACTCAAATGAACACTGCATTGACGTTATAAAAAAATAACTCAATTCATTACCACTTCAAAAGTTATACAGCGGCAAAGACTTACCCCTAAAACTTTGGCGTGTTTGTGAAGTTCGCTGCGGAGAACTAAGGTCCAGGATGACTGTAGCATCTACTTATAAAATTAATTTTTTGTTACGTGTTTCGGATGTAAGGTATTTTGAAAATGGAAAACTATTCACCTGGAGCATCTAACCAGGTTTAACCATATATTACTACATTTGCATCAATATAGGGGAAGGAGGGGCAAGATGACGACAGTAAGCTAAAAAAATCATAAAACGATTATTTGCTCATTTACGGTGTGAAAAAAACTTTTTTGTCATTTACTATTATAGAGTTTTCAATTTAAAAATTTGTATCACTTGATAGTTACTATTTGAAGTGGAAATTTTGAAATTTATCTGCTTACGTCATATTCGTCATCTTACCCGACGTGGAGGGTAAGATCACGAATTGTGTATAGTAACATCAGAAGATACGTAATCTTAAAAAAAATATAGATAGATATATAAAAAAGTTTACAAATCAAGGTAAAAAAATTATTCTAGGAAGTAAACATAACATAAAATACTTTCAACATAATTTCTCATAAATTTCACAAACACCATCACAACTCCATTTTTGCTCTTTAGTGTCCATTTCTGTGCACTCAACATGAGCCCACTCTTTACATTTGCTACAGCAGAACCATATTTCATCTTTTTCACGTTCACTGCAGATAATGCAGTCTCTTTCATCATTGTCAGAGTCAGCATATTGTAGATCTATTGAGGAGTCAGAAGAATCGTTGAATTTTATTTTTCTCCTACTGGTTTTTGTTTTACTTTCTGTGCTTTCCTACTTTTTTCTCTCATTTTTTTTAGTTTAACTCATCAGGATATTTCTTAAAATATCTTTCAAGAGTAGCTTCTGGAATTTGATATGCTTTTGAAACTGCATTTACACTCATCCCTTCAATTTTTATTTTAGTGAGTGCTCTTTTCATATTATTTTTCGACCATGATTGCCTGTCAGTTTTTCTTGATATATTTTACCCATATTCATTTAAACCTGAAGTTAAAAACATGACCTAATAAATATTTTTGATTATGTAGGGTAAGATGACGAACAACTCGTCATCTTACATTGCATTAGGCATTTTTAATTGTAAATATCATAAAATGAAATTCATCATTCCCAACAATGTTTCAATACTCAAATTGTTCCTGAAACATGATAGTTTCGAAAAAAAATTAGACTTACAGAAAACGAGATGAAAAAAACACTAAAAACAGTAATACTCGGAATCACAAATATTGTCTCACCAACACTTGACTATATCAACTCCTGTATCTTACTGACTCTCGTCGCATTTTGCTGCCGATAAAAGACATGAAGAATATGACTTTGTTTTCGGGTCTGACAGAAGCTGATGCTCAAAGACTTATATATTTAGGAAATATAGAGAATTAGTCATCTTACCCTATTCGTCATCTTACCCTCCTTTCCCCTATTTCTGTCGATTCGATTGAAAACTCCTGCGTCAGCTTTAATTTGCAGTTATACACCGAGCAAAAATGAGCAATGCAAAGCATCCACTTTCCATGAAAGTGGAGAGTTGTTTTCTCAAGTCACAATATTCTTTTTGCAACAATTTCGATTGCACTAGTTAGCACCTATCGGTAATCAGTTCCAGAGATGCTATCAGCGATCGGATCCTCAGATAATCACAGAGAGTCATCAAGGAAGGCACCAAGTGACCAGAATCACTAGCAAGCTCAAGCTCACCGCTAATGTCGCAGGGTCACTATAGAACAATTTGCATAAATTTCACAAAATTATGTACCCGTTATGAAGAAGTAAACACTGCCGGCTGGCGTCGTTAAAAGACAAAATTTTACCACACTTTTGGCGAAGTTGTCAATGACGATAATGGCGAAAATACTTGAGAATTCGTCTTCTTCTCGCTTCAGGCGTTGACGGTAATTGAGGGGTAATTCCATCATGAAATTTTACCGGATTCTGTGGCAATTTGTCCGAAGATGTCTTTGTGGATATGGATCAGTAGGTGATGATGATTTGCACTTTGCAATTGTAGACGATTGGCGAACACGGCTGTGAACCTTGAAGAAATGTAATTGTATAGGGTTTTCGAATAAGAGGTGTTATTTTGAATCGCCCGCTATTTCGGTAGATGTCACGTTTGAAGCTGTAATTTTTGACATTTAAAAAGTAGAAACTACGCGCCATTAATGAAAATGGAACGATACACGCTTGAAGAACGCATTGAAATTATTAATTTACTATAAAAATGATGAAATTTGGCAGAAACGGCTCGTAAAACTCGAACATTTTTGAGTCGTCGTGAAGCACCTTGTCGGACCGCAATAAAGAATTTGGTGGAAAAAGTCGAGCTATTGGGACAAGTCAGTGATGTGAAAAATAAAACCCGTACACGTCACTCAAGAACAGCCGAGAATATTGCTGCTGTAGCCGAAAGTGTTTGAGAAACCCAGTTTTGTCCATTCCTCGTAGTTCTTTGGCATTACAAGTCATCCCAACAAACGTCACATACACCGTATTCTGCATAAAGATTTTGGTCTCAAGACTTATAGAGTTCAGTTAACACAAGAACTCAAGCTTACATGTCACACAAGCAACGAAACCATTAATTTTTTGCGGGAAAAGTTGGACACCGAGAACTTGTGATTTAACACCTTGCGACTTCTTCCTTTGGGGCCACGTGAAAGAGAAGGTGTACGCCAATAGCCCAGAGTCGATTGAAGAACTCAAAGATGGAATTCGTGAGGCTATCGAGGACATAGTGCAGCCATTTTGCGATTTGGTTATGGAAAATTTCATTTAAAAGATATGATCCTGTAAGCGTGGTCGTGGTGGTCATTTGCCTGATGTTATTTTCCACTATCAACGGCATAGCTTCTTCTTTATAATGAAATAAACATCGGATCATTTATATTGAAAAATGGCATTTTTCTTTGAATATCAAAATAACACCTCTTATTGGAAAACCTTTCAAGTGGGGGAGATTGTAGTCAAATTATGGTCAAACTGTGAAGACGTATAGGAATCTGCCAATTTAATGTTTTATTGTTAGATCAAGTTTACAATTCAATCAAAGAGTTTCATGTGATTTTTATTTTAATCTACTGACGTTGGAAGATTTTGAGGTGGTCTATTATCGCCTGTTATTTCCCTAAGCCATCTTTGGCAGGGAATCTTCCATCCTTCCTTCGCCTTTGGCAATTTCTGCAATATGGCAAAGTGGACATCCCTACCGTCAGTGTGGCCAACCTTTTAACACTCGGTTGCTTTCAGTCACCTGAAACTAACGTTTAAAATTTAAATTATGGGTCAAATTGGGGATGATTGCCTCGGTGATTTACAGATTAGTAATTGAAAGATCTCAATCTTGGCGTGTGGGGTTGCAGATTCTTTGCACGATATCGATTTTGGCCTCATTTTAATTAATAGGAAATTGTAGGGTTCAGGGGTAAATTGGTCAGAAAATTAAATCTCTCTCAGCTGCATCGTGTGCGAGTGGCCTGAGAGTTATCGAAGAGAAGTGTTAATAGCTTCGGAGGATATCGGGCTCGAAATCGTCTGAAATTTAATTGAGAAATAATCGAAAATTGGTTCGCGATTATGGTATGTTTTTTTCCGGAATGCGAAGAGTGCCTATAATTGCTGTGGTCTGGCTCATTTTGTTATTATAAGTAAATGTTGAAATTCTTAAGTATGGTATGGTTTCTTCAATGCTAAACAATTCGTATATTTATTTATATTACAATCCATATGGAGAAGAGTTTATAGTATGAAACGTATAATACCTAGCTCATGATTATTAGGAATGAAAAAAAAATATTCCTATGTGTTTGAACCACACGGTGAGAAACAAAAATATAATAAACTCATAGCTTGACAGTTAAAAGGAAATTGTTATAGTTTCATGGCGAAGCTCTGAAAAAATTTGAGAAAAGCCTCGAGCTGAAGTGCTTTTAGCCCTCGTTCATGGGTCAATATTTTGTACAGCAACTGAGAAAATACTAAATATATGAATGCAAAATCTTCACCCTTATACCCTGTCTTGTAGGCTTTGGCAACTCCCAATTTAGAGTTGTAAAGGGTGGTAATGAAGGCCAAACTGAAGGAAATAGCCAGTATATATAGGCGTTTTCGGATACTTATAACTCAATCCCTAACCTTCGCGTTCGTTTACCTAACCCGAACATCTAATCCGTGTTCGGAAAGTACGGTGCTATTAACTCGAAAATTTTATTCATCTGTCAAATTCGACAGACAACAATGTTCCGACTGATTTTTTATTGTTGTTTTAGCCAATGAGCATACAATTAGGCGATAATTTTGCACTAGTGCAAATTATCAGGTCCTTTAAATAGATGCAGACGTAATTATGAACGTTTATTACTTATTAGAGTAACATGAAAACTGTTGAACAACTTACAGCGACACAATACGATTTGATGGATTCACAAAATTTTCTTATTAAATTTAACTCTTGCAATGAAAATGAATCGATAATTTTTGACAAATTGCTCTCATGCAAGTTAACTGTAAAAGGCACTCGAGCGCTCCGCGCACTCGTGCTCTTTTTCAACTTAACTTGCATTCGAGCATATTTCCCAAAAATTATCGATAATTTTCATTGCACTAGTTAAATTACAACTGATAACTGACTCAGGTTGATCTATTATAACCCCATAGAGAACAAGGTCGTAGAGTCACCGCATGCGCACTGCAGTTCAATTTTATATTTGAAAAAGGCGGGAATAAGTATTCTACTCTTTTCTTACTAATTTCATATATTCTATTCCTCAAAATTATGGAAATAGAAGATGATTTGGCTCAGTGTAAAATGTGTGGTTCCATGAGCCGAGAAAATAATGTGAAACTTCTTCATAACTTTGCATGCAGATCCTCCTGCGTTAAAGCTAAAGCCTTCTTTTCTTCTTTAACATAGGTACTCAAAGATAACATTGAACATGCGAGGGCACACTAGAAATTATAAGAAAGATTTTACAGAAGCCAATAAATCCAAACAAAGCTAGAGATAATCAGTAAATAAACTGGAACTGAAAAATAAATTCTATACTACTTTAACATAGGTATAGGTAGTCAAAAATAACATTAATCATGAAAGGGCACACCAGACATTATAGGAAATATTTTACAAAAGCCAATAAATGCAAGCAAAGCTAGAGACTGAAATTATAAATCCATAAAATATTTGGTTATGTTATTGATACGACTGTCACTTCAAATCCTAACTGATGTGTTCGTTAACTTAGAACCCAGGTCTGTGATCCGAGTAGATCAGTCCATGGACCTATAATACTAACTGGACTTCGAACTTACTGTTACGTAGAAAAAAGTGAGGCAAATGGCCGCCATTTGCAGTTTGGGATGAACCACAAATATTTTGATGTTTTATGCCATCTGTACTAGAATTTTGATTGAAACATAGACATCCTTTGAAAGAAGCGATGAAAAACGAACTCTATATATTAGTGTTCTGTGAACTCTGACATTTCGGTCTATTGAAATTATAATTATTTCGATTCTTGTGATTAGTTATTAAACAATATTGTAATCTATCATTTTAATTCGTTGAAATAAAAAAAATAAAGGAATATTGGTAATTCTAAATTTAAATTCATAGAAAAAGTGACACCTCTCAAATCCACCCCTATCTGCAAATGCGCCCCGTTGCCTCAAATTTTTGACAGGTTCGCCATCTAGTTAGTATATAAATCTATGGATCAGTCACGTGGCACATAGATCGAGTAAGTAACCCTGATCAAGTTTCGAAAACGCCTCATTTTTCATCAAGAATTTCACGTCAACTTTTAGAACTGCTCAACGCAACATCTCTCAACCACAGATTCTCGAGACTCACTCCTACTGAATGAAGAGATAATGAGGTAGAGCAAATCCCACGATTTTTCCACGGTACGCGTAAAATACAATTCCGATTCCATTACCATAAATTAATCCCGGATCGCTGGTTTACCATTAAATCAACGATTTTATTGGCCTCCAGCAGAGACCAAGAAACTCGGTGCGTATTGAAATACCGACGGTCAAACAGGAACGGAAAAATTACAAGAAATCGCCACGTGAGGTACAATAAAACATTATTGAAGCCGTCGGATGACACGGATTTTTTCAAGGGACACGTATCGGAATGAGCCTTTCGGTTTAATTTGTGCTGAGAGGAGATAACAGATACGACCATTTGTATCAAAACACTTCGCGTTGAGTGGACAGACAGTGCTGTGTCAGCAAGAAAAGATGGCCTTATTTGAATTGTTCAGCTTTATTGTAGTATCCTGTTTTGATCATTTATTATTTTGATATATACTTGTCACAAGTTTTTTTTATCGATATTCCGTTGAATTTGATATTTGAGGAAAATACCGCTGCTCAAATCTTTAGTAGATGATTAACCAGTATGGGTCTGCACTTGCATACTGTTCTTTGAACATCTGAGGTTCTGAAAAATCACCACTTGCAGACCAGAACTTTTTCTATTTGTGCTGAGAGGAGATAACAGATACGACCGTTTGTATCAAAACACTTCGCCTTGAGTGGACAGACAGTATGCTGTGTCAGCAAGAAAAGATGGCCTTATTTGAATTGTTCAGCTTTATTGTAGTATCCTGTTTTGATCATTTATTATTTTGATATATACTTGTCACAAGTTTTTTTTATCGATATTCCGTTGAATTTGATATTTGAGGAAAATACCGCTGCTCAAATCTTTAGTAGATGATTAACCAGTATGGGTCTGCACTTGCATACTGTTCTTTGAACATCTGAGGTTCTGAAAAATCACCACTTGCAGACCAGAACTTTTTCTATTTGTGCTGAGAGGAGATAACGGATACGACGTTTTGTATCAAAACACTTCGCGTTGAGTGGACAGACAGTGCTGTGTCAGCAAGAAAAGATGGCTTTATTTGAATCGTTCAGCTTTATTGTAGTATCCTGTTTTGATCATTTATTATTTTGATATATACTTGTCACAAGTTTTTTTTATCGATATTCCGTTGAATTTGATATTTGAGGAAAATACCGCTGCTCAAATCTTGAGTATATGATTAACCAGTATGGGTCTGCACTTGCATACTGTTCTTTGAACATCTGAGGTTCTGAAAAATCACCACTTGCAGACCAGAACTTTTTCTATTTGTGCTGAGAGGAGATAACAGATACGACCGTTTGTATCAAAACACTTCGCCTTGAGTGGACAGACAGTGCTGTGTCAGCAAAGAAGGATGGCCTTTTTTGAATGATAACAGTTTTGTTTCTGTATCTTGTTTTAATCATTTTTTTATTTTGACATTAGTTTGTGGATTTGATATTCAGGGAAGGTACTGCTGTTCAAATCTTTGATACATGATTATCCAGTTAAATGAGTCTGCGAACAGTTCCTAAAAGTCCTAGAAAATCATCATTTGGAGATCCAGACTTGGTTCAATTTGTGCTGGAAGGAGTGAACAGATACGACCATTTGTATCGAAACACTTCGCGTGGAGTGGACAGACAGTATGCTGTATCAGCAAGGATTTGATATTTAGGAAAGATACCTCTTTTGAAATCTTTTGTAGATGATTACCCAGTACTATGGGTCTGCAGCATTTCCTTGAACATTTGGGTTTTTGAAAGATCATCACCTAGAGTGCCAATCCTTCTTTAATTTTTGCTGAAGGTAGATAACAGATACGGTTTGTATCAAATCACTTCACGTGGAGTGCACCAGATAGTGCTGTTTCAGCAAGGAAAGATGACCTTGTTTGAATATAGTGTAGTTAGTGTTGTATCTTGTTTTAGTCATTTCATTTCAGAATTGCTGTGGCAAAAAAATATATTTTTTCACCAAATACACGAAAATATGTTTCTGATAGCTGGCGCATCCTGAAAATACATAGGTGAAAACCAAAATAACTATTCGATAATGTTTTCATATTACATTGTCGTTGATAAATCATTATTTTTTAAGAAAATAGGAAATACAGTGGAGCTTCCCTATAACGAAAGCGCTAAATCCGCAAAAAAAATTCGTGATAAAGAAATTTCGTTTTATGGAAAATTTGTTTCTATAGTCGGCAATGTCGCGGTCGACTTCACTGATGAATATAAGTTTATCATTACATCTTAAGCATTTCCTTTTAGACATTTTCGCACAACTTTCACACTAGCGTATGGTTAGATTGAAACCAAACAGCCAGGGGTGTATTTAAAACTGTTTCAGAAGATTTAGTTCAAGGTCGGAATTTATTACGTACGTCCGGAAAAATTTCGGAAAAAACCCATCCATATATCCTCTTACCAATACCCATTTAAGAGTGATATTCCTGGAATATTTCGTTATAGAGAAAATTTACTTCGTTTTAGAGGGTGTTTTCAACATGGAATTTGGATTCAGTATGCAATGTCTTGTACGAAACTCGCTAAACGGAGAAATTCGTTATACAGACGTTCGTTATAGGGAAGTTCCACTGTATACGAATTTTCAACGAAATATTTCAAGTATCGATTGAACCTCTGGGAGGATTCTGCATTTCTAAAAAACTTTATAGGTTTTCACTTCCAGTGTCTGAAACAGAAAAAATTATAAAATTCTCAATTATGATTAAGTGCTCCTGCGAAAATCTTTGCACTCATTTGTCAGAGGATATTGGTGTCGAAAAAATTGTTGCCTAACAGTAGATAGATAGTAAAACTGTACATCAATTTCAGGAGCATTTCCGAAATTGAACGAATGTTAAACGTTGTGAAATATAGCCCGTTAATTATGAGATTTACCGTAATGAAATATGTACGCTTGAAAAATCACGGAACGGTAAGGAGTTTTTCGACGTGACATTTATCATCATTGGGAGGTTGAAAATTACGAGATGATTGAAAATTCTTGGACTGGAATGCTTTATTGATGATATCGATTTCGAATAACTGAATAAAGACAATATTTCTTGAATCAGGCAAAGTTGATAAAAATTTCGAAAGATTGAACAAATCATTTGAATGAAATCAAAAGCTACGAACAGAAAAGTTAAATTCGTGACCCTTCAGAAATGATTTTTTTTAATACTTGAAAAATTTCTGAAAAACTTTATAGGTTTTCACTCCCAGTCTCTGAAACAGAAAAATTTAAAAAAAATTCATTTAAGATGAAGTGCTCCTGCTAAAATCTTTTCACTTATTTGTCAGGAGCGAATTGGTTTTGAAAAAATTGTTGCCTAACAGTAAAACTAAAAAAGGAAATAAATGAAAATGATAATGTAACGTTTAGGTGTCTATATCAGACACCTTCTTCAGACAAACTTGTAAAATCTTCGGAATTGTGTTCATTTGCAAATAATTAGACTGTAACCGAAACGTTACATTATCCTTTTCATTTATTTCCTTTTTTAGTTTTACTGTTAGGCAACAATTTCTTTCAAAACCAATTTGCTCCTGACAAATAAGTGAAAAGATTTTAGCAGGAGCACTTCATCTTAAATGAATTTTTTTAAATTTTCCTGTTTCAGAGACTGGGAGTGAAAACCAATAAAGTTTTTCAGAAATTTTTCAAGTATTAAAAAAAATCATTTCTGAAGGGTTCACGAATTTAACTTTCCTGTTCGTAGCTTTTGATTTCAATCAAATGATTTGTTCAATCTTTCGAAATTTTTCTCAACTTTTCCAGATTCGAGAAATATTGTCTGTATTCAGTTATCCGAAATCGATATCATCAATAAAGCATTCCAGTCCAAGAATTTTCAATCATCTCGTAATTTTCAACCTCGCAATGATGATAAATGTCACGTCGAAAAACTCCTTACCTTTCCGTGATTTTTCAAGCGTACATATTTCATTACGTTAAATCGCATAATTAACGGGTTATATTTTACAACGTTTAACATTCGTTCAATTTCGGAAATAATGCTCCTGAAATTGATGTACGCACGCAGAATAATCCACGCTAATCGGCCTGTTCGGTCATTATTCATCAGAACTGTTACAGCTACCTGCTATTTTCTCGAAAAGTTATAACGCCAACAGATACTTTCCTGAAATTTAGTGATCGGGCGTCAAACGCATTGCGGCATTGTGGTAAAGGGTAGCTGAAGAAAGAGGCCATCGGTGTAATTACACGTCTTCATACTGCTTAATTGTTATTTATAGTGATTGGTAATCCCAGCTGAAATAATAGCGATTTACACGTATGCTCAGCGATTTAATAACCGTGAATGGGGTATGTAAATTTTTTAAGAGGAGTGCTACGATTTAATTCCGAGTGTACCTTAGGCTTGTGCTGAAAGATGGACGATTGTATGTATATGTATATCTTTTGGCGTGGTTGAACGCAGTTCCCACATTTGGTAATTCGATTCGTTAATCCATGTTAAATACGTGAAGAGAAGAATTCGGATTCAGTCAAACTGTGAAGTTTTTCACGCTATTTCACCCAGGTAATCTGTATTTATTCAGAATGGAGGAAAGTAAAAAAAAAAAAAAGATCATATAAATTCGAATATCTTGAGGGCTATGGCTTTCATTTTATTCAATTAGGCAATCAACTTTTCAATTCAAATTTTGCAATAAAATTGCTCTTTTATAAACTCGAAATATAGTATTTCATATATTTATATTATATAGAGAAATAATTGTTGCAGGAATTTGGACAGATTGAATTTAATGTCATATACTTTCGATACATCGCCAACGTTTCGAATCCTGTGTGATTCTTTTTCAAGGCTTGTATTTTATCGAAGGCAATTTTGTTAAAACTACTCCCTAACTTACCTACTCATTCATTTAAATGTAACAATAATTCTTAAATTCAAATGAAAATTACTCAGGCAAATATTTCAACCAAAATTGCATCGGATAAAATATGAACTAGAATTATTCTTACCTACATTTAAATGAAAATCACTCAGACAAATATTTAAACAATATTGATAAAATTGTATCCGATAAAAAGGAGCCTTGAAAAATAATCACACAGTAATTTTTCTCTGTTTGAAACATGGGCCTAACCAATAATCAGTATTTTATGAATTAGTTACTTATTTCTTCAGTTTTTTACTTATCTATTTTTCATTTATGTTTCTATTCATTTATTTTTTCTTGAGTTGAGCAGTTATTCATTAATTCATTAACTTGTTTATTTTTGATCCATTTATTCATTTATTTATTCGTCAATTTTTATAAACTCATTTCATTATCTATTAATTAATTTTTTTATTCATTTATTTTTCCACCCAAAGAGATACAAACAGGTAAACAAGAATGCTGAAGCGATGATTTCATAATATTATTTTTCAAAAGTATATATCTAAATATCTTGTTAAACTTATTAAAAAAAAACAATAAATTGCATCAACTATCAGTTGACAAAAGATAGGGGGCCTTAAAATTAATATCAAACGATCCTTCTTATCAAATTAAACTTAACCTTCAATGCCAATGAAGTCCTTAACGAATTCATACAACGTTTTACTCCTGAAATCAGCCCATTTATTTACTAATTTATTCTTATTCAATACAGGTGGTCCAAATGAAACCTTCTTCCATAATAATATCTCCATAGCTCGAACGAGCGCATTATTGTCGATTTTTCTGGCCGACCTCAGAGTATACTGTAAGATCTTACGATTACAAGAAAACCATTTCGACTTAACAACCGCTGTGGGCTTCTGTGGAATTTCTGCAATGGTGAATTAATTCAGTTGATGATTATGATAATGTTAACTTAAAAACACCATTTGCGCGATTGAAAATCTGTTTTTACGCGTATGGGGTTTGGAAATCAAAAGGAGGAATGGAGAGGTACATACACTGAGCAGTAATAACGAATATAAAATTGATGAAAACCATGAATTTTATGCTTTCCTCATATATTACAAGAATTTTTTGAGAATATTTTATCGTGGAGCAATTCATGAAAATTTTTATTCCGAAAGAGGTTTCAGATTCACTTTTATTTGTCTTTTTATTGTTTCATGTCAATTTGAGGACTCGAAGTCTCAAATATTAGATCTTTTTTCGCTAGACTAACTTGAAATGGAATACACTTTCTCTTCATTATGGTGCTCTGATTGTTTCTTATTCGAAACAGGTTTTGAGCTGTACTTTTTTAGGATAAACTCATTTTTTTCCAGATATGGTTTTTTTCGAGTATTTTCAAGACTATCCAATTGCGTCTAAATATTCGATTAAACTGAAAAATAAAAATACACAGTCTGTCACAAGATTTCATGAAGATCTGAAGAAACAAATGAAAAAAAGTTTCTCGAAGAATTTCATACTTAAGAAAACATTTCTTTCTATAAGAACTGCTGAAATTCTCACCGTTGTTGATGAAAGTAGATACACAGAATTCATTTCTCCCGTATGTTTACAAGGAAATCTGATATCGTTATTCTAAAATACATACATTGGGAAAAGAAAGTTTTCGGTTAGAATTTCTTCAAAACTTAAAAATTTCAGGGTAGGTGTCAGATCTAGAGAGAGTGTACAAAGCAAAAAAACCGAAATGAATAGCTATCAGGCGTTTTGCCAAAATGAATAAGCGAGCAAAAGCTTCTGACTTTCGAAAATTGCTTGAAAAAACTCCAGCAATATTATCGATTATGAATTTCATAACTAGAGACCGGATTATATGCATCTGCATATTTGCATATCCTTCTGCATATTCAAGACATCTTCAGCGGTATTTGCATATTTTAGCTAAAATCCAGTTATGATGCATATTTTCAGTACATATTTTCTTCCGACCAAGGTCCACAAAATATGAGGTTAATTGTGGCTAGTGTCAGATTTGCGAATCACATTTGTCGCATTCCGGAACGCAGTATTAGTAGCAGCGCGCTACGAAAGTATCCAAATAATGAGTAAAATACGCCAAATGAACTCCACGATGCCATTGGCATTTCCAAATAGACATCAAGAAAAGTTTGAAAGGATATTGTCGAAAGTTTTATTAATGGGACAGCAGAAGTTTCACCTGAAACTATAAGGGAGAGCTTAGCATCAAGGTTCAAATACTCCTCAGTTACGTCCGTGGATGAGGAGCGAACCTTTTCCATATACATGAATTTAAAAAAGATCAAAGGCAAAATTCAACAATTAACATTTGGAACAATATTGAATTATAAACGTTCACAAAAATATTAAATTAAATTTGAATACCATATTATTGAGAGTTGATTTTTTGAGTACCTACCAAAAATTTATTATTCAATATTGCATATTCTGCATATTTCGCCTATTTTCGTGCATACTTCAAGCATTTTTCATGCATATTGCATGCATATAACAACGTTTTCATGTTGCATATAATCCGGTCTCTAGTCATAACTAATTAGAAGTAGGTCAAACTAAATTCCAATATTAACAAGAGAACAAGCTTCTGAATAACATTCTAGAATGTCTGAAACACCAACTGCGTCTATCTAAAACAATTGTATCTGCATTTCAAGAACCCTAGATCTTCTGGGTGTTCGCGATGACTTTGCATATTTTCAAAACTGAACCCTTCCTCTATGAAATCATTGAATTAGCCCATCAAGCACAAGAACGCCAGTTCCGAAAGGCAACGCTCCAAAGATGCCTACAAGATATCATTTGTGTTATGGCATATCGCTAACAAGGCACCATTAGCTCACCTATCAAACCATGGTCTATTGTGCCATTATGAGCCTCATTGATGGTACAGCAAATCGGCCTTTATGAAAAAATCGAAGAATAGAAGGAGAACGAATGGGTAATATTTCGTGTAACGCTTTTATTCGTTACCGCTATTTTACGCTTTCTCACGTAATTTACCCTTGTAGTGCCACTGATCGTATATAAAGGGTGTTTTACGGTTAGGCTAATGAATGATGTGGAGTGGCGGTACCTGGAAGGTAATTTCCTGACCATATGGGTTGGTGGCGTATGTGATTTCCATCGAGATTGGTTAATATATTATGTGCATTTGAGTAACTAACAAAACAAAACCACAAAAGTGCTGGCGGACTCAGAGGTAGGCCGGTTAGACGCCTGGGCATAATGAATGAAGATAGGACTTTTATGATTTCGATTTCGAAAATGTACTTCTGCAAAAGTATTCAAAAAAATTGTGTTATTCAATATTTTTTGCATTAATAAATTCTTTCAAATAAAATCACTAGTTTTGTGTCTGCTCATGAAGCAACGAGTAACATTCTCTCTATTATCAAAAATATTATTGTCTAGTGGCAATAGGTTTAAATGTAACACCCTGTAGTTTGCTTTATTTTTAGATTAACAAAAATGAGCTGTTTCCAAACAGGTTACTTTATGAAGACACACAAAACTATTGTATTTTTTTAAAACTTTATAGGTTTTCAATCCCAGTCTCTGAAACAGAAATAATTAGAAAAATTATTAATTAATTTTAAAGAAAGAACAATTTCAAATTAAAAACGAAAAATATCTAAACAAAATTCTAATGATGATCAGGTACCAACAGATAACCGTCAAGAACAGAACAACCAAATTTGTTGAACGTCATTCCTTATATTCCTGGCCTTTCAGAGAAAATGAGAAGAATTGGTTCCAAATTCAACATAAGAACTGCTTTCAAAACACAAAATGATTTGAGATTCATTCTAACCAGAACGAAACCAATGAATGAGACACAAAATCAAAAAATTGTGTTAACAATTTTCCTTGTATATGTGGAAAATCTTATAAAGGAGAGACATCAAGACCTTTAGAGAAGAGAAAACGGGAACATAAGAACAACATTAAAAATAGAGACATTACAAGATCACAAATCGCTGATCATGTATGGTCAAATAGCGAAGATCATATGATGAACTGGAACAACACAAACATTCTAATGACGGAGCCAGGTAATTATTAAAGGAAAATTAAGGAAACCACATGTATTTTTGTAGATGAAGTAGATAATTCGGCAAATTGTTATGTAGGAATAGATCATATTTGGATTGATTTATTGAAGAAAAAAATGACATCAGGAAATTTCAAAATTAAATAAATCAACATCTCTATTTATTGACAACTTTCGATCTCAATTAGACTACAAATGAATAAACACACAATTCTGAAGATTTTACAAGTTTGTCTAAAGAATGTGTCTGATATAGACACCGAAACGTTACATTGTCCTTTTCATTTATTTCCTTTTTCAGTTTTACTGTTAGGCAACAAAAAAACCAACAACAATTTTTTCGAAACCAGTTTGCTCCTTACAAGTAAGTGCAAAGATTCTCGCAGGAGCACTTCATCTTTATTACAAATGTTTTAATTATTTTTGTTTCAGAGACTGGGAGCGAAAACCTATAAAGTTTTTTAGAAATGCAGAATCCTCCCAGAATATATTTCAATCGATATTGTATTTTTGCCCACCCTGTACCAATTGGAATCAACATGTGATACATTTTTGGAATCAACTCAGCTACAGTAATCCGAAACTTGAGACAAAATGGGTGTTTCATTTGAATTTGAACCATACTTTACAGACACAGTGTATATCCCCGACACTACGGTTCCCGCATTATCAGACCATCTCCTGACTTCACGCAATCATTATTCAAATTTCATCCGCACAATGTTGCTGGTCGTTACTGGAGTTAACATAAAAAGTTGCAGGTCTCTTCTAAAAACTAGTCGTAAACAAACCAGTTAACTAGACGCTTGTCCAGTGCCTCGGTTCTGGAGTAAAAACGGGTCTGAGCTTTTTCTATCTTTCATTCATGAATTCTGAAGATGCGACGATGAATACCTCGCCGAAAAAAAGATTCAATTGATTATTGGTGGTAGGCAATTATCGAGTGGCTATTATTTCGTTTATTGTTGAAGTTATCATTAACACCTTTTATTGTTTTGTCGGTTTAGTGAGAAATATCGCACCAAGTTTGATTGCTTCGATATTCGTCTGTGGCCGAAAAGACCACTGCAATTTGCAGAAGGATCGGATATGAAGATGACCGATTTTAAATGAGAATTGAAAGATCTGAATGTTCTATTTTTAAATGTGGTCGCTTCGGAGACTGTCGGAGTCAGTTCAACCTTTCAAAAGATAAGCCTTTTCTCTTGGGAATGCCTAGTATGATTTTTTCTCAAATATAGTGTGATATTCAGCGGACGTTCAGAACGTTGGCTGTAATAAAATGTGGTTTTTTCAAGCACCTTTATTCCTAGGGAATCAGAGTTTCAGGTTCTGCCTTAAAGTCTGGAAATTTCGTATTTTGAGCTGAGAATGGTTTTGGACGACTCGGTTAGATTCACTGCTGATTATTACGAGGTCAAAAAGAATTCTCTCTGACTGTTCAGCCTTACACACTTCAGTTATTATACAGTGGAACTTCCCTATAACGAACGTCTGTATTACGAATTTCTTACAAGACATTGCACCTTGAATCCAAAGTCCATGTTAAAAACACCTTCTAAAACGAAGTAAATTCTCTCTATAACGAAATATTCGAAGAACATCACTCTTTGGATGGGTATTGGTGAGAAGGTATAAGGGCGGGTTTTTTCCGAAATTTTTTCAGACGTAGGTACCTAATAAATACCGACCTCAAACTGAATCATTACGGCGGGCAGAGAGATCCTTCTGAAACAGTTTTAAATACACCCCTGGCTGTTTGGTTTCAATCTAACCATTACCTTAGTGTGAAAGTTGTTCAAAAATGTGTAAAACGAAGTGCTTAAGTTTGAATTATAAACTTGAATTTATCCGTGAAGTCGACCGCGACATTGCCGACCATTGAAACAAATTTTCTATATAACGAAATTTCTTTATAACAAATTTTTTGCGGATTTAGCGCTTTCATAATAGGGAAGTTCCACAGTAATTATTTAAAATACTATTTTTCAAATATTTTTTTAATTGAGAATTCGACCTGATTAGGATTTTCTTATAAGCTGATCAATAATTATGAGAATTTTCCTGAGAGTTCTCCAATTTCGCTGGAGTTCAACCCCCTAGCTTGATGGCAAGAAAAACTTCAGGTTTTATTGATTCTAAACTTGTGTATTTTTGTAATAGTTCTATATCTATAGCATCCAAAATGTTTTAGGCATACCGAAAAGAAAAGAATCAATGAAATCAAATACATATTCATTTCTCCAGAATTGGTAGTTTCACTAGGAATTTACAGCGTGTTTAAAAGGGACGTAAGTCCTTAATTATTCTTGTACGAAGAATTGCTGAGGAAAATCCTTCCACCCGGAAATTTTTAATTTCAAAAGCCATTTATTCAATGGGTTTTTCAATCTGAGATTTCTCACCCCTAGGCCCCGCAACCCTCTAGTTTATTTTTTTAAATGGAAATATATGGGTTGGGATAATATCAAATGAAAAGTTATTGGATAACCTATTCAGCGATGTGGCTAAGAGAAGAATTGGTTGGTCCTTTTTCAAAAATTAGGAAATAATCAACTATTTGTGATTGGAGAGTACTGCCATCGGACCATTACCTATCTGAGATAATGAAAAAACCAACTTGAATTGTAGAAGAATTCAAAATTAAAATGTAGACGTACAATAGTCCGTTCACGAAAGTTTGAGCGCATAGTAGGCGTTTGTTTATTTATCTGAAGTTAGCAGTATTTACTGTCATAACGTAAAATAAAGTCAACGTTGCCGAATGTACCCGGCCTCGTCCGACGAGCTTGCGAGTTATCAGACAACTCTATGCAATATTGACAGCATTGCGTATCAATCTGACAAGAAAATGAACAACATAACCTAAAATCCTAATATACACAGTGGAATATGCCAAATTTCCATGGCCAACCGCCGGCTCAAACTTTCGTGAACGGATTATACTCATATTCGCTATAAGGTTTCAAATTCATCTATCAAATAAAACCCAGAAGTTCTAGACCATTCGATGCTCAAAGTTGAAGAACAGATTAGACTTGGCAGAAATTGGCATAAAATAAAATTACGCGGATATTTCTTCTCGTTCTTCAGATCGATCCTATCGCAAGAAAGGTGGAAATTAGTCAACAACCGCCGCATAATTAATAACTTCTTATACGAAATGCAGTTCAACAAGTCTGGATAAACGCATGGAGATCTACGTGATCGTTCGAGATAATCAGTTTATTTACCGGCCAAAGTGGTTCCCCGTTAAGCTCTTTTAATTACCATCTAGAAAATGCCTAACTTTCGTGTTTTTATTGCGTTATTAACTTTTGCGGCCTCTGTTCATCGCTTCTCCAAGGCAGAAGCAACGTACTGAAGTGAAATTGCGTGTGACTTTTAGTCGCTTATAATGTTTCAGACATCAAAGCGGAGAGTTCTACACAGAGGCGTTCTTGGAAGAAGTCTAGAAAGGTCATTCAGGTTGTTTTGTGTGAAGGTAATGAAAAAACAGTAATTCCACAAAATTGGAAAATTAAATAATAACCGTTAACAAGTTTTACGAAAATATACGAGGCTAATCCTAGGGTTGCAATCTGACAACTGACAGGTCTATCTTGAAGTTTGACATTTTCATGTTAAGCGAATGTTTCAACTTTTGCGGCAGAAGTAACATACTTTTCGTTGCTTATAATGTTTCAGACATCAAAGCGGAGAGTTCTGCACAGAGGCGTTCTTGGAAGAAGTCTAGAAAGGTCATTCAGGTTATTTTGTGTGAAGGTAATGAAAAAGCAGTAATTCCACAAAATTGGAGAATTGAATAATAACCGTTAACAAGTTTTACGAAAATATACGAGGCTTGACCTAGGGTTGCAAACTGACAGGTCTATCTTGAAATTTGACATTTTTTATGTTGAACGAATGTTTCGACTTTTGAGGCAGAAGCAACGTACTGAAGCAAAGTACTTTTCGTTGCTTATAATGTTTCAGACATCAAAGCGGATAGTTCTGCCTAGAGGCGTTCTTGGAAGAAGTCTAGAAAGATCATTCAGGTTATTTTGTGTAAAGGTAATGAAAAAGCAGTAATTCCACAAAATTGGAGAATTGAATAATAACCGTTAACAAGTTTTACGAAAATATACGAGACTTGCCCTAGGGTTGCAATCTGACAACTGACAGGTCTATCTTGAAGTTTGACATTTTCATATTAAGCAGATGTTTCGACTTTTGCGGCAGAAGCAACGTACTGAAGCAACGTACTTTTCGTTGCTTATAATGTTTCAGATGTCAAAGCGGAGAGTTCTGCGCACAGGTTCTCTTGAAAAAAGTCTAGACAGGTCATTCAGGTTATATCGGTAGAGATGACTCTAATGAAAAAGCAGTAATTGTACAAAATTGGAAAATGAAATGAAAACCGTTAACAAGCTTCACGAAAATTCAAAATACACACATATTCGAAACTCTTGGCTTCCCCTTATTAATCTTCACTGTCTTATAACTCGAATGGAATTTATGAACAAGCAAAAAATGTTTGTTGTTAGGTAGAATATACGTGTGTTCGAAATTTATCAGTTTCGGCGAATACCGAAAGTTGTTATATTGAAAATACTCCGTGGAAAAGCCAGGACATTCAATTTCTTAGTTTGACCGGGCGAGAATACATCAAGAAGGTTGTTCGAACAACCAAATTGCGCAACATTTGAATATTTCACGGACTTCAGTAAGGCGCAGAGTGGCCCTTTCAAGGGCAAGAATAACCTCAAGAGTAGCTCAACCTGATCCTAGAGCTACGGCATTTGACATTCAATGTCAATCAGACTGCAAATGAAAAAACACATAATTCCGAAGATTTTAAAAGTTTATCTGAAGAAGGTTTCTGATATAGACACCGAAACGTTACCTTATACTTTTCATTCATTTCCTTTTTTAGTTTTACTGTTAGGCAACAATTTTTTCAAAACCAATCTGCTCCTGACAAATAAGTGCAAAGATTTGCGAAGGAGCACTTCATTTCAATTAGAAAAATTTTGATTATTTCTGTTTCAGAGACTGGGAGTGAAAACTTAAAAAGTTTTTTTAGAAACTCTTCGATTAGTTCTGAGTATACAGGGTGTCCCGAAAAATATGGAAAATCTCTCAGATTCAGATAGAACATAAAAAATGAGGATGACAAATTCCCATAATTTTTTTTCTAGCGGCCCACCCTACGAAGATACGACCTTCTAGATGACTCAACTGGAAATCCATTTTAGTGGAATAAGTTACAAACTACTCGATATAATTTGATGAAAATGCTTGTTTTAGTTTACAAGGGGCGGACTGGGTTGTACATTTTATACTTACATTTTTAACACCCTGTATGATAAGGTGCTAAAAAAACAAATTTGGATACCTTGAACATTACGCTAAAAAAAGGTACTCCTGTTCAGTGTCGATAAAATCAACCGTTTTCGAAAAAAAATAATGAAAAAAGTAAGTAATTGAAATTGATTCTACTAAAATGAATTTCCAGTGGCGTCATTTAGGAGGTCGAATCTTCGTAGGGACTAGGGAAAGCAGCTCAGAAAAAAAAATTATGCGAACTTGTCAATTTATTTCTTCATGTTCTATCTGAATCCGAGAGATTTCCCACATTTTCCGGGACACCCTATATGTTGTCTTGAGTTAGAGTTACACAGAAAATATCAGGTAGTTTTTGGAACCAAAAATGAGGCTGCGCCTAGACTTTCAGGGCTAACTTTTAAGTCAATTATTCTTGTATGGACTATATATTCATTCGAAATACAGTTAAGTCCTTGACTAGAATGATACAACAAGAAATCCCCTGATTAGGCAGATTTCAAGGGGGTTGAAATATTGAGATATCAAAGGTGAGTCGATAGTTTTCGATCGAAAATCCAATCAGATATAGCTGAATTTATGTGTGCCCTTACAACGTAAGGGTAGATCCAATTAAGGCATTATGGTGAGTTGCTCTATTGTTTCTGATTTTATCGGGCATGATCAATAGGACAAGCGAAAGCAGAACATGATTTCATTTTGTTGGAACAAATTCAAGTCAGGTAAGACATTGCATTGGTGATTTTCTGTAGGAATTATAGTTGTTGGGGACTATCTGATTCTGATCTATTTTAGTCTTGTTCGAAATTTAGTCTTAGGGGTGGCCATTCAAGAAATTATTTGAAAATTACTGAAACTTTGTGTGCAGGACTGAAATTTTTATGGTACATATGGTATGAATATCTAAGTTCATTAGTCGAATAGTTTTCCAGATATAGAGATGTGAAATTTTATTATTCATTCATTTTCAAATCTCAAAAATTTTGTTGTAAGCTGCTGACTAACGAAATAAACATTTTCTGCAAAATTTCGTAGAGATCCCTGGAGTAGAAAATTTGAAAAAATTCGATACTTTGGCATTCTGTTTCACTATTGGAATTTTCGGGAACATTTTTCGCAGCGAAGTTCTGAAATGATTGTGAACCATAGAAAACTTGGTCTCTGTTAGTTGATTCTATTCTGTCAAACTAGACTGTTTTGAAATCAATAAACCTTATCATAGTGATACTGTGAAAATATTTCAAATAATACTAAGCCCAACTTTTCCACAAAAGATATTTTCGAGAATAGCAGTAGTGAAGAGAATTACCCATTTTAACATTTCCAACCCTTTAGTTTGCTTTTAAAATACGATCGGACATTAATATGTTTAAGAGAAAAAAAAATGAAGAAATCATGGCCATAATTTCCAAAGATATACTAGAGCAACAACTTCGATTGATCTCTTTTTGTAAATATATTATGTTGTTTTTCCTCAGTCTATTATGAATAATTTTCACTTATCGACTACCTCAGGCTCAAACTTCTATGACCCCCTGGAACCAGCTGTCAGTTCAATGTCAAAATTATCCACACGCCATTGGCACCAAAATTTCGAAATCTTTAATATCCACCTTCGCTCTAATTCCGTACCAGGAGCTCAGAGCGCCATAGAAAAAAGAATTCAACCGATCGATATGTATTATTACACTTTTAACACTAAGTAATACTTTCATCGATGAGTAAGTCGCTATCAATCATACCTAGTGTCGAAATCATCACTGCTCCTTCTATTTATTGTAAGATTAGAGCCCAAACACATAATCAATTCGAGATTAGATGGGTACTCGAAATAAGTTGACGTTGTGAAATTATGATGGGTGGCTTATAAATCTTTACCATCTGTCAGATATTCTATGATAATCATAGAGCGTCGGAGGTGTAAGGAACAACACCTATAAAGGGGTGTTTAATTGTTTGGGTTATGTAATGATAGTCTGTGGTTTACCATATATGTCTTAGAGAGAAACCAGCCGGATATGCAGTTGTGCATCGAAGAAACATATGTTGGTTTTTGATTGAATATAATTCGATGATTGATATGTTTACAGTGATTCTGATATGATGATTAATCGAATATTTGATATCGAAAGTTATTATAGCTTACAAATTGTCGATTATTTTGGTATGTAGTTCCGGAAAACGTATTCAAATTATATGATATAGAAAATAGTGAAGCGTCAAAGTTGTTCATACACAATCGATTTTAGTTATTGGAAGTCAAGTTGTGAGTTTTAAATTCATGGGAAAAACAGTTGTGCCAACCAACGTTTTTGATTGCAAAAGTTCATGAAGTATATTTATCAAAGTATTCGAATAATTTCGATGAAATATTAGTGCATTTGTGAATATCCTGTTGCCACAAAGCTTACTGAAATGAAAGATTTAACCCTGTCGTTAACATTATACAATAAAAATTTTTACTAGTCAAGAACTTGAATAACAATTAACAATATTGACATTTTCACACAATTGTTCATTTTCATCAAAAATCGAGTTGATTTTTGGAAAGATGAATTGCCTTCCATGCTACTCATCTATTTTCATTCCTATGCATCTAAAAACTATTAACAAAATGTGCAATTGGAACAATAGAGAATAATAATAATAAACGATATGAAATTCTCTTCATATATGTTGGTACTAAAATGACAAAATATTTCCAAAAATATGACCAGAGAGCAATATTTTACAAGCAAAATTTTTCACTTGTACTAGAAATTTTGAAAATGATACCTATTCAAATCCAAATTACAACCAATGTCATGCGCGATATTGCAAAAAGCAACAAACCTAAACCTTACAGAAGAAAACTTTTACCTGAACAAATTTTATCTCGAGTGATGGAATTATACATGACTTTTCCACAATAAAATTTATCAAAAAGTGGTATTTATTATTGTCTTGTTAGAAATACATATGAAACTCAAGATTTGACAAACATTCATCAGCTTAGCTATCTAGAATTTGAGAACTATCCGAATATTGTGGCTCAAAAAGCATATATTTAATTGCCTAGAAAAAACCGTCCCTATGAAAATTCATCAAATAATTTTTGAAAGAGTGGAATAGTACTAACTACAGTGGAACTTCTCTATAGCGAACGTCTATATAACGAATTTCTCTGTATAACGAATTTTGTACAAGACATTGCACCTTGAATCCAAATTCCATGTTGAAAATTCCTCCAAAACGAAGTTAATTCTCTCTATAACGAAATATTCATAGAACATCACTTTTCAAATGGGTATTGGTAAGAAGGTATAAGGGTAGGGTTTTTCCGAAATTAATATACCCCTTCTGAAACAATTTTAAATACACCCCTGGCTGTTTGGTTTCAATCTAACCATTACGCTAGTGTGAAAAGTTGTGCAAAAATGTCTAAAAGCATGTGCTTAAGTTTGAATGATAAACTTAAATTTATCAGTGAAGTCGACCGCGACAGTGCCGACTACAGAATACATTTTCTGTATAGGGAAATTTCTTTATAACGAATTTTTTTGCGGATATAGCGTTTTCGTTATAGGGAAGTTTAAAAATTAAAAAAGTTAGAAATCGTGAAATTCTTTTCAGACATGAATCTACGTGGAAATAAGCATCGATATGCTAACTATTTTTATTCACCCATCCCAGAATACACTCTCTCAAAATTCATTTTGTTCGGTCATTCTCATATCGATTTCAGTTTCAGTCCGTGAGAATCTCCCAGACTGACCAAAACCTCCGAATTTTTTTCAATTTTCAAGATACCATCTCGAGTAGGTACAAACTACTGTTAGTCCACTTCTTAGGGTTAATTTTTTCATCGCCGCTCTCCATCAACTACCGAATCTTAACGTCCCGTTCGTCCTACCGAAGCTATAAAACCGCTACCATATTTCAGGACTATCCGAAATCTTATCGAGTGACCTGGGCAGTGCTTGCGCGTTGGGAATTGGTCGGCGAACGCAAAAGCGGATTCTTGCCCTTTTTGGGGTTGTTATTAGCAAAGGCGTGCTATGATTCACGTAATTATAAAGGGTAGGTGAGAAAAAATGCGATCTCGGCTTAATAACGCTGCAGCGGCTGGGGTAAAACACACTAATAATTATTAATTTTCTTAGGAAATAGAGGGTAGATGGTGGTGGTAGCAGTCAAAGTCAACATTTCTGGATGTGGATTAATTTTGATTAATGTTGGTATGGGAATTTTTCGGTAAGAACGATCGGGTATAATAGCTTCATCGCTCTTGAAGGAAATATCATGTAATATAGGACCACTGTTTAATTTTTGAGTCGTTAATTTTTTATTGTTTGGAATCATAAAAACTTGGAACGATTAATTAGGATGTGAAAGATAAATCATTTCATCTAGGAGTTTTGCGCAATACACTCGTAGGTTTAGATTCCTGCATCACAGGCTGAAGCATTTCTCTCAGTTTCAACTTCAGTACAAACGTAATAATAGATACCATACCTACTACAAGGGCGAATGCAGATTTAGCAGGGGGGTCACGTAAAGGCGATTCTTTGGCAGTGGCGTCTACGAATTTTAAGAAAATTGGAAACTTTTTCACAGGTTCGTACCAGGGGACGCGTCATCACCCCCATGACCTCACCCCTGAATCCGCCATTGCCTAATTAAGATCATAACTGAAGCGCAGTGTTTCACATATTCTAATTTTTAACTCGAGGGGGTTGAAAGTTTTGCACGAAATTCATCAGGTACCTTCGTCTCAAAGTAAATGAACCATGACAAAATACACATACTGAAAACCTCTTCAAACTAGCTAATTAAAAAAAAATCTTCTCGAAAATGTCTGCACGCCTGGGGAGAAGATACGAAGACTTTGCAAAAAAAGCACTACATGACCCACTTTTCCTATTCAAAAAATTTAGAGGGTTGATGTGGATGGCACAGGTTGCAACAAAAATCCTTCAGAAATGCATAAAAATCTGGTGAAAGTGAAACAAAAATTGACAAGTTTCGGGATTTTGATGCCTAAAATTTTTGTTCTGAGAAAATGAATTTGTTTCATAATTTTGGCTCGCACTGTAGATATCACCTCTGTGCCTCAAATCATAGTCACATTCGTACTTTTTCTTCAAATTCCTTCGATTCTAAGCTTGTCAGGAGTAACCATACCTCTAAAGTCTTCCATCTGGATGCTTGGTATTCCTATCATCATTAACTTTTCTTGGGAAAAAACACGTGAGATCAATCGCTAAAAGTGCATCCCAAAAACTTGGTTTTCCGTTTCGTGCCAGGAGCTATTTAACTTCCAATCAGCTTCTTATGATATATAAGGCACAGATCCGACCTGTCTCGAAGTACTGTTCCCATGTTTGGGGTGCGGCACCTAAACATATTCTGAAGCTGTTGGATTCTGTCCAAAAAAGGGCAATTCGTCTCGTCGGTGATGCATCGCTCACTAACTCGCTTGCTTCTCTGGAACACCGTAGAAGGGTTGGCGATCTGTCTCTATTCTATCGATATTTTCATGGGCGATGCTCTTCTGAAATATCATCAATCGTTCCTTCTTTGACAGTCTCTTCGAGGTTGACCCGTCAAGTTCGATCTTCCCTATGTGGTCACTTCAGAGACCTGCAGAACATCCCTTTTCAAAGACTCGTTCATCCAACACATTGCCTAGGAAGGTGTTTCACGGGGCATATAACCTCCAGAAATTCAAAAAGAATACCAATTCCTACCTTCTTTTCCTTTGTTCTCACGATGTTCTCTGAACACTGAAGGATATCTCCTTTCGTGGGAACCTGAACATAACAAAAAAAATCCTAAAAAACTGCTCGCCGCTCTCCAAATGATGATCTTTCAGAATCGCAGTTGATCAAGGAACTGTCTTCAGACCAATGATACTGAGTAATCATCTCCTATTGATTTATACACCGATATTTAGCTTTGAGTATCAAATTCGTTTTCTGAATAACAATAAAAAAACTCGTGATCAACTTATGTCACATTCATCCCCTACAACCGTGAAACAAAATCAGAAATCATCATCTTGAAAGCAGCACACGTTTCCTCTACGTCTGCATGCCCCACACTCAACCATACCAACTCCTGCTGCAGATTATCTCGAAAATGCTCTCTCAGCATCTTCCGATATCACTTTCACAATCTCAAAAATGCGACTATTCCCCTCGAGCTGCAGCCACCGAAAAAAAACCATCGGAAGATAAGACCAAATTCCGAATACTCATTAATCAATATGCACTAATGAAATTACCACTTAAAATAACAATGTAATGACGGTGCAAATCTGCTTTCTGGCTACACCAGACCAGCATCGTAAAATTTAGCATACACTTTGGTTTCCTATGACTTAATCAGAGTTAACTTACCTGATAAAATCAGCGCCTTGACTGACAATTTCATTAATTTCCATCCTGAGACAAGCACTCAATTAAAAGGGGGTCTTGATCACGTTTTCGCGGATGTAAAATGTTGGCTGCGGTGGGTACTTTGGCCTGTCCCACCCAGGACGAGCGCATCAGCGTAGTGGATTTGAGGATTCTTGATTCCACGACAAAACAATTTGTTTGGTGATATTGGAGGATGTTATTTGGTTTGTGGATGTGTAATGGTGGAAATATACTTGCTAATTATTGATTTCGTGCTGTGATATCGATGGGTAAGCACCATTTTGGCGACTGGGGAGTTTGAATATCTTCTTATGTGATCTACCGTGGTGATGTTGGCTTCTTGTGTGCTCAAGCGTTCGTTTACTTATCTTTTATTTTCAGTATTTTACTAATTATGACTTGTTTGCAGACTATTGGGAAGTTGTTTAGTGTTATTATTGTAGATCCTAAAGAATTTTTCAGTGGATGGTGTATTACAGACACAAATTCAAAGATGGAAATTATCATAGCTTCTGTTCGTGTTTGAAGATATGGTCAATGTTGTACTCACTCACTTTTCAACTTCTGCATCAGACCAACACCTTCTGAATAAATTCCCTGAGAAATATATTGGTTGTTTCCTATAAAATCTACATTTTCCGGATAAGAAAAACTTTATGAGGTTCGGAAATGTTCACTATTCCATAGAGGTAATCATTACGTACAATCGCGGACATACAATTAAGAGTTTTGTTTTCATGATATTATTGTTAGATATTTTTCTTTCAATGCTTCGTGTGATTTTTATCAAAAATTTTGAATGTTGCTTTTGTATGGGTCACCAAATTTATTCAAAAAAATATTGATTTATTTTTGTCCTAAAAACGGAGCTCCGTATGAAAAGAAGTCACCAGAAATTGTTGGTCATGAATTAAACGAAAAATTAAAAACTGATATATTTTTAGTATGAAATATCACAGTGATCTTTTCACACCCTGTATATTTGAACGCAAGAAACTTCCACGGCAAAATTGGGAAGAAATTAATAAAATGAAAACAGAAATAACAAATGTCTGAAATATCAAAAAATTATGATATTTTTCATATACCACTAAATGACGTCATATAAGGGTTGTTGCTTGACAATTTCAAAACAATGACATCTTCACTAGAAAAATATAGTAGAATTGAGTATGAAAATAAAAATATTTTCATACCATAGTAGGAAAAAAGAAATGACAAATATTAAACTTGAAAAAGGTATTCAATAATATCAATATTAGCAACAAATGAGTTTCAGTTGGAAAGAAAGTTTAAGTACAATTCTGTTGTAATCGCCCCAATATTGCTCTTTTTCTAATATAATAATTTTCAGTCTTAACATGCAGATATTTCATATGGACTGTCGAAAATACTCAGGTAAGATTCCTGTATCTCAAGAATCCCCACGAAACGCAATAGGGTTGATGACTTTTTGGTTCCCACACCCCATAAAAGATGGCGCTACATTGCAAAACCGTAAACAACTTTCAAATTATATACCTCACTATAATATTTCGATTCAGGAAGACACAAAACGACTTCGAAAAAAGCCCTCTTATTGTATTCGACCAATTGTGCGCGAATATATCCTGAAAGACAAGTCAAACAATGGGAATTGTTCAAGAAAAATGAAAAATGGTTCGTTCCGTATCTCAAGCTCAAAAACCAGTCCTCGTTAAGTTTTTTCTGCTGAAAAAATCATTCAGTTTCTCTAACCATCTCGACTTTCAGTTTCAGAAATCCATTAAATTCAATTTTGTATGTTCCGCAAATTATTTGGACACCGTAGATTTGCGGTTCAGGTAAAAATCGCTTGTCTCTTTTTGATAATGACCGTGCGGACCCGGCGGAAGGATAAGCAGACTTTTTTAATCACTTGTCGGATGAATTCCAGCAGTTTTTATTGAAAAAATTATAACTTACTATTTCACCAGTATGAAATTGAAAAAATGAACAAGTTAGGTAACAAATTCTAAAAAAATCATTGTTAATTTCTAGAAAACTTATAAGGTTTTCACTCCCAGTCTCTCAAACAGAAATAATTAAAATAAATTTAATTAAGATGTGATGCTCCTGCTTCAATCTTCGCACTAATTTGTCAGGAGCAAATTGGTTTGGAAAAAATTGTCGCCTAACATTAAAACTAAAGAAGGAAATAAATGAAAAGGATAATGTAACGTTCCGGTATCTATATCAGACTCCTTCTCCAGAGAAACTTGTAAAATCTTTAGAATTGTGTATTTTTTCGTTTGCAGTCTAATTGACAAATTAGTGCGAAGATTTAAGCAGGAACATTTCATCTTAATTAATTTTTTTTCAATTTTTTCTGTTTCAGACAGTACCTAGTATCGAAACGCAAAACTAAGCATAATAAACCTTTAATATTTAAAAAAAAAAATATTAAGAACTAATGATGAATTTGAGTAATATAATCATATTTTTATTTAATATTTTTATTTTATCAGAAGAAATTTTCAATATAAAAATTCTCCCTGTATCTCTGCACCCATAATTTCACCAAACGAGACAAATATAATAAATACCCCCTGGGGTAATAAAATTGAGGCAAATGTCAAAATAATGACGAGGTTAAGATATTTTCTCTGGACAATTTGCGGCCCCAAAAAGCCCACTTAACTTGGGAGTAATAAAATTTTACTGGCCCTCGTTAAATTTCGGATGATATACAATAAATTTGTCCGTCGGTATTGGTCTAATTATTAGATGAATAAAATAGATTGGAAATACAAATAGCGTTAATTGCCGAGAACGTTAAAAAAGTCTGGAATTTCTGGTATTTCAAACTTAGGCATGTTGAAAATCAACCCTCTATAAGCCAGCGGCTAAAAAGGGTAGACGTGTCTGGGAATCTCGATGGATGGTGGTTGTTTTGGCATGGTGGCGCCCTCTATGCTAAAAGTGTTCAACTTATTTGGTGGACTGATATTATGTGAGCTTCAGAAATACCTAATTATTTATTATATTATCAGTAGAGTAACAAACCAATATTTGATTTTCGTTTGTCAATGTTGAAGTTATTATTCTTTTTATTTTTGATTGAAACTTAGACAATAAAATAATTATATGTATAGTAAAGTTTACTTTCTTTGGATGTTCATAATTTTTTTCAACCATGGAATTTCAGTAGAAAAAAAGAAAATATATTAAAATATGATTATTTGGTACCTTCCATTTTATTTGGTTTACTCTCTAGAATAGATTGATTTTAAATAATTCAAATGCGTGAATGATATAGGAAAATTTAAAAAAAACACAGTTCAATTTATATATAAATTTATGTCGTTAATTAATATTATACCTATTCTTCAATAACTTTCAATGTGAACATATATTGGAAATATGAACTTGAAAGCATTTTCAATCAATTCAAAAATTCGTCAACACTTTTACCAACTCCTGAACCAAATACTATATTTGAATGAATAAAGCAGTTTAACTTTGAATATCTTTCGTTTTAATATCCTAAGTACTCAATGTTAAAAATATCTATTCAAAATGTAACGTTCATTCATTGTTTTTGTCTCAGGTAAACCTTTTTCTCAATGAATACCTTCTATCTCTCTTTTTCAGGGACAGTAAAAATTTAGACGTAATATATCATAGGACACCTGCTCTATTTCATCGAAAGTTACACCTGTTCCCTATTTTTGAGACACTGTTATTTTGTAATAATTATTTAATTTAAATATCAACATTTCTCAATT
Organism: Propylea japonica; assembly: GCA_013421045.1. Lineage (NCBI taxonomy): Eukaryota > Metazoa > Arthropoda > Insecta > Coleoptera > Coccinellidae > Propylea > Propylea japonica. The sequence goes on from CM024241.1 coordinate 83,274,670, forward strand.
GCCAAAAAAATGGAAGTGGGGACATAATAATAATTAAATTATCATTAGTTTAAAATCGGTGAATTTTTTTGATATTTTCAGAGGAAAGTTTTCCGTCACTATAGTAGTACTTCTAAGGTGCGGAAAAATAACAAAAATTGATTATAGACCCACAAGAATTATTTGAATATTAGTTTACATGACTTTACGATTATCAGACTAATATAAATGTAAATAGTTCATCAAAACATTTATAATTCATATTCAAAGTTCGGATCGGAAAATTCTAAACCTCAAAATTTCGTTAGCAAGCTGCAATATAAATTTATATATAACTAATAAATCATACTATTTATTCAATGGTTGGCTCAAACAAAAAAATAGGCAATAATATCATCACTTCGAAACTACCTATTGAGCTCTTCTTTCAAATTTTGAGTTCAATTAAATTATTGCAATTTTTCAAAATGTTATGAAAACGAAATTGTAGGTATCAAAACTAAATCCAACTTTTTGGCGTGAAATTTCAGTATCTGTTATATGACTATGTCGAAACGAAAAGACTGTTAAGTCGAGAATGATTTTATAATCATATAATAATAAGAATTGCAAACTAAGTTGAAGATTTATCACCGTTACATTGTCAAATTAAAATTAGAGTAACTGTTTTGTATGAAATGAAACGTCTGCACACATTAAGAACAATAATAATTTCATATAGATCATCTAAAAACCTCGAATAAATTCCAAAGTGAAAGCGTAATTGAAATTAATTTTCGATCAATAAAATGAATTGGTCAACACACAATAACAATAAAAACAAAAATACTAACTGCGACAAAGGTCTCTCATCTCAACTTTTTTATGAATCAACACCGTCCGCGCTTTGAATAGACCAAGTCCTCGTTACAAACACTCATTCATTACACCGGCGGCGTTATCCTACGTCCTACGACAATACAACCATCCAGCACGGTCTGAAATCAAAGTTCAGGTCTCAGGTAGGCATACACCGAAAGTGAGGCGACTCAAAAGCTTCCGGCCAGAAGCCCAGACCCGCGTCTATGCATCTGCAATGGGTCCAAAACGCAGCATCCCACGATCGGAGACTTTCGGCCTTGCTTTGCCATGCGTCTCACGTCGATGGCACGCGCTAACTGCAACCCTCACCTATGCGCACGCACCCTATTCCAGGTATGGTGGGGATCCGCCACCAATACAAAGAGCTTCTTCACCGTGCCGAACCAACATTTCGGGAGTAGAACTTACAGCTTCCACTACGCGCTCGCGCTTTTTCTACCTTAACGCCTCAAGTGCCACGCGACTTGTAAAGCTCGACTTACGGTTTCGGTTGTATAAAATCGGGAAGCACCCACGCTTAAGCTCAGTTTGACTCGTGACGTGCTACGAATCACATGGCTACCATCCTCCAGACCATGACTCTTGGACAACAAACGAAAATGTACAATTTGGTACAACAACAATCGCCTCAGAACTGTGTTATAGTTCCTAATTCACTTCAGAAACAAACTGTTATCGCTCAGAAACGTGAAATCGCCCCTAACCCGGTTGAGAGAAGTTCTGTTTTGGTCAACAACAATAATGATCTGAGATGCAAGAGGAAGATTCAGTTTATGCCTTATGGGGCTTCACCACAACAGCCTGCTTCGGTTGCTAGGAGGAACGCAAGGGAAAGAAACAGAGTGAAACAAGTCAACAATGGTTTTGCAACTTTAAGACAACACATCCCAGCAACTCTAGCCTCAGCTTTGTCGCCCCAAAGCGGAACTGGAAGAGGAGCAAGTAAGAAACTCAGTAAAGTAGAAACCCTTCGACTAGCAGTAGAATACATCAGAAGCCTTCAACAACTCATAGATGAACACGAAAACGATTCAACGTTAACCAGGGTGATGAACGAAAACACCATAGACAACAGGTACTACACCAACAGTCCAGATTCCTTGAATCAGCAATATTCCTCATACCCTATCTTGCTGGCGACACCATCTTGCTCAGAAGCATCAGTATCTCCTACGCCTTCGCAAGGTTCAGAAAGTTCCTACTCAGCAACGTCAAGTTACACGAACAATTTGTACCAAGAAACGTATGAAAACTACGAACCAAAGAGTCCAGTTGATGAAGAGCTGCTAGATGTCATATTCTCGTGGCAACAGAACGAGTAACAAGAATGTTAAGGTAGGTTGAATTTCTATCTTTCAAAATTGTTCACTTCAAGCTGATCCGTGATTTGAATTTCAAAAATTTTTCTGGACTTCTTTAATTTTGTACCAGAAAATTTAGAGCACTAGGTCATCTGGTTCTCTATAAACTCCTTGAAAATTTTCCAACACAAAAACTTCATGAATTAACTGACCATCAAAGGTTTTAATTCTCTGAAGTATTCAAGACATTTCCCCTATTCTCGAATGATTCAACCCAATTTGTTAGTTGATGGTATATGTAGAACTAATTGGTCGGTTTCTTTATGAGTTAAGCTATGCAGGGCATCATTGTCGGCACCAAATAAACGAAATGACAGACGTTCCTGTCATTGAAACCGTGAATAACACAGTTTCATGTTTGGTAACGACTTACATTCGAACCTTAGATTAAAAACTTGATCTGGATCACACAATTTAACGCTTGTTCGGTTTTTCAAAGATCTAGATGTTATCTATAAATTCCTGTATGATCTTCTGTACGATATAGAGGTTGATTAAACGTATCCGAACTTTTTCCCATAGGTCTTTTCTCGCGAACAAAATTTATTCACTACCTGTAACGTACCTGCCCGAGAAATTGAATAGTTCCTTATAGAATCGAACAAAAAGACTACCCGAGGGGTCTCAATTGTTACAGAATGTCAAGTTAGGATTTCCTTTTCTTCTACGGTATCAAAAGATATGCTACACACGTGCGTTTTCTAAGAAATTCCGTTGCATCTCCAGATTTATATTCGAGAAATAAATCAAAATGCAACAATGCGTATTTGGCTAGGACTGATCCCAAAAATCAACATCGTTTTTTCTATTTCTTCATTTCAGCATTGCGGTTTTTAAGCAGCTTTAATTTTGGCACTATCGGTGACTTTGTTTCGACTATTTTGACTTTGTGTTCATCCTGAGCGTAAAATGAATTTGTTTAATTAGTTTTTCCACAGAAACAACAATAGAGTTCGATTTCATTCATTTTATATTTCTCTAAAATTTTGATTCGTACTTTTCCTTTTCATCAAACACCAGGAACATCAATGAAATGTTCGCGTCTTCTCGTAGAATTTTGATCAGTGCGGAAACAATATTTACCGAGCAAATACCAGCTACTTCCTGTCTCCATAAGGATTCCAAAGAACAAATAAAACGCGAACACCTAACAAAATTTTATCAGTGAATTACTTGATATGAACTTGGTTTACCTGTTCCCTTTTTTATATTATACCTACCTGGCAGTTTCAATGCAGTTCTCTCCCTAATTTCTTTATTCTCAATGCGTTTTTGTGTGTCGAAGAAAAGAATCTCGATGAAGGGTCTTGGTAGACTTGTTTCGTAAGAAGTTCCTTCTTGAAAGAAATTCACCTTAGGGCAATATTCTTTTAGCAACGCAACTCTTATCGGAACAATACTGTCTGGAAGGAGACTTAGAGGTCTTTGCCCAGTATAGTTCTTTTTTTCTAAAGAATTCCGTCCTGCGTTGACATTCTCATTTATTCTTTCATACTTCTTCATTAACATGAAGTGATTAAAACATTTTTGAATTGATCAGTTTCTCTACCGAATCTATAATTATTATTCTTAATTAATTCCGGAGTTGAATAATCATTGAGTTTTTCAACACTAACTTATTTTTATTTGGATTAATTAGTCATTAAATCCTCAACATTTAACACCTCGACAAGGAGCAAATTTGTTGAATTAATCGCTTCTAAATTACAACAAACGTATTGACTTGAAGTCATAGGAAAAAAATAAATTTATGACTCTGAACGAAATTTAATGAATGATTTTAGCATTCGCTCTACTATAATTTCACTCTATAAATATCTTTGATGTTGTTATTAATGTTTATTTTTTTGTTACAGAATTTCTTGGCCAGTTGACTCCTGACAATAAGAGAGTAATAATCCCAGTGCCTTTTGAAAGCCAGTGATCTACAAAAATTACTGTCCATTTTCAGAGTTTATACAATTGTTTTCTAGTCATTTTTGTAAATTTTTTGTACATATTGTTAATATAGTTGGTTAAGTTGTAGAATTGTTGATAGTTTGCCATGAAAAATCCATTCCATGAAGTATTTTATTGAAAATTATTGCTGTTTTGGTGCATTTTCGATGAATCGTTGATCGAACAAGTTTATTCATTAAAATATTTTGAAAAAATTCTCCGATTTAAATCTGTTATTATGTCTTAAGAAGCTCCTTATTAGGTTAAGAAGTTTTTTAATGTGTAAGTTTGTTGAGAGCGAAATTTCCATGACCAATCCTATGTATTTTAAGTTATTTTTGTACAATTCTATTTTTGATACCGAACAATGAGAGTTTTCTCATGAAATAAATACTGTATTATATTTTAATATCTGTTTTATTCAATCACTCATCATTTTGAAAAATGATCATTCTACACATGACTAATAAAATTGAATATGAAAATGGCCCTATTCAAATAATTTTTAGTCATTGATCTTGTTGCGAAAAGTTTGAGGGTCAGACATAAACAAGCATTCGTTTGAATTAAATAACTCAAGGAACTTGAAATATTGAGAACAGGTTCCAAACTTGTATAATAAATTATTAAATTAAATAATTAAAAAAAATACAGAACTGATCGAAATAAAAGTTGATATTTTTTCGTGATGTATTTCATTTTCTGTGAAATTTATTGATCATAATGTTTTTTCTTCAATAAGTAGTTGAATCAAACAGGAGTTGAGTTTGTTTGCGCGGCACAAATTCATGGGTTATTCTTGTTACTTCGGTGTAATAAAACATTTGGAGTACCTTATTAAAATATAGAATTCAAAGATATAATTGAAAAGGAAAAAATATGCTTTATTTCTCTGCTGCTAAATTTTTTATATAGAATCGACTGCAGATACAATTTATTATTCAAAATTTGACATTGAAATTCATATACATATACAAAGTGAGGTAAAACCGCTTCTAGATGAGTATTGTTTTATTTTCTCCATAGCGTGTTTTGCTATCTAGTTTCAAAAATTTATTAGTTAGGAAAACGCGCAAATGTTACATGCAATCGTGCAAAATTCTCATCGATAGAATTTCAATATTTTTTTCGAATAGGTACCTAATTTAGTTCGGGAAAAAATTATATTTATTGTTCATAAACATCAAAATACATAAGTTACACAAGGTAAATACAATAATAGTTTAATATATAATTAAGCATATAGGTACTTTTGTTCCGATAAGGACATAAGAAAGCAAACGGAGTTTTATAAATTGAAAATATACATAATTTCAAACTAGTTAAGCTTTGTGCAAAACCCAATGTTTTGAAATAGTGTTATAGATGGTACTTATTAGAAACAGATAACTCTGAAATTATCATTGAATATAATAATAAATTAATATTCAATGGATAAAGAACGATTTCAACCCAACTATCAAAGCTTTTATTCAAATACTAGCTGATCTGGCAAACCTAGTTTTGCCACTCGATGTAATTTCATTTTTTGTCCAAATGTCAAAATCATCATATCCCAAAGTACTCTATCACTGCTTGATTGGTCGTAAAAAAACAGGAAAGCCTTCCATTTTTTTCTGAACAACTTTTTGGGAATATTTTTTTGTATAAACCGTATAAACCTTGCCCTGGCAATTATGAACTCAACAAAAAAATAATTATCCTTTTGGTGCAGTCGTTTGAAAGATATGGCATTTTGACGGTAACCATAGATCCTGTTTTATTAATATAGATCAACATAAGAGGCATCAATCTGTTTTGAACAAAACTGACTCTAATATGCCCATCACTGTGACTGTTCTCCAATCTAAAGATGCTCAGGAGATAAATCGCATACCATATAAGTAACGAACAAGATCAAAAGTTGATTCGACAACCTGAAATTCTTAACCGACCAATGAAAACATCCAGATAAACTAGAGGCAAAAAATAAAATTTCTAGGAAATAAATTATAGCCGCGATCGAATTCTTTCGCAATGCGTATCATGGCACAATTTTTGCCGCCGATATATCAAGTTCTGATTAATTAAAACCGGTGGAAAGTCCGAAAAAACAGGACGAAAACGGCCTGCATGCGTTTATGTAAAAGAACGCAAGGTGTTTCTTACGCAGACCGCTGAGGCGCGTGCCCAAAAATACACCTGCCCGGACACATGTCGATATGCTAATATTGTCATAAGATTTTTTCATAATTAGAGATTTCAGGTTCTTGAAGAAGATATCGGATGCGAAATGAACGGACCTGCGTAGCGGTTTTTGTGTTTGCTTATAGTATACGGAATACGGATCAATTAAAAATGAATTAAGCCGAGCGATAGCCGTAAGAAATTGGCTCGGAAATTTTAATTCCGTGTTGGAGGCTGTTGGTGATGTTGTTTTGGTTGGTACTTTGGTTTGGAGTAAACTTGAGAAAAAGTTGGTTGCAATTGAAGGTTGACAAAAAGTTAAATCATCTGCATACGCGCTATTTCGATGTATTACGACATTTTCATGTTTTATTATAGAGCAGATGCGGTTTGTTCGACTTGTTGTTTTTGTCGAAGGCAGGTGATTATTTCTACCGTTTCTTGAGTTGGACTTTAAGTTATCAACTTTTCCTAAAGCGTTCGAGAGTTTTCCTTGAGTTCCATTATTTGATCTTAAACTTTTGATTATAAACTATAGGCGTTACGAAGATCCATTCTCTATTCAATTCCATTTCTTGTCAAATTTGATTGACCAATCAACGAATCTGTATTTTACTAAGCAGAATTACGCAATAAAAATTTAAGAAAGCCCTGAGTAGGAGCTTTTGAGCACTCGTTCATTTGTGGAGCAATAATGTTATAAGCTCTAAATTTTGTATTGGACTTGAGATTTATGCTCAGTACATGGATAAAAATCTCAGCACGGTCGGAATCATATTCTGGAAATTATTCAAAAAAATTAAATATGTTGAAGATCGATAATTATAAAAAGTTAAATTCTATGGTTCTGATGATGCGATCCTCTTGAAATTTTGAATGGTATATAAATCTCCAATCACAAAATGAATTTTACTCAATCGGTTATCTTGTTATGGAGATATTAAGATTCTTCTTTTCAATACTTCAATTGAATTTTTTATGGTTCTGTTAACACTATGACCACAAAAGATTGCATGAGACTTATTATGAGCATCTTGCATGTGACCGCACAATTTCATTTCGATTGTTTCTGTTTTTTCTGAGATATTGAGGAACAAAAACTTTGAATGGCCATATTTTATGGAACACCCTGTACGATTTGACTGATTAACAACTCAACCGCGGCATTTGGGAATCCAAATCACCCTGAAGATTTTAAGTCTGTAGGACAATCCCTTCAAAAGTAATCGTGCTTATGGCCCTACGAACAGAATTTAATTTGACCACGGATTCGTCATCAGGGAGTTGAACCCTTTCGTTTGAGACCAATTTTGGCTCAAAATTGGAAAATTACAGACATTCGGGCAAAACGATATAGCACTCGTTTAATTAGAACGAGCGCTCAAAAACATTGATTCGTTTCAAAGTCTCAAGTAAGACCCCGATAAATACCAATCAATTCTATCGCGTCGGGCTCATCTCCACGCCATCGTTGAATGAATCTCCCGCACTTTCAATCGCCGCCTATTTATCTCAATAAAAACAACGAATCATTATGACGAGCTTCTTCTGGAGAAATAAAATGAAGAAATGAAGAAATAATATAAATGAATTGATTCATTGTAAGTTAACATGTTCAATTTGAGGATCTGAAATATCTGTTGTCATCATAGAAAAAAGTGATATACGTATTCGAAATAATAGTAAACTTGTGGTTGAGTGGGGATTTTTGGAGAATATGAGCATAATCTATTTCGAGCAGAATATAAAGTTATAGATGCAGCAATTAACCAGAGATCATCACGTTTTTAAGTATGAAGTAAGACCCCGATAGATAGCAATTAATCCTATCGCGTCGGGCTCATCTCCACGCCACCGTTGAATGAAATTCCTCGCACTTTCGATCGCCGTTTACATCGCGATCTAGCGCCGTCTTTTCCGGTCCCGTCTGCTACTGCCGACCTCACCAGCCTTGACAACAAGCAGGACAGAGAAAAGGGGGCCCGGTTGCCTTCTTACGACGTCGCCAAAGACGGCAGTTGGATTCGCGCCATTCCTCCTCGCTTCCACTTCCTTGTTTCCGTTAAATGCAAGACGAGGTGGTGTGCACTTGTACTGAATGAGACCGAGCTGGTCCTTTTGTGTTGCATCCAGCGAGTTCAGATGCGTCCCCTCGATACAGGGTTGCTGCTCTTGGTAACCTTCACCTTGATATTGGTACTGATTGTTGAGACTTTGACGAAGAAAGTTGGAGAACAATTTTATGATAAAAAAGCTCTTCGGAAAAGCTGATGGTTCGTGTATGCTGGGATTGTTCTTGAGCGACTGTTTTTATGAAGAAGATGCTTTAAAATTGCACATATACAGGGTTGGATAATAAGTGAGACAAACATTTCATTAACTTGTCATCTAAAAAAAACGTTTTCGAAATACAGCGTGTTGAAATTGAAAAAGAAATTGTTCTTCGGATCCTTTAATCCTACAGCTTTCATGAGGATTTCCTGATCATAATAAGCTTTCTTTTTGCGAAATTCTTATTTCAAGGTAATTTGTGAAGGTTTTAAGGGTTAGTGGGTGTTTTCCCCCAAACGTAGAAAGTACGGTTTCTGAGACGCCCATTTCAACCGCCAATGTTTTTTACACAAAATAGGTACCCCTGGTCACATGATCTAAAATCGACCGTTTTCGAGAAGAATAAATTTTTATGTTGAAAAGTATGGTCAATTTCTTGAAATACAGTGGAACTTCCCAATAACGAAAACGCAAAAAAATTCGTTATAAAGAAATTTTGTTATACAGAAAATTTGTTTCTTTAGTCGGCAATGTCGCGGTCGACTTCACTGATAAATTTAAGTTTATCATTTAAACTTAAGCATTTCCTTTTAGAGATTTTCGCACAACTTTCACACTATCGTAATGGTTAGATTAAAACCAAACAGCCAGGGGTGTATTTAAAACTGTTTCAGAAGGTTCTCTTGCCTACCGTAATGATTTAGTTTAAGGTCGGGATTATATATAATAATTATACCTTCTTACCAATACCCATTCAAAGAGTGATGTTCTTTGAATATTTCGTTATAGAGAGAATTTACTTCGTTTTAGAGGGTGTTTTTAACATGGAATTTAGATTCAAGGCGCAATGTCTTGTACAGAATTCGTTATACAGAGAAATTCGTTTTACAGGCGTTCGTTGTAGGAAGTTCCACTGTAATTCTTTTGAAACTTCTTTACCCACAGTCAAAAAATTTACCATTTTCTTCAACATAAAAGTTGAATTGTCTCAACAATCAACTTAAGAGCGTATGACCATGTGTACCTCTTTTGAGTAGAAAATAGTAGATACTTTTTCCATTAGCGTAGAAGTTAGAGAAAACCCTTCAAAACCTTCAGCTAACTTCGTCAAATAACTCGAAAATACCTAATTTGTCTCAATATTATGGTCAGAATTGGAAAAATGATAATATATAAGTAAATAAATCCTGACCCTAGAAAAAACCGATAAAAACATTGTCTGATAGTGAAAAAGCGTTTCGCTATAACTGTCTACATATCATCTGAAGAAGAACCAGCTCTGATGAAATAATCAACTCACAGATAAAATTTTTTCAGTACTAATGAATTCCGAACTATAAAAAAGAATCATTTCTACTGCTCTAAAAACCGACTGATGTAAAAAAACTGTTTTAATCATCTCCCAGAAATAAATGACTTTATCACTGACCATCATCAATCAGGCTTCACTCCATTCGTCAATCATTAACCAAGTCACTCTTCAAACTAGATCTGAAAATGAATCCGACAGTGTCTGTAAGCAAATACTATCTGCGTTTTATCGGCAAAGACGATACCGGTTCTTCAGCGGCATGAATATGCTAATGTTTAGTCCTGAAAGCGGTGCCTGTGATCTTAATCCTTAGATTAAGGGGAAATTCGGCATAATATGGATCTATTATTTTTCTTGTGATTACGATTCTTGTACGTTGAATAGTTCACATAGAGGTGGTAATCTACGTTATTTGGTATTGTGCTTTGTTTTAAGATTTTGCCGATGTTTATCAAATGAATGGAAATGGGTGTATGAACTTGGGTATCAATGTCTGGATTTTTGACCGATGGCGACCATAGGCGTATCTAGCCTCAGTTTTCAGGGGGGGCCGCGGCCCCCGATGTATATTGTGATACCTATAGGTAGTTTTTGATTTGAATCTTTCAGGGGGGGCAGAGGTAATTCACCTGGCCCTATCCCTAAATACGCCAGTGATGGCGACGCCAGCTTTTCGAAACAGAGGGCCAAGCAGGGGCATAACGAATTAATTTGTAAAATTTTGATAAACATTTGCCATATATTAGGGGGGTCAGTTTTCCTCCTTTTTTTTGTTTTTGAGTAACCTATATACTTCAATTGATATGTGATATGGTCAGATTTTTCTGAAAGGTTTTCTTGTTGGGATATAATTCAATGAAAACAATAATTTACTGTTACTTAAAAAAAACATTATATGTTTCCGATCTAAAAATATAAAATATGTCATAAAATTCCAATGCCATTCTGTAATCTTTCAAAGTATTTCCTTCATTTTAGAGCGCTCGTTCAACTTATACCAGTACTATATAGTTTTGCCCAAATGTCTGTAATTACCGAAGTTTTGGCCGAAACTGATTTCAAACGTTAGGGTTCGATGTCCTGATGACGAATCAGTGGTCAAAATCAATTATGTCCGTGGGGACGTCCGTTCGTCCATAAGCACGATAACTTTAGCAGGAATTGTCCTAGTGACTTTAGGTTTTCATAATGAGTTCCCTAATGTCGCGGTTAAGTTCGTTAACCAGCCAAATCGTACAGGGTGTTCCATAAAATATGGGCATTCAAAATTTTGGTTCCTCAATATCTCAGACAGAACAAAAATCATCTGAATGAAATTTTACGGCCAAGGCAAAATGCTCATTCATAATAAACATCATGCCAAATTTTGTGGCCATAGTGTTAACAGAACCATAGAAAATTCAATTGAAATTTTAAAGACAAGAATATTCATATTTCCATAACAGTAATCCGATTCGAGAAATCTATTTTGTGAATGAAGATTGATATACTGAATGTTTATGCAAAATTTGAAGAGGATCGCATCATTTGAACCACAAAATTTTTTTTTTAAATATCTATTGATTTCATATAAAATTTTTTTTTCGAATAATTTCCAGATCGTGCTGAGAATACGCAAAAACCCGGAAACGAAGGCACACAGCCTCACAGGCAAAATCATCAGTCTGCTTCTGACTCTTTATTTTTCACCTTGAGTTTTGAATCATCCTGTATAGTAAGAGTTCATACTGTACGGTCATATTCCATCAATGCAAATCGAGATAGGCTGCTTTAAAAACCTTTTTTACTAAGGATGCGTGAATTATACAGGGTGTTTCATCATAAACTGGACAAACATATATTTTCGTGTAGAGGACATCGGGAGAATCATTTTTGCCTCATACAAAATATCCCGTTTTCGAAGCATAAGCGAGATACAAGGTGTTAAACGTCATTTTGAACAAGATTCTTATGAGTGTGGTCAGTTATGTATAAAACTTAAAGTAACGGTTTTTGGTCAAATCTCAGTATTTTTGAGTCCTTTATTCAGAAAAGTTGACGAACTCCGAAAAAAATTTACAAAATGGCGGAAGACCTGCAATGTTCCAAATTTTTTTTAGCGGTTGTCAAATTGACTTTTATTTTCTGAAGGAACACAATTTTCTAAGAATTTCTGTGAAAAAAATTTTTCAAAAATCGAACACAAATTTTTTTTGTGTCTACAGCGATGAAAAAATTTCACTCGAAATGGATGAAATTTTGTATAATTGTAATTCTTGAATTATCAATCACGAATATGAAAACAGAATTGTAAAATATCGAACGGTTTCGTTATTACAGTGATTCAAATGTTTCGTTCAGACCTCTGAAATAATGAAAAAATTTGTATTGAGTTCTAGAGTCAAAATAATTAAATTATTGGCATGTCCAAACATTCTAGATGAATTTATACAAAAAAAATCAGTGAAACTTAGTTGGGACTCGAACCGACGTAGGTATTAAATGGGGAAATGGCACTGTTCTAAGCATATTATTATAATATTCGTTGCCAGGCAACGGTAGTTCGTAGTTCATAGAGTTGGACATTTATTCGAATTTCAGTGAATATAATTTAGCCAGTAGTCAAACTCTATGAACTACGATCTACCGTTGCCTGGCAACGAATATTAATATCCTTAGAACAGTGCCATTTCCCCATTTAATACCTACGTCGGTTCGAGTCCCAACTAAGTTTCACTGATTTCTTTTGTATAAATTCATCTAGAATGTTTGGACATGCCAATAATTTAATTATTTTGACTCTAGAACTCAATACAAATTTTTTTTCATTATTTCAGAGGTCTGAACGAAACACTTGAATGACTGTAGTAACGAAACCGTTCGATATTTTACAATTCTGTTTTCATATTCGTGATTGATAATTCAAGAATTACAATTGTACAAAATTTCATCCATTTCGAGTGAAATTTTTTCATCGCTGTAGACATGTAAAAAAAATTTGTGTTCGATTTTTGAAAATTTTTTTCACAGAAATTCTTAGAAAATTGTGTTCATTCAGAAAATAAAAGTCAATTTGACAACCGCTAAAAAAAAATTGGAACATTGCAGGTCTTCCGCCATTTTGTAATTTTTTTTCGGAGTTCGTCAACTTTTCTGAATGAAGGACTCAAACATACTGAGATTTGACCAAAAACCGTTACTTTAAGTTTTATACATAACTGACCACACTCATAAGAATCTTGTTCAAAAATGACGTTTAACACCCTGTATCTCGCTAATGCTTCGAAAACGGGATATATTGTATAGGGCAAAAATGATTCTCCGATGTCCTCTACACAAAAATATATGTTTGTCCAGTTTATGATGAAACACCCTGTATAAAAATAGTGGGTAAAAAAACAAATTTAATCACTTTACCTGGAACTCGATCAGTCGAACAAGAAGAGCAATCGGCTGAACCAACAAAGAGTCGAATCCATTACACCAAAAAACGTAATGCGGTTTCTTAATATTCACACCTTATTTATCTCTTCTCATCTCGAGATTGAACAAAAGAATCGGCTGGATAAGCAAGCGTAATTTTGTGGCATTTCCGATTGAAAAGACGCACTTAAAGTCCTAAAGCTGCTCGGCTAGGTGTTGTTATATCAAATGATGATGGTTTTTTGTTTCTAGGTAGATTTGATTCGATTTGTTATCCAGTTGATGGGTGTTTCTGCTGGATGGTTTTTAGCATGTACCATTAGACCGAAGGTCTGATTCATTTGGGATGGTAATTTCCAAAGACGATTACACTGGTCATCTTTAGTTTTCTCGCAATTTTTTTGGATAATGTGGGAAAGCATAAATTAGGTGGAGAAATAGCCAATTAAAGCACTTTATCGACAGTAATTGTCTTGTCGCGTTAGTTATTGTTTTATTTATCGAGAGTTCAAAGGGCAGTCAAACATTGCTCCTTCCAGCAGAATTGACATGTTCATACAGCGTAACAGTAGAGTAACGTAACTCGTCAATATCTCTTGTTCCAAAAATCGATAAGGAAAATCCTAGTTGATTTTTAATTGCAAAAGCAATTTATTCAATGCTATTTTGAATTTGATACCTATTTCTCACCTTCTTCGCACCGCAATTCTCTACCTCATTCTTTCAAATAGGAATACAGGTTTGGAAATTCACATCTGAAACATACGATATATAATGCATCAGACAGAGAATTCTTCCGTCAAGTTGCACAGATGAATAGTCGAGACAATCACGAGCTGTAACACATTGAATTCCGTTGTCTTATAGCAATTTTCTAGTATTTTCACTATCTTATCGTTGGGAGGAGCATAATTCATTTAGTATGGTAGGCAACAGTAAATACTTGAGTCGAGTATTACGGGCAGCCTGAGAAATTAAATATTTCTTTACGTGTACTGCAGGTTCCCTACCATACTGCGATAAGAGAGAGACAAGACTAGGTTGTTGCAATAAGTCAATGGAATTCATTCAGTTACAGCACGTGATTATCTCGACTATTCATCTGTGCAACTAGACGGAAAAATTCTCTGTCTGATGCATTGTATATCTTATGTTTCAGATGTGAATTTCAAAATATGTGTATGAATTGTGATACATCTAGTGAAAGGTAATTTGATTAATTCTTCAGCGATGTGGCTAAAAGTAGAATTGGTTGTGGTTTTTTTTATCGAGAATTTAGGAAAAAATTTACAATTTGTGATTGCAGAGTACTGCAATCAGACCATTACATATTCTCAGTGGCGTAGTAACGCCACCACGGGCCTGTGTTCAAGATATTTTCCGGGCCCCTACCCTCACTAGCAGCGCTGTCTGCTGGTTATATAAATAAAAAAATTAGATAAGAACAAAATAAAACCACATTTAGTTTGTCACTTATATTAGAATAGTGACAATACAAAGTAGGTACGTGGGTATACCTTCCACATATAAATATAACCAACTAACAAAATAACAACTACATATACCTAAGCAAAATGAAAACAAAAAACAAAATAATATTAAAACCAAATTAACATATAAATATATTATTAATATAATAAACACAAAAAGAGATAAAAAACAAAGCGCAATCAAAACTTTTTTTGCGGGCTTTCCAATTTGCAAAATTTGTCACAATATTAGGTATACTTAATGTTCGGGCAACTTCATTTTCTATAGAAATATTTGAAAATAATTCTAGCAAGATTTCTTGAGACAAGTAACGAAGTAACTTGTGAGTTATATCTTCGAGCTATTAGGCTCTTTTTTTCTAATTATTTTTGGTTTATATAGAAGTGTTAGTGACCAATTACTAATTCGAACATTTATCCCTGATTATATACCGAAGATTATTTGAAATAATAATCTGATAACTGGGCGATACAATTCACAATTCACTTAGTTTTCAATTTTATCAGCAATCCTCAAAGACTGACCCGCATTTTTTCATATTAAGAGAGGCGCCTAACGAAAAAATCAGCCACTTGATGAATTATAGAACTCACCTTCAACACTTAAAGTCCAGAAATTCAAAAAACAAAAAAAGTCAAGAATTTTGAGATCTTTCACTCTAAACACACTCACAAGCACAACGTCCTTTCAAATTCGAATAGGTACTTATTTCTCTAGAATTGGAATAGAAGTGAAATGATTTCGCATTTTCCCCCTAGTCCCAAAAAAAATTTCCCTATGTACATGAAGAATCCTACATCAAAGAAGCCGCTCAAAAAGAAACCGCCCCAATAAAGCGATCATCTGGTGACGTTAATGTAATGTAATTATCCCCTAAACAGAATGCCGACACGCTTCATGCAAAGAGTTCGGTACGATTTGTCCAGGTCGCAAAATTGATTACGGGGATAGCAATTTTCATCAAGAAGAATATAAATATAAATAAGGAATTGTTGATTCAACGTTTTCATTTGTGTGCGATGTGGTAAATTTTAATAACATTCATATTTCTGATATTAATTGATAATTTTAACTAGAGTTTCGGAGATGAGTTGGTTTTAGTACAAAATGAAGGATTTATTCTGCAAGAAAAAATAGTATAGTCGTCCCAAGCCAAGCGTACAAAATTTATTTACGAGTTACGTTATTTTTTGGTACGCTGTATTATTTTCCATCTAGCTTCTTTCGTTTATTGTGGGTAGCGATAACACGCTGTTCCCTAAGGAACAAGTGAACAAAAACGATCAACTCTGCCTCAGTATGCGTTGAAAACAAAACATCAACACCACTTGACCCGCATATCCCAAGTGTCTCTCCTAATTAAAATATACGGTGAAATCTTCCGCAGCACCAGATTTGATATATCAAAAAAAAATTATTCGAAGGTTATTTCCGCCCGCGGCAAATCGAACGCTAGCCGGAATGTTTGGCGCGTGTAACTCGCATAAAAAATTTCCATCTTCCAGCTATTTATCTGATGGATTACACGTTAATTCGAGTGTTGGCTGCCGCAAATTAGACATCGTCTCCGAATAATTAAATAATGGCTACGCACAGTTCTCGATTAGAATAATTTCGATGGGAGAGTCGAATGATTCGGGCTCGCATTCGCGTTACTAAAATTCCCACCTAAGGCGAAGATACGAAACGCTAAATAGTGGCCTCTTAATTCCGTCAAATGATCGTAATCTCATTCCAATTAATAATTATAATCAAAACGACGAATTTCAACATTTTTCTGAAGCGGTATACGCTGAAACACCTGTAATTATTCTAATGTCTTCCAAAGGTGGGCTATGATGGTAGCCACAGTATTTGCAAGATACCTGCGTTTGCAGTTAGGCCTGCAGGTATCACTTAAAGAACATGGGAAAAGCGCCCGATAATACATGTCGCTTCTGTCAGGAAGCCACCGAGACAGCCAGACACCTGCTATGCGAGTGTGAAGCTGTTCACCAGAAACGGCTACGGCATCTTGGTTCCTGGTTCCTAAAGCCTGAACAAGTAATGGATGTGGCCCCCAGAAAGGTGGTGAAGTTCATTGAGACTTTGCTGCCTGACTGGTAAACAGCGCGGGGATGCACAATAGATCTTAAGGTCAAGGTGCTCGCAAGGTCGGTTTTGATCTGTCGCCCCTCCTCTAATCTAATCTAATCTAATCTAGGCCTGCTTTCTTATCAGAGGTCTGTGGTTTATAGGAGAAAGTACCCTAAGTGTCCAAGTGTCGTAACATGTCAAGTTTATTCAATGAGTGGATTTTTATCATTACGTCAGAATACTTACAGTTTCTTTCATATGTCAATCATGTCTCTAAGTCTTGAATGAACACTTGAAAAATCAAAACAGGATTGGCAACATCAGTAGGTATAGGTATGCAAGTTGCAATTAAAAATGAAGATGCCACATGCCACCTCTTTCATAGAGAACTAAAAGACCAAGAACCTCAAAGGTGCAAACTACACTATGAAGCCCCAAACACTAGTAATCTTCTCTCGTAAAATAAAACTTTGTTGTCACTCAGACATCAAATTTATTTTTCCAATGAATACATTACATATGTCATAGCACTAATGTACCATTAAGTTTTGGCACAAAAAGCTTCTTAAGATAGGGAGAAATCAATTTTTGAGATCTCCATTGGAATTGTTTCTCATTATTGTCATTTGATGAATAAAATAAATATATTCTTTTATCAGTTTTCATTCCGTCATAAGATCGTTATCTTATTCCAATTAATAGGTAATTATAATCAAAACGACAACTTTCAACATTTTTCTGGAGCGGTATACGCTGAAACACCTGTAATTATTCTAATGTCTTTGATGGGGTGTACTAAATGTGGGCAATGATGATATTTGCAAGATACCTGCGTTGACAGTTAAGTTAAGTTATAGTTAAGTTAAGTGTGCATATGTCGTAATAAGTAGGTACCTACAAGCTTTTTTAATGAGACGATTCATATCATTTAGTTAGTGTTCACTCTGGATTGACAAAATCATCAGTAGGTATCAATACCACCTCTACATCGCGAACAACAGTCATTTAAGATAAATACATTTGCTTCCCCTACTGGATATTTTTAAGTAACTCAAAAATGCGAGTCCCATCAAACTTGGGTAATCGCCTCTTAAAAATTCAATGTATGTTTTTCACACAGAATATTGAATTTAATTCAATGTAAAATATACCTTTGGCTTCAAGAAGAAGAAGGAGAATTATAAAAAACGATAAATAAATTTTTATTTATATGTTACCCGCTTAACGTCACGTTGAAGTCTCCGATAAAATTTCATCAATTCTTCATTATCAGAAGTTATTCATCATTATTTCGAAAATTAATCCGATATTCAGGAAAATACCGTTGATTTTGAAATATGTGGGTGATGATTACCCATTATTATGGGTGTCTAGACAGAGTTTCTTGGAACTGGGAGCCCTTTCAACCATTAGGAGGGCTTATAAAACTAGATCAGGCTCTCCATGTAATGTTATTTTAGCAGATTTTCGAGTAACTGTCCAGACAAGTATAATAATCTAGAAGATGGAAGGAATTTCAAGAAAAAGTATATTATGACTCACATTTGAGGCACCGAGATGATACTCATTATGCTTTATAATTTCTTGTATTCGTTCTGCTTCTGTTGTTCTTCTTTTCCAGATTCAATTTCAAGAAGTGAAACCAGACGAAAGGAAAAAATATCCCAATGGAAAAAAGGTCTTTGATATAAATATTTTAGCTTATTCTTCTAACAAATACCCACAACTATGCAATCACTACACTTATGCGAGGATTTAACTGAATTCTAGTCTCCTACAGTGTGCTAACTATATTTTCAATAATTTTTTTCTTTGACAAAATTATTCGACTTTGTTTTTCATACTGATGATTTTAGACATACGAAGGAGCAATGAAGATCTGAAGGCTCCCAAAATCTTTTTCAGAATATTATTGAAGAAAAAAGCAGAAATTTATTCTCTAGTGAGTTAATTAGCTTGAATCAAAAATACTTACTGCATTTTTGTTAGTTTTCTCCATCAGTTTCCATTGATCTTTTTCACTTTACTGTTATTACTCATTAAAGTGATAATTTTTTAGGTAGAGCTCTGAAAAGTGACTTTTTGTGTAGAAACTAATGTTCAGGACCTCTTAAAATGATTTATATGAAAACTAAAATGAACTGAAATGAAATATGTGCCAGACTTTTTTACAACTACGAGTTTCAAACACGTGTACACCAATTTTCCAGTCACCGATCACCAACAACATCTCAGGTGTATCCGAATATCATCTCGAAGAATGTCATTCAAAAATCTTCTAACATCCAAAAGACCAACGCAGTTCCACCAACATTAATCAAATCATCACAATGCCCAGCGATCTTTCTTGACACCGTGAATGCTAATTCGGCATCTTCCGACACACAAGGTATCACAGAAACTCGCAAAGGTCGGCTTTTTGTACCGTTTGCGATAGAAAGAAAGAAAGAGTCCACTCAAGTGGCGGTGTGTCCCAAGGATCAGTATCGAATCCCCTGCAATTCCACGCTACATTAGCTCCAGTACAAGACCGAAATTCAACAAATCGATGAGTATGGTCCAATGGACGACGTAATTTTAACACTGGCAATTTTCTACGATTCATTGTGCGTCTCAGATGAGCCGTTTTGTGCAACGATATTTTTCGAGTGCCGGCACTCGAGAAGTTTGCGTTACGTTTAAGTACGTGACGTGATGATAGTTGAGTCGAGGACCACACGTAACGGCAATTGTTGCGATTTCGATTGTGTTATTTTAGATTTTCTTTGTTGTGATGGATTTAGTTAATTTGAGAAATTTTGCTACGTTCTTTGCTTGAATGCAGGTTTCTTGCACTGCGATTAGTATTGTCTGTTGTGATATTTTTAGTTCGTAGTGTTGATACCTAGGATATCGATTTCTGAAAATCATCTTGCAACTGAAATTTTTTGCCAACATTATCTATTTGTTTATGTTTTATTAATCTATTTGTATAACAGAAACAAATGTGAGCCAGGTACCATTTATTGCAACTAACACAGGAGCATATAGAGACAAAAATAGCATCAACAATATACTCTGATGCCCGTATAAATTTAGAGATTTTGGATTCGTTTAAGGGGTTGTTTTTTTTTCATGATGATAGTTGAATCGAGGACCACACGATTTCGATTGTGTTATTTTAGATTTTCTTTGCTATGATGGGTTCAGTTGATTTGGGAAAGGACCCCGCACACTTACTTAGGAAAAGCGGGTCCAGTGAATTTTCCTAATTTTTACATATTGTATTTATACCAACCTTAAGAATAATATATCAGATTTTCACGAAGGTCTTACATCTGGTTTGTTCTATAGGGCGTTCCAGAATTGCAGCTACGGAAAAATGAATCTTTAAAGTTTGATGATAATTCTTTTAATTTTCAAAATTTTATCATGATGCTTTGGGTTCTGAATAACAAGATGTGACAGATATCCAAACACCGCCCACCCCGTTAAGGTTCGTTATACAGGCTGTTCCATGAAGCTGTATAAGTAACTGAATGTAACTTTGTTTGTGACTTTGGGACCACCCTGAGTTTTTCAAAATATGATACCATGATGTATGTCCACTTCTGTAGGAAGTTTCATTAATGTACAAAGAACAGTTGCAAAATTATTCAGGTTTAAATTCGGATTTCATACAATTTTTATTTAAAACTTATCTGTAGTTGAGATTGCTGTCAAGGAATATACATAGGTTTTCATTAGTATAATTATTATGATAGGTCGGTCCAAAGGTATTTTTTCAGGAATGCATAGGATGGACATAATGTGGTGTCACTAATCTCCTCATATACAGGGTGTTTCATCATAAACTGGACAAACATATATTTTCGTGTAGAGTAGAGGACATCGGGAGAATGATTTTTTCCTTATACAATATATCCCGTTTTCGAAGCATAAGCGAGATACAGGATGTCAAACGTCATTTTTGAGCAAGATTATTATGAGTGTGGTCAGTTATGTATAACACTTAAAGTGACGGTTTTTGGTCAAATCTCAGTATTTTTGGGTCCTCTATTCAGAAGACCTGCAATGTTCCAATTTTTTTTGCGGTTGTCGAATTGACTTTTGTTTTCTGAATGAACACAATTTTCTAAGAATTTCTGTGAAAAAAATCTTTCAAAAATCGAACAAAATTTTTTTTTACATGTGTAATTGTCTACAGCGATGAAAAAATTTCACTCGAAATGGATGAAATTTTGTACAACTGTACTTCTTGAATTATCAATCACGAATATGAAAACAGAATTGTAAAATATCGAACGGTTTCGTTACTACAGGAATTCAAATATTTCGTTCAGACCTCTGAAATAATGAAAGAAAATTTGTTTTGAGTTCTAGAGTCAAAATAATTATATTATTGGCAACGAATATTAATATCCTTAAAACAGTGTCAGAACAGTGTCATTTCCTATTTAATACCTCCATCGGTTCGAGTCCCAACTAAGTTTCACTGATTTTTTTTGTATTTTATTTGTATTGTATTCATCTAGAATATTCGTCAACTTTTCTGAATAGAGGACCCAAAAATACTGAGATTTGACCAAAAACCGTTACTTTAAGTGTTATACATAACTGACCACACTCATAGTAATCTTGCTCAAAAATGACGTTTGACACCCTGTATCTCGCGTATGCTTCGAAAACGGGATATATTGTATAAGGCAAAAATTATTCTCCCGATGTCCTCTACTCTACACGAAAATATATGTTTGTCCAGTTTATGATGAAACACCCTGTATATGAGGAGATTAGTGACACCACATTATGTCCATCCTGTACATTCCTGAAAAAACACCTTTGGACCGACCTATCATAATAATTATACTAATGAAAACCTATATTCCTTGACAGCAATCTCAACTACAGATAAGTCTTAAAGAAAAATTGTATGAAATGCAGATTTAAACCTAAATAATTTGCAACTGTTCTTTGTACATTAATGAAACTTTCTACAGAAGTGAACATACATCATGGTATCATATTTTGAAAAACTCAGGGTGGTCCCAAAGTCACTAACAAAGTTACATTCAGTTACTTATACAGCTTCATGGAACAGCCTGTATAACGAACCTTAACGTGGTGGGCGGTGTTTGGATATCTGTCACATCTTGTTATTCAGAACCCAAAGCATCATGATAAAGTTTTGAAAATTAGAAGAGTTATCATGAAAATTTAAAGATTCATTTTTCCGTAGCTGCAATTTTGGAACGTCTATAGAACAAACCAGATGTAAGACCTTCGTGAAAATCTGATATATTGTTCTTGATGTTGGTATAAATATAATATGTAGAAATGGGGAAAATTCACTGGACCCGC
The DNA here is from genome assembly GCA_013421045.1 of Propylea japonica. Taxonomy (NCBI): domain Eukaryota; kingdom Metazoa; phylum Arthropoda; class Insecta; order Coleoptera; family Coccinellidae; genus Propylea; species Propylea japonica. Next base: position 83,296,867 of record CM024241.1, read on the forward strand.
TTTTCCTAAGAAAGTGTGCGGGTCCTTTTGCTTCGTTCTTAAGCTGAACTTTCGGGTTCTTGTTGTTGTGATATTTTTTGAGTTCATATTATTCCTAACTACGATATAAAATGCTGAAGATCATATTTCAACTAAAATGTTTTGCCTACATCGTCTATTCGTTTATTTCTTATTAATTAATTGGAGAAGAAATATCGTTGCTATTTAACTATGAATAAAATTTAAACTTGGTATTATAAATTTGAAATGCCATACGATATACATAGTATAGAGACAAAAAATTATAATCAACAATTCACTCTGTTGGCCCGTATAAATTGAGGGATTTGTTATTTGCTGAAGAGGCTGTTTTCAGTTGCAACAATTTTTTTCCCTTTTTTCGCGACTATAGTTCATTTGAGGACCAGATATTGCAACGTGACGCAACAAAGCAACATTTATTTTGAATTTATACCTATCTCTGATTTATGTTCATTCTGATGATATGTTAACTGAGAATTTCTTGCCCTCGTTCTTTCATTTGAGTGAGAGTTTGATTTTTTTCCGTCGAGCTCAAACAAAAAGATGAAATAAATGTACGCGATTGACCGATAATTTCAATGCATGATTTTCCTATTTTAATGCATAATTTTTATGGACAACCGAAGATAGAGTATTCAGAAGCAAAATGAATAATGTTACAAATTTAGATATTGAAAACATATATAGGTACCTCTATAGAGAAAAAAAACAAGAATTCATACTCAGATTATAATGTGGTCGACGGCAAATTCTGGAATTTATTTGTTTATTAATCTGCAATTGCGAACATGAAGTATTCAAAAGCAGTAAGAGTAATGTTACAACTCTGCTTACACATAAAAACATAGAAATTCATATATTGTCAAATGTATACCTTTTGCAAATAAAAATGTTTTTCAATATAGAATTTGAACTCAGTTTTTTACGCGGTCGACGTAAAAATCTCGTAATCAATTCTTTATTAATGCGCTCAACCATTAATCGGTGTCATCAATAAACAAGTTCATCAAATGACTATTAACTTCTGAATTAGGAAAATTTCCGTGACATGTTAGATTTTTCAATCACCAATCATAAAAAGAATATTCTTTTATGAATTAAGTACAGTTTTGGTTCAACCCAATGAAAAAAATGAACTCTTGGGCTTAGAAATGAGTACGTGCAAATTTTGTGTAGGAATATCTTATGCTCAAAGTATTCTGCATAAACACACAACTGATCATATTGTTAACCATAGAAATAGCGATCAAAAGCATCGGCGACTGATCAACAACATAGAAAATTGACTCGTCTATTATTACGATTCTCCAAATATGGCATGAATCGATTTACATCCCACGGCATCAAGTCTCTCCATCATTTTATATCTACACTCCATAAATAATCATCATATTACATAAATAATCACCAAATCCGTTGAAAAGTCGTTCCTTTAAGAGCGACTTTAAATAAATCTCGTCTCATTAGGAAATAAAGGGAGAATGGACCACAAAGATTATCATTATCGGAGTTATTGTGGGAATATGAGGATACTGAATTGAAAATGTTGATATTTCAATTAAGTCGAATCATTTAACGTAATTTAATCAAGGGCCGGACTTCTGATTAGTTTTTTAATTGATTTTTTTGGTGTATAGGAAGTTGGAAATCTTAATACCCTCAAATTTTGATAGTCACTGTAGTGAAGAATATTCATAGAATTAATGAAATTTCAGTTCTTCTGTCTTCTTCTCCTATCATTTGAGGTAATTCAGATTAGGCTTTTTCCTAGAAACAAGTGATCAATTAAAGTGGTTATTGCTTTCCATAACATTGAAAAAACAGAATTCTAAAATGATTTTTATTCGATCACAGTAAATATCGAATATTATGTAGATGGTATAGTGTTTTCTACAATTCATTATCGCTTTTCTTTTTAAAATTCCCCATATAAGAATTTTTTTATTTTTGTACCCAATGCAGTATTCACATAATTAAAATAAAATTGAAAGTCAGAATCAAAAATGAAAATAAACATGCCCGTGTACTCTCTAACGTTAGCTATCGTTCCACCAATGACTGAATTGCATCAAAGTGATATCGTTCAGAACATGATAACTGTAAAGCAAAATTTTATATTCAGTTTAAAAATAATCTTGCATTCGCGAATTGTGAAGACCGTATACTGAATTCACAATTGAGTAATAAAATATAAAATAGTTCTATAATACAATACACACCTTAGGATTATTTTCGATGCAAATATATTCAAACACTATCATTAAAACTTTTATTTCTTGATTGTTTCATTTGAAATTCAAGTAAGAAAGAAAAGATGCAGATAGAAATTAGTAAGGCATCTCTTTTATGGGTATTGAAACAAATCACCTCATTAGTATAAACTGTGTATAAACAAAAAAAAGTGTCATTCATTTCCAGATTTACATAAATTAGTAAACTCAGATTATGCATTTTTTCGGGGATTTGTAATATATCACCTGCTAGATTATAGGAAATATTTCTACTCATCAGTATATTTTATGCAATTCCCTGAAAACAAGCGGATTTTGCATCCTAGAATTAAATTTTTATCCACAAAAATTAGCCTAAAAGCATAATAAATTTATTAAACAGGTCAATAGTAGCGTAGACCAATAAAAAAACAATAAAATGATATTTACCATAAAAAACAGGTGTTTGTCAAATATTTTTCAATATTTATAAAGCCATCGAAAAAAAGTGTTAACTTCCTTTAATATATTCATAAGATTGATCATTACATTTCGAAATTCATGTGTCTGATATATAATAGGTACAGTGTGTATATATCGAATAGCGATTTTGGTAGCTATTTTCGACTTCTACCGGTTTTACTTTTAACGCGTTTGTTAGCTTATCGTATCATTAGTTTCAGAGCTACCGCTTGTTTCATTGTTTCCGACAAACATGGGGGACATGATTGTACTCACCAATTAGATAACTAATAAAATTGTCATTGTGTGTGGCCCTCAGATAAGGAATGCCGAAGTGTAAAGGACAGTCCGCTGAAAGGGGGATGTCGGACTAGGTTTTGATTTTGTTCCATATCTTTTCAACTCAGGAGGTCGTAAAACTCAATTTTATAAGTTAAAGAGGAAAGAACTCAATCAATTTCGATACAAAATCATGCAAGTCAAGAACTTTTGCATGCTTGTTCGTATTGGGAAAACGATAATTTCAATTTAAATGTCTTGAGTGCCATTAATTTTGAAATATTCATTAAAAAATTCAACTTTCCTGATCAAATCTCAAAACAAAAGAGTTCATGACCCCTTCCGGGTCGGATCCTGGAATCAATAAAAACAAACTCTTGGGCCAGTTTTTATAAAACAGAGGACCAATTGGCGAGGTGATTTGCATATTTCAATCTGTGCAGTGTGTATCCATCTGGAATGTTATTATAATAAGGTGGAAACTGATCAGCGGCTTACACCTACTTGAAAACCGATGATGGCATATCCAAATCGTAATTGAACCTCAAATTAATAGGTATTATACTGCTCATTAATTATTCCACCGTCAGACAAAAAAATCATACCTAATTTTCGGAAAGAATATCTTGAAAAATCGAAATTTTCAGTTGCCAACAGGTGTCCTCAGAGGGTTGTAAGCCGCTAAAGACTTTTCTATTATCCCTCCACTATAAATTACCTCCTAGTAAATTTATTTTTTATGAAAGCAGTGTTGAAAAAATTAAAAAGCAACGATTCCGATGCATAAACGGAGTAATAAGATCACGTGCGACCGTTTTATCATTAGGTCCAGTAGTTACGAGGCTGCTGCCTAATAATTACAGACTTTCCGAAAATTTATTTCTTCATTATCGTGTCAGGATATCGAAATAACTCGGAACTGCAGCGAGACTAGTATGAATATGAATTGAACGATTAATTGATCGTATATCATTCAACTCACAGCGTGGGTTATTTTTTTCGTTTGCGTTTTATCGGTTTAATATGTAAAAGAAATGGTAGAGTAGCGACAGGAGTACTTTCGCGATAGTTGATAATACTTTTCAATATTTTCTGATGAATGTTAGATTATATTTCTTATAGTTTTGCGGTTAGGTTGTTTATTATGCCAGTTTAGTTTTTTTAGAGCCAAATTGTGTGATTATATACAGTGGAACATCCCTATAACGAAAGCACTAAATCCGCAAAAAAATTTGTTTTAAAGAAATTTCGTTATAAAGAAATTTTTTTTATAGTCGCCAATGTCGCGGTCGACTTCACTGATAAATTTAAGTTTATCATTGAAACTTAAGCACTTGCTTTTAAACATTTTCGCACAACTTTTCACACTAGCGTAATCGTTAGATTGAAACTAAACAGCCAGGGGTGTATTTAAAACTGTTTCAGAAGGATCTCTGCCCACCGCGCCGTAATGATTTTGTTTAAGGTCGGGATTTATTACGTACGTCCGGAAAAATTTCGGAAAGAACCCACCCTTATACCTTCTTACCAATACCTATTCAAAGAGTGATGTTCTTTGAATATTTCGTTATAGGGAGAAATAAATCCGTTTTAGAGATTGTTTTCAACATGGAATTTGATTGAAGGTGAAATGTCTTGTACGAAATTCGTTATTCAGAGAAATTTGTTCCACTGTATATTTATTAATTATTTCTGTTTCAGAGACTGGGAGTGAAAACCTAAAAAGTTTTCTAGAAATACAGATTCCTGTCAGATTATATTTCATTCGATATAATATCTCTGATTCACGCAGAACTTTCTATTACGATCTTATCTACAGGCTGTTCCTAAATAAGTGTATTTTCGGTAAGCAGTTGATTCTATTTTTCCCGTCTATTTTTTCTCTCGGATCTTCGTTTCAGCGGTAAAGTCAAAAATTTAAGGGTTTTTTTACTTCTTTGCGTTTGAATTACAAAAATGAGTTTTGTACACACATTTACGTTAATAACAGATACATTTTTCCACTTAATTCGGTTTTTATTAGATATGCCAGTGGCAGAGATACTGAATTTGCAAAAAGTTTTTACCCCCAAATTTACACCACTGGACAAATTTGCACTTGCACGGAAAATTTTCATGCGCCAATGTATTTCACAAAAAAGTCACTCTTTCTTCCTCGCTTCTTAAGTAAACCGTGTACGATATAAATTGTTTTATGATTAAAAACAATTTGCTGCTGAATGTTACAGTTTTTTATAACTAAAAAATAAGTAGGGATAATTAACCAGCTCATTAATTTCAACAAAATTGATAATTAGGTTTTTCAGTTTATACAGGGTGTTTCATTGGGAAAGGGAAATACTTCACAGGTGCATAGGTGGCACCAAGACGGTTCTAGAGATACCCCATTTATTGGGTCTCACTGTCTTTGTAGCCGAGATACAGGGTGTTTTATGAATTTTGCCCGTTTCTTCCTGAGGCCGTACCAGACGAACCACCCGGTATATTTTCTTCATATTTGGCAAATATGTTCCTAATTGAAAGTTCAAACATATCATGCAATAATCGCCTCGAAAATCCAGGTCCGGGTTAACAAAAAATTATGAATCGTTTGAATCCTCGAAACAACACCCTGTACATCGGAATTTTGAAAATCTGTTTTAATATTCGAAAACACCACTAAAAACTAAACTGAGACGTATTTCAAATTTTCGCGCAGAAAGTTCTACTGCACAAATTTTCAAGGTAAATGTGAAGTTTTTAGGAACTTGGATACCCGAAAGTGGTTTGAAGTGACTTTTAACAATGAATTATCAACAATATTGAATCCATAATTATTTCAACATTACTTTGTAATTCATTTCCACATGGTTTTCCTTTTTATAGCCGTATACTTGAAAATCCAGGTCCGGGTTAACGAAAATTATGAATCGTTTGAATCCTCGAAACAACACCCTGTACATCGGAATTTTGAAAATCTGTTTTAAAATTCGAAAATACCACTAAAAACTGAACTGAGACGTACTCTTCAAGTTTTCGCGCAGATAGTTTCAATGCACAAATTTTCAACGTAAAAGTGAAGTTTTTAAGAACTAAGATACCTGAAAGTGGTTTGAAGTGACTTTTAACAATGAATTATCAACAATATTGAATCCATAATTATTTCAACATTCCTTTGTAATTCATTTCCACATTAGTTTTCATTTATTGAGAAGTGAGTTGCATTATTACGTATAATAATTATGGATTTCAATATTTTGATAATTCATTGTTAAAAGTCACTTCAAAACACTTTCAGGTATCCAAGTTCTTAAAAACTTCACTTTTACGTTGACGGTTGAAAATTTGTGCATTGAAACTATCTGCGCGAAAATTTGAAGTGTACGTCTCAGTTCAGTTTTTAGTGGTTTTTTCGAATTTTAAAACAGATTTTCAAGATTCCGATGTACAGGGTGTTGTTTCGAGTATTCAAACGATTCATAATTTTTCGTTAACCCGGACCTGGATTTTCAAGTATACGGCTTTAAAAGAGGAAAACCAATGTGAAAATGAATTACAGAGTAATGTTGAAATAATTATGATTCAATATTGTTGATAATTCATTGTTAAAGTCACTTCAAACCATTTTCGGGTATCCAAGTTCCTAAAAACTTCACTTTTACCTTGAAAATTTGTGCAGTAAAACTTTCTGCGCGAAAATTTTAAGTATACGTACCAGTTTAGTTTATTGGTGTTTCGCATATTAAAACAGATTTTCAAAATTCCGATGTACAGGGTGTTGTTTCGAGTATTCAAACGATTCATAATTTTTTGTTAACCCGGACCTGGATTTTCGAGGCGGTTATTGCATGATATGTTTGGGCTCTAAAAAGGAACATATTTGCCAAATATGAAGAAAATATACCGGTGGTTCGTCTGGTACGGCCTCAGGAAGAACGGGCAAAATTCATAAAACACCCTGTATCTCGGCTACGAAGACAGTGAGACCCAATAATGGGGTATCTCTAGAACCGTCTTGGTGCCACCTATGCACCTGTGAAGTATTCCCTTTCCCAATGAAACACCCTGTATATTTTTTATATATTATATTTTTCACTCATTTTAGCGACTTTTGACTCACCTTGACAATTCAGCGATAATTTGTTTCAATGGTATGTGAGTTAATTAATTACTTAAACCTCGAAATAAAAGGGGATTTAAAGTGTACGAAATTGAACATTAATGACCAATTTTAATGCTCAATTTTGCTATTTTAACGAGCAATCCTCATGGCCACCGTACACAAAGTATTCAGAAGCACTACGAGCAATGTCAAAACTCTACTGGAACATAGATACATAGAAATTTAATTATGTCAAATGTGTCTTGTGCAAAATGAAAATGTATTTCAATCAAGAATTCATACACACTTCATATTGAGATCGTCGGAAAAATCTTGTTATCAACTCGGTTATTAATCGAGCGACTTATGGTCTCGAACAATTATCTATTGAATATCTTGACCATTAGTCGCTGTCTTTAATAACCTAGTTAATCAATCAACTACTAATATTAATTTCTTTCTTGCATATTGTTCAAATAAAGCCTACTTTTGATATTTGAATTTGACGGTGATCAAAACAATATTGTCCTGTATATTCAGAAAACGTCGATTTTCTGTTCACAAAATCACTAGATCTCCAAATTGAAGGAATCTTCCAGAAGAAAACAGAATGTAGTGATACTCTCCATCAAATATGAACCTTGAAAAACAAGACAGTAAACAAATGAGTACAACTACAAAGATAACCCTAATTAGAAACATTACACCTCTACCTTCATCAGAAGGGCACTTTTACCGTTATATTCTTGTAGCGAATCTTTTTTCTCACGCCTGAATTAATAGTGGCATCACTTCAAAGATTAGATGTCGCATGAGTCTCAAAGCTGGACTAGTTAGAAAAAATCTATCCCAATTAGGGGTAACAAATAATTTCAATCTCAACGATATTCGGTCCAGATTAAGGCCTGTTTCTTCAAATCGATGGTGCGTAATCCGAAAAAGGTAATGAATAGGTGATCGGTAAAAATGACTACAAACAATCAATGTCCTTTGGATGTCGGTACCGACACCGCCGAGGAAAAACGGACTCAGTTTTGCAGGGTCGGACTTGAGATGTTCCCCCTACGATCCACTGCTGAAACTTTTCATCAGTGGTATGATGACAAATTAATTTAAATCACCTTTAGGCATTCTATGTAAAGTCGAACAGGTGAACGAAGACCAACAGGTGAATTTTGGAGCATTCTCCCAGTGAAATCTTTAGGATCCATTAATTATTTCACATCATATTACGTCACGTAACATAAATGTTTTCCATCGATTCTCGGATGAGGAAAGCGAAGATAAAACTGCATACTACGTTGTAAGAGTTTAAGAAGGCGATACCTTAAACTATTTCAAGAAAAAAAGATCCTATGATTGTCCACTCCGCAATGAAAAAATAAGGTGAAATGGAATTTAAAGAAATAATTTCTGTATAACAACTTGAACATTACAAAGAATTTCAATATGATCTGTGAAAATAACTGTGAATAAAGAAATAATTTACAACTTTTGAGTGGAAAGTACTGCAATTAGACCATTATTTCTGCTAATTGTTATTAAGAGAAATCCACGAATCCAGGAATGTGTAATTTCGAAAGCAGGTCTCCCTACGCTTTCTTGAATTTGAAATTTCTTACCCCACTCTTTGAAATTGCCTTATATTCTTGAAAATATTGATTTTATATGAGTAATTTCTATGAATGTAGGTAGTCGCATTATTTGATTTGAAATACTGACCACGGTTTCACAAAGCTTGATTGGCAATCAAATCGTTGATTTTGAGAAAAGTTTGATGGTTTACGTCAAAAATGAACTGAAATTGCACAGAAATAATGACACTTCATCAATCAACTTGATCGGGGTTTTTGTGAAACCCAGCTTGAGACTTTTTTCTGACATAGCAATCCCAAAGTTACCAAAAATTTTATTTTTGTGGAACCCTTTCTTTTGGGATAGATGCCTAAAGTATGGATAGTTGTCTCACCATGAAAATATTGGGACAAATAAATGCCCTTCATACCATGTGAACCAAATACCCAATTAAATACATTGAGATTTTCCGTGCCTAAAACAGCAATTTATCTACGCAACATGGATCGAATTAACAACAATTGTGCATTTTTAATTGAATTTCAAAAGCATATATTAAACGAAAATTGAATTCTTCTTATTAAAATGAAGCATCATTCCACACATTCATGAAAAATTAATTAAATATTAAGTCTCAACCAAAATAATCAAGAATCAAGTTTAAAATCAAAATAACTTCAGCTACGAAGTTAAAGTTTTAGTTTAGATGCCCTATACCTCGAGAAATCAGGGCAATTATCCTTTTCGCAACCATTTAAACTCAGATGTACACTCAATGAAACACGGTATTGACGTAATAAAAAAAAACTGAATTTATTACCACTTCAAAAGTTATACAGTGGCGAATACTTACCCCTAAAACTTTGGCGTATTTATGAAGTTCGCTGAGGAGATGACCTCACTTCACAATAACCCTTACAAAACTAAGGTCCAGGGTGACTGTAACATCTAATAAAATTAATTTTTTGTTACGTGTTTCCGAAGTTAGGTATTTTGAAAATAGGGCATCTATCCGAGTTTTTCCTCATCATAATAAAAATTATGAACTTGTAATTTTTACTCAGTGAATAAATCCGACCAAAAATAAAATACAGGGAATAATGTCCTGAACCGCCTCTGCGTCAAATAGGTTATCATCTCCCTGACGGAAACTCGACCAATACCGGATTCTAATTTGGGAATACTCCACATGTTTCCCAACATTCCTCTTCATATACAGTTCTTATGCTTCTTATATAGAGCAATCGACATCCGAAAAGGTGAAGATTTACTCTCAGTCGCCGACCAATTAGAGTCTTCGGTAATTTGTAACTTGTCGGTTCGATTTTTGGTTTTGAGATTGCTCAAGTCCAAAGACATACTCAGAGCGATCGAAAGAACCATTATAATTTCGAAGTCAATTAAAGCAGGTGAATTTGCGGCCGAAATTTGGTACAAAAATGTGGTTTGAATCGGCCGAAATGCATGACTGAATGTTTTTTTGCAATAATTATCGATATTTCCTTTCATATGTTGGTGCAAAAAGTAATCGGCGGGTCTGATTTAGTTTTGAGTGAGTTGTGTTCGTTTGGATCTTAATCAGCTAGTTAATTCGGGGTTTTGTGTTGATTCCAGAGACGAAGCAAGTAAGAAAAGACTTGCACGTTCGACAGAAAGTATTTCATATTTTACTGGAGACCTAAATATTTTAATACACCTTTTCCAATTGTTTTATTCAGAAAACGTAAAATGTAATTCAGACAAGCAAATTGTATTTCAGAAGATGAAAAATGTAATTAGGAATAGTGAATTGAAATACAGAATAGGGTATTTGAATTTCAGAATAACAGCTCATATTCAGAAACGGTAATCCGAGGGTAATTCGAATTTCAGAATAGCAATATGTAATTCAGAAATAGGATTAATTGATTTGTCCCCTGCTTACTACCTTCGTTATACATTTTCTGAAATTGAATTGATCAGTTCGGAATTACTATATCACTTTTCTTTCTTCTAGCTTCAAATTATCTAATTAAACAATAATACTTTGGGCAAGAATTCCATGTTTTTATCAAACTAGCAAATCCAGTACAACATTTCTTCGCCCATGTCACCCAACCCATAATCCGAGCCTGCCTCAACATTTGAATAACACCCCAATTTTTTTTTCGTATCACAGTCCCCGCTTTGTACAGTTATATCCTGCTTATCCGCTAACATAATTATAGAGGAAAAACGATTCCTCGACAAGTCTTGGAAAAAGAACACGCTCCGACACGCGAGGAGGGGCGCATAAGCGCGGAGGAAGTGGGAGGATACGCCGAAAATGATAAAACGATCTGAGGGGGCCCTGGATTGTTCTCTTTTATGTCCATTTCCGATGCAGGGCACACGTCTTGAGATGGTACGCCTCGTATTATCATTACATATTGCATTATGTCTGGTTTGGGTGCAGGAATTAGCATATTGTTAGGTGTTTGGTTTCAATCGGATGAAGCGTGGTGACACGCGATTGTTGTATAACTCGTTGGGGGACACTTTTCGAATTCGGAAAAAACCCTGATTCAACTGCATTCATTCATTGACTGAAGTCTCGTGTTTCCAGATAGATAATAATCATCAGAAATATAGAAAACGGAACGTACTTCACGGAAATTTTTCGCACAAAACATTATTTTCTATCCTAAACATCTAGGTGTTGAATTGAATACAACTGTGAAGTTGAAAGGAAACCCTATTTGGATTATTTACGAATGAAACCGAAAACAAGTAATAATTCAATTCAAAAATTCGCAGGTATTTCATGGGTAGCTAACGCAACATCACTTCGTACGGCAGCTCCAGCCTTAGTTTTCTCTACAGCCGAATATCATTGCCCTTTTGGCTCAACAGTGCCAATATGCGCAAGATTGATGAACAATTATACTTATCTATGAGAATTGTAACTAGAACAATGAAATCAACACCAATTTCCTGATTACCAGTTCTTCCAAATATTGCTCATCCACATATCCGCCAGTAAACCATAAATTTGAAAAACAAGAACTTTGCACCAAACTGGTCCCATATCTCAGACCGCATTTTGAATTTGAAAAAGAATTTAGTAGAAGGAAATTGATGAATTGGTCCAGAATATACCGATTTTACGACACATGTGAATCCTGTAATTATTTCAGAGATACCTACTCGAAATTACAACATGACGAAGAATTTAAACATTTGGAGAAAATGTATCATAATTATAGAATTTCAATTTGAAATTTTGAGAATGTGATGTGATATTCCAAATGTTCATTTTGCTTTGGGCTTTTTCCGGAACTGTTCGGAAACCTGTCAAGTTGACCGCGTGAAGCAAGAACTTTTCTCAGAATTCTCTGTACAACGAACTTCGTACAAGACATTGCACCTTGAATCCAAATTCCATGTTAGAAACACCCTCTAAAACGAAGTAAATTCTCTCTATAACGAAATATTCAAAGAAAATCACTTTTTGAATGGGTATTGTTAAGAAAGTGTAAGGGTGAGATTCTTCCAAAATTTTTCCGGACGTACGTGATAAATCCCGACCTTAAACTAAATAATTACGGCGGACAGAGAGATCCTTCTGAAACAGTTTCAAATACAACCCTGGCTGTTTGGTTTCATTCTAACCATTACGCTAGTGCGAAAGTTGTGCGAAAATGTCTCAAAGAGTGCTTAAGTTTGCATCATAACTTTCTTGAGTTTGAAATTTCTTACCCCACTCTTTGAAATTGCTTATATTCTTGAAAATATTGATTTTATATGAGAAGTAATTTATGAAGGTAGGTAGTCGCATTATTTGATTTGAAATACTGACTTTTTCTGACATAGCAATCCCAAAGTTACCAAAATTTTATTTTTGTGGAACCCTTTCTTTTGGGATAGATGCCTAAAGTATGGATAGTTGTCTCACCATGAAAATATTGGGACAAATAAATGCCCTTCATACCATGTGAACCAAATACCCAATTAAATACATTGAGATTTTCCGTGCCTAAAACAGCAACTTTATCTACGCAACATGGATCGAATTAACAACAATTGTGCATTTTTAATTGAATTTCAAAAGCATATATTAAACGAAAATTTGAATTCTTCTTATTAAAATGGAAGCATCATTCCACACATTCATGAAAAATTAATTAAATATTAAGTCTCAACAAAAATAATCAAGAATCAAGTTTAAAATCAAAATAACTTCAGCTACGAAGTTAAAGTTTTAGTTTAGATGCCCTATACCTCGAGAAATCAGGGCAATTATCCTTTTCGCAACCATTTAAACTCAGATGTACACTCAATGAAACACGGTATTGACGTAATAAAAAAATAACTGAATTTATTACCACTTCAAAGTTATACAGCGGTGAATACTTACCTTAAAAACTTTGGCGTGTTCATTTTGCTTTGGGCTTATTTTCCGGAAAAGTCAAGTTTGACCGCGTTGAAGCAAGAACTTTTCTCAGAATTTCTCTGTACAACGAACTTCGTACAAGACATTGCACCTTGAATCCAAATTCCATGTTAGAAACACCCTCTAAAACGAAGTGAATTCTCTCTATAACGAAATATTCAAAGAAAATCACTCTTTGAATGGGTATTGTTAAGAAAGTGTAAGGATGAGATTCTTCAAAATTTTTCCGGACGTACGTGATAAACCGACCTTAAACTAAATAATACGGCGGACAGAGAGATCCTCTGAAACAGTTTCAAATACAACCCTGGCTGTTTGGTTTCATTCTAACCATTACGCTAGTGCGAAAGTTGTGCGAAAATGTCTCAAAGAGTGCTTAAGTTTGCATCATAAACTTAAATTATCAGTGAAGTCGACTATAGAAACAAATTTTCTGTATAACGAAATTCTTTATAACGATTTTTTTGCGGATTTAGCGCTATCGTTATAGGGAAGTTCCACTATATATCAAAATTAAAAAAAGGTGCTCTTGATGCTGACTTTCTAGGTAACACTATAGGTATACGTTAATAGCTACTTATAAACCAGAAAAATTTTGGCGCCTTCTTCACAGAGCACCACCAGGCCCCGAAAAAACACATACGTTTTCTTGACGGCCCACACACGCCCCCTACATTGTATTCCTACCATTATTTCGCTTCCGATAAAGTGACAGTCCTCACTCCGAAATTCACGCCTCTAACCTAAAATTGAACAACAATCGATCGGTCATCAATTCTCCATCAAATTCGCCACAGCATTCAACCGAGATTTCCGCTGAATAGAGGCGAAATTTTGAATAGATTCAGGATAGGAAAATGGCTATCATAAGTATTGAAAGGTCTTAGACTTGGTCAGAAGGTGACAGGCCTCATGGGATATAGCATATTATGCTCAAAAAGCTATTAAAACGGATTGGTAGATCTAGAGAACGGGTCTATAGAGCAAAACACAATGAGTGGATGTATACAAATAGTGCAGTAATGACAGAGGTAAACACAGACTTTGTGGCCACTGTGGTTTGTCTTGTCCCCGGACCTTACTGGTGGTCCGTTGCAGTGGTACCAAATATTTAGGGTTTCGGAGATGGAAATCCCTTTTGGAATTATTTTGGTTGACTGCTTTTTAGGAATATTTGTAGTTCTAGCAAAAATCAGATAAGTCACATCTATTCTCAATAAAAAAATGGGGATCGGTATCTACTTTCAAATTGTTGGCTTTTCAGAAGGAAGAAGGTGTTGAAACATATTTTTTCATTGAACTTTACTACTGAAATAAGTCACAAGTCATAAGAGTGGGCCAATGCAGTAACAAGTCAGGGCAGAAAGCAATCATAGTTCTCCGGATTTTACATGGACTACAAACTCGATCTGATGAATTAATGACGTTAGAGATAAGCAGTGATATCAAAAACTCTTAAACGTTTCAAGGAGTTACAATTATTGGGTTATTTCCAATCAAAAAGCTTCTGTAATTATAACAGGTCAGTTCGTGAGAGTTCAGTAGGTTTAGAGACACACAGAGATATTTGAAGTATTCCTTGTTTCTCTATCCATATTTATAATTGTGAACCTATAAAACTTATGCACTTAAAACAAAAACAGTTACAATTTACAAAACACTGTTAATATGAATAACGCTGCATTTGGTATTTTGTATTGTCATTAATTTAAAACTTGTTCCCATATAGATATGTGTAACTTCCTCCTCAAAAACTGAGATCAATAGGAATGTTTTTTAAATAAACATCATTAACCTTACGTTATTAGCGATGGTACATTTTCAGTAGTAATATCCCTAGGACATTAATAATAGACGAGATAATTTTATGACAATCGAAAGCTCATTACTTGGTAACAGCCCAAAGCCGAAGGCTGAGGGCTGTTCCAAGGAATCAGCTTGAGATATTTGTCATAAAATTATGAGGCATTCGTCAATGTCCGAGGGATATTCGGAAGAAAATTTTTTGACAAAAAACTGTATAACTCAGCACAACAAAACATTTATTTATTTATTTATTTATTAAATACAATTAGTGAAAGTGCAATTACTAAAATTTAACGTAACATTAGATTCGTTGCTGTTCTCTACATTAGAACTATTACCACGCATAATATTATGATCTTGTTGTGGTGTTCTTGATCGAGGTTCAGGTATGGTTTAATGGAATTTTGATTGCTATGACCAGTAATTTTCAGCAATTGCTGTTCTTTCCACACCACTTTTTGCCAATTGGCTAACAGCAGTTGATCTATTGGAATAATTTGTGATCTTTTTGTCCTTTATGTTCAAGCCAATTGCTTCGGCAGCAGATTTAGTTTAGTCCATCCATTTATGGTATTTTTTCTTCAACAGGTACATTATCGTACCATTTGTCATTTTGATTTTTCCAATGTCTATTTGGTTTTAAGAATAGTCGTGGCGAGGTAATATTTTCACCTCGTTTTGATATAAGTTTATGAAAAAGACCAACCATTTACTACTTGTGCAACTTTTAGAACCACCTTGGCACGTTTTACTAAATACTGGATTGTATTCAATGCGATTTGTTGGAGAGCCATCGTTATTTTTTTCGACTTGAAAAAATCCACCAGGCAAGCAACTGCCTCTCCTCCTCTCCACGCTAATTCGACTGCAGCAATATGGTAAAATTTACGCATAAGGCCTTCAGGAGTATTATCATCCCATAGCATTATTATTTTGTTAACTTCAGAAAAATTTAACGAAACTGAACTGGATTTACGTTTACATGGGTTTGCTTGCAATTTTTTTCGGATTGCATCGCGGGCATCTCGGGCTGGTTTAAATATTATACTTTGGAACGGGTCAATCATAATGTTGTAGTCCTTATAATACTTTTCTTGTAGGAGTTTGCTCGAAACATTCCACATAGTTTTCACCGTTGCTTCTTTGAATTCTGTCCCGTCTTTTTTTTCATATTGACCGCTCAATCTTTGATTATCAACGCCAATTCTTCTAAGCTTCTGTGTTCATTCAATTCGTATGCTCGTTCGCAGCAAAATTCCATAAATATTCCCCAAATATATTTGTGGCTATAGGAAGTATTTCTGGAAATGTTTTCCTTGATAAGCGCATTAAATTTATACTTTTAACATTGCCAAAACGTGACATTTTCAATTTTGTTCGGAACTATGTTGTGAGACTGTGCTGTCATGGTGATTGATAACTGCATTGAATGCAATTTTCGATGTAATGTTGACATGATTGGGTTAATTGTTCCATGTGATAAAAAATCATAAGATTTGATTGGTTTTTAGAACTGTCAAAAAATTTTCTAACTAATTAAAGGTTTACAGAATAAGAGAAACATAATTGAATTAATACCTACCACCCTTAATATGCCACAAACTAATAATATTGGATTGAAATCTGAAATGTTCCTGTTTCTATACAATCATGTTTTCCTTCAAAATAATACTGTATTTCGGCATTTTTCTGAACTGCACATTAAAATGTAGAATCAGAAAAAGTGGCGCAAATACCTATCTTGAAAATCATGAGAATGACCAAAGTTTAAGTTGATGTTAATAAACAGCAAGGAAAGAATATGGAAATAGGATTATTTTCCTCATTTTTACCTTGTTTACATCTGACAACGCCAATCCATGTTTCTTATTGATCTGAAGTAGGTATTTTACATAAGTGTAGAAAAATGTTTTTTTTCTCTCTTTCTTCTGATTTGTCATATTGAAATTTCGATTAAAAAACCAAAACAGCAGAAACAGAAAAACCACGAGAAAGTAAAAAGTTATATAAATATCATTTACATGAATTTTATGAAATGATAAAACACATGATTTTAACCGAATATACCATTTCTTTCTTCCTATAGCTTTGCTACGCCAAAAAAACCGTTTGGGAACCGCTGAAACCACCCACATTAAACCGCTCGGAAATAGACATGTAAGTGTCACTGGGACGTCAAATGAATCTGCAAACCCCATGAATGCACAGAGCGATAGACAGTAGGTAATTGTGGATCAACAATGAAGATGTGCTATCTTCACATCGAAATGGGGCAAAACGCTGATCGACAATAAAAGTGCAGTCAAAATATATAACACTCCCGCTGGTTTTTCTGGGCAAAACCTGGAACACACACACATTACGTGTGGCAGATGGATGTGGGGATGACATTTGGTTATTATGACTTTATCTAATTTACTGATGTATGGATTGAGGAAGCTACCACCTATATTGAAGAGAAATGTGGGTTTTGCAGCCAGATTTTGAGATTTTGGATTCTGGGGCCTATTGTAGGACCAAAATACTTTGCAACTTTTCACTTCGCACTTTGCATTCTGACAAATTTCAAAAGTGAAAATTAGTTATGTTGCACAACATTTCTCTCAACATTTAATTTCTGCGGAGTACTTTTACTATGCACTTGACTTTTCACATTGTATTTTTCAATTATGAATGCGTTTCTTGCAACTTGATTAATTTGAAAAGTGAAAAGTGCAAAGTAAAAAGTTGCAAAGTATTTAGTGGTCTTGACCTGACATGTAGCATTCTTCTAGGAATTTTTTTCTTCAGTGTCTTCACTCATTCAAGTGAAAATTGGTATCTTTATTGACTCAGAAAATGACCTGGTAGCTCGAATAGTGGTGTAGATGAAAAATAAAAGCGCATTTGTTGTGTAGTAAGAAAATTAGATTATGAGTAGGATCCACCCTGTATAATCATATTGAGTATCAACAACAAGAACCGATCTATATTTATGATCATTCAAACTAATACAGTGAAACTTCCCTAAACGAAAACGCTAAATCCGCAAAAAATTGTTTTAAAGAAAATTTGTTTCTATAGTCGGCAATGTCGCGGTCGACTTCACTGGTGAATTTAAAGTTTATCCTTCAAACTTAAGCACTTGCTTTTAGATATTTTCGCACAATTTTTCACACAAGTGTAATTGTTAGATTGAAACCAAACAGCCAGGGGTGTATTTAAAACTGTTTCAGAAGGATCTCTCTGCTCGCCGTAATGATTTAGTTTAAGATCGGGATTTATTACGTACGTCCGGAAAAATTTCGGAAAAACCCACCCTTATACCTTCTTACCAATACCCATTCAAAGAGTGATGTTCTTTGAATATTTCGTTATAGAGAGAATTTACTTCGTTTTAGAGGGTTTTTTCAACATGGAATTTGTATTCAAGGTGCAATGTCTTGTACGAAATTCGTTATACAAAGAAATTCGTTTTACAGACGTTCGGTATAGGGAAGTTCCACTGTATATAAAAAATTGGTATCTACAACAGTGGATAATTATTTTTTTATAGAAGCCACAGTGTCTGTAAAGTATAATGTAATTCATATTGCCTCTGGCCCCTGCTTGAAATGCCTTGTTTTTTGAAGCCACTGATATTTCCTGAACATACAAGGGAACAAAATTACTATTCATAAATCAATTCTTCAGAAATATGGATCATATGAAAACAAACTACCTACACTCATACGTAGAAACAGAAGCTTTTTGAATGGACTTTCATCTCTATACTCTTGTATCATATGTAGATGTGCATGGATGTGTGTACTCTTTTATTCTCTACTGAAAAAATAGCAGAGCTCTTATAATATAATAATTACGTACCTAATATATGTATAGTTATACATATCATAACACTCAATTTCAAGAATGAAATTACAAGTGGTGATCGTTGAACACATTCATGTAAAAGTATAATTAGTTCCACTAGAATATTCACAGGTTAGTAGGTACAATGAGTATTTTCGGTCTGTTAAAATATGGGTGTTTAATATATACCCATTCAATTATTCACATAAATTTTAAGTATTCAATTTTAATTAAATATTGACGTAGGTACGAGCAAGCATACCTTATTAGTGGGGAATGTGGGGATGACGATTCACCACAGAGTGGCCAGTTGGCATCGTTGTAAACTGTGATCCAACATTCAACCAATGAAATGAACTCTAACTCGTACGTCATTGTCATACTCAACAGCCAATTCTGATCGTTGGAATTCGTGAGCTCATTCCTTCGATTTCAATAATTTTCATTTCGAAAAACTGACTTCTAAACAATAAACGAATAAGGGCTATGATTTTCTTCAGATCTATATTTCTGAAATATTTTTCCTGGAAATCACTGGATATGCTAATTATTGTTCCTCATTATTAGCGATTATCAAGGCGTCTTTCATTCCAATATTCCTCAATAACTCTTAGCAAGACATGCAGTCGTGGCCGAGCGGTTAAGGCGTCTGACTAGAAATCAGATTCCCTCTGGGAGCGTAGGTTCGAATCCTACCGACTGCGAAGTAAATTATTTTTGATATCTGTTACTACACAATTTTTAGAATACAATGTACGTAAAAATTCAAACTTCTCAGAAGATATTGAAGGGCCATCAAAGTATATTCAATCTGCCTATTGCAGTGAAATTAATATTCCAATTCATGTTGTAGGATAAGAAAGTATTGAATAAAAGGTTTCATCCACGTCCATTGTACGTCTCTGTGCTCGGCCTTTATAATACCCATCAATTACAAGGGAATAATGAGATTATAGATCACTGTTGTCAGATGCTTAGTAGATTTAGCTTTGATACCATATTCTTTAAATTGGTATTTTTTCAGTATTTTTAAAGCACTCCAACTAACAAATATGAGCATACCTCAATCGAAGGCCAAATCTACTCTCATTATATCAGTTAAAGCTTCTTTTCATTACAAAATATACAATGACCAGTTCTCCAAAGAATTCTCATGTTTCAACTTGACTTTTTCCACGCTTGTCATAGAAGAGTCTTGTCGCGGTCACCAAATGTTAAAATCTTCAAGAAATATATTCAGTAGTCGTGGATAAAGTATATTATACTACTCGCGTATAATGTCTGTCATTCACTCGGTCATTTGGGCCACGAGCCGTAGGCTAGTGGCCATAACTTCACCTCGCGAATAATAGCTATCATTATACGCTCGTTGCATAATATACTATTCTCTGAACGTGATTCGAATTTTATAAAGAAAACAAGCGTATTCATAATTTTTTTCCACACGGAAAAAAGTAAATGCTTCTTTAAACCAATACCTTTCAATTTAAGCTGATGGTAGATTTGTATATCCCCTAGAGGAATCTATTTCAATGAAGAATATCAAATTTTCAAAGCCTCAATTTCTTACAATGTTTATAGCAAGTATGATTTTTTTTCAAGTCAAGGATACATATACACCTTCCAACACTAATCTACTACTCAAAATGAATAAAACGAATACTTAATTGTAGTATATGGGGAATAGAATGAAGTATAGCATTGGATCATGTAGAATATTTGGTAGGATCATATTGAGAATGATTCATCAAAAGAAAATCATCAACATTACATACAGAATTTGTAACGCTTATGTTGAGTATATGAATTCTTGAAGTAAATCTTTGTTTTCTTTGTTTTATTTGGTATGATTGATTTGAGTATATTGTTATATCCAAAAGATTCAAAAGAAACTTCGGAATGAGATGATTTTATTTTAATTCAATATAATCAATAATTTGGAAATGAAGATACCAATACCAAGCTAAATACAATTACTTGATATTTGAGTTGACATTTTGATTACGTTCATTTTGAAATGCTAATAAACTATAGATTATCATGCATATTCTCAAAATATTTCCCCCGAAGGGGAAGAATTATTCTATTAACCTTTTATTTTATTTTCATCTTGAAACTGAAAAGAAGAGAAGAATGAAATTATTGAGTAGGTATACATATTGTTTTCCATTCAAAAATCTGCGACTTTGGCTTTATATATTTTTCATTTATAATAAACTTGAAGTTTAGGGTAAACATATTATGTTGCTGTTGAAGCCGGTGAAACGTTAAACCTCACTTTCGAAACCCTGAAGAAGCAATAAAATCATTGCGAAAGCTTGGTTGAGATAAAAGAATAGTTAGTTTTTTATTAATAATATATAAATATGAATTTATGTGCTTTCGGTGTCTATAGCTTCGATAATAAATTTGAAGTTAAGGGTTTAACGACTCATTAATAAAAATAACTAGTCTTTTATCTCAACCAAACTTTCGCAATGATTTTATGCTTCTTTGGGGTTTCGAAAGTGGGTTAACGTTTCACCGGCTTCAACAACAACATAACATACTTACCCTTACTTCAAATTTTATAAAATAAAAAATATAGCCAAAGGTCAAGGATTTTTGAATGGAAAACAATATCTACATATACCTACTCAATAATTTCATTCTCTTTCTTTTCAGTTTCAAGATGAAAATAAAATAAAAGGTTAATAGAATAATTATTCTCCCTTCGAGGGAAAATATTTCGAGAATTAGCATAACAATATATAGTTTATTAGCATTTCAGAATGAACGTAATCAAAATATCAAGTAATTTGTATTTAAGCATAGTATCTTCATTTCCAAATGATTAATTATATTGAATTACCTTTAAATACTTGAATTACAGATTCCTAATAACCCCAATCCTTCAGAACATCACAAATGTCCACCTGCGAAGTATTCTGCATCATACCCTAAAAATATGAAAAAAAAAATGAACTGAACGTATCAAATTAAAATATTGCTTTTCTCCTCGATAATATCTACACCACTCAACGTGAACGAAATCAAATTAATTTGCACGCGTCCTTTCCTACTTCGGCAGCGAATAGAATGACAAGATAGCTGTCCAAAGAATATGCAAGCATTGCAAGCCATATACTCCGTTTAAGACTCTAGAGCCCGATTGGATCTCAGATCAGGTGAATCAGAGAAATTTTAACTTCAATCTGAGCTTCCGATCAGAAAAATATCATTATACTGAACATTCCATATTACATAAAGAAGAATATTCGAGGTTTCATTCGAGTTTTAACATGAAATAGTTTTCATGTTAAAATATGGGATGTTATGAATCGAATATGTGGAAAACTCAGATCGAGTGAAATAATATACTCAGCATAAGTTGTTATAGCTTCAGACAAAGAGCACGCGATATTTGCCCTGAAAAACATTCATATTCCTGAATTGAGATAATCATTATTTGAATGGAATAATTCTTCAAGTTCGAATAGAAAATATTTATTCAAAGTGAAAATTTATGTTGAGAAAATCAATGTTCACATTTGAGCATTTCAGAATTTTTAATGCGAAACTTTTTTCATCAAATGAGAATAAAAACTCTCAAAACAAAGTGAAATTAATAAGAATATTGAAATAATCCTTTTGAGAATTCACTTTTTTCTGTGCACTCAAAAAAACAGGTATCTATCAGCTCCTACGAAGCCATCCCTATCTATTCAATTAAACACGACATGGCCTTTCACACATCCCAACATTACACCCATGTATTACCATTAATTGGGCGGCGGTCAACTTCCACCCCCACACTGAGGCCCAACCCGAACATAAAACGCCACTGATGGGCAGTTCTAGAAGTACTAAATAGATCTCATTAAAAAGGGACCACTTTATGTCTCTAATAGGCTTCATGTATATTCATAATATTGCAGTGCGATACAAAAGGCTCTCGACGGTCATATAACTTCTTGACGTCTCAATTATGAAGAAGATGGCTCGAACCACAGAGGTTGTGATTGGGTGGTTCTCTGGTCTTATTTAGGAAGATTTAGTGTTGGTGATTCTGATCTGGTCAACTCATTTGACTTGCGTTTTCTGGGTTCGTCTTAGATTGGTTTTGTTGTCTATGACTATGGTAGTGATGAATTGGATTTGAAAGTTGTGTAGGTCTAGAGCACTTGAGCTGGGTTTCTCAAAGATCCGATAAAATTTATTTCTATGGGGAACTTCAATACGTGTTTACCCAAAACCAGAATCTTATATCATAATGAATTAGAGGCTGATCAATTTCTGTGAAACCCATCACGAATGTAGCTCTGTTTGTAAGTTTATAGTTGTCGAATATTGAGTGTTTTTTTTATATAGTGCATACTGCCTAACACTAAGGATTCTTGGCGTCTTATAACTTTAGGTTCCTCAGTATAACCATTGAGTTTAAAAATAATTTTTAAACTCAATGGTTTAACTAATAACCATCTCTAAATTTGTGATCCTTTGAAGAAAGCTGTGATACATCAAATGGAAGTCGATATGTTTTTTCATTTACAGTCTAATTGACATTGAAAGTTGTCAACACATAGAGATGTTGATTAATTCAAATTTGAAATTTCCTGATGTCATTTCTTTCCTCAATAAATCAATCCAAATACGATCTATTCCAACAGAACAATTGACCAAATTATCCACTTCATCTAACAAAAAACATGTGGATTCCTTAATTTTCCTTTCATAATTATCAGGTTCCGTCATTAGGATCTTTGTGTTGTTCCAGTTCATCATACATACATATAATCTCCGCTATTTGAACATACGTGATCAGCGATTTGTGATCTTGTAATGTCTCTATTTATGATGTTGTTCTTATGTTCCCCTTTTCTTATCTCTAAAGGTCTTGATGTCTCTCCTGTATTAGATTTTGCACATATACAGGGAATATTGTAAACACAATTTTGTTATTTTGTGTCTCATTCATTGGTTTCGTTCTGGTTAGAATGGATCTCAAATCGTTTTGTGTTTTGAAAACAGTTCTTATGTTGAATTTGGAACCAATTCTTCTTATTTTCTCTGAAAGGCCAGGAATATAAGGAATGACGTTCAACGAATTGGGTTGTTTTTGACGGTTTTCTGTTTTTATCTGATCATCATTAGAATTTCGATTAGTAACGAACCAAATAATCTTTCATTTGATGTATCACAACCCATTTATTCCCATTCGAATAAAATAAAGTAGAGGGGTGCGGGCGTGGGGGGAGATAAATATGAAATACAAAACTGCATAGGATAACCTGCTTTTGAAATTACGAATCCATAGATTCCTGGTTTTCGGTTTTTCTTTGATAAAAATTAATAAAAGAATAATGGTATGATTGCAGTGCTCTCCAATCAAAAATTGTTAATTATTTCCTTTATTTTAGTGAAAAATTGAGACAACTAATTCTACTTAAGCCACATCACTGAACAGGAAATCGTCACATTCTATATATTCCCATTTGAACAAAAAAAGTAGGGGGGTGAGATATATCAAATTCAAAAGAGCAATGGATCGATTGCTTTTGAAATTAAAAATATCAGGTGCGATGATTTTCCTCAATATTATTAGTTCTTCGTACAAGAACTACTGAAAAGTTACGTTACTTTTTGGCTACGCTACGCTAATTAAAATGTTATCACATGTCACATGGAAAAATATATATTTAAACTCAATGAAATGCCCATTGAAAATGAACATTTAGGGTTGACGCTCACTTGGACGAGACGAGACGAAACTAAGCGACGCGTTAGTTCGCCTGGGACCGCGCACTTGGACGAAGCGAAGCGACGATCAGCCATCGGAAGAAATTCCCCCTATTTTTGGGCCGCAATAAATTTTTATTACCCATGCTGCATGCTGACTAGCCGAATGAACAAGGGTAGAGCTATTGTTCGAATCGTGTTTTTGGTCATAATCTTGTTTTAATAGCTTCGTCGTCCCACCTTCATATAGGAATGAAAAAAAAATATGTGACGTGGAAAAAATTCGAAATTTTATCTCTGTTGGCAAGTTACAAAATATAACTTTTCTTCTCGAAATTACTTTTTTCCCCGGGAAAAAAGTGAGTGTATATATGTATTCGGGAAAAAAGTACTCACTTTTCTGCCGGATAGAGTTTTTTATGTACTAAATGTTCTGAATAAACTCTCCTATTATTATTATTAATTTCGTGAAAAGTTATATTTCTTTCCATCGTCATTTGTCTAGTCACAGAAAAAAATTATGTATTATACAAGGGAAAAAAGTACTAGATTTTAGATCGAGGTTATGTTGTCTTCCAACGAGAAGCGGAGGGTGACAAAAACCGAGAGTTATTTTTTCAAAACTATATATAAAATCATTGATACGAAATGCTTATTTTTTCTTTAACCGATTGAAAAAATTAAGTATTAATCTAATTCCTTCATTCTGGTGATTTCAGAAAAAAATACTTTTCCTACGACTATATCGAAAAATTTCCAGTAATGAGTTCTGGGAAGTTGCATTTTTTATACCTTGCTGCATACCGCTTACCTGTATAAGCTTCAAATCAGACTAATTTATATTCAATTTATTCTGAATATACTTTTGCCGGGGCGGTAAAATATGGCGCTGTCCCTGGTTATTTTTGGGTATGGTCAGCCACAAGGCCGTAGCTAGAAAAAATTTTCGGGGGGTCCACCGAATGACAATTTTTCTAGTCCTATACTTCAGAAAAATTTCGGGTCCAATGGGGTCCGGACCCCCCCCTCGCTACGGCCTTGGTCATCCATGAAACATTTGTAAGAATCGTGTTTTGGTCATGATCATGTTTTAATTGGGAATTTTCCAATGAAATCCTCGTAGTTCTTCATCCAGGAATACAATTAAATATAAATAATTGATACGAAATGCTTATTTTCTCTTTAACCGATTAAAAAAAAACAAAGCAAGTAGTAATCGAAAGTTCAATGTTTGCATATCATATATCCCAAAAAGGAATTATTCCACAGTTTTCCAATTCTATCAGATATTTTAATTTCTTCGGATGAAGGGTCCTCAATATTTTGTTGTATTTACATAATAAAATACCTATCCTTCAGACGATTTGAATTCACATTCACAGTTGTACAAAATACATTAATGTTGTTCGTTTGTATATAAATTTCGTTTTTCCAGATCTCAATCGAGAAAATTCTAACCAACACTCTCATGAGCCATTCAAAACAACTCATTTCACACAAATTCAAAAATAACTGTGTATTTCCCCATTGACAAAATTCGAGTACAAAATTTGAAATACAGCGCGCCGAACTTCCCGGCCGTCGGATACCTACTTGCCGCCTCGAGAAATTTCGCTCACATGCCCCAAAGATCTTCCTGGCGACCAACGACTCGCCGCCTCGTTGATCTTCGCTTCGCGTCTCCCAGGTGAGTGTCTACCCATTTATTTCAATGCAAAAGATCCCAGCGGAAAACGACGCGGTCCTTCCGACCGCTTCGCTTCGTCCAAGTGCGCGTCTGATCTGCCACGCGCCTAACGATTCTGATCTTCGCTTCGCGCCTCCCAAGTGAGCGTCTACCCATTTGATTAAGTGCAAATCGTGCCTGCGGAAAACAACTCTTCGCTTCGTTTCGTCTCGTCTCGCCCAAGTGAGCGTCAACCTTTAGTCATTCTTTTTCATACCAACCATCTCATGCGGCCTATACGGCACACATCCCATCCAAAATCAGCAAAGCCCGAGTCCAAAGTTGACCATTCAGTTGTAAAAACTTCTTGTTTATACTCTTGTGGTGTCCGGTGTAGATTATGCTTTTATTATTTTATTAGGGGCTCTTAATTGACGTTTTAGTGAGCTTTTCAGATTCAAATTCGACTGCGATAGGCCTGTAATGGCTTTATTTCCCCTAGAAAAAAAATTGTTTGTTTGTCCAGATCGGACGGAACGATACGATTTCCAAGCTCTAGGTGGAAACACAATAATTGTGTTACTTTATAATGGGCTGTGTAATGACGCAGCCTTTTTACAGACACTCTAAGGCTACGGTAGCAATATATCAAGCGGACAAAAAGGTTAAAGCTTGATCTTAACATTGATACTCACACAATTGGAACAGAATTCGATAACACCAACGATACAGCTCATAAACGATGATTCGAAGCTCGAAACGCTTGTTAAATATATTTTTTTTAGTGGTTTGAGTTGTTTGATTATTTTTTTCTGAGAAGTAGTGGTGTCTTGGCCATTAGAAAAAGAAATAAAAAATGTTTATATCTTGTCGGGTCCATTTTGGGGGTCCTTTCATTTAGGTTTTATGTTTTCAAATAATCAATTTGATGATTTCGTTGTGGAGCTGTGATATTGAAAAATTAGTTTTTTTTGCGGTTAGAATATAATCAAAACTTAAATAAAATATTGATCACTTGAGAGAAACAAAAAGTCAATTGACTTCACGATAGAAAGAATTAATCCAAACAAATGTATGAGAAAATGAATAAAGAAGAAAAAAAGTATTTAACACAATTTTCGATTGTGATATAAATTATCAATAACAGAAAAAAAATTTAAATTTGATGAGAATGAAATGATAACATGATCATAAAATTCTAGAAAAGAAAACCTGAGTGTGATAGTAACCGATTAAAACAAATTCTTGAATTCAATGTGATGGCTACCAAATTTCAGTAAAACTTTCACGAATTTTCAACTGAATTTTCAAAGGAATACATAGTAGTTTTGAAGCAACATTTTGGACTTGTCATCTCAAAAACTCATTGAATGATTTTTCTCGAATTAAAAGCTTACACAATCGAATAGATTAGTTGCTGAGACTACTAAAAAGAAGATTTATAAGGAAAAAATCAAAGCTTGTACCTTTATGTGTACTGTCTCGCATTTTTCGTTCAATTGCGGTTTATTTGATACAGATTGATTATTCGTCACCTGCCTCTCTGATCATCTTCAAGGTCCACTGTCTTTACGCTTTTTTCATGGCTGACTAATAGATTCATTGGAGCATAATATTATATAAAAACTACAAAGATAAAACGAAACAAATCATGATCTGGTCAGAGCCCAGTAATTTAACTAAGTTTGTTTCTTCAGTGAAGATATAGGTACCCGAGAAAATTGGAAATACCAATGACATCATCTTTTCCTGAAACTGTTATTTGAATCATGTGGTACAGCAGATCCTACAACAAAAGTGATTCCCACTATTATATCCACTAATTTAAGAATTATGTTGAGCTTTCTAATTTCTTAATACAAACATTATCATATTATATTGTTATTATTTTTCAATGATTATATTGTTCCTTTACAAGTTTGTTTTCATTGCAGTTGTATTTGTTTCTCTTTCATGTAAGAATCTTTTATTTTTTGTTTAGTTAAGTTTTGTATTGCGAATAAACTTATTTTCATCGAAATTTCAAAAGTATGAAAAGTACAACTAAACAAAGTTTACAGAATATGCGGTAATGAAAATGCTTTGATTTGATTCGGTAATGCGAAATTTTTATGAAGTGAGCTAATTTCACAGAACTATAAAATATTTTTTATCATTTTTGCATTAAAATCCTTGTTCTACGAACTGAAGAGCCTGAGAAGAAGCTTCTCAGTGAAATTCAAAGATTACTGACGAACTGTCGCATAACCTCATAGTCAAAAGTTCTCAAGACTTAAAGCAATATGTAACCAAATTGATTTGACAATCCTAGAACCTGCAATCGTCATAAACTTCCCTGGTTAATGCCTTGAGATCCTTTCGGCTCTCCATTGTAGTCAAATGCGGTCCTGCCCACCTCAAGAATAACGTTACATAATAATTCTTCCGAAAATTAGTGAAGAAGGACCTTTTGGGATAGGAAAAACGGATCAAGATTCGGCATATATTTCGTTATGAAGGTAGCCTTTGTGGTTTTTACAAATTGGAAACGTAATAAGAAACGTTTATGAGCAATTTGGTGCTCAGCAGGTCACTATTAAAATGACGTTAACATATTTTCAACATATTTCTGCGGAACATCATAAATTATATTTTATTGGTCATTTTCGGTTTATACGATTCCGAAAGTAGTTTTTAATAAGGGCTTACCAGAAAACCGGCGAAAAGGCGGCTTTGGTGAAACCCGGGACGCATGCGCGCACGAAGTTACGGCGGTACTGACGTGTTTATCACATAATTATTTTGCTCTTCTGTTTTATATCTCTACTATTCTATCTTTTTTGAGTCTGAATTCAAGTTATTATAACCATTTATTTCGGATTAAGTTGAAGCTTTTAACGTTTATTTCAGGGGACTTTTATTTAATCTGAATACCTACTTATGGTTAATTTTTGTGACTGGGAATAAGAGATGAAATTGACATTTTTCCTACACTCCAACAGATCACAATAATGTTGAAAAAAGTTCAGTTGGATGAACCAATAATGAGAAAAAAATTCAATGTTTTGTAAGAGATTGATAGTAATTTACATTCGTTTTTTCCAAAGAAAAATTGCACTCACAAAAAAAGTGTTATAATGTTGTGAGCTTTTTATGTCGTTAACAATATTCGAATAAATTTTTACTCAAAACTACATCATACAAGTAAGAAATATTTAACTCATGTTCATATTGAAAGATCGATAATTTCAATTTTTTTTCGAGCTTGATATTGAAAACTGAACGCTGTAACAATATAGTTTTATTGTTCACACGAATAGAGTTCTTTCAGAAAGTTTGGCTTCTTTCAGTTTGAAATTAAAAAAAATATATTGTGGTTGAAATTCAAATTGCGAAGTGACCTCTTTAGATCGAATTTCACAAAAATTATTTATATATCGAATGGGTGAATTCATAAATTTTATCAATTTTTTAGGTTCAATAAAAGACTTGCTCTCCTGAAAATGTTGTTACAGTTTATAGATTTTTCTCGAAATGATTATTATTCATGGGACTAGTTTTTTACACCGTTATTGAGGTAAGGGGAGGTTAATTTGCAAGCAATAAATTTTCTTGATTTTTCGTTTTTCCATGAAAAAAATTTCGACATCAACATCTCGGAATGTTCTGCAATCTGTGACTGTGGTACCATCATTAAGGGTAGGTTTGGGATATATTATATTTTTTGTGTAGTAGAAAAGAACAACAGCAGACAAGCAATTTTATTCATTTTGAAATTAATATAAGGTAACAATTCAATATTCATGTTTCAGATTGAATAACTATCAGTACTAATTTTAATACCATTTACAGTGGAACTTCCCTATAACGAACGTCTGTATAACGAATTTCTCTGTATAACGAATTTCGTACAAGACATTGCACCTTGAATCCAAATTCCATGTTAAAAACACCCTCTAAAACAGAGTAAATTTTCAAAGAACATCACTCTTTGATTGATTATTGGTAAGAAGCATAAGGGTGGGTTTTTCCGAAATTTTTCCGGACGTACGTAATAAATCATGACCTTAAACTAAATCATTACGGCGGGCAGAGAGATCCTTCTGAAACAGTTTTAAAAACACACCTGGCTTTTGGTTTCAATCTAAGCATTACGCTAGTGTGAAAAGTTGTGTTTAAGTTTGAATGATAAACTTAAATTTATCAGTGAAGTCAACCGCGACCTTGCCGACTTTAGAAACAAATTTTCTGTATAACGAATTTTATTTTATGTTTTTATTACTCCAGGTGAATTAATATACAGGGTGTCCCGTAAATACCACGCGAAAGTGACACTGGAGATAGATTGGCATTAGGTCTATCAGATAGCATCAACAACATGACCTCAGTAAAAGTCCGCTGGTTTTCGAGATATCACCACTTTTGCAAACAAAAAATGAAAGAGAAAGTGAGATAAAAGAGAAAAAAGAGCAAAAATAATGGTTGTTTGAAACGGTAGCGAGGAAAGAATATCAAGCAACATGTAATTGGCAACAGGTGATACTTGTGCTTTTCTCCTAATTTTTAATTATTTCGGCATAAACACATCTCTAGCGACAAAATTATAATTTCTAAGGTTTTGACATAAAAAAATTGGTAGTGTTGTATCATTTTGAAAAGTGCTGGAAATGGACCAGTTTTTACGATTATTTGTCAATTTAGTCTGATTTTTTTTCACATCAGTCAGTCAAACTTAAGTTAACGTTTTAACTTCGTCATAAATACAACAAGTTAGACATTTTTTTAAAGGATTTTGTTCTAGTTCTCGGTGAAGTTATTACTTCATTGTTTAAAGCAACTATTCAGGGTAGCCTAGGTAAAAAAAAACATGAGTTGAAGACCGAAAATTGGAGATTTTCAAAAACACAAAAGTGGTTATATCTCTAAAACCAGCGGACTTTTACTGAGGTCATGTTGATGCTATCTGAAAGACCTAATGTCAGTCTATCTCCAGTGTCACTTTCGCGTGGTATTTACGGGACATCCTGTATATTAAGCCAGAATGAATTTGTGGATACTCCATTAGAACAAAAATTATGATCTCACTTTTCAAGGTGAATAACATCAAATGTATTATTCGAATGCCATAAGGCATATTTCTTAATATGTTACTGCTATATAATCTTGATTGCTCAATACTCAATATTGACTAAAACCTCTATGCTTGGTAATCCACAGAAATCCATTACTCGAAAACTACTAAATCGGTCACTAATTGACAAAGGTACCGATAAAATCCCAATTAAAATATCTTAATAAGCTCGACGGAATATTAAGACATAAATAAGCCAAAGCCGAAAGAACGGTCTCCCGAGAATAAATTTTCACATCGTTTCGATTTTCGGTAACTGTAGGGCCTCTTTCGGTGTGGTCAACTTCGATATCATATTAATTACCTGATGAAAGCCATCCGGCAGCTAGCGACGACTGTAGAGATACCGATTGACAACTTTCAATAGAATCAATCGGTGGCGGACATTTGCATAAAATCTGAATAATTTAGAATCCTCGTAATTAAAACTTCAGCGAATCCTTCGGAAATTTCCTACGAATTTCGGCGAACTACTGTGTAATGAATTAAAGATGTTCAACTATAACTGTTTGGTGTATTAATCAGCATTGGGTTTGACGTTGGTAGTGTCAGGATGGCACCCGTTTCAGATCGATGAAGTTCCATTTGAAAAGATTGGCGATTTATGCAGATAGGTTCATTGTCTTCTGCTGAAATGATGGACTGAATTAATTGGATGATGCTCTTTTCTCCTGACAGATGTTTTCTGCATGCTTCTGGAGCTTGCAAATGTTCTAATCAATTTTTATGATCAAGATACATAAAGTTTTCCAATAAGAGGTGTTATTTTAATATTCAAAGAAAAATGTCATTTTTCAATATAAATGATCGGATGTTTATTTCATAACAAAAATAAGCTATGCCGTAAATAGTGGAAAACAACATCAGGCAATGACCACCACGACCCGCTTACAGCATCATATCCTTTAATTGAAATTTTATATTACCAAATCGCAAAGTGGCTGCCCTATGTCCTCGGTAGCCTCACGAATTTTCACCGTAACTGCTGCTTCAACCTCATTTCGAAAAAATGTTGTTGTTGTTGTTTTTGTTTCAACAATAATGCTTGGCTTTTCCGAGCCCCAGATGTGACAATTTTGCTTGTTGACGAAGCCACCGAGGTGGAAATAAGCCTCATCACTCAAGATGATTTTTCGATGGAATTCCGGATCATTTTCATGCATTTCAACGACCCAATCAGCAAAGACACGACGTTGTTGATGATCGGCCGGATTGAGTTCCTGTGTTAACTGAACTTTATAAGCCTTAAAACTCAAATCTTCATGCAAAATACGGTGTAATGACAATTGTGGAATGCTTAATCCTAAAGAACAACAAGGAATGGACCAACCTGGGTTTCTTCAACACTTTCGGCTACAGCAGCAATATTCTTGGCTGTTCTTGAGCGACGTGCACGATTTTTATTCTTCACATAACCAACTTACCCCAACAACTTCGAATTTCTTCATTGCGATCCGAAAAGGTGCTTCGCGACGACCCGAAAATGTTCGACTTAAACGAACCGTCTCTGCCAAATTTCACCATTTATAGTGAATTTAATAATTTCAATGCGTTCTTGAAGCGTGTATCGTTACATTTTTATTAAAGGCGTAGGTTCTATTTGTCAAATGTCAAAAAATGACAGCTTTAAACGTGACATCTATCGAAATAGCGGGCTATTAAAAAAATTACCTCTTATTGGAAAACTCTTTATTTCAGAAAATCTGGACAATTCCACTTTTTTTGCTGCATTGGTGCCATAAATATCAATATTTGAGTCAATGAAAGTAACGCTTCGTTACATCAATAATTGAATCTAGGCTTGAAAAAAGAGTTCTAAGTTTTTGACGTTGATGTTAGAAAATTTCTTAGAATTTTATTTGGGCTAGGATTTTCATCCAATTCTCCACTACTACGCTACAAGTCAAACTGAACTCACTGAAATTATAACCTGTGTAATACCATAAAAAGAAGAAGGGTTATCTGAAAAGATGAGAAAAATTGGAAATGAGTACAGTAGGAGAACTGTATTCAAGACTAAAGATACTATCAGGTCAAATCTGACTAATGTCAAAACCTGAAAATGAAAAAATATATGAAGTACCTACCTTGCGAATGAAGCTGATAATTCAAAGCTTCCATAAAATCGAAAGAAAAAAATTGAAAGGTATAGAATTGAAGGGAGTAGATTAAATTGGTCCATCGCCAAAACCTCATTGGTCAATCATCTGTTGTTCTCAGAAACATCTAGCAGCCTAAAGTAACATCAATTTTGAAATTTCCAAAATTCAGTAAACCACGAATAACTATATAGAAGTAATTTTTTGGAGCTGTCAAAAGTAACGAGTATTCCAATTCATTCAAAATTGATGAGAGTTCCTCCTTAACATTCACTAGCATTCTCTTAAATCAATGATAATTTCTTCCTCTAAAAGCCTCAATCCTGAAATAAAGCAAAATTAATCCTTTCGGTCCTTTGTTACATTTGACATCAATAGACCATAAATGAGATACATAAATTCTATCTCACTTAAATTCCATATATCAGATTTATGTCGAACAAAATAGAATAATCTGGGGATTACTTAATGATATTTCATTTTTATTCGAGATCTAGTCCTAATAAATTAAAGTAAATTCAGATTATCTGGATTATATTTAGATTATTGGCTTTTAGGAATGTATCAAGTAGCCTTTGACACTTTGGTTTATGACTGAAGAAGTGAGACAATTTTTTATGTCCTCCCCTTATACTTTCAGGAATGGAATGAGGTAAGTTATATATAAGGTTAAAAATAATTCCAATCATATCAACTTCGTTCCAAGAACAATAATTCTTTGAGTTTGGTTTCAAACAGGAGTTCGTCAGGGATGCGTTTAAGGTCTCTCAGAATATCCGCTTGAGTATTTTGCGCAATCAAATCATGTTTTTTCTCGCTTCAACAATAACTACATTCAAATAATGTTGTTTTCACATAAAAATCACTATTTCGGACCTGTCCTATTCAATTATTCAAAAAATTGTTTCTACCGCTCATGATAAATACATTGTTAATAATCACTGGTCTAAATTAAAACGTGAAATAGATGTCAGCAGTTCGTTATATCTTTAAAATCTTATTTATAATCTGACTTCATCTTTAATACGTCATAAATCTAGTTCTAAACGGAGTGTAAAACTTCAAAATGTTTGTGAGCTATTTGCCGACATCCAAATCATAAATATTGATTGACTTTTTCACCCAGCTTCAATGCTGTATCAATTTCGATTATTTGGCGAGAATAAACAATAAACTACTCGCTAGATCAGCTAGCACCCAAATCGATTAATTGGTTTTCGGGGATTAAATCTACTATATATTATTTTTAATTGGTTGGACTTCGGGTGAATGTCTTAATTTGCAATTTTTCTTCCGCATAGGTAGATAAGATAGATGCTTGGAGCTATGGTGAATCTTTCTGAGCTATTGTTGTCCCAGCACGTGCCTGAATTAGGTATAGCGGCACTTTTTCGTTTCTCAATTTATGTTATCTTCTTAGAGTCAACTTTTAATGGAGACGGATGTCTCCTATTATTCATTAATATGTAGATTTTTTAATGGCGAAACGCAGATGATGGCGAATGCCTTCTTCAACGACTTGGCACGTGGAACCATCAAGAGATGCAAACTCTGCTTGTTGTATTATTAATGATTATTTTTGTTGAATGACATTTTTTTTCACCAACATCTGTATTCAATATGGATCATTTTCTTTATTTTCCAGTAAACTATAGAAGAAAAATTGATACCAGTTTAGTTTCACTTCATAAGATTATCTCGATATTATTTTGGGCCGTTATTGACTGATGACTTTGACTATCTTATACTACGGCGCCAAGAATTATCCTTTAACGCTATTAAAAAGGAAGGTGTAGGTGATTAAACTATCATTTTCACAGGAATATATCAAAGGACCGCCCGTATCGTCATCTAGGGTATAATTGTCCGAATAATAGAGATGTCAGATGTCATATAGATTTGGAAGAAGTATTACTTATTAATGAAGTTTTAATGATAATAATTTTTTGTAACGCTCTGAAGAAAAGCAGTACTTATAAGAAAACTCACTTAAACAGCAAAATATTGTCGATCATCTGAAAACTTATACAGTACAAAAAAGAATGCCATTATTCTCTATAACTAGTATAACTATAATATAAATATACTCAAAACCTGTGTAGCAATTTATTTGTTGCTCTGAAACTGGTAAAGATATGCGAATGAAATTTTGTGGGCTTCATTTTCTGACATGCTTTCCAGAATTTCCTGTTCATCATGCTCAATTTTTTGAGATAAAATGAAACGCCATTCAGATATTTCAAACTAACAACCATTTTTCAATTCTTCCTTCAGTTTGAAACAAAAGCCTCCCGACCTTTTTTTCTCACGGGACACTCTTTTTATACGAAAAATTTAGGCAAACATCTGAA
Organism: Propylea japonica; assembly: GCA_013421045.1. Taxonomy (NCBI): domain Eukaryota; kingdom Metazoa; phylum Arthropoda; class Insecta; order Coleoptera; family Coccinellidae; genus Propylea; species Propylea japonica. The sequence continues at coordinate 83,332,487 of CM024241.1, forward strand.
AGTAGCATCGTTAAAAATTGTGTTGAATTGATGACAAATTTCCCTCGAACTGTTCCATTTTTTCAATAAAAACAGTGCCCCCTATGAAAAGAGGCCAGAGGGATTTCTTGTCACGAATTAAACGATAAATTCAAAAATGGTTAAGAATTTGAAATATCTAAGTGGCGAACCATTTTTTCCGTGAGTTTCCAAGTAAAACTTGGAATACCCCTTATCTCGGAAAACGAAATACCATTTCCGCATCTTTTAAACATATTTGGCAAACAAATAAATGAATTATTAACAATATATTGAGATAAGAATTGAAAATAAAACTTAGAAACAGTTTCAATTCATCTTCTACACAATTCCTATCATATTGTACACATATCGCCTATTCACTGCTCAGTACAATTTCGAGAATGCCTCTATTGTAAACCAAAATAGCTTTCTACAATTTTCAATATACACAACCAAAGTAATTACTCCACCAATGTAATCTTCACTTCGTTCAATGAAATAAAAGTCTGGGACGGAAGTCTCAGTTACAACATCTCCTAAAATCTGCGATTTCGCATTTGGGACACAATATAATGTTTGCTACCAAATTTCACACTCGGTCACTTCTCCACAATCGCAGCTATTAAACCACAACGAAGAGCTTAAGAAATATGAAACTGACCGACATGTCATCTAGCACCTCTAACAGAAACATCAAAATTCTCACGTCAAACTCAATAGACGCAACACAAAGGTGCTCTAATAGTGCTTTTCAACCCGCTTGAATACCTTCAGCATACTCCATTGTGGTCAATGGAAAACGAATGTCTACAACTCTTTCCCCAATCGTGACTTTCAAAAACCCAAGTGAAATTACTAAATTCACGTCTTGGCCTGCCGACTGTCCAGAGATACGATCTCTCGATCGAAAATCATCGATCTTGAATAGATGGCGAGGAGAAATGACCCATTCTCGGCTGCGTAATTGTAAGTGATTGGTTATTTCAAAATATTTGTACGCTTATTTACATTAATGTGATTGTTGTTGATGTGTAATTTGTATATGATTGGTGTGAAAAGGGCGATATAATTTGAGGACGAAATGTTTTGTAATGGGGTGCGGTATTTTAGTTTGATTATAGGTATTTGGGATTTGAATATGGGAATGGATGGAAACTCTGGGACTGCTTATTTTTTTTCTGAGTTGGTTGTTTAATAATTGATTGATCGAGTGTATATTTTGATGAAATTCCACATTGAGGACAGTGAATATAAAACTCGAAAAAGAATAGAATGAATTGCTTTTAAACTTAAACTTGACGGGTGCGAGGATGTTCCTTAATAACTCTTCGCACAAGAATTATTGACGAGTTACGTAGCTTTTTTGGCACGCGGTACGATCCCTACAACTTTCATGTATTAGATAATGTATAAGAATTTCAAAATCTTTTAGTTTTGTTGAATACCACCCCACATTTAATCAAGCCACAGTGGAACTTCCCTATAACGAACGTTTATATAACGAATTTCTCTGTATAACGAATTTCGTACAAGATATTGCACCTTGAATCCGAATTCCATCTTCAAAACACTTTCTAAAACGAAGTATATTCTCTCTATAATGAAATATTCAAAGAACATCACTCTTTGAATGGGTATTGTTAGGAAGGTATAAGGGTGGGTTTTTTTCCGAAAAAACGCAATAAATCCCGACCTCAAACTAAATCATTACGGCGGGCAGAGAGATCCTTCTTAAACAGTTTCAAATACACCCCTCGCTGTTTGGTTTCAATTTAACCATTACGCTAGTGTGAAAGTTGTGGGAAAATGTCTGAAAGGAAGTGCTAAAGTTTGAATGATAAACTTAAATTAATCAGTGAAGTCGACCGCGACATTGCCGACTATAGAAACATATTTTCTGTATAACGGAATTTTTTTGTAACGAATTTTTTGCGGATTTTGCGTTTTCGTTAAAGGGAAGTTCCACTGTAAATGTCAAATGTGAAATAACGTTTCGAAAGAAAAATTACACTTAATACACAAATTTTTAATGATCAGATCCAAGGTTTCTACGTACATCTGAGTGATTATGAATGGTTTTTAGATAAATTAATAATCCAATGTATACAAAAAAAAGGATATGTAATATATGATCAAAAAATATGGGCGTATAAGTGAACCAACCAGTGCCTTCCGCATTTTATCAGAAATAATTTCTTCTCGCATTCTCTTTTCTGTTTTGTCAATAATATTCAATTTATCATTGTGTATTCTCCCCCTCTCTATCTTCTGATATTTGGAGGTGCTGACAGTGAAATATAACCTTGCGATTTTATCAATAACACCTTTATAAAATCTCGAATTTGACTTTCCCCATATCCAACAGCGTCGAAATTTATAACGCTTCCAGTCGTTCGGAACTATAAAAGTACCATCGATATAAAACGTCCGTTAGAAAAAAAAATTGAAAGGAATAAGGCACGCTTCACAATAGAAAAGGACCCGGACAGTATAGGTAGATCTACGAAACTCTGTTGACAAACAATGAAAACCTTGGTCGTTAGTCGGCAAGCATTGTGCGTTTATCTTTGCGTTTTCATGCTTGAATCGCTCGAAACACATAAGGACGAATGTTCTAGGAATGCTGTGTTTGGTCCTGACAGCGGGAGATTGGACTTGAATGTAATGGATGGAGGTGACAAAATAATTATTCGTTGGGATTATTTAATAGTCTTTTTGAAAGGTTGCATTTACTATGATAGAGGACGAAAATTCTGATCAAATCCGTATGAATATTCACGTTTTTTCATGAAATTGATAATTGATCCACTACCCAAGTAGCACAAAGTCACAAACTTAACGATATGACTACTTATAATGTCTCAAACACTCAAGTCCGAAAGTTTGAGCGCATAGTAGGCGTTTGTTCACTTATCTGAAGTTGGCAGTATTTGCTGTCATAACGTAAAATAAAGTCAACGTTGCCTCGTTCGACGAGCTTGCGAGTTTTCAGAGAACTCAATGCAATATTGACAACATTGCGTATCAATCTGACAAGAAAATAAACAACTTAACCTAAAATTTCAATATACACAATGGAATATGCCAAATTATCATGACCAACCGACGGCTCAAACTTTCGTGAACGGACCATACGTATTTGCGATATTTTATAACGAAAGAGTTATTTTGCGATTTAAAACCATTAGGCGTTGTTATGAAGTCTTATATAGAAGATATTAGGAGAACTGAATGAAGAATTCTAAACATCAAGTTGTAGTGTGGTTTTCACAAAAAGAATTGAATATGTTGTAGAGTATAACCAGAAATGGTTGTTGTGTAATTATTATAACCACGAATAAATATTGTTTTAATGTACACAGTTTTAAAACGTTTCAACGGCTACATATTGCAATGATGTTGTGAAGTTATATTGAGTGTTAAATGTTGTCATAATGATAACATTTTTAATATAAAATTGGACTATTTTTGTGGGTTAAGTTCAGAAACTGTTACTTACTTTTGTGTAACTAATCAATTTGATTTGCTATTCGATTAACCATATACAGTGGAACTTCCTTATAACGAACGTCTGTATAACGAATTTCTTTTCGTACAAGACATTGCACATTGAATCCAAATTCCATGTTAAAAACACCCTCTAAAACGAAGCAAATTAACTCTATAACGAAATATTCAAAGAACATCACTCTTTGAATGGGTATTGGTAAGAAGGTATGAGGGTCGGATTTTTCCGAAATTTTTCCGGACAAGTACAAAATCCCAACCTTAAACTAAATTATTACGGCGGGCAGAGAGATCCTTCTGAAACAGTTTTGAATACACCCCTGGCTGTTTGGTTTCAATCTAATCATTACGGTAGTGTGCAAGTTGTGCGAAAATGGCGTAAAGGAAGTGCTTAAGTTTGAATGATAAACTTAAATTTATCAGTGAAGTCGAACGCGACATTGCCTACTATAGAAATGAATTTTCTGTTTAACGAAATTTCTTAACAACGAATTTTGTTTTGCGGATTTAGCGCTTTCGTTATAGGGAAGTTCAGTATGAAAATAAAATTTACGTCATGAGAGGACTAGGGGTTATAGAAAAATCTCCGAAAAACTTCAAAATATTGGAGTACCCATAACGAACTTAGATCCTGATGAAATAATTGTGTAATGTATGATTTGTGGTCTACCGGATATTTTATATCTTTCTCCGCAACTTGGAAGTATGACCGTCCTAATTGGTCCGTTTTTGCATGTCCTAACCTAACAGTAAGGCGGTCAAAAGTTTTTGATCAGAAATTGAATTGAACGCTGAATAATTGACAGGTCATAGATAAAACCGTAGTTTGTAATAACAAAATCTTCATGTTGTATGAAAAAATGTGAAATCATATATACTCATCGAACAAGAACAAGAATCTCAATAACTAACCGAAAACCGGTATTGAGATGAATACGCGATTATAATATTAATTCACACATTAAATTTTCGTATCTAGACTACGAAATAGTGGGAAAACCTTCGCAATATCATCCACAGGAATGCAGTATCGGGCAACCGGTCCCCAAAGATGCTACAAAACTGCGTATCAAAATTATTTCATAAAAAAAACTCATTTGGAATGAAGCGACGGTCCAGATGGCTTTTATCGATTTTTCATCTCCGACCAGTCATCAAAACCATTCGTCTTGATGATCTTGAATCGGTGATGACCGATTAGAAGTTACCGTTTCTCAATTTCAACAAGATCATTTGTATAATTGACCGTCCTAATTGGTCCGTTTTTGCGTGTCCTAGCAGTAAGGCGGACGAAAGGTTTTTGATCAGAGCTATAAATTTATAAAAATGCCATCTAACATCAATAAAATTTGCATATGGCACGATTAAAGAAAACGCACGAATTAATTTGAGCAAAGATATAATCAATGATGAGAATTAGAAAATAATAAATTGCGTAAAGGTAGGTATATATTTTGGACTGTACCGATTTAGTTTCTCTTAGATATTAAAGTTTCTCTTATAAAATATTCTTACATCTGCAGGTATCCTTTCGTTATGGGTCGGATTATTTCGAAAAGTTTTGTTATTTCAAATCTGGTCTTGTTTGCTTTTAACTTTTTTCTAGTGCAGAAAGTGTTGTTGGAGTTGCTCTGGAGGAAGTCTCTCGCAAAGTTTAAATGGCGTCCATTTTTTTAGGGAAGCCTTACTATGTATTTAAACAGACGCATATTTCTACGAGGGATGCTTGAAAAGATAAACCCCGATGGGGGAGTGCTGCAAACCGAAGAATTTGTACAGGAAACAAAGATCGAATGATACTTCAGGCTTCAAATTTATTTTATAGAATTGGTATAGTCGACAGCAATGATTTGGTTCAAAATTCAATTGAATATTGAAAATAGGATTTCTATATTCGTAACTTCAAATGACAAGAAAGCATTATAAGAGGGGATGATGATGTTTCACAACAGAGAACTAGTTAGCATCGTTTGAAATGTGTTTAAACATTCACACTCAACAGCCTATTCGGATCATTTAAATTTTCTAGCTTATTTCGGTGCTAAATGTCAACAAGTTTTTTTTTAAGTACACATTTTTTTATACATATAGAAGGATTAGATATATATATTCTTTTGAAATCAAGAGCTAACATAATACAATACATAAAACAAAAATAAAACTCCCTAACTGAGGTTGGTGCCAAACGGGGTACATTACTATTTTTTCGTATGATACCAGAGCTCAGGGAAAAACCCAGTAGAAAAAACCCTGTCTCGCCGTTTCAACAAAAATAACACTTAAACAAATATTAGAATATTGATGGATTTCTTCCTCATTTAGTCCAAACGAACGATAACCCTCTCCAGGATGCCTTCGGAATTCTGAATCTGAAACGAAAAAATCAAAGCAGAAAAAAGGAACAGAAAAATGAAATGATTGAAACTCTATTAAATCGATTTAAAATTAATAGAATGGGGATAGAATGGGGATAGAATGAGTCTTTTGTTAATCGGTCTTTAGTAGAATGTTTAACTCAACAGAGAATTTGGAAAGCAGATCACGCTTATTATGACTTAATTGAAGCTAATTTGATTGTATTATTTTTCATTCGAGGCAGAAATTTGATGAGAAAAGTAAAGCAGAAAATAAAATAATCAAAACCATCCACACTCAAACAAATTTGTAGCGTATACTTCCCATCAAGTATATTCCATCGCATCTAAAACCATATCCATATATCTTCAACAGCGTTTACAAGAGATAATCTCCTTCCTAATCGAAAAAAATTATCCAATTCACACTTTGGCATCACTATATCTTAACGTGCAATGTACCCATTCAAATTTTTTCCAATTAAAGCAGTGATTTATTCACTTAAGTCTCAGTAGTCCATATAAGGAAGCACATTATGTCACGATTCGTGTAGAATTGGAAGCCATAGGTAGCAATGGTTCTCTATCTCTAGTGCGATCGCCAAACAACATTTACTTCATTCAATTAATCGAGCATACCTCCTAGCAATAAATTAGACTTACTAATTGGAAAAAAATAATTACAGGAGAAGAAGAGACCATAGCTGGTCGTCCAGTGCTATTCACCGTTAATATTGAACCAGTTTCGGCGAAAGTTGTGACCTTGAAGGAAGAGCAGATAAGTTGTAACCTGCTAGAGGAAAATTATGATCTTAAATTAAGACAATTAGGTGCTGTTAGGATGGATGATTGGTATTTCGGAGTAGAATTATTCGATCGATTAGAATTTGAGGATGTTAAGTGGTAGATACCTATTGCGTGTGTATAATTCATGTACAGCGTTTGGGTGAATTTAAAGAACACTGGAATGATAGATAGAATCCTGTAAAGAAACTTTCTAGGGTGCGGCAATGAAACGAATTTTTTTTCTGTAAAGCTGTGTGTTGAGAATAGTTCGTAAAATCTCCCTACCTTTGTATTTCAATAAATCAGATTTGACATAATATATTCTAGACAAGCATTGTCAATTCATTTAAGAAGTTATTCCCGTTCAAATTTATCCATTTTCGAGATTACAAATAACATTTTGGCGACCGTGACAGAACTTTATAAGCTAGGAAATGGACGTTATGAAGAAGAAGGAACGGGAATTCATGAGAGAATATTTTTCAAATGTCTGCAGGGAGTTAGACCAGAAGCCTATTGCACCAAATGCTTTGCAACTTTTCACTTTGCACTTTTCACATTTCAAATGAATTAAGTTGCACTAAACGCATTCATAAGTGAAAAATACAATGTGAAATGTTGAGTGCATAGTGAAAAGTACTCAGCACAAATTAAATGTTAGGAAAAATGTTGTGCATAATAACTAATTTTCACTTTTGAAATTTGTCAGAACGAAAAGTGCGAAGTGAAAAATTGCAAAGTATTTTGGTGCAATAGGCCCCTGATCATATTGGATAAGGCCACAAGTGCGCAACATCTGTTACTAGTGTTAAGTCAATTGGAAGACATAAGCGATAGATTATTCATAGCAGATGAAAACATAAGAACGTCCATATTGTCTTCAGAAATCGATAAGTCAACTTTTAAAGAGGAATACAACCAAGTTGAGTTCTACCGAGGAGAATTAATCAAATATAGGTTTAAGTACGAATTCTTCCTCAAGAAACAAGTAAAAAGGGCATATTATAAAGAATGGTTAAATGGACTAAATGAAAAATTCAAGGATAAGGAAATTGCATCTTCTCTGAAACATTTGAAAGATTATTGGAGTGACCCCAAACTTGATGAAGTAGAAAAGTTTTTGGGAGATCGCTTATTAAACAATAGATACTTAGATACTGAAAACAAAGACATTTCAACATATGATGAAATTGTTCAAGATCTCTCAGAGGATGAAAATGAACTTGAAAAACTAAAAGAATTTGAACATAAATACAATTTCAGATTTGAAGAACCTGACCAAGAATGTATTGAAAGATACCCTAGAGCTATTGAAGGATCCTCAAAATGAGAAAATAATAGAAGAAAATTGGAAAGACAAAAGGTGAAAGAGAGGAAGGCCAGGGAAAATGCAGAAAAAATGGAGGGTTTGAGAAAATTACGTGACATGAAAAGAAAAGAAATTGAAGAAGAAATTGAGAAACTTAAGGAAATAACAGTTAATCAAGAAATAGCCTTTGATGATGAGGATTCTGACTGAGATTTTGACACAGAAGCTCATGACAAACGAATGTAAGCTCTCTTCAATGATGACTACTACAAAAATGGCTCTAAAGAAGATATAAAACCATCCATTGATATAGATGATGAGGATGCTGCTGAAGTACAACCCTATTGTGAAGATGACGATTTCAATATGAGCGCAGAATATGATCCCAAAGGCACTCAGAAGGAAATTGTGGACAGCACAATAAAAAAGAAGAAACGCAAGAGGAAGTCATAAGAGGAAAGAAACAAAACGAAATGGAAGAAGCTTGAAGTAGGCATGAGGAAAAGGCGTTATAGTTATTGATTAGTGTTTCAATATTCAAAAAAATTGTTAAGGCGGGAGAATGTTGAGAATAGTTTGTAAAATCTTCCTTCCTTTGTATTTCAATAAATCAGCTTTGACATAATAAATTCTAGATAAGCATTGTAAATTCAATATAAGTTATTCCCGTTCAAATTTATCCATTTTCGAGCTCACAAACACTTTGTAATTTCAGAAGAAAATATTTTACGAATTTTTGAACTGCGAACGTAACAATATGAACATAGAAAGCTGTTTGATCGCTTCTCTTCCTGATCTTCACCCGCATGTGCGCGTTCGGAAAGTGACTGACATTGAAACTCCTCTGAAATTACAGTGCGTCACGTTAACGCCCTCTTGAGGCGGAACGCCGGTATCATTTTGCCACAAGTCCCTTATAAATTTCGAAAAAATTCCTTATTAATGGACAGTATTCCACATTACATTAATTTCGAGACGGGGCATTAACAATTTTCATGTGGAATAGCATGCAATGCTAAATTGCTACTTGATTCACAACATATTTATGATTCAGGTATAACAATATGATGCGGAAAACGCGCCCACTATGTTATTACCGGTAATACGAGTAATATAAGAGCAAATGTTGAACGCTGACAGCTTTCGCTTCGACGTACACCGAGAAATTTTGATAAAAGTTTTACTTTCCATCGAAAATGAACCGTACCTATGCATCAAAATTTAAAAGTATTAGTGGAATAACAGAATCCTGAATTATGTTGGTAACTGTGAGAAACTTGAACTTGAAGTGAATAAAATATACAAAGCATGCCATTCTTCGATGAATAAGGTTTTTTAAATGAAATATCAAGTTTTGGATGAATTAGAGTGAATAGATACCAAAATACCGAACAGAGGAAAAATAATGCCAAAAAATTTATCGAAATCTGAAAACACATTGAATATCAAAAATAAAATATCTTTTCATTCAAAAAAATTCTGCATTTCTTCAAATACTTTCGAAACAAAGAAATAATAGAAAGTTAAAGTTCCCTGGGTCAGATAAACCAAACAGAAAAAGTTGACGATTTAAGTTGACAGCAAATTATCTTTAAAAAACCAAATTACTTTTCGAGAAGCTATGGGAACGGAATATCTATTCCGAATCTAATATCTCATATACGGCGTTGAAAACTAGGAATGTATAATTAAAACAACGAACGATATGCTGCCATGATTTATTCCTATCGTAAAAATCAAAGAGATTTACTTTATAGTTACCCACCACGTCTTTTGAAACGTTAGAAATAAAACTAACATAGAGTTACTACCGGAATACATGGGAGAATTTTTGATTACCTGTATGTTTTTTCGTTTCATTCCTATTATCTGTTAACATTTTTGTGATCTCTGTTTTATGATGACTTCTTTCTGTATGAAGGCAAACTCCTTTTTTCCATTAAAGTCTTCATAGAGTTTTGAATTGATTTAGCAGCAATTTATTAAGAGTTCCCACGTGAAAAATAGTTTAGTTTATATTTTACAAAATGGAAGTTCTGATTTTCAAGAAAAGCCTGTAGATTGCAATCATCTTCAACACCAAAAGTGAACCAAAATTCAATTGAATAGAACTATTAGTGGCAAATGAGATATTTTATTCGGATATCGTCATTTATATCGACAAGGGACAAAGCCGTTTTGAAATATGTATTCTTCAAATTTTCTGGCAAATGCAGAATTGTAAAGGGTTTTCCAATAAGAGATGTTATTTCGAATAGCCGGTTATTTCGGTAGCTGTCACGATTGAAGCTATCGTTTTTTGACATTGGACAAAAAGAAACTAGGTATGCCATTATTAAAAGTGGAACGATACACGCTTCAAAAGCGCATTGAATTTCTAAAATTCACTATAAAAACGGTAAAAATTTGCAGAGACGGTTCGTGAAACTCGAACGTTTTTGGGTCGTCGTGAACCTTGTCGGACCGCAATAAAGAAATTGGTAGAAAAACTGGAGCTGTTGGGACAAGTTAGTGATGTGAAGGATAAAACCCGTGCACGACACTCAAGAACAGCCGAGAATATTACTGCTGCAGCCGAAAGTGTTGAAGAAAACCCAGGTTTTCTTCAGGTCGTTCTTTGAAATTTGGCATTCCGTATTTTGCATACAGATTTGGGTCTTATAAAGTTCAGTTAACACAAAAACTCAAGCCGGCCGATCATCAACAACGTCGTGTCTTTGCTGATTGGGTGAAATGCATGAAAATGAAGAGGTAATCACAATTGGCCACTGAGATCTTGTGATTTAACACCTTGCGACATCTTCCTTTGGGGCCACGTCAAAAATCGAGTGTCGATGCAAATTGATGAGGCTATCGAGGACATAAGGCCGCCACATTGCGATTTGGTTTTGGAAAAATTTCATTGAAAGGATGTGATCCTGTAAGCGTGGTCGTGGTGGTCATTTGCCTGATGGTATTTTCCACTATTAACGGCATTGCTTCTTCTCTATAATGAAATAAACATCCTATCATTTATATTGAAAAATGGCATTTTTCTTTGAAAATCAAAATAACACCTCTTATTGGAAAACACTGTATTTCCAAAAATGGAAAAAATCGAAAGCTTTGGTATTATCAATATATGGGGAAAGCGATAATTCCCCTTCGAATATTGAGCAGGAGTTTCACAAATTTTCCTGAATTTTAGGAAAACATAATATGGTTTTTTATTCCAGAGAAATGACTCAACAATTGATTATTATCGATGAATAGCTGAAATGAGAAGTACAAAAACATTAGTTAAGCTATATAATAAAAATATATTGCTGATAATTTTTTAGTAGCATTCTTCGCTTCTTTCCCTATATATTTCATTCTTATTTGCGATCTACACCCAGTTCAATATACCTATCTACCACAAGATAAACCCGTATATATAAATTATTCAGTATCAACCTCGACTGGGCGTTGTTTTATTTATAATAAATATGGGAGATGCTACAAGTAGAGCGGTTATTCAGTTATAAAATCCAATTTGATTGATGATATTTGTTGTTTATGATAACGTTAAATTTCTCACGAGATGCTGCAGTTATTACACTCCTTGTCAGGTAGAAGCATGCGGAACACTGGTTGAAGGAGTCCATAAATAATATTCACGAGTCTAGATGGTCCAGAAATGTTGCTGGGATTCAAATTAGTGTATCTGGACCACTTGAATAAATACGTATTGATGAGATGCTCCGAATTGGGGTGGAACACTCATAACTCTTTTTGTGATATTTCAACCATTAAATTTTGAGTTATGCATTCATCATTGGACGATATAGATACATATTAAAGTGTAATTACAACCAAAATTTATTGCAAGTAGTTGATTAAATATGGCGTTGGTTTCTTGAAGTTTTTCAAACTTGAGCGGTGTAATCAGTCTATAAGTTATAATTTTATCCAAAGGTTATTTCGAAATTTGAATCTGACAATAGTTATGTTACCCTATTTTGACTGTCTGAGAGTTCGTAGGACAAAGAAATACTAATATATGATATGCGCAATTGGAAGATGCTTAAAATAAATAAATCGAATATTGAATGAGCAAGAAAAGAGAGAAAAAATTGAAAAATTTTGAAACTCAGGTCCTCTAGATTTAACGTATATGATACTATGAATAGAAATATAAGTCTCAATATATCAGGTGTCCCAAGGTGAGTGGCCTATTAGATCAAATTGGCGTGTTGCGAAAATGACTCCACTCCGCTCAATATTTGAGATTTGAGTCAGAAATTTAGCAAGTTACTAGATCTTGATCTTATCTATGTCACAGTTTTTGAATTATAGTTATCAGTTATACAGGATGACCAAAATAAATATATCAATAGTTTCCATAATATTCTAATAGGCCACTCACCTTGGGACACCCGATATATGGCATAAAGATATTTCAATATCGAGAATGATCAAAATTGACCTGCGTATTAATAAATCAATATATCATTGTTCGGTTATTGAAAAACCCACTGATGACGACACTAATAGCTATTTTATGTCTCGGTGGAGATTTTAAGACTGCATCAATTCAGTCAGAATTATTGTCCAATAATTTACTCATTTTTGTTCAACTATCTATGGAAAGTCTTCATTAATGGTTTTTGAGGTAGCTGAATCCAATAAATATTTTTGAAACGATTAATACAAGCGTTTGGAATTTATCTGTTCAAATGACGTTTTTTCAAAACTCAATATTTCAAATGTTAATAATTTCTGTATAAGCACACAAAAAAATTATCTAAAATTTTGGAATCACCTCCTGAATTTTTCTGCTAGTATTCATATTAGGGTTGCCAACCGTCCTTTATTTCAAATGACAGGCCTTTATTCTGAACCTATGTCCTTCGCCCTTTTGAAAGGTTTCAAAGGACTGCAAATGTCCTTTATAATCCGAATATATGAATAAAAACATTCAAGTAACCACATTACCACAAATGAAATTTCAAAAATTCCCATACACCATGATACGCCATCCAAAACGCTAATAATAAATTTAAAAAGCAAATTGTTTAGTTCAGTTTTCAGTTCAAATGTTTAGCATTATTAATCTTTTTATATTTGTTTTCAATGACTATGTTTTTTATACTTTTTGAATAAAGTTTTCAGTAAAACATTGTTTTATCTTGGACAAACTGAGTAAATCAATTTTTCACACAAAAAACCTGACTTTACCTAAAAGATAACTCATATTTCAAAGCTTTTTATTTACCCATAAAATTTTCTACTTTTTTGCTAATCCTTTCCCCGTCCCCCGTTCTCGAATTGTTGATGTCCTTTCAGAGATATAAATTGTCCTTTATTTCAATAGTTCAGAGTTGGCAACCCTAATTCATATACACCTTGTATAAAGAACAACAAAATTTCACCTTATACCAAAGAATCCGATCGACATTGCTTCAAAATCTAGTCTAGCTCGATTTTTGGTATTATTTGGGCCACCAGGAGTTATGTTCTTGTCAGCTGCTAATTAGGAAGCTACGCAAGAGATTTCACTCAAAGATATCTGAGATATACAAGAGAAAAACATCATTTAATCGATCTAATCTGATCAAACGAAACCAATTACTACTTACGTGAATAGAAGTTCTGAAGATGAAGACCGAACATCGATAAAATGTTAATACTTGACATTTTTTGATTGTTATAGAACGTTGTAAAAGGAGAAAGCTGAAGGAGACCAAAAACATTATTGATTTTATATGATTGGTGAATATTTCGATTTTTTTTATTTATTCACCCTAAAATGGAAATTATTAGGGTTGTGCTGCTAAATAATCTTCGGGAAAGGAGTTTGAAAATATTCTTTCTTTTGCCTTTTCATTCAATTCATTTTGGCGCTATAGGATATAAAATATTATATAATTTTAGAATATTTATTATTTATTTATTTATCGTATGGCAAAATCACAGGTAAATACATTACAAGAATAATAAAATGCTTATGCCATCTATATTGCGGTGGCCGACTCGTATGTCCGAGTTTCCTTGTCAATTGGTCCTTAGAATAAAATAGTTTCAACCATAATTTTCTTATTTTAGCTATTTTATTGAAACTAACTATCCTAACTAATAATTCAACTCAACTCGATTGAATTTTTGAAATGAGTATAAGAAAAGAATAAAACAAATCAAATGGAAAAATATAATTTCAATTAATAAATCATGAATAATCATGATCAGATAAGAGCTAAAATCTGATATTTTTCCCTTGTATAATACACAATTTTTTTCTCTGACAAGAAAACAACGATTCAATAGTGAAAGAAATACAGTGAAACTTTCCCATAAATTCGTTATAAAGAAATTTCGTTATACAGAAAATTTGTATCTATAGTCGGCAATGTCGCGGTTGACTTCACTGATAAATTTAAGTTTATCATTTAAACTTAAGCCCTTGCTTTTAGACATTTTCGCAGAACATTTCACACTAGCGTAGTGTTTAGATTGAAACCAAACAGCCAGAGGTATATTTAAAACTGTTTCAGAAGGATCTCTCTGCCCGCCGTAATGATTTAGTTTAAGGTCGGGATTTATTACGTACGTCTGGAAAAATTTCGGAAAAAACCCAACCTCATACCTTCTTATCAATACCCATTCAAAGAGTGATGTTCTTTGAATATTTCGTTATAGAGAGAATTTACTTCGTTTTAGAGGGTGTTTTTAACATGGAATTTGGATTCAAGGTGCAATGTCCTGTACGAAATTCGTTATACAGAGAAACTCGTTATACAGACGTTCTTTATAGGGAAGTTTCACTGTAGAACTTTTCAAAAAATAACTTTTTTCCCCGAAAAAAAAGGTGGGTACTATTCTCCTGGATTATACACTGACTTTTTTGACAGGGCAAAAAGTCATGTCGTAAAAAGTTATATTTGGTTACCTGTCAAGAGAGTTGAAATGTCAAATGTCAAATGTTATTTACATATTATACAAGGGACAAAAGTATTATAGTTTTGCTCGATATTATGTTGTCTACCGACGCGACGCAGAGGGTGATAAAAAACCGAGAGCTAAAATCTAATATTTTTCCCGTGTATAATACAGTATTTCTGTATTTTCTGTGACAGAAACAACGACGTTTCTGTAGTGAAAGAAATATAACTTTTCACGAAATTACTTTTTTCCCTGGAAAAAAGTGAGTATCTACATTTTCCCCGGATATTTATACACTCACTTTTTTCTTGGGGAAAAAAGGAATTTCGTTGGAAAGTTACATTTTGTCACCTGTCAACAGGGATAAAATGTCAAAGTCTTTCCATCAACAGAAAAGAATGTATTGAATGAAAAATTAAAGAAGAAAATTTCAGAAACTAGAAAAATATTCTAGAAGTATTAGACAGATATTTTATCACACCAATAATCTAACGAATGATTTAAAAAACAACCTATGATCAAGTAGATTAAAACCAAACACGCTTTCTTTGCATTCTATTTTAATTCTGACACGAATCGAACTCCTGGCATTTTTCAAAGCGCGAAGGAAATTCATTCCTCTCAGTTTCTTCATTATAATCGATGATGTACAATGAAATACGGCCGAGCTCGATGTTTTATCAAATCACTCGTCCTTTGAGTCAGAGCCGCCATAATTATTTCAATCAGTTATAAATATAGTATAATTGAAAATGAGGAAGTCGCTGAGATTTGCGAGGAAATTGCCCGTTCAGAATGGCATGACTGGATGGATCGCAGTTTTTTCTTTCGACTGATGCAATTTTCCTCGTTTTTTTGCTATAGGTACCTATATTGTTTGATTAATGGCGATTTTTTTACTTCGCTGGGGAGTGATTTTTTACTAAGAATGTTGCACAAGATACAGATGAACTTCCCTATAACGAAATCGCTAAATTCCGTTATACGGAAGTTTTTTTTTATAACGAAGTATACCAACGAGCAATTGCATTTTTTATTGCGAATTCATATACATACTCAAAAAGGTGCGTAAGTGCATTTTCAATAGCTCACAGGGATGTTATGAAGGTACGTATACAATACATAGCTATTCACGATTATTCGAGCAAATAATTCATAAGTTTTGTCTGAGAGGTACGAATAAAAAACAATTTATTCTCTTGAGGAAACTTCTCATTTTCTCTAAGATTCAAAGAAATTTTCAAGAACCTTCAATGGATCGGAAAGCGATACGACACTTCAAAGGCTTGAAGTACTTCTTCACGATTTGGTTTTTCGGCCGGTTGCCCTTCCAAATCAACGCTGTCGGTATCATCACTGCTATCGTAATCGTAGTGATCTCGAACACCGCATTTGACACTGTTTAAAATGTCCTTTTCAATTGGGAGTTAATTTGTAACAATATTTACATTGGCATTAACGAAATCATTTAGCTGAATCCAACGTTTCGGAAGGATCTTATCCGCCCGCCCTAATGGTTCACTCTATGGTCGGGATTTACTACCTACGTGCTGCATAATT
Organism: Propylea japonica; assembly: GCA_013421045.1. Classification (NCBI taxonomy): domain Eukaryota; kingdom Metazoa; phylum Arthropoda; class Insecta; order Coleoptera; family Coccinellidae; genus Propylea; species Propylea japonica. The sequence goes on from CM024241.1 coordinate 83,348,903, forward strand.
ATGAAAAAAAGCACCCTTATACCTTTTTCCAATACCCACTCAAAGAGTGATGTTCTTGTTCTTGGAATATTTCGTTATAGATAGAATTTACTTCGTTTTAGAGGGTGTTTTCAACATGGAATTTGGATTCAAGGTGCAAGGTCTTGAATGAAATTCGTTACACAGAGAAATTCGTTATACAGACGTTCGCTATAGGAAAGTTTCACTGTATTTCTCGGTAATATGCTTACCTATCTCACAAATGAAATAGAATTACAGGAAGTCATTCGAAATTTTGGAAAACAGAAAAGTCTGATTTTGTTGTATACATTTTATAGAAGAGAGCTTTATATTGTTTAATCGGTAAAGATTGTTTGTAGCAGGGGCAGAATGTGCCCTCGAAAAAACTTAAGACAAAAAAATTTGAATTATCAAAAATAAGTTACTTCGCAGTCGGTAGGATTCGAACCTACGCTCCCAGAGGGAATCTGATTTCTAGTCAGACGCCTTAACCGCTCGGCCACGACTGCTTACGAAATACAGGATTGAATTACATGTATTGATCGGGATTCGCCATGATGACGTGCGAACCAACATGATTATAGTGGGGCAGTGGCGGCTTGTGACAGAATAAAGTGATGAGGCACATCAAAAAAAATATTAATCTTATATACTCTTTTTTGTCAGCTGCATACTTATCATTATGAAAAAATCATCACTGATAATTTGGATTTTTGAATCCAATACAAATCTTCATCTTATCATGGCTATTATACTGACAATTTTAATTTTACCTTCACTTAAAAAATCTTTCGGTATTAATGCTTCAATGATTCTAACGTTTTATTGTGTGGTAATTGCCCTGAGATAAGTTTTTCAAGTCGCTTGAACCAGTTTTTCACTAAACAATATCGGAATATCTATTATTAACACTGCCAAAAAATAATTGATTAGAGTTACACTGCCAGTAGGCCAGTAGTACTCTCATTTTGAAACCTCCCATACGATTTTCCTACCGCACCGATAGTCACAAGATTTGGAATAGGTCGTATAACTTCTTGAATTGTACATAATTTATACTCATAGAAATTACTCAAAAACTGTTTCTGTTTTATTGAAAAATCTACCATATCACGAATACTGCATCTATTTTGGGAATTTGAGACGACTCACTTGTTCTGCTAAGGCATTTCGCCTTCTGGTAGCCATAACCGAAGTCAATGAACAAATGAAAATTCTTGTGAAAAGAATTCACACAACACTACTTAGGAAACAAAGCTACCAGCAAACGTAGTACCACGAACGGCACAAACCCAATAAACCCAAACCAGAGTGAAATTTCGCTATTTTCCGCTTCCCGATTAACCCGAATATGTGCAGTTTGCCGATGAAACGAAACGAAACGATCACGGATCAAGGGTAGATAGTCCGGTCAATCCAGACCAAAAAATGACGGTGAAGTTACATGAAATCCCAACAAGCTGAAAATCGGTAAAATTGTTCAAAACATAATAATAAATAATATATAAAAGTTCCCAATCATTCCCGTGAATGGAAACAAATTTATTCAAGTTCAAAGGTCGAAAAATGAGTTTTTCGCGATTTTCAGCAAAACGGTGAGTTTCATCAAAAAAGTAATTCAGACAAAAATGTAGATGTTAAAATTATCTTCAAAAAATGTATCGATAATTTTTTTCTTAAGAGGCATCGTTTCTGAGATAAAACGCTTCAAATGTTCTGAAAGGTTGTTACTAAGAGGCTAGCCTCAAATTCACCTTAGAAGCCGCAGTAGATAAACAACGAAGGGGAGGTTCATGATCTCGTCACGTCGATGTGAATAAGGCGCTAGACAAGGAAGCGCGTGAGGCAAGCCTCACCGTTTACGCCTTGAAGACGAAGTGAGATGAATGTACAAAAATCGGACCTTAACGCCTGTAACGTGTTACGTTACGGTCCGATTTTTGTGCACTCATCGTAACGTCTGTAACGTGTAATGTTACAGACGTCTGTACCCGGCTTGAGATTGAGCTCGGATAATATGGTATACGAGTGCAGTATCGTATAAAAAATTGAGACTGAAAAACATAATGGGATGATAAAATTGATCAATAAAATATTGGATTAATTCGCTTGATATTATTTGTGATTTCCGTAATTTATTTGGTGAGGCACTGCCTCACCTGCCTCATAGGACAAGCCGCCACTGTAGTGGGATGATAATTCACAACATAGTAGCAGTTAGAATGGTTTGAAACTATGATTCAACATTCAACCAATTAAATGAATGCCAACGCTTACGTCACACTCAACAGCCAAATCGTTTGAATGTTCCAGCTTATTTCATTAATTTCAATATTTTTTTCGAAAATCTGACTGCGAAACGAAAAAATGGATAATCTTTATGATTTTCTGAAGGTCCATTATTTCAAAAATGATTTTTTCTGGAAATCACTGAAAATGCCCATTAACTGAATGAGTATTTTTTCAATGTACCTACCTATACCTACTCAGCTCTAATAAATTGAAAATTTGTGTATTTTTTATCAATAAATAAAAACTTATAGTTGATTCGTATTCTAGTTAAAAATGGAGAATTATTTGATCGGTCATTTATTTTCATTCTTAAAATGAAAATTCATACATTTTGGGAATTGAACTATCAATTTTTATCTCTTTTTTTAATTATTCTTCAAAGCCAATGGCTAGAAACGCCCCTGGCATGAAGATTACCGAACTTATTTTGAACCACAATGGTTAAATTGAAAATTTCTGAAAGAAGTATTATGCCGTTTGAGTATTTAAATAATTTGAATCACTCCTTATATTATTTTTTCGTGAATATCAAAAGCATTCTTATTCACGAGACAAAGTTAGCTAAATATAACTGAATTAAGGGACGACTTCAACAACATGAAAAACAAGACCCCTGAATGGTAGTATAGCGAAACAGTGGAACTTCCCTATAACGAAAGCGCTAAATCCGAAAAAAAATCGTTATGAAGAAATTTCGTTGTACAGAAAATTTGTTTCTATAGTCGGCAAGGTCGCGGTCGACTCCACTGATAAATTAAGTATAGCATTCAAACTTAAGCACTTCCTTTTAGACATTTTTGCACAACTTTCGCACTAGCGTAATGGTTAGATTGAAACAAAACAGCCGGGGTGTATTTAAAACTGTTTCAGAAGGATCTCTCTGTCCGCCGTAATTATCGAGTTTAAGGTCAGGATTTATTACGTCCGGAAAAAATTCGGAAAAAACCCACATTTATACCTTCTTACCAATACCCATTGAAAGGGTGATGTTAATCGTTATAGAGAGATTTTACTTCGTTTTAGAGGGTGTTTTTAACATGGAATTTGGATTCAAGTGCAATGTCTCGTTTGAAATTTGTTATACAGAGAAATTCGTTATACAGATGTTCTTTGTAGGAAGTTTCACTGTATTTCAGGGTACATTCCTACTAGCACTTTAGGTTCAATACTGATGAAACAGCTCGTAGCATCATCACAATCCGAACTTTTCATCAAATATTCAAAATCAAAATACGAAATCTTTGTCTGACAGGTCAACGTCAAATTCACACTTGACCAATTCGTCCTTTCTAAGATTTTGTACATTATATTTCCATTGTCAAATTTGACATTTTGTCACAATCGATTGAGAATGTTTTTAATGGGAATTCCAAGAAAACTCAATAGGTGACCACATTTCGGTAGCGGTGGGTCAAATCAAACCCAGTGAAGCTGTCGCTATTATTGAAGTAACAACCAGCTAGAAATCTAAAGCTCACCACACACGAGTACTTAGTGTCACAACTTAAGTGGATAGACACAATAATTTAGATTATGTTAAATGTATGTTTGTGCTACTTTGCAATGTAATCCAATCAAGAATTTATACCCATTTCATAATAATGGTCTACGGAAAAATCTTGTTCTAAACTCGTTTATGGATCATTCCGAATTCACGTTTGAAAAAATGTATAAAGATTTATAGGATGAGTTAAACGAATGCTAATCTATCCTTTAACGTATGAATGATAAATCTTTTTCAATGTGAATTTCGAAAAAGTGAAAAAGGTATGATTATTTGTATAACTTTATTGTTTTGTGATATTGAGAAAAAATTTAATACATATACATATACGCATATAAACTGGCTTGAAAATGACAGAAGCCGAAACCGGCAGCCAATAGAATAAAGTCTGCAGAAAGTGTGTTTTCTAGAATCTCTTTCTGATTTTCTGTGATGTAGGATCACCTCTATCGTGGTAGATACCTCAAATATTCTTTCAAAATTTGCTATGAGTACGCCCATATTGCTCTTTTCGAAACATTTAATCGAGAAATTTGAGAAAGTACTAATATTTAGTTTGGCAATTTTTGCGCATTTCTAAATCTTTCTAGAATATGTTCTATTCGCTCTCTTCATGCGCTTGTTCTCTAGGAAACGGTATGTCATAGTTTTGGAATATATACAGGGTGAACAACATATTGAATGCAACTACATTTTTTCAAATGGGACACCCTGTCCTGTATATTCTTACATCTTTTGATAGGCTATTTCCTCCTGATCTCGAATATATAAGCGCATGTGGGTGTGTCTCTACAATTTTCAGAGTTTCAAAGTTTTGAAATGCCTACGAAATTCTTTATATTAGGTATATTAACTGTATGCAAACTCGTATATTCTCTCCTTGCAGCTTTCCTATTCTTATTGTTCTTCACATAAAGTGAAAATATTTAAAATTTTTCTGGTTCCGTGTACCTAATGCATATTCGATGATTATTTCCATTCAATGTAAACCGTATCTCATATCGTTACTAAGGAGATAACTCCAAAAACGGGCATCTGGAGTACCTAATCGCAGCCTGCCACTTGAAAAGTGATTTCTGAACTTGCCAGATGGTTCTCCAAAATTTGAAACTCTGTTGTGCTCCGAATGAGAGAGATAGACCAACATATGGACATATTCAAAATCAGGGGAAGAAAAACTAGCAAAATATGGAAAAATGAAGTTGCCGTCAATATTTTGGTCACCCTGTATATAATTCTGTTTGTGAAGCCATATTGAAAAACATCAGTTGATTTCGTGAAACTTTTGTATGAAACATTATTTTGTATCTCCTTTAGTGACAAAGTTAAAGGGGGGGTCAAAATATAGTGAAAAACCCTGCATATTCGCAGATAAAAGCTCAGACTTATTCGACCAGGTATCCCGACCTTTATTTGCCACAATTCCGTACCGGCACACGTGAGACGACGCCGGCAGGTGGCAAAGCACTTCTGATCCCACAGAAAGCGCACTTCAAATGCCAATCGGTGGCCTATCAGCGGTCTCCGATGACCGCTCACCCGCGCAAGATCTACCAGATTGTGACCGCACCGCAGCACGAGATGCAGCTGACCGTGAGGTACTTCTTCTTGGGTTACTGGACCGTGAGACCCGCCTAGTGCCACTGCGGTTTTTCGTCTTTTTACCGCGTTTTTGTTGATGGTCTTCTTCTGTAAACACTTGTATCGATATTGGGCCAGTCTGTTCTCTTTGGCCATGCCGACTCAATTGCTTCCGATTAGATTCATTTTGGTGATACTCGAGATAAGTAGATTCTTGTTTATCAAGAACTGTTGGTGAGGATCGTAGAAAACCAGCTGGAACTCTGAATTGAGCTTTTATCGTAGTATTCATGAAGATGTTGGGTTCTGGTAAATTGGCAGATACGCTAATGAGTTTGTAATTGGACTAATTGCAGTAGTTTCTTTGTCGACGTTGTCTTCACAACTGAAGAATTGGTTCTTCGGTAGATTATATGTATACACTTCTAGAAACACTGCGTTTTTCGCATTTTCAGGGCGTTTTTGTCGATGGTCATCTTCTGTAAACACTTGTATCGATATTGGGCCAGTCTGTGTCTCTCTCTTTGGTCATGCCGACAACCCGATTCAATTGCTTCCGATTAGATTCATTTCGGTCGATACTCGAGATCAAGGGCGTAGCCAGGGGGGGGGTTTTGGGGGTTCAAACCCCCCCCGAAATGTTTCAGAGATATTTTTTCATTTAATACTTGCTACAGAAAGCGACCCTCACAATTCCCGGCACCTACAAAGTCAATTGCCAAAATGTCAAAACCCCCCCCCGAAATTAATTCCTGGCTACGCCCTTGCTCGAGATAAGTATAGATTCTTGTTTATCATGAACTGTTGGTGAGGATCGAAGCGAATGGAACTCTGAATTGAGCTTTTATCGTAGTATTCATGAAGATATTGGGTTCTGGTAATTGGCAGATACGCTAATGAGTTTGTTATTGAACTAATTGCATTAGTTTCTTTGTGGAGGTCTTTTGGAGCAGTGAATTCTAGTTCCATTGTTTTTTCGTCTTATTGCAACGTTATTGTTGGTGTTCTTCTGTAAACACTTGTATCGATATTGGACCAGTCTGTGTCTTTAGAGCTCTATTTGACCATTCCGACAACCAGATTCACTTGCTTCCGATTAGATTCTGTTTGGTCGTTACTCGAGATAAGTAGATTATTGTTTATCATGAACTGTTGTTGAGGATCGTAAAAATCCAGGTGGTACTCTAAATCGACGCTTTATCGTAATATTCATGAAGATGTTCGGTTCTGATAAATTGGCAGATACGCTAATGAGTTTGTAATTGAACTAATTGCATGAGATTCTTTGTGGATGCCTTTTGGAGCTGTGGATTTTAGTTCTATTTTTGTTTCGTCTTATTGCCGCGTTTTTATTGATGGTCATCTTCTGTAAAAACTTGTATCGATATTGGGCCAATCTGTGTCTTCAGAGGTTGTCTTTGGACATGCCGACAACCCGATTCAATTGCTTTCGATTAGATTCATTCTGATCGATACTGGAGATAAGTATAGATTTTTGTTTATCATGAACTGTTGGTGAGGATCGTAGCTGGAACTCTGAATTGAGCTTTTATCGTAGTATTCATGAAGATGTTGGGTTCTGGTAAATTGGCAGATACGCTAATGAGTTTGTTATTGAACTAATTGCATTAGTTTCTTTGTGGAGGTCTTTTGGAGCAGTGAATTCTAGTTCCATTGTTTTTTCGTCTTATTGCAACGTTATTGTTGGTGGTCTTCTTCTGTAAACACTTGTATCGATATTGGACCAGTCTGTGTCTTTAGAGGCTCTATTTGACCATTCCGACAACCAGATTCACTTGCTTCCGATTAGATTCTGTTTGGTCGTTACTCGAGATAAGTAGATTATTGTTTATCATGAACTGTTGTTGAGGATCGTAAAAATCCAGGTGGTACTCTAAATCGACGCTTTATCGTAATATTCATGAAGATGTTCGGTTCTGATAAATTGGCAGATACGCTAATGAGTTTGTAATTGAACTAATTGCATGAGATTCTTTGTGGATGCCTTTTGGAGCTGTGGATTTTAGTTCTATTTTTGTTTCGTCTTATTGCCGCGTTTTATTGATGGTCATCTTCTGTAAAAACTTGTATCGATATTGGGCCAATCTGTGTCTTCAGAGGTTGTCTTGGACATGCCGACAACCCGATTCAATTGCTTTCGATTAGATTCATTCTGATCGATACTGGAGAAAGTATAGTATTTTTTGTTTATCATGAACTGTTGGTGAGGATCGTAGCTGGAACTCTGAATTGAGCTTTTATCGTAGTATTCATGAAGATGTTGGGTTCTGGTAAATTGGCAGATACGCTAATGAGTTTGTTATTGAACTAATTGCATGAGTTTCTTTGTAGAGGTCTTTTGGAGCAGTAAATTCTAGTTCCATTGTTTTTTCGTCTTATTGCAACGTTATTGTTGGTAGTCTTCTTCTGTAAACACTTGTATAGATATTGGACCAGTCTGTGTCTTTAGAGGCTCTATTTGACCATTCCGACAACCAGATTCACTTGCTTCCGATTAGATTCTGTTTGGTCGTTACTCGAGATAAGTAGATTATTGTTTATCATGAACTGTTGGTGAGGATCGTAGAAAACCAGCTGGAACTCTGAATTGAGCTTTTATCGTAGTATTCATGAAGATGTTGGGTTCTGGTAAATTGGCAGATACGCTAATGAGTTTGTTATTGGACTAATTGCAGAAGTTTCTTTGTCGACGTCGTCTTAAGAACTGAAGAATTTGTCCTTCAGTAGATTATTTGTATACACTTCTAGAAACACTGCATTTTCGTCCTTTCAGACCGTTTTTGTTGCTGGCCTTCTTCTGTAAACACTTGTATCGATATAAGACGATCGCTCTTTGGCCATGCCGACAACCCGATTCAATTGCTTTCGATTAGATTCATTTTGTTCGATAGTCGAGATAAGTAGATTCTTGTTTATCATGAGCTGTTGGTAAGGGTCGTAGAAAACCAGCTGGAACTCTGAATGGAGCTTTTATCGTAGTATTCATGAAGTTGTTGGGTTCTGGTAAATTGGCAGATACGCTAATGAGTTAGAAATTGGACTTATTGCAGAAGTTTCTTTGTCGATTTTGTCTTGGGAGGCTAAGAATTTGGCCGTCAGTAGATTATACATTACACTTCTAGAAACACAGCGTTTTTCGTCTTTTCGGGGCGTTTTTGTTGCTGCTCTTCTTCTTTAAACACTTGTATCGATATTGTGTTGTTAGAGGTTCCCTTTGGCCATGCCGACAACCAGATTCATTTGCTCTCGATCAGATTCATTTTCTTTGATACTCGAATTCGAGAGATAAATAGTTTCTTTTTTATCGTGAAATGTGGGTGGGCAGTTACTTTAGGTTTTATTATAGTATTCATGAAAATGTTTGGTTCTTGTGGATTGGCAGATACGTTCACGGATTTCTATTGAATATATTGATTTGAAAGCAATCAGGACTTGATCCCACACTAGATGTTATTGTCTGAGGACCTATTTCACCTTTTGCTGTAAAGTTACTGATAGCTACCTTGCAGATATCATTGAAATGAATAATCTGTTCACATTGAAATTGAAACCTTTCAAATTTCTCAGTCTGGAGAATATTATTTTCTTTCTAAGAAATTTATGATATTCCATATTAAATTCCAAAGTTATAAGGCATTTAGAAAGAACCACCGCACGCTTTTTTCCTGGTAACAAACGCGCAAGAACAAAAAACGCTGTAAACAGTTCCAACACTAACGCTTCTCCCTTCACAAAACATAAATGACATCCTTATGCCCACCGCACTCTCCTAAAAACCATTTTTTACATCCAAACCGAAATCTAACATAAGAACTGAAGCGATCATAGATCACCTTTAGACATAGTGCACCATACCATCCGACCATACCATGGGTCCATTGTCGACTCTCTTAGTTTTTGGCGTAATTCTCTGGTGCGAAAATCACTTGATGGTTGGTGTCATGGAACAGCGACATAGAATGGTACCTAATTGCATTCATTGATGGTGAGGCGTGAGGTTCTATTGTCCAGAATCTGACCCAAAGGAATTCGTGAAAGAATACATTATGACACCTTGTTTCCATTCAGGAACGACAATACGTCTACAAATCACAGAATGGTTGGTATTCTGTGAACGAACGATGGTCAAGGTCATTTCGTGTGTTATGGTAGGTTTGCCGGTGATGATGATGTCGCAAAGGGTTATTTTGTAATTTCGAGTGGCTGTCCGGGAGAGCGTTTCTAGTGGTTTTTCAGAAATGGTGTGTGAATGGAAAAAAGAAAGTTTCTACGTGCGTAAAGAGAAATTTGAACGATGTTTAGGTATAAAAGTTCTTTCACGATAACTTTAACATTGTTATTGAAATAAAAAAAGAGTTCACAGTCTTTTTATTCTTTTATAAAGTGTAGTTGATCAAGTTCAATAAAACCACAAATTAATGGTGGTATTCTGCTTTTCATCTGTAAGTTACACAACTGTAGCGTAACTGGCCCACTTACAGATTCGTGAATAATGCAATTCTGGAATGGTTCCTGTAACTTTCCTATTTATAGTGTCATTTTTGAACTACTCATCGAAAAACATAACCTTCAATGGTTAGATTTGATCATGGAACTTTATGTATTATGAGTAAATGGTTTTGATTTGAATTTGGAAACACATTTATGTGAATGTAGTTTGCGTTTGTTTCTTTCATCTAATAAATTGACAGGAAAGACAAAAATTCTTGATTGAAAAAAATTCTGTAGCGATTTATCAAGTTTATGGTACACTGGTTCTTCAATCTGAAGATGTTCACAAACTGGGCATTCGGCATTTCTTCAATCTCAACATTTTCTGGGCATCCGGCATTTCAACTGGATTCATTTGATCACGCTACCTTCTCCTTCCAATTCTCATAAAGTTCCTACTAAAAGAATGATATTCAGGTCATGTATATTATTGAACAATGTTTTACCTGTTATGATTTTCTTCCGATAACAATCCAATAGACAAAGCCATATTATTTTTATTCATCATGAATTTCTTATATCAAAACGTTGGTGTTCGTCTTAAAATGAACAAACCATTCAACTTAACCTAACAATATGTCATTCGATAATGCTTCCGATCACCCGTCGAGTACTCGAAAATATTTAACGATTTCTGTGAGCTATAGATCCCTTAAAGAGGTCCAGAAATGCAATTTCCTGTAAGCTTATGAAAAGTTACAGATTGGCTTACAGGTGAAAGCAGAATACCACCATAAAACTATTCATTGTGAAAGAATATATCTGCAACCGCATTTGAACGTGTATGAAATAGCCGACGACTAATAGTTTCTTGATCAACTTCCTGGTTAATTAATGACAACGATTAATGGTCGAAAAGTGTGTAATATGTTTCTAGATCATAAAGAAAACTCGCAATAAAATGTTCAATATTGATTAATTTTGTAAAGTTTAACCCCTCTTTTTTAGAGGTTATTTAGTCAACTAAGTTAAAATAGTAGAAATTGAGGGATTAATTCATTATTCATTATTACTCAATTTCATATACGTTAAACCCACACTTTATTTTGGGGTCGACGAGAGAAATATTTATCGTGAAAGATTATACCAACAACTGATCCTCAAATTAAATAAAGTAGCCAACTACTTACAGTCTTCAGTTCAAAGTTCATCTCGTATTTGCTGATTTGTTGTTGAGTTTTTTTATCGATAAATATGATAGGTAAGAAATTCGTGAAATACCTACCACTGCTGAGTTTCCAGTTGAAAAAGCTTCCTAAAAAATGATTTTGTCATTTCACTAGTTTTTGGCGTGGAAGTGCTATATCCAAACAATACTACAAATCAATTTACTAATGAAGCGGAAATATATAAGACAGAAAAGTGATTTTATAATTTTTTTCATCATATCTAAATCAGAAAAAAAAACATCTTTATCCGTTCAGTGAATAAAATCGAAACTGTACTGAAACATATGAAGTTATAACTCGTGAATTCAATATCTACCATCTTAGATAGAGGTTTATTCTTCTATCATATCAATAATAATCCGAAATTAGTCTAGTCAAACTAAAATAACTGGACCAAATAGAAACAACTTCATAACCAGATTGTGCCTAAGGAAGCCGAGTCCATTTCAGAAGGAATAATTAAATAGGCGTCTAATACTCCTACTAGATCCCACAGATAAGAAAAGCTATTATAATTATTGGTGGAAGAAGCTCAACAGTAACAAAATACTCGTTCAAGAAGACCCATTATGAACCCCCAGTATAATTAAGCATTTACCAGATATCATCTAGAACCTCATAAAAATCGAATTTAAATTTTCCGACCCAATTCGGTCTACTAATGATCTTCAGGCATTGTATATCTGATGTGGGATGTATCCAAGAACCACACAAAATATTCTGTGGCATCCATGCAAATATTTATACACTATTAATTTTCTTTTATTCTTTTATCGACTGGTCAATATCTCGAAAAGGTTTTCTAACCCCCTCTGGTTCATACGTTTGAGATAAGGGAATCTTAAATTGACTACGATGGTGTGAAGTTCAAATTTTTAATCAGATTGCTAATGACTTGAAGATTTGATCTTTTATTCCAGACTATTCTTTGGATAATGGAGCCTAAAAGAGGTTTTCTATTGATGGTCTGTTATAAGGGATAATAATTTTTATCGATCGGTATTGTGCTACACCTTTAAAGATGGGTCAGTGATACAGGAGCTGAGTTTCTTTGAATAATTCATCATCTACTTCTTTTATTTATCACAGTGTGATGCTTCTTCACACATGCGATGAAAAAATATAATATATAACCTAGATCGTTTTTTACTTCATATTCATGTTAGAATGTGAACTGTTGAATAAAATTATAATTATTTAGTTACAGAATCTTCCGTAGTAACCTTTACAATATTTCATTCTTCAGCTGCGTGTAGAATTACATAGAATTGTAAGGAAAAACAACGCGCAGAAAACAAATGTTATTTAAAGAACTTGGCGGGAACTAAATTAATTCCAAATAATGACCAATAAAAATTTCGCTTCTAGTGTTCAATGTTTACATCATAATGAGTTCAATTCGTGTAGTCAAAAATTTATACAATTCTTTATGATGATTTTCCAATTTAGTACTGAAATCGAAATCACTGTAATTTTCTGGTTGAGTAGTGTACCAATTTTTGAAAATTATTGGCAATAATTATTCAGATTTTATCTAGGCCCAGAGGTTTCGTAGCTCAGCGTGTTTCAAAAATTTCTTGAAATTACATAGACAATGACCCACCAGAAAAAAATTGGTCGAAGCTGTTGCGTCATATTTATGAGGTATTAAATGACTTCCAATTTACCATTATTCCCCAGGTACAGAAATATGTCAGACACTACCAACAAAATACCAAAAATAACGTGAACAAAATATCGACAGTTCTACAAAGTAAGCCGCTAAAAGACTTAATCTGCGGGCATTTCAACTTTCAAACAAATTAAGGGTGAAATTATGGTCATTATGTAAATTTCCCAAAAATAATATCTACCAATTTTTCATGCCGGCCAGGTATTACCCTCAACCCCTAAATTTTTGTTACGTTCGATATGAATATTTTCCGTCTTCAAGGTCATTTACATAATCCGGAACGTTCTCTTAATTTGAAGGAGAAACTCTTGTGTAGATTTTTATACTGTAAAACGGCCTGAAATATACAGAAATTCTACTGAGGATTGGAATTATATTGGCACCCCCCAGACTGTCTGCACTAAAAGGTGCTTATTTTCGGTTTTTAACATGGGGTAATGATTATGATGTATCCATTAGGTATAAATAAAATATTTTTCGATTTTATCGAAAAGAGAGGAAGCAATGACCTTGAGTCAGAAGCTATTTTCAATCTCGTTTGTCGTGATTTGAATATATTTCACTATTTTGGAGCTTAATCAGATAATTTTTCTACAAATAATCTCTTGTTCGGATAAAAACTGTAAGTATCAAGATTTTTTGACTATCATCGCAAAAATGTAATTGTTGTAATTCTTTATTGCTTCATTCGAGAATAACAGATATCTCTGATCTCTGAGTTAATAATGAGTTGAAGTAAAACGGTCTTTGTGAGATCCCTATTGAAGTTGAAGCAATATTTCTGATTTGAAGCAGTCCGACGGATGACTTATTAAAATTCAATAAGTTCAATTTCATTTTTGAATATTTCAATAACTCGATTTGAATATACAGGATCACTTAAAATAATAGAGAAAAAAAATTCGAGAAATAAAAAAGTAGAGTTTCTATAAGTTTGTTCAGTATATTTCAAATTCCAGGGCGGCAAGAAAGAATTGAGGGGGGCATGAGTCATATCTGCTTACTAATGTTAATATATTGTTATCTTTCAAGATATTTGAAATATAATCTGGGAGGATTTTGCATTTCTAAAAAACTTTATAGGTTTCAGACAAACTTGTAAAATCTTCGGAATTGTGTTTTTTCTTTTGCAGTCTAATTGACATTGAAAGTTGTCATCACAGAGATGTTGATTCATTTAATTTTGAAATTTCCTGATGTCATTTCTTTCTTCAATAAATTAATCCAAATACGATCTCTTCCAACAGAACAATTAGCCAAATTATCTACTTCATCTAACAAAATACGAGTGTATTCCTTAATATTATTTTTATAATTATCAGGTTCCGTCATTAGGATCTTTGTGTTGTTCCAGTTCATCATATGATCTCCGCTATTTGAACATACATGATCAGCGATTTGTGATCTTGTAATGTCTATATTTTTTATGTTATTCTTATGTTCCCGTTTTCTTATCTCTAAAGGTCTTGATGTCTCTCCCGTATAAGGTGTTCCTCATCTATAGGGAATATTGTAAACACAATTTTTTGATTTTTGTGTCTCATTCATTGAGATTTTACAAGTTTGTCTGTAGAAGGTGTCTGATATAGACACCGAAACGTTTCATTATACTTTTCATTCATTTCCTTTTTAGTTTTACTGTTCGGCAACAATTTTTTCAAAACCAATTTGCTCCTGACAAATAAGTGGCAAGATTTTCGCAGGAACACTTCATCTTAATTAAAATGTTTTAAATTATTTCTGTTTCAGAGACTGGGTGTGAAAATCTATAAAGTTTTTTAAAAGTCAATAAATTGGCTCTTATGCAACCTAAAAAATATCCTGGCACATAATAACGATCTGAGCAACATCTAGTAGCGATAAACAGAAGATATCATGCAATATCTCAGAAAAACATTACCACCTGTTTTCACTGTTCAAATTCCAATTATCAGTATTCCTCTATAAACAAGACCAATCCAAAATATATTTTGAATAGATGTCATCTAGCGCATCATGTGCATCCCCAAAAAAATGTCCTGAACGCCCGTAAAGGAGAGACACCTGGTATGCGACCTTGCATTTCAAACGTCAGTCAAATGGTCAATTATCCCTTGCAGATAGGGGAAAAACGACCGTCTTCGATCATCCGTCTAGTTGGCCGAGTTCCGCCATTGACAAAAAAGTGGAAAATGCAGCACGGACCAAAAATATTCAAAACTAGAGCAGCTGATAGGCGGAATGATAGAGAAGCGTCGCTGTTTTATCAATAGTCCTGTTCCAATTATAACTCAAAACTGGAACAGAACAAGGAAGATTTATGTTTCAATCCCACGAGCCGGCCATTTTGTAGTCGCGGCGGTTCCAAGAAGAATTTTAATTTTTAGTGGCATTCTGGCGGTTCGGACAAAATAGATTCCTGATTTTTTTTCAGCGAATGGCTACCGATTAATTAGACAAATATAATGGTCTGTTGCATTCGGAATGATGATGTGAAAAACTTAGTTTTCATAATTGAATTCTTTGGAGTTCGTAAGTCATTCAGTGGAGGAGACGGTTCTGGTAGCTGGAGCTGTCTGCTGTTCTTGATTGGTCTGGAATACTAATCTTGGATTATTGTCTTTCCTTGTATGAAAAAGTGTGCTACAGGTTTTTTCTTCATTATTTCCAAATCGAATTAAAATTAAATCAACTTTATTCGGCAAATTACAAATAGTTGGGTATTTTAAGACGTTTTTTATAGCAATGCGTCAGCTTAATTTTCTGCGAGAAGGTTGTACTATTTAATGGCTAAGAAGCTTTGGTTTCTGAGCTAGCTTTATACTGTGGTAAGGAACACGAAGCGTCTGTTACGTGTGGAATACTGATGCAATTTACCCTTTGAAATTGAAATTCGAAAAATCCCTGTTTCAATCTATGGTAGGTGATCCTTGAACATCTGAGGTTCTCAAATACGAGTATCTTCACTTGGAGAGCCAGATTAGGTTAGATAACTCATGAGCAAGATCAACGTTTTCGAGTATGGACGGAATTTCAACGAAAATGTCGAATGTGATTGCATTTTGTGGCACAAAAGGTACATTTCCATTACTTATTACTCTCTTGTGGTTTTCTGTTTTCGTTGTTTTTCTTTCAGATGCAATAATTTGAAGATAACAGATGAAATAAAGAGAAAAAAGAAAATTTGATTCATGAATGGAAGCCTACAATATGAATATTATTCTTTACACCAATTCAAACGAACAAGCACTACTTATACGGTGAGACTAGAGTTTTTACAAAAGTTTTTCCCTATGCACTTGGATAAAACGCAGAATATTATGCAAATTTTTTCATATGATAAAACTATAAAATATTTGCTATATTGTTTGATAATAATATAAAATAATAATTGTCGCGCGAGATGTCGCTGAGTGAGGACGTGCTATCGGGTCGCTCCGATATCCCAAGTGCGGCGGGTGAAAATTTCGATAAACTTTGCAATTATTGCAATAAGAAAGTTTTTGACTCTGTCCAGTGCTTTAAGTGTGTAATGAAGTTTTTCATCCATCATGCCTGATGAAAGCGGCAGCGAGGAAAACAGCAGTTTGTCGGCATGAATCGACAATTGAACGGAATTTCAATACCGAGGAAGCCAAAAATGATACGGCATATCTCAGAATGGAAATTACGTACCTAAAGGCTCTTTTAGAAGAATCTCAAAGCAAAAATAAGATATTAACTGAAAACAATCAATTACTTCATGATAAGATAAGAAATCTAGAAGGTAATATACAGGTGGAAAAAAATATTCAAAAAATAAAGTAAACAACGTCAAACCAGATAAAAATGACAAAGCCGCCGAGAAAACTACAGAGAACACAAAATCTTTCAGTTCTATGGTCTCGAAAAAATTGCTATCCGCGCAGGTCGCTCAAACGTCAGCGCCGGCTTTCCGGGATGTCACCTCAGGACAACATGTCACTGTCAATAATGTCAATCTGAAGGATGTCAAAACAAGAGGAAACAAAACAAACATTGCCGAGCATGAATCTCAAGCCGACACCGAAGTACAGGATGGATGGACGAAAGTTAGCAGAAGAAAGAATACCAACAGAAATAAGCCTCACTACGGAACTAAATCGACGGATGAAAATACAAAAATTCGAGGCGCAATACGACGCCGGTGGATTTATGTTGGCAAAATTTCAGGAAAGGAAGTATCAGAGCAGGATATCCAATCATATTTAAGAGACGTCGGAGAGGATGAACAATTCATAGTAAAAAAGCTTAATACGGTTGGACACAAACTCTTCATTTAGTATCGGCGTAACTCAGGAATCTTATAGTAGAGTATTCAGTGAATCACTATGGCCAAAGGGGTGGTCATAAGAGATTTCACCTTTGACAAACAATTTTTCGGAAAGAGAGGGACTCCCAAATCCCTCAAACACAGTAAAAATCCTCCACCTGTGGACTTCATACAGCGGAAATTAGAATCACTCATTTGAACATTCAATCTCTGTCCACGTCAATTAATGGACTTGAGTTATTTGCCACAAACTACAACATAGACTTTTAGCAATCACCGAACACTGGCAAAGTCTTGATCAGCTTATTGCCTACAGACTAACTGAGTACGACCTGATAACTAGTTTCTGCAGGGAATACAATAAACATGGGGTACAGCCATCTTTGCAAAAAAGGAACATGCAGGTAAATGCAAATCAGAGAAGACCTCACAAGATTAAGTATAACAAATAATTTGAGTGCTCTGCACTAGAATATGTTAATCCCTCATCGACCAAACTGGTAATTGTTTGCATCTATCGCCCAAATGGGATCTGTTCTGACGTTGAGATATTTTTTGAAAATTTACACAGATTCTAGACATACTACAAAGAAAAAAACAAAATTTGCTATAACAGGAGACTTCAACATCGATCTACTTACTACTTCAAACAATAATACTCAGACATTAATGCAGCTATTGGAAGTTTATGGTATCAGGATTATAATAAATGAACCAACACGTATTACATCAACTAGCAAAACCTGCCTCGACAACATCTTTACCAATATTGAAAAAGGTTCAGGATGTGTACTTCAGCCCCACCTATCTGATCATCTAGCTCAATCTTTCACTTTCGATTTGTACTCCAAACCAGCTATTGCTTTAAAAACAACAACAAGCAGGCAGTTCAACGATGTCAACAAAGCAAATTTCCTTAGAGACTAGAACAAATGGAGTGGTTGGAATTGGAACAGCTAGACAAAACCAACTTAAATGGTTTATGGGACACTTTCTCAGGTAAATTCAATAAGGTGTTTGAGAAATCATTTCCACTCAAGCAAATTAAAGTCCGGACCCAACCACGATCAGCCCTGTCAATACTGAAATCAAACCCAGAGGTACAGCAGTTAAAGAAACGTCTAGACATTCTATTCTTGATCTCTACCACAAATACTGAGTACCTAGAACAATATAAAGGGCTAAGCACGACTACGACCTAATGCTAAGGAAATCAAAAAAGATTACTATGGAGATAAGATACAGAGGTCTTCCAATAAATCAAAGGCAACATGGAATGTTCTCAACGACCTTACTGGCAAAAACAATAATAGAGCAGTGATCCTACCATCAACAGACTACAAAAAAGTGGCAAGTGATTTCAACCACTACTTTGCCTCGGCCCAAAAGAACTATGTAGAAATCTGCCAATAAGTGAAATGGTAAATTCAGTAGGAAGATCGGAGAAAGTTTCTATATGTTTAATATCACTCCAGAAGAAATTGTCAGAACTACCTTGAAGATGAAAAACACAACATCGTGTGGCTTCGACAATATTCCAGTACATATAGTGAAGCTATCTATACATGTTATCGCTGAGCCTTTGGCATATATTATGAATTTGGCGTATACTGCGGGGATATTTCCAGACGCTCTGAAACTAGCGATCATAAAACCTTTCTACAAGAAGGGTACCACTACGGAAATGGGCAACTATCGACCAATCAGTCTGTTAACAACCTTCTCTAAGATTTTCGAAAAGATCTTGGCTCAACGACTGATCTCCTTTTTCACTAAGTTTGGAATATTCACAAAATGTCAACATGGCTTTATTCAAACAAGAACACAGAAACTGCGATGTTCAAATTGATATCCAGCATCGTAAATGCTGTCGACAGGGGTTTTGTTCCCTGCGGGTTGTTCCTGGACCTAACCAAGGCCTTCGACTGCGTCAAACATCAAAGACTACTGGAAAAATTAGAGAAATACGGCATCAGGGATAACCAGTTGAACCTAATCCGGAGCTATTTAGAGGGACGAAGACAGAAAGTCATCATCACACAACAGAAGACTGCACATACGAGTCAGAAGAGGAGATGACAGAGATGGGAGTAATACAGGGTAGTATCGTGGGACCCGTATTCTTCTTGGTTTACATAAATGATCTACCAGAAGAACTAGACAATGATGATCTCAACAATGTTGATGAACCCAATAGAAACCAACAACCCAAGAACGAAACTACACAGACGTTGTGATCTTTGCAGATGATACAAATATAGTCACCCACGGACAAAATCATCAAGAAACTCTCTCAGGCGGGCAGACGTGGTATTGCAAAATATGAATCGCTGGTGCAGGAGCAATCAATTAGTGCTGAATATTCCCAAGACCGAATGTGCTATGTTTCACACACGACGAGACTCAATATAAATTACCCCAAAGCAATCACACTTCAAAACGTCGAGATTGAAATGACTGATTCAGTCAAGTTCCTGGGTATATGGCTTGACACCAACCTGAAATGGCATACCCATATTCAAGAACTAGTCAAAAAGCTCAACAGAACAATCTACACATTTACTGTTCTAAGACATTACGTGGACCAGGAGACGCTGAAGGTTCTGTACTACTCCAACTTTCAATCACAGTTGACCTATGGTATAGTAATTTGGGGAAATGGAACACATTTGGACAAGATCTTTAAGACACAGAAACTAGCTATCAGAACTGTCTACCAGATGAAATATCGTGAATCTTGTAGAACGTATTCAGAGATAATAACATACTCACAGTTATCGGAATCTATGCTTACAGATGTGCTATGTTTGTTAGACAACACCCAGAATACTTTGAAAAACATCTCAACAGGAATAATACCCGAAGAAAGGTACCCTATCTATACCCGGTCCACACCCTGAGCTTGGCACAAAATAACGCCGAATATATGTGCATGAAAATACACAACTCTCTACCAGAACACCTACGCAATATAAGGGAGCTGAAGCTATTTAGGAAAGAAGTCTACAAGCATTTACTGTCCTGCGAACCATATTCAATGGGAGAATTACTACACAAAGGATAGAAGAATTATTGATGTATTGATTTTTGTTTGACATACTTCTACTTTATTATTACTATAATAACTCTGGAAATGTAAATAAATTATTATTATTATTATTATATAATAATAATATAATAATAATATTATTATTCCTAAGAGCCTCAAGTCCAACCTCAAGGAGCTAGATTTGGATGAAACCTGTTTAAAGTATGCAAAAAGCAGTACCTTCTTGGTACTGCAGAACGATAGGAAGTTTGTAGGTCACGATGGCACCAGGAACAACCATGGAGGGAAACATTGCAAAAACCAACTACCACGACATCAACCGAGAGATCCAGGACCAGGCAGCGAAGGACGAACAACCCAGGACCCAGGAGAAGAAGAACACCGAAGACCTCAGAGCTCAATCCCCTGATACTTGCTATCCGGTATGAGTGAATGTTCCCCTTAGTAGGAGTGTGATAGCCGATCGCTAGGGGGTGTGAAAAATCACACCCTTTCTAACCTAATAGGCTCAAGTCGATAATAATAAATCGCCTTTATTGAATATTTCCCATTTACAATGAAAGTTACATCAGTGAATCAATGTGGATTACAAAAAGCTATGGAGTACGAAGTCTAGCCAGGCTTTCATACTCAACCACAACACAGCGTGAGAATAAGAAGGAAACATATAATCAAACAAAAAGACAATGTCTGTACCCAAACAATACTACAAAATGAATTAAACAGAAACATGAATTCCCCAATACATGCCAAAGCCACCAGAAAAGGTCTTGATGAATCATCGGTTTTGCTGATCCAACAAATAAAGCTTGAACTTGAATTCGAACTTATTCACGCTCATTGTCCTAAACTCATTCGGGAGCGAGTTCAAAATCGATGTCGCGTTGTATATGAACGATCTTCTGAACAAAGCAGTGCTATGGCGAGGTATGAGAAGTTTGATATATGAGAAATTTCGAAATATCCAAAAAAAAAGATTAATATCAGCAAGCGAACTATTATCAAAAACTTCTTCCTCCATTAGATTCTAATAACCTTTCGTCACAATAATAGATACTACTAAATCATAACCTCGACATGAGCAAATTTGTATTTTAGTGGATTCAACCACAAATTTTCATTCACAAATCATCCTCTCATTCATCCAATTTTCGGAACCGCAAATTTCACCTTGTTTTGATCGTTCACTTCCTGCCAATCCCACTTCATTCCAGACTGCCACGAGCCCAAAAAACGGGACAAATTTCATAGAAATCCACCTTGCAGTCGCAAATTAAACTGTTTCTAAAGGTCCTTGAAGCCCGTGTAATTTTCCCAAAAAATCCATCTATACGTGATGACATAACGGCCAGGCGTCTCCTAGAAAAGATTGCTAAAAATTACGTCAGAGAATAAACAAATACAGTAATTATAAAGCAATAAAAGGCATATTCCCCACCCCGAAGATTTCGGTCGAACAAATCACAATTGAACCCTTCTGGCTAAGAAATGGCAACAGGCCTATTTTTTTGGGGAAGGTAGACTCTAATTGAGGGTGCGAATATGGATAATTTGACGTCTGGGCGACATTAAAAATATCATTTGAAAATTAAATGTCGCTTTTAGGGAACCGCACCTTATACTTAAACTTGAATGGGTGGTAGGTAAGGTAGAGTTTGTAAGATGAGTAGAAAGATATCGGGTCTATCTCAGAATGTGCTTTTAATTTGGTATTTTTTCAGCATTGCGGTTGGGTGATTTATAGAATTCTTCATATCTGTCGAGGATAGTAGGTCTCGGGAATACTAGACAAGCCTTGGGTGACCATTAAGAGATTGAGAACTGCAAATAATAATACAAGACAGGATTTATGTTGAAATATTTTTTGTTATTGAAATATTTTAGATTATTTCATGGCAATTATTTTCTTAACATGTTCTATCTGAGTGGAATCGTCAGTAAATCGAAATATGAATATACTTGATAAGAATCATGTGACATAAGTTTGTCACACGTTTTTTTCTCATTATTTTGAATTAAAATTCGATATTTAGGATGAAATACCTCTATTTAAATTAAAGGCGATGATTACCCTTCAGTAGGGTCCTGTAGCGGTCTCAAAAGAACTGAAGATTCGAAAACCGTCACTTGGAACGCCAGACCTGGTTTAAAACACCCTCCTGGCCCAAGAGCAATTATAACGTATTTTGTATCTGAATATTGAAGGTATTTGTTCGAATAGTTTTAAGTTTCAATTTTGTAAAAACGGCGAGGCAGGGTTTTTTCTACTGAGGTTTTTCCCTGTGCTCTGGTCCCAGTTAACACAGGATATCTTATGGTTGTCCATTTCAAGTCCTATTCAAGGCGGAATATCCGTGGACATAAACCGTATATCCATAGGATATCCTATTGCAGATATATTTAGGATATCCGAAACGAACTTCTTGGATACATTCATAGGACATCCAAATAAGTTTCAGTCTAGATATCCATATCAGGTAACATCTCGGCATCCATAAGATATCCATAAGAAATCAACAATGGATATATCATCTATGGAGATCAATACATATACATATTAAGTTTATAGTGAGAAAAATTATGTAACTTTCGGTCTGTTAATGAATAATTTTTTTATTAACGGTTGTTGACGCATGAATCCTAGGCCAAATTAATTCAACACTACTTTTATTTTATTCTTTTGTCAATGTTTAGGTTCTATATTTATAAAGCCCTACAATTACTATCCGACATTAACTAACTCAATCATAATCATTAGAAACACCGTGAGATGTCGTAACATTTTTATAGTCAAATGCCAATCAGCTCCAAAATTTATCAATTCGTAGTGCTTTCTGTCTATGTTTCATATTATGAATTTCATTCAACACCGCTGAATGACCCCGGTAGTGCAGTGGGCATGACTCCTGGTCGTGGTGCCGGTGGTCCTGGGTTCGAATCCTGGTGAGGGCATGGACGTTTGTGTGCGAGTTTGTGCACTCAAATAAAATTGTCTAGTCCTAAAAACAACTGGAATCGGGGTGGGTACATGTCATTAAATAGAAAAAAAATTCAAAACCGCAGAGAATTTAAAAATCACAAACCTACAGTGTTTAATTAAGTCGCCATCCGTTCGATGTACGAAGGGTGCCACACATATGTCAAAAACTGTCGTCTCAAGATTTGTATCTTGTATAGAGAACTACTTGTTCTATGATTTGTATGTTTCCTTTTACTTTTTTGAAGAGAAACAGAAATTCCAATAAAAAATTGGATATCCTGAAGACATACATAGTATATGCTAACTCTTGCGAATGTCCGTAGTTGATATCTCATGAATGTCCATAATGGATATCTATAAGACATCCAAAAAGGTCACACTGTCCCATTCTATGGACGTCCATAGGATATACCAGAGCCTTTACGGTTATCTTATGGACATCCCCAATATCCATGATAGATATCCATAGCATATCCATAAGATAAACTTGTGCTATCTGGGGTATCATACGACAGAATATAATGGTACCCCGTTTTGCACCAACCTCAGCTAGGGACTTTTTTGTTTCATGTATTGTATTTTGTTAGCTCTCAATTCAAAAGAATATATAATATGTGACAGTATTAAGAGCATTGTTAAATACATATATACCCACATAATGATTCACTTAAAATTTTGAGTAATTAAATTTCAATTGAATATTGAAAATGCGATTTCTATTCTCGTAAGCAGAATTATGACGTACGAGGGAGCATAATTAGTGGGGATGACGATTCACATGCCTGTTGACATCATTGTAAACTGTGATTCAACCATTAATCCGAAGACATGAATGCTAACGCGTACGTCACGCTCAAACAACAATTCTGATCATTTGAATTCGTTTGCTTATTTTCTGTGATTTTGATCATTTTTTTTCGAAAACTTCTCTTCGAAACAAAACAGAAGATGGCTTTGATTATCTGTGGGTCCATTATTTTCAAAATGATTTTTTCTGGTAATTTCTGACACTGCCCAGCCATGAAACAGCTTTTATTCGTACCCATATTATTCTGATGCCATGATAATGATTGTACTGACTACCTTTATGCTTTCTTGAAGCCCTACAGGAGATATTTAGCTTGTACTAGTAGATATAATACTCTGAAGTGAAATAATTATCTTGAGCAGTTCCTATTTTATTCATAAACATAAACTTCAAGAAAAGGTTTCACTGGGCATAAGAAGCTTTTGCGGACTTTTTCATTAACAGATGTTTAAAATTTATTACTGCCATAAATACTGCCAGGTTATAACAAAATATAAATAAATTTTTTTTTATTCAACATTTTCTATGTAAGAAAAATTTATTAGTTTGGTCATGGTAAACAACTTCTTCCTCATTTTGTCTCATTATTGTTTCACATACTCAATTACTCGGATCGTATTTTTTCGTCAAATCATAATATATCGAGTTATCAAAGTCCAACTATATCACCTTTGCTCATAAGACAGCATGTATATCGAAGCGTGGGTGGATATTCAAATAACAGAGACATGTGCCCAAACTCTTTGTAGGGCACGAGAACAAACACTCATATACAAATAACACCAGATGCGGTAAACCAAATTCGAAGGGTGATTCTCCACACCGACACAACTCTTTACAAGAGTTTGCAACAGGTCCTTATGCTTTATTCCACCCACGCCAACAAGTAAACAGGGACTTTTAGTATGGTCTAGTAAGAATGGAGATCTAAATTCATTGCGCAAACAAGCGCTATCTTACAATGGCGCCCTGTTTTCCTCAAAAATGGTATTTGCTTTGGTGATTTTTTTTGGGAGAAATCTAATCTGGTATTGGAACGATTGCTTGTTTGTTTGCCGGGTTGGTCTAAGTTATCCGGAAATTATGAATGATCACTTTATTCGATATTTGAAATAGATTAGATGCGTCTTGTATTTATCTGGTGTATCTTTCGGATTCAAGGAAGTGTCATTATTGAGGAAGTGAAATGAAGGAAAATCTGGCAAGAATGTTCATAATAGGCAACGTTTTCGAATGATGTTTTCATTCAGAATTAAAAATATTATGTTTCAAGAGTTTCAGTCGTTTTGAATGTGCCTAATTCTAACTTATGTTTTTTAGTATATGTATGAAAATGAACAACAATTTTCATTCGAAAAAAGAATATTATCACAAAAACGTTGTCAATTCGTGGTAATTAAAACCAACGACAAATTGAACAAAGAAATCACAAATGGTTGTAACTTTGAAATATCTCTGTGAATTTTTTTTTAGATCTTGGAAAACGAAGTAGTTGTGGACGAAAGGTATTTAAAAGGTGTCTGTAAAGAAATGCGAATAAGCAGGGGTAGTTCATATCAATTTTTTTCGAAATCGACCAGTTTTTAATTTTTTTATGGCTTCTCAAAAACACTGATTCATAAAACTATACATAATTTGAAGCCTAAGTAGAAATTACTCACACAAATTTTGTACATCTCCTAACATTATTATTAGGGGTTGAAAATAACAATTTCCTATGATTTTTGTTCGAAATTGTTTTCGTGAGGTGAGGTAGATTTTCGAAAAATAAAATCTCTTATGGTTTCCCATTCAATTCTGGAGATAAAAAGTCTCCTGCAAAATTTCGATACAGTGGATACTTTTCTGGGAAAAAATAAGGGCTTACAAGCAGTTATGATCACTGTTCATTCCATTTCATCGTATAAGCGTTCCATAGAATGTATATTCTAGGATATTGTATGTCTATGACAGGAGATATATATGTTCTTTACATCTTTCAGACCTGGCTTATAACACCCTTCTGGCCCAAGAGCAAGAATTACGTATTTTGTATCTGAATATTGAAGGTATTTATTCGAATAGTTTTAAGTTTCAATTTTGTAAAAAAACGGCGAGGCAGGGTTTTTTCTACTCAGGTTTTTCCCTGTGCTCTGGTATCATACGACAGAATAGTATGGTACCCCGTTTTGCACCAACCTCAGCTAGGGACTTTTGTTTCATGTATTGTATTTTGCTAGCTCCCAATTCAAAAGAATATATATCGGTGTCCTAAGGTGAGTGGCCTATTAGATCAAATTGGGCGTGTTATGAAAATGACCTAGTTCGCTCAATATTTGATAATTAAGTCAAAAATTTTGCAAGTCAATTAGATATTAATCTGATATATGTCACTCTGCTTTGAATTATAGTTGTCATTTATACAGGATAGACCAAGAAAACATATAATAATAATCTAATAGGCCACTCACCTTGGACACTCGATATACGAGTACATCTTTCTGAAGGTTTAATAATATTTTAATTTCGCAACTAAACCTTTCTTTCGATTAATAAGCATAATTGAAAAAATCAATTTTGAGCATTAACAATATCTCAGAATATTCATTTTGTAGAACATACGATGAACTGGAAAACATGTTCATAACTTCTAGAAGGTCTTAATTTTTTTCGAGAGAAGAATTGACTGTATCGAAATTTTGCAAGAGAGCGTTTTTCTCCAGAATTGAATGGGAACCCCTAAAAGAATTTTATTTTTCAAAAATATCTTACGAAAACAATTTTTGAACAAAATCATAAAAAGTTGTTATTTTAAAACCCATATAATAAAGTTATGGATCAAAAAAATGTGTTAGTAACATCTACTCAATGAATGATATTACTTACTTATAGTTTATGACTCAGTACGTGTTTTTCAGTACTCTCAAAAACATATAAAACGTGTCAACTTGTCATTGCCTTCCAAAGGCTATCTTGGAAGAGAGGACGATTTCGAAAAGAGTTTATATTAAATACCCCTGCTTATTTTCATCGAGGAATCATCTCCCTAAGTCCCTCGCATTTTTTACAGACATCCTATAGAATAATGATTTTTTTCATGCAGTCACCTCCTGAAGCTTATCGCAATTATTTACTATCTCCCTGTAATACTTTCAGGGATATAGTTCTCAAGTACCAAATATGAAGAAGTTTATCAATTGAGGTCCTAAAAAGACCCCAAAAGCTACATTTTTCACTAACGTAGCCAATATTCATCGATTAGTATGTAATTAAGTCCAATTATGTTTTCGAATAGACTGAATGATTCAGTTCAATATTTTTATGTGAGCTTCGAATTATTATAATCGCCGCTGGTAAGAATTATAAAGAGATGACACCTCTGTGATAACCCAGTGAGATACAAAGATTTATTCATATTTCGATATTTACAATGACTTTTCGAGGTCTTCTATTCACAAACAAATCACTTCCTAAACTGCTAACATTCGCAGAACCCCAAAGACTTTATTACAGAACCTTTACCAAGATAATCAGAACAATCTAAGCGGAAATATGCAACAATCGTACACAACACCTCTTTATCACCATTTTCACACTTCCAATGCCGATTTCCGACTTTTGGCACCCGACACAAGGCGGTATCTTTACATTTCGACTTTACAGATTTAGAATTCAAACAAAAGAGCAGGCACACTCCGGAATACAATCAAAACTGCGTTAGAATGTTCTCATATTCTCTTCCAAAGGTTTCAATGTTTTCACCATAGAACTTCACGGTGAATTATGGGCAATCGTGAATGCTTCCATGTCAAGTAGCCTACTCTAATTATTTGTAACTATTGTAGCTTCAGAGAACAAGAGTTTGAAGTAAAAGAGGTGTTCTGTTGAACTTCTTCTAAAGATAGGTGATTTATGATGTTCAGTTGGGAAGAATGGAGGTTTGGAAAGGATGACTTTCCGTAAAATGGGAATTTTAGTTTGAATGTAATGGTGTAATAATGGATGGGCAACGGTTTGAATGGTATTCAGGTAACAATAAATGGATAACGGTTAGAAAATGCTGGTAGAGATGTTGGTTTTTGGTAACGTTCTTTTTCCTAATTATGGAATGATGTACTTTTGGACTGAATGTTTTCTAGATCAGTTTTCGTCATGGTGAGTTGTCGATCGAGTGAAAGAAGTGTTGTTGATGGTTTAAACCCAAGTTCTCTCAAAATATTTGTACTTTAGAGAACTGTATTATGGAGTTATTTCTGTCAAAGTATTTTGGGGTGATTGCGAATCATTGGATTTATTCTTATAATTCGTAGAAATAAAGATAATTCAAATAATCATACAACAGATTGTGAAAGAAAATGATTCATAACAGATAACAGAAAACTATCAAAAAATATGTTGAAAGAAATAAGTATTGAACGTAGATAGGTACTTAAAACTTCCACAATGTGATTTCCTCTAATTTATTTTCCTAATTTTCAGGAGTAGATTGTGCATAAAAAAAGAGTTATTTATTATACAAGGAAAAAAGTATTAACATAGTTTAGTTGGAGGTTTTGTTCTAATATTTTTGCCGTGTATAATACACTATTTTTCTCCGTGAAAGGAAAATCGACGATTTTATAGTAAAAGAAATATAACTTTACACGAAATTACTGTAATCACTTTTTTCCTGAGGAAAAAATAATTTCGAGAAAAGTTATATTTCTTTCACTATTAAATGGCCGTTATTCCTGTCACAGAAATAAATAGTGTATTATATACGGGAAAATATTAGATTTTAGATCTCGAGCTGAAGTCTATTACCTTTTCCCTTGTATAATGAATAACTATTGTTACCGGTGAACAAGATAAAATGTCAATTTTCTTTCCACCACCACAAAAAATATATTGTGCCATACAACTTTTGTCCTAAATGCTTCTTCTTCGGAAATACGGGGTGTTAAGGTATTTCTTGAAAACTAATTGTTTTAGATGGTAGAAGCCACTGAGATATTTGAAACTTATAATCATTTTTGAGTTTTTCGTTCTGACAAAAAATCTCTTCTGCCCCCTTTTCGTATGTAGCGTCGTTTCAATGCAAAAAACTCAATAATGAGTACTTGCCGTTTTTTCAATACTTTATGTAGTAGTGATGCTTCTTTAAGATGGTTAATTTTTGTACATAAAGTAAAATGATGTTACATCTTAATTTCTCAATTGGCATTGAAGCTTTTCTTCTGATTTAGTTTCATATTTGACAAGAAGAGTAATGTCAAAATTGTCAAAAAGAACCAACAAACACATGCACGCTACAAAGCTATAGATCGTTTGAAAATTGGTAGATTAGATAAAAAAAACTGGCCTAATTCATCCTGAAATCAAAGAATAATTTATTGTCATCACTAGTTTAAACATTGGAGAAATTAACAAGACAATATAAAAAACTATAAATCAACTACTTCTAATGAACCATCAATTAAACTAATAAAATTTTAATTAGAATATAGCCGTAGCGACATAAGCATATGCATACATTAACCATATATATACTCTTAATATTCATTTACTCCTACACAGTGAATTCTCGTTCGACTAACTAGAAATGTTATTAGTTTTCTATTAGGAAACACATTAATAATCTAATGTGATAATCATTACGGAACTATTAGGCGCATCGTGTTAATTAAATCTCTGTTTTTTACCCGTCCAGACACTATTATAGTGCCGAGTCATTAGGACAAGTTAGCGTCTATTTAACGCCAGTTAGTGATTATGCACTGTTCGGTTTCTTTTTACGGAATAAGCGGTCACTTGGTTGATAATGAAAATCATGCTAAGGCTTCGATTAATTAATAGTACTAATGATTGCGCACTTTCGACAGTGGCCTGAAAAAAAAACTAGAGTAAATTAGGGCTTTATCATGCTTGTTCCTGTAAATAAAATTCTGAATGTAATTTTTTTTGTAACCGTGCCTAAATAACCACTTTCCCGCACTGTTTTCGTCTGCAAAAGTATCATTTTCTCGCACGATGCGGCAAAGTTACTTTACCGCACACTTTTTGGAAGAAACGAGATCAAATATGTGTTAAATTTTGAATTTGTGAATAAAAAGAGATCAATATGTCCGCTTGCCTACGGAATTAGGTTATAATCATAAATTCTGATGCAATTTTAACAATGTCAGCATAATCAATTCAAATTTTCATTTTAAAATTATAGAATTTTTAGAAATTAATGAACTGACATCCTTCCAGAATTATCAATAGCACTCATGGATCTGATTTATTTCTATGTCATTGCCCAGTGCCTACAATTTTACATAACAACTGGGTTACTAAGTGAATTCATTTTTAATAACGAACATTTTAAAATAAATGTTTGAATCTTTTATTTCATTATGCAGTTGTAGGTTAAATATTGTTCCTATCTTGAGGGTTAAGAATCTTTCCCGCACTTTGCTTGCCTGTCAATGTTTTTCCGCTCTAGATAGAAAAATAACCATTTCAAATATGAGAATATTCTGCTCTAAGTTGAAATTTGAAATACAAACGAACCTAGTACCTACATAAAAAATTATTATCATTAAATGGACCCCGCACATTTTGTATGAGAATTGGCTCCGGTGGATTTGGCTGAAAATTTGATATGATGTTCTACTAATCCTTCTGATAAATGTCTCTACAGTCACGAAGCTGAAAATGCATACTTCTAGGAGTTTTTAGCGATTTTTTGTATCCATTATGGCTTACGTAATATTACCGTTCACACAGAAATGTTTGAGAATATTTCGTGATTATTGAAAGCAGATTCTGTCAATTCGAAATATTTTCAACATTTCTGTGTGAACGTAATACGTAAGCCATAATGGATACAAAAAAATCGCTAAAAACTCCTAGAAGTATGCATTTTTCAGCTTCGTGACTGTGGAGACATTGATCAGAAGGATAGTAGAACATCATATCAAATTTTCAGCCAAATCCACCGGGAGCCAATTCCAATAATACGTAAGCCATAATGGATACAAAAAATCGCTAAAAACCCTTAGAAGAATGCATTTTTCAGCTTCGTGACTGTTTAGACATTTGATCAGAAGGATATGTAGAACATCATATCAAATTTTCAGCCAAATCCACCGGGAGCCAATTCCCATACAAAATGTGCGGGGTCCTTTTTTTATCATCATAAAAAAAAACTCCATTACCTAATTTTTTTCTATTTTCATACAAATTCTGCAAAAGGTTCTGAATTATTATTCTGCATACAAAATATGCAAGGGCGAGGGATGTACAGAAATGATAAGGTATACATCAGCAGAAGCAAAGTGTTTTACTTATAGATAATACCTCACAATATTTTTATTTTTACATTCTAAATTTCATTTTTTAACATTTTGTTTTGTGGAATCCAATTTTAATTATCTAATCAACTAGGTAATAAGACACAGCGACTAATGGTCAAGAATTTTAATGCATAAGCGGAGCGAACGCGTTAATAATGGTTCGAGACCATTAGTCGCTGGATTATAACCGAGTTGATTACAATATTATTCCGACGATCTCAAATGAATTGTGTATGATTCTTGATTGAAATACATTCTCATTTTGCACGAGACTTACATTTGACATAATGAAATTTCTATGTATCTATGTTCCAGTAGAGTTGTGACATTTCTCGTAGTGCTTCTGAATACTTTGTGAACGGTTGCCATGAGGATTGCACATTAAAAATTGAGCATTAAAATGAGTCATTAATGATCAATTTAGTATACATTGAAATAACCTTCATTTTGAGATCGACGGAAAAATACTTTAATAGCTGCTTCATGATTGGCAATTGTTTACCTATGAAAGGAGATTTGGACGATGTTTACAGTCCAGACAAAATATCAAAAATTCGGATGCAATAAATTCCATAACATAAAACGTTGCATTGTTTTACGGAACTGAATCTCTCTTCAGCTTAACAATTCATTTAAAGCATTCCAGACCGCAGAATAAGTGGGTTAATGCTAATGGACTCTTGATAATAACCTTTTTTGCTCAAATTAAGAGCGGTGCGAATGGTAAAACACTTAAAATTCCCGAAAAAAAGCTGTAAAGATTAAAAACGGTCGAAAAACATTCGGACGGTCGCTTTGAAAGTCTAATTCAATTACGTCGAGTACGACAGATCCATCATTTAATTAACAGCAAGGGGAACGCAGCAAAAACCTTGTAATGGTACAAAGGTTGGACATAAAGTTCGGGAAAATATGTTGTCTTGGGCGTTGTCGCAAACGAACGACAGCCATTAATTCTGAAGATTGTATGACGTATTTGCTTAGGTACTTTCAAAAGTTAATGGGAATTTTCGATCAGTTTGTATCGGTGTGAAATTCTTGATGATGGAACATTTATTGGAATATACTTCGGGCTATGTCCATCATTTTTTCTTCTTGAAATATATTCCTGACACCTTAGTGAAAAAAATTCTCCCGATTATGCTTTCTTTCTTATAGCAGAATCAACAGATTTGGTACAGGATGATTTACTTATCTTGGTAACCTAATTTTTCTCGAAGAGGAATGATTTTTTTCAATTCTGTTGGCGGTAAAAGGAGTATGTTCCTAGGGAAAAAATTTTGATAGCGCCGCGAAGCCTGGCGTCTTAATTCTTTTCTCCGACTTTTATGCAGATCTCAAATCAACATTGACTTGTACCAAGTATCGTCAACAGCATAAAAAATATTCATTCCTTTTTGAGGAAAATTAGGTTACCAAGATAACTGAATCACCCTGTACTTCATCTAGGAATAATAAATCTAACTTCAATAACTTTTTCTGATGTTTCAGTTCCTCATATACATTTTATTATGGGCATTATCGGTAATAGAGAAAGAAACAAATTAACGAAAAAAAATCGGATTTCTTTATTTACCATTATAGGCCCCTCTTTTCCATCAGATATTTCTCCCAGTTTAGGAATTATCCTTTCCAAAATTTCAATTTTTTAATTTTAATTTTTTCGAAACATGATCATGAAATAAATTTTTTTCTAGGTATCTAACTAATAAACTCTCGAGCACTAAATGAAGGATTTTTCATAGTGAAGACATCACATCTGACTTCTCCTCTAACATTCATTAATAATAATAATAATTAAAAACATTGGATCAGAAATTTTATTATTCGCTCACATAACCGCCGACTCTTCAATGCGGTCCATCAAAGTAACTATAGATTAATTCCCTTTTTAACGAAATTTTAATGGATTTCCTACGGTCCAATTCTTTAGAGCTACTTCAATCAACCCTTTTCGAGTAATACGCTTTAATCACAGGGTTGTTTCTTCCCCTAACTACGTGAATCAATTTTTTTATAATGAGTACTAGGATAATAATGTTGGTTTTTGGATACCACTTAGAAAATGATCAATTTGCTTCTAAAAAGAGTAGGATAGGGTGAAACGAAGATTAAAAATCGTTCTGACGAAAAAGCTTTCAACGCGTGTCTGTTTTATAAAGAAAGCTAAGAAGGGTTGTTCCAGTGCTTCGATTCCATAATTTTATCACAAGCTTTTTGTTATACATTTTTTGTGGATTAATTTGATATAGCAGAGTAATTATCGCCTTAGACATAAATATTTCAGATGATTTTCTGTACAAATCCAAACGTACAAGAAGATATAACACTTATGCGGGGAGGTTTTCATTCAGGTTTTTTTTCTGTGCTCTTGTAGCATACACAAAAATGTATGGCGCACTGTATACATTTTCCTCAGCTAATACTGCAGCACATGGTTCATTATTCGCTATACTAACCGGAGTTTTATGAAACCACATCTCAAAAAAACAAACGAATAAAAAAGTTAAATTTTTGATAACTATCGGATTTTGAGCGAATTTTTTTTAAATTTCAAAGTGAGAATTTTCCAGAAATTCTGTTCATGTCTGTTAAACCATTATTGAGCAACTGAATGCTAAATCTTAGTCCAATTGCATCATTGAATGGAGAAATATTCGACAAAGGAAATTCCAAATTGTGCAGTATTTTGATTAGACTTACAAAACAAAAAGTTGGGTGACAAATATAAAGTATATCTATTGAAATATATTCTGGGAGGATTTTGCATTTCTGAAAAACTTTATAGGTTTTCACTCCTAGTCTCTGAAAAAGAAATAATTAAAAAAATTTTAATTAAGATGAAGTGCTCCGGCGAAAATCTTTGCACTTAGGGAGCTAGTTGGTTTTGAAGAAATTGTTGCCGAACAGTAAAACTTAGAAAGGGAATAAATGAAATGGATAATTTGACGTTACGGTGTCTATATCAGACACCTTCTTCAGACAAACTTGTACAATCTTCAGAATTGTATGTTTTTTCATTGGCAGTCTAATTGACATTGAAAGTTGTCAACACATATATAGAGATGTTGATTTATTTAATTTTGAAATTTCCTGATTTTATTACTTTCTTCAATAAATCAATCCAAAGACGATTTATTCCAACAGAACAATTGGCCAAATTATCTACTTCATCTAACAGAATACAATGTGGAGTCCTTAATTTTCCTTTTATAATTATCAGGTTCCATCATTAGGATCTTTGTGTCGTTCTAATTCATCATATGATCAGCGATTTGTAAAAAATAAAAAAATGTGAAGTGGTTTCATCACGTTTATTAACGATATTGTATTCGAATTATTGATAGAAGTGTTAGCAATAATTCAAATACGAAATCTTCAATTGCTTCATAGAGCGGTTTAGACATGACCAATGGTCATGTATTTGTCAACCGGTGTTTCTCCAAGACTGAGACCTACAGGGAACGATGTTTTTTCCTGATTAACTTAATATTTCGGGTTTCAGATACACCTGATCTTCGCATTACACCTGCACCACATCAGCTGTTTTCAAGACCTATATGAGATACTCGTATTTCAAGTGGGTCCTGCCTTTCGGATGCGATTCAACTCCCTGAAGGTATACCAAATTGAATATTTTGTCCACTTAATTTTCTCTTGACTTGAGCATGTATTACGAAAGCAGAAATGTTTCAGGATCATACACTGTGGAAAAGGTGTAAGGTAAATGTACCAATTATCGACACTATAGTGGAAACTTGGGAATGTACAAAGTTTTTCGGATAGTCAACAAATGTTTTTTCACACATAAAAGCCAGTTTTATACTCATTGTACCTTTAACTTCAAAAAACAAAAACGAAATCGTTAACAGAAGTTTTGATATTAAAAAAAATTCAAATCGAGTTGAAAGTCAGATGTCCCAATTATCGACAGCTCTGAAATTGAAATTACCAATTATCGACACACATGAGGACCAATTATCGACACTGTGAAATCAAGAAGAATAAAGAGTTGTATGGATAAGAGAAAAATAAATATTCAATCGATCGATAAATTCAATTAATGAAATCGTGAAATCTGATAGAATAACATATACAGGGTGTTCCAGAATAACGTTACCAAATGCCAAAGGGGACTTCTCAACTTCTTTTAAGAAGAAAAGTTTATACAAACATGGGTCCGAAACGGCTTCGTTACCGAGAGACCGGATATCAAAATTCAAGAAAAAAAATTTTTTCTTTATATTTTTAAATTGACTATTGCTATCGTTTTAAAATTTGGTTGTACGCTAAACTCATTCAAGTGCTCTGTGAAAATTGAGAATAGATTAAAAATTTCAAGTCAGAGTCGTTGAATTTGGCAGTTTCTTAGTGGATTTTCACCTATTTTCTTGACGAAGTAGCTTTAGTCATGAAAGATCCTCATTTCGCGACGTGAAACATCCATTTCACCAGCAATAGTTCATCCTCCTCTTTGGTTAAGACAGTCTCAGAACCTATCTGCCTTTCATAATGTGGTTCTGGTAACATCGAATTGTTTGGAAGTTCTTAGAGCCGGCATTACGTTTTTCACATCCGTGACATTATATTATTCGGAATAGACTGAAAAATTAACGAAACCAATAATCGATAATGTAATACACTCGTCATCGACATCTGCGAAAAAGTATGAAATAATATCATAAGCAGAGCCGGACCGTGGGCGTGGCGAGGGAGGCATTTGCCACGGGCGCAAACGACCTAGGGGCGCAAAATCTGAAATATGATATATTCCATTTTAAATCAAGATTGACTACAAGCTCTATATTTCAAAGTGGCGAATTTACCAGTTTACAAAATTGAGAAACACGTAGTTAACGAACACTACCAAAACGGAACAAAATCCTGGAAAATTATAAACGGCGAGAAATATTACCTTAAAATATGGGAGATTATTGTCAATAAAAGGTTCTTCAACTTAAAGGGTTTTCCAAAAAGAGGTGTTATTTTGAATAGCCCGCTATTTCGGTAGATGTCACATTTGAAGCTGTCATTTTTTAACATTTGACAAGTAGAAACTACGCCAATAATAAAAATGGAACGATACACGCTTCAAGAACGTATTGAAATCATTAAAATTCACTATAAAAATGGTGGAAAATGTGGGTCGCCGGAAGCACCTTGTGGGACCACAATGAAGAAATTGGTGGAACAATTCGAGCTCTTGGGACAAGTTAGTGATGTGAAGAATAAAACCCGTGCACGTCACTCGAGAACAGCCGAAAATATTGCTACTGCCGCCAAAAGTGTTAAAGAAAACCCAGATTTGCGCAGTCCTCGTCGTTCTTTGGAATTAGGCATCCCACAAACGTCATTACACCGTATTTTGCATAAAGCTTCGGGTCTTAAGGCTTATAACGTTCAGTTAAAACAAGAACTCAAGCCGGCCGATCATCAACAACGTCGTGTCTTTGCTGATTGGGTCGTTGAAATGCATGAAAATGATCCGGAATTCCATCGAAAATCATCTTGAGTGATGAGGCTCATTTCCATCTCGATGGCTTCGCCAACAAGCAAAATTGTCCCATCTGGGGCTCGGAAAACCCAATAGTTATTGTTGAAAAGCCTCTCTCTCCTCGACGTGCGACTGTTTGGTGCGGTTCATGGTCCGGCGGAGTCATTGGACCTTACTTTTAGGAAAATGAGGCTTTAGCAACAGTTACGGTGAATGGATTGCCCTATCGAGAGATGATCATTGATTTTTTATGGACGAAATTGGATAGTACTGATCTGGACAACGTTTACATTCAACAAGACAGCGTTACGTGCCCCACAAGCAACGAAACCATTGGTCTTTTGCGGAAAAGTTTCCGAACCGTGTTATCTCTCGAAGAGGTGATTACAATTGGCCACCGAGATCTTGTGATTTGACACCTTGCGACTTCGTGAAAGAGAAGGTGTACGCCAATAGCCCAGCGTCGATTCAAACCTCAAAGATGGAATTTGTGAGGCTATCGAGGACATAGGGCACTTTGTGATTTGGTTATGGAAAATTTCATTAAAAGGATATGGTCCTGTAAGCGTGGTCGTGGTGGTCATTTGCTGTATGTTATTCTCCACTTTTAATGGCATAGCTTCTTCTTCATAATGAAATAAACATCCGATCATTTTTATTGGAAAATGGCATTTTTCTTTTAATATCAAAATAACACCTTTGATTGGAAAACCCTTTATAATCAATGAATGTCAATTATAAAAATCATATATTTATTGAAAAATGAATTTCTTCAAGGGCGCATTTTGAAAGTTTGCCACAGGCGCTAGAATTCTAGTTCCGGCTCTGATCATAAGAGTTTATCATCATTTGGTGTCGGTCTCTTTGGACTGAAACTTTGATCATTTTCGGTCAAAATGTTGAAAATAAATTGTTGATAGGGCTCACCAATTCAACAAAAAAATACATTGAGAAGTCATGTCGAGGTGCCCTATGATCGGCAAAAATTAAACCATTATTCGACATAGAATTGAACCTATTATCGACATTGAAATATTTCATTTTCTAATTGGAAGATTTGAAGAAAATCATTATGTCGATAATTGGTACATAATAAATAATGAATGAATCGCATACAATAAAGTTACTTTTGTTCCGAAAAAAGAAGTATATAAGCTCCAGGAAGTATTTCAAATAACACCACACTTTACCAATTACCGACACTTGTGTCGATGAATGGGGATGGTCGTGTTTTAGATGTACCTATTATCGACACCCTTTTTTAATGAAGATATCACAGAAAAATTTATTTCATTGATAAAACTGAAATCATAAACCATATGAAAGTGTGTTAATGTACAAAAAAACTTATATCACTTGAATCTTGCGAGTTTGCTTGGATATGATGAGGAGGCTTTTCTTACTGAATTGGTAACAAATAGGCTGTAAACTCGGTTGGGGCTGAAACTCAACTGAATGATGGCACATTTTGAACTGAGGATACTCAGAAAAAATCGGGATAATATTCAGATATGCTGAGAAAACTATAAGTTACATATTCGCGAAGAAAATAATTTTATGGCTGGTCCCGAAACCTTAATATATGGAAAAGAAATGAAAAGTGTCGATAATTGGGGCACTGTCGATAATTGGTACATTTACCTTACCTATGTTACATTATTCAAGCGAAATCAAATGATTCTTCGCTCATTTTAACGATATTGCCTGCGTATACAGGGTGTTTCAGAAAAAGTCATCAAACTATGGCATGCTGTTTACTATTAGAAGTAATTACAGTGCAACTTCCCTATAACGAAAGCGCAAAATCCGCCAAAAATTGCTTATAAAGAAGTTTCGTTATACAAAAAATTTGTTTGTATAGTCGGCAATGTCGCGGTTGACTTCACTGATAAATTTAAGTTTATCATTCAAACTTAAGCACTTTCTTTCGGAGATTTTCGGACAACTTTCACACTAGCGTTATGGTTAGAACAGCCAGTTTCAGAAGGATCTCTCTGCCCGCCGTAATGATTCAGTTTAAGGTCGGGATTTATTACGTACGTCCATAAAAATTTCGGGAAAAACCCACCCTTATACCTTCTTACCTAATAGAGAGAATTTACTTCTTTTTAGAGGGTGTTTTTTAATATAGAATTTGGATTCAAGGTGCAATGTCTTGTACGAAATCCGTTATACAAAGAAATTCGTTATACAGACGTTCGTTGTAGGGAAGTTCCACTGTAGTCACAATCGCAAACGTAAGAAGACACTAGAAAAAATTGAGAAAGAAAGATTCCTACTGAAGAGTTTCAAATGGCGTGGTTTTCACAAGAAAAAAAAAATATAGATGGCTTCTGGTTCTTTTGACAAAAAAGAAGTATGATGTATGACATTTATAAAAATGGCTACGTACACAATACAACAACGATTTTAAATTGTTGAATTATTTCATGAAAATCAGCGTTGTGTGGAAATGTTTTCTGCAAAATTTTCGTAACGTCATTCCGAAAGCACTATTTGTCCAATTTCCAAAAAATTTCAAGATGTTGGAAGTTGGAAGATCAAAAAGGTGAAAAATACAGTCGCAGCGGTCGTTCACAAGAAAATAGCGATTTTGTTTTTTGAAGTGTTTTCTGAAGACCCTTAAATGTCCATTAGATGACCTCCAAAACAAGTTGAACTTATTGGGTTCGCAGTATGGCGTATTTTACAAAAGGATTCAGCTCTAAAGGCTGCACCACACTTTGCAAATGACACATTTGATTTGATGAAACAAAAATTTCCTGGGCGAACAAACTCCAAAGAAAATGATGGCAGTTAGCCACTCAGAACATATGATTTGACACCGTTGAACTATTTTCTTGGGGGTTATGTAATAAGCCAGGTCTAAAAGAATCATCCACAATCGATTCCTTAACTAAAGGATTAAATTATTCCTGTTATTAGTGAGGTAGAGCCTCAATTATGTCGAAATGTCACTGAAAATTTCAATAAAAAAATGTATATCTGTAGAGCTGCGAGAGGAGGCTATTTGGCAGATATTATTTTCCGTTCATAAATGTCATAACTAGAGACCGTATTCTATGCATTTGCATATTTGCATATGCTGTTGCATATTTTTAGCGGTATTTTTATATTTTAGCTGAGATCCAGTTATTATGCATATTTCCGGTACATATTTTCTTCCCTGCGTTCCGAAATGCGATAAAAGTGCTAAATTCGAGGAAATTCCACAAAAAAAATGAGGTCTATTGAGTAGTAATACTAATAATTGTGACTTGTTAGATTTGCAAATCACTTTCCTCGCTTTTCTGAACGCAGTATTAGTAGCCAAGCGCTACGAAACTATTCAAATAATGAGTAAAATACGCCAAATGAACTTCACGTTGCCGTTGGCATTTTCAATAGACTTCGATAAAAGTTGGAAATGATTTATGAAGGAAATTCAGGTTTCGAAGATTTGTCTCTTAGCGAGAGTTTTAATAATGGGGTGGCAGTTTTACCTGAAACTATAGGGAGAACATAGCACCAAGGTTCAAATTCTCCCCAGTTACGTCCTTGGATGTGGAGCGAAGCCACATACAAAAATATTCAAAATTTAACAATTGAACATTGGAACAATATTCAATTGTAAACGTTTAGAAAACATCAAATCAAATTTTTATACCATATTATTAAGAGTTACAGATTGTATGTTGATTTTGAAATAAAAATTACTTTTCTTTTTTTTTTAGTTCCTAGGAGTCATTACTCAATATTGAATATTCTTCAAATTTTCGTGCATGTTTTGCCTGTTTTCGTACCTACACTACTGGAAAAAATTAAAGGATCAAAAAAAAATTCCAATTTTTTCGGCCATTTTCAACATGCCGTAACTTTGAGAGGAATGGTCGTACAAGGAATTTAAAAGAAGGAAATTGTAGCTCCAAGTGTCTAGTTTTGGATTAGAACTAAGTTTCAGTGGTTTTCGAGTAATGATAGAAAAATCAGCAACAAAAAAATTCTCGACATTTTACCACTTTTTTTTTCTTGTCTGCGAGCGTGGACATTTTATTTTTGCATAATCGTTATAATGATGGGATACATTGTTAATTCAGCTTCGATTTATTTTTTCATTGACCTCAATACGTCCACTTCCAGCCGAGATATCGGTCTTCAAATGGAAAAGGATCCATTTGTCTTTGGTTATCGATTTCTCAGCAACCATTGATCGCACAGAAAATTTAAGGAGGGTTTCAAGACTTTAATGATCTCCGATTAATGAACAACCCTTGCTTATTCATATAATTTTTTTTCTTCATGTCGCATCAATATAAAAATATAAAAATTTAACAAAAAAAGGGCTTTTGGTGATTTCTTGGAAAATCTACCGCTGGATCGAAAATGTTGAGGAAACCAATAATGTTAAGTGTGAGTTTCACAGTTCAATATGTTGATAAAATCCTTACGAAGAGTCAACTCAATCCAGCAAGCCGTTTTTTTGTTTGACTCGATTGAATTTTTGAAAAAAATAAGGATCACGTTTTTTGCTCTGAGAAGCTCATAATCTTCAAAAAAAGGCAAAAGAGAATTTTCTCGAGCTTTTTCCACATTTTAATTGCAGATAGTACATAAATTTCAAAAAAAGAAAAATAAATAAACTAACAAATAAAATTTTTATTAATTCAATAACGGATAAAACATGGATCCTTTTCCATTTGAAGACCGATATCTCGGCGAAAAGTGGACGTATTGAGGTCAATAAAAAAATAAATTGAAGCTGAATTAACAAAGTATGCTATCATTATAACAATTATGCAAAAATAAAATTTCCACGCTCGTAAACAAAAAAAAATGGTAAAATTTTTCTGTTGCTGATTTTTCTATCATTACTCGAAAACCACTGAAACTTAAAATTTTTGGAGTTCTAATCCCAAAACTAGACACTTACAATTTCCTTTTTTTAAATTCCTCCCAAAGTTACGGCATGTCGAAAATTGCCGAAAAAGTTTTTTTTGATCCTTTAATTTTTTCCAGTAGTGTATTTCAAGCATTTTTTATGCATATTTGCATGCATAAAACAACGTTTTTATGTTGCATATAGTCCGGTCTCTAGTCATAACTGATACTGCAATTACCAATGAAAAAATTATGTGTTTTATTTATGAAAAAACGCGTAATTTGAAACAGCCTTCACTTGTTGGAATAATTTCCCATAAATATGCTGTCTATATTCCTTAATCTCAACCGATACCTGAACCTAAATCAGTTATGACGACGCTGACAGCGTGAACGTCAACAATTCCAAAATTGACGTCGCACGGACGTACAGAAACATTCCACCGATCGAAATGTCACATATCTCGCGAGCCATATCGAATTTCGTCCAACATTCTTCGATTTCGAACTTTTCATTCCCGAGAAGAATCTGAATGCGATCTCGACGTGAAATGGTCTCAGCCACACATTAGACACAAGATGAATTAACTAGATAACCATCGAAAGGCAGGCCGACCGAATCAATCAACCAAATCGGGCTTTGTGATGGATCACGAGCCGTCCAGATCTGACGTCGACGGACTAAATCAAAAAGGGTTGGATTTCGATCTAGTTTTCTACGATTGTTTCAAGGTCGTTTTGGTGTTTTGTTTTTAGAAGGGTAGCTTGTGGTTGTGGTTGAGAGAAAGGGGTGGTTGTTTGGTGGTTTCACGATAAGAAGACGTTGGAAGTTGATGAGTTTTGAAAACTTATGTTACTTCTGACAATTATGGACGTTTCCACTGTATGTTAAAATATCGGGTTTTTTCATATGACAGCCTTGAAATTGAAAATGTTAAGAAAGAAAATTCAACTCCTTCTGTGATTATAAAATTATAATAGATGTAGATGATGTTAAATATACTTTTTCGTCGACCTCAAAATAAAAAGTTAGTTCAATGTGTACGAAATCAAACGTTATTGGCCCATTTTAATAATAATTAAATTTAAAAAAAGGTCCCAGGAATATATGTCCTAAACTGATTCCTTTAAGAATTCAGGGTGTTAAAGTTTATTTTTTATTTGGTGTTTTCTTGAATAACTTTGGACAAAGAGGTAAGAGTTGAACGAAATGTGATATGCGGCGGTTTGTATGATGCAGAATCCAAATATCCTATTAGTTTTTAGATTACTCATAGGGGGCGCCACAAAATAATTCCTCCACATTTAAATCAACCCAAGTTTAGTTAGGTAAAAAAGGGGTTACGGTTCAGAGACCTCAAGCTCTATTGTGCCCCCTTACAGAGCTGTCCTGGCCACACCCTTCACAGCTCGCCTTCCAGTTCCAGAGATCTAATGAAATCCAATATCTGTGAAGCCTTCAACGAAGCTAGTTCCTCACTCTTACAAATTTCTCTCCTTAGGCTCGCAATGGTAAAACATTCCGTGACTAGGGAATGGGGGTTTCTTCCTCCTCCCCACAGAACCTACACTCGTCAGCCCTAACTTTTTTGCCTGTCATTTTTATTATTTTTTGTTTTTGATTAAGATTTTGATTAAGTCCTTTCTGTTGGTTGTTATTATAAGTAGGTTACTTTGGCGCTTCTGGACAATTTGCGTGCATCATAACTTTTCGATGCATTCAACCGGAAACCGTTGGTCCTAGCGACTTCATTAAAGTATACCTTTTTGAAAGAAAAAAGATAAAAGAATCGCTTTTTCTACTCCAGAATGACATACAGTGCGAGGCAAAAGATTTAGGGTTGATATAAATGTGGAATCCTATATGTGGCGTCCTCTATAACTAATCTAAAAACTAGTAGGATATTGGATCATACAAAACCTAAAACAAAAGAAGTAACAGTAATTTTTGTTTGTTTTTCTTCTCCAAGAATATTTGCATCCCCCCTCCGAACGAAAATTCTGGCTGCGCCACTGATCAAAACTATACTGGAGCGTATTCATAGTTCGCCCTACGCGAACTATTAATACGAGCCTTAGAAATATAGAAATTTTATTATGTCAAATGTATGTCTTCAGCAAAATAAGAATCAAAATTTTGTTCTCGATTCATACCAAGTTCGACGCAAAAATCTTGTAATGAACTCGTTCTTTAATCTAACGACTTATGTTCGTTCAACATTTTTCCCCCAATATCTCAGACAAAACGAAACCAATCGAAATTAAATTTGCGGCCACATGCAAGATGCTCATATTAAGCCTCGTACAAAATTTGGCGGCCGTAGTGCCAACAAAACCATAGAAAATTCAATTCGAATATTGAAAAGAAAAATATTTATGTTTCCATAACGAGACATCCGATTCGAGTGAAATTAATTTTGTGATAGAAGATTGACATACTGAATGTTCATGCAAATTTTCAAGAGGGTCGCAACATCTGAACCATAAAATTTAATTCTTTTTAATTATTGTTTTTTTTATACTTCATTTTTTGAAAGATTCACAGAATGTGATTCGGATCGGGCTGAGAATTTGCGTTCATATATTTAGCATGATTTTCAAATCCTATATAAAATTTTGAGGTGATAAAATTATTGCTCCACCAATGAACGAGCGCTCAAAAGCCCTTTTCAGGGTTTCTCTTAAATTTCAAATTTTACAAACTTTCAACGTCTGTATTGAAAACACAATGAAAGTCCCTAGGCTTGTGATATTCTATCGGTTTTCATATTTTGTTGAATATTTATACTAGTCAAATGTCTGTGTCATTTCTTCGATGGTTGTTCAAAACTTTCATGCAAATTTGCCCAAATCTCTCATCGTATATGATTTCGCGAAAGCCATTACAGGCAATTGATAAATGCTATGAAAATTCGGTGTTCAATTTTTTAATGCTAT
This sequence comes from Propylea japonica, assembly GCA_013421045.1. Taxonomy (NCBI): domain Eukaryota; kingdom Metazoa; phylum Arthropoda; class Insecta; order Coleoptera; family Coccinellidae; genus Propylea; species Propylea japonica. The sequence goes on from CM024241.1 coordinate 83,393,326, forward strand.
CATCAATCAAAATACGGAATGAATAATTATTATCAGATTAAATCCAACTGGGGACTAATAAAGATGAAATATAACATAACTGGCTCGTTTTGTCCTAAATTCGCATTACCGGTTATAAGGCATTATTAATTGAGGCTTCTTTAGGAGAATATTCAAGTTTTATTGGCTGGATGTTTATGAGTATACGTAAAATATGCGTTCGATATGATCTTGAGGATATTTCATTCGGTTTTTCGTGGTCAGCTTATTCCCTAAGGAATGATAAATGAAAATGTCCTGGTAGAAATTCTTTGGATATTCAATCCTCTAGGGGTCTGATGTGATTTTACAAGTTATCCCAAAGCCTAAAGTGTTCACTTCAGTTCTAATATGACACTAAAAATACACGAATAAAGTGAAAAATATGATCTTGCATATTATGTGAAATCAGAAATTTTGGGTACTCTGAGAGAAATAGTTCCTGTACGAATTACGACATATTCTAAGGAAAATCTTCGCCGCCGTCGATTATCAATTTCAAGAATATTTCATCCTATGCTTTTTGAAATTTTTGTATTATCAAGAAAAAACCATGAATTATCAATTTCCCCTATGTCCTAGTCGGGGGAATATATGTAGAATGCTTTTTTTGATGGAATCCAGCAGAGATGGGAGGAAAAGAAAATACACTATACTCATAGTCCATTGAGGTCCAATTCCTGCGCACCTTCTGTTGAAACAGATATCTTCTCCAGCAAGAACCTATTTCTGAAATAATGGTGAATGCGCTATGCTACGGCTGCTATTGAAAATAGTTCATGCACCATTTGTGCCAAAAAGGAATAACAACTGATTTAATATTGTGAATGGATATAGTAGTAAGGTGGTAATCTTTCAGTGATGTTAAAGGTGTATATAGGAGAATATTCCGCAGAATATTACATTAAAAAAGTGCATAGGTAGATTCCACATAATGTTGAGCGCAAAGTAGGCGTTTGTTTATTTATCTTAGATTGGCAGTATTTACTGTCATAACGATGAACAAAGTCAACGTTGCCAAATGTATCCGGCCTCGTACGACGAGCTTCCGAGTTATCAGAGAACTCTATGACCTATTGACAACATTGCGTATCAATCTGACAAGAAAATAAACAACATAACCTAAAATTTTAATGTACACAGTGGAGTATGCCAAATTGTCATGGCCAACCGACAGCTCAAAGTTTCGTGAACGGACTATATGTACCTTATAATATGAGTTATATAAGTACCTACACCTGTGGTGTAATAAAAATTTGAGAAGGTAATATAATTTGAGAACACTGGATAATAATCCGTGAAGACCACATGGAATGCTAGCAGTTGCAAGAAATCAGTTCAACAAAATGTTGTTATATAAATTTATGAATTTTTTTTCAATACCTCAGCCTTGCTTACCTTCCTTTTTCGCAAATTTTCAAGAGAATAGTACAAAAAATTAAAGAAAGTTTTCATAAATGAGGTGAAAGTTGAAATAGATATGCAATGCTCTTTATACATTGAGTTTTTTGGCACTTGCTCACTGTGAATAGTGCGAATAACAACATATAAATAAAAAAATAGCAAAACTTGAAACACAGATTTTATAAAACTGTAAAAAAATTAATAATTTAAGAAAAGCCCTGAGCAGGAGCCCTCGAGCGCTCGTTCAATGGTAGAGCAATAAGACTATTACCTCGAAGTTTATGTGACACTTGCGATTGATACCTAATAAATAAATATAGAATCTCAGCTCAATCGGAATTATATTCTGAAAATTATTCAGAAAATGCAATATGTAAAAAATATAAATTAAAAAAATTAAATTCTATATTTCTGATGATGCGATCTCCTCGAAATTTTGCATGAACATTTAGTATATTAGTTTTAATTGTCAAAATAAATTTCACTTGAATCGGATATTCTGTTAAGTAAATTGAAAGATTCTTCGTTCAATATTTCAATTGAATTTTCTGTGGTTCTGTTGATACCATGGCCACTAATAGCCATGGACTAAATTCTGCATAAAGATTCAGTATATCAGTCTTCATTCACAGAAAAAATTTCACTCTAGTCGGATATCCTGTAATGGAAATATCAAGATTTTTCTTTTCAATATTTCAATTGAATTTTCCATGGTTCTGTTTGAAATATGGACACGAAATTTAGAATGAACATTCAGAATATCGATCTTCATTCACAAAAAAAATTCACTTGAATCGGATTTTTTTATGGAGTTTCTTTTTTTCAATATTCCAATTGAATTTTCTATGATTCATTCCACACTATTTTCACAAAATTTTGCATGAGGCTTGTTATCAGCATCTTGCATTTGTCCGTACCATTTCATTCCGATTGGTTTCGTATTTTCTGAGATATTGAGGAACAAAAATTTTAAATGGCCATATTTTATATAATACCCTGTACGATTTGGCAGGTTAACAAACTTAACCGAGCCATTTCAGACCCGAACTCATCCTGAAAATTTCAAGTCTCTAGGACAATCCCTCCGAAAGTTATTGTGCTAACGGACGGCCGGACGTCCCTACGGACAGAAGTGAATTTGACCACGAATTCGTCATCAGGGAGTCCAACCCTATAGTTTAAAACCATTTTCGGCTCAAAATTCGGAAATTACAGACATTTGGCCAAAACTTTTATCACTCGTTCAAGTAGAAAGAGCGCTCAAAAAATTATTTTCTATCACAGGAGTGCCAAATTGGACCTCCAACATGGCAACACTGTTTTCGTATAAGCCATTACTTCTCGAGGCATGAGCGGTTGTAATAACATTCCGCAATTAATTCGAAAAGCCTGTCGACCTACATAAGGCGGCGTTTCGAAAATAAAATTCGACGCTACTGCCCCAATAGCAATAACCGTTTCAACGAATCGTGCCCATAAGTGCACTTGTCGCATGTGCCAAGCGCAAGTATACGCTTGTCAAAGTTGCAATTATTGTTTTCAAGGTTGAAGTCAAAAGTTTTACGCTAATTTGACTTTTGTAAACATCAGCGGCGTTATAAAAATTATTATGTACCTAGGGAACACTTATGCTCAATTGCTATAGTGACAAGAACAAATACAGTGGAACTTCCCTTTAACGAAAGTGCGCAAAGAATTATCATTCAACTTAAGCACTTGCTTTTAGACATTTTCGCACAACTTTTCTTACTAGCGTAATGGTTAGATGAAACCAAACAGCCGGTGTGTATTTAAAACTGTTTCAGAAGGATCTCTGCCCTCCTTAATGATTTAGTTTAAGATCAGGATTTATTACGTACGTCTGGAAAAATTTCGGGAAAAACCCACCCTCATACATTCTTACCAATACCCATTCATTCAAAGATAAATGTTCTTTGAATATTTTTGTTAAAGAGAGAATTTACTTCGTTTTAGAAAGTGTTTAGTTGAAATTTGGATTCAAGGTGCAATGTCTTGTACGAAATTCGTTATACAGACGTTCGTTATAAGGAAGTTCTCCTGTATGTTATAAAAATTGTAGTACATAAATAGATTAATCTCATTCGGCGATTCTGAAGGGAAGCTACAGGCATCTGAAAATGAGAATGCAGCGCCACGGCGAGCATTCATAGAACTATTGTTATTGACATGAAAGGATTTAGTTGAATTGTTTATGGGTAGGTATAGTGCTTCATTAAAATTTGGATTTTTCATCAATATATCAAAATTCCAGAACTCCTTATTTGTTTGTTAAGACTCCCTTGTCTCAACTTTTCAGTTCTACTACTAGAACTAGAACATTTCGGTTGTTCCTCTTTCTGGTAGTAAATCCAACAGGAAGATTTCTGGTGGCACAGCAGTATTTTTCGAAAACTACCTCTGATATGTAAACGATTAATCCATGGATCTAATCTAACCTGGAAGTTTTGTGTAATCCGTAATTCCGTACTTATCTCGATAAAAATAATCGTCATCTACAAAACACAAAAAGCAAACTTTCATATTTCCTGTGACTGGTTTTCAGTTTTTAAGTTTCAGTTGCCCGGCCTTTTGTCGATCCATCAACACTTTGTCACTTTACTCCTCGATTTCCCTTCTAGCCAAACACGATATTATCCCTAGCTTGTGGAAAGCCATGGAAATGTATATTATTTGGAATTCTTTTTTCTCAGAAAAAACACTGAGGAATTGAACAATAGCGATTTGAATGAATTATACTTAAAAAATTATTAGTAATGTTAAATATTCACATAAATCATGACAACACAATGCAAAATGAAGGAATCATGTCAATATTAAAGGTTACTCAAATCTTCACCAGAGGGCTTATCGTTTAGCTTGATTTGCCTATGGCAAATCGCAATGCCTCACTTCTATCGCAACTAAATACAGAATTGTGTAAACTACACACATCGACAAAGTCTTCGCCTTCCTAGGTTTCTCATGTTCTGGAAATGAGATAAAAAATTTCTCTACTTTTCTACTTTCAATATACAGCGTGCCAAAAAACTACGTGACTCGTCGATAAATCTTGTACGATGAATTATTGTGGAAAATCCCTTCACCAGCCAATTTTTTATTTCAAAAGCAGTTTATTATATGATATTCTGACCCCTCTACTTTATTTATTTGAATTGGAGATTATGTATTGTGCTACATCAAATGAATGGTATTTGATTACTTATTCAGCGATGTGTCTTGAAGAAGAATTGGTTGAACCGTTTCTTCATAAAGAAATAAGAAATAATTCACAATTAGTGATTGCAGGGTACTGGAATCAAATCAATATATTTTACTCATCATTACTTAAAGAAATACATCGCCACACCATTTTTTTCAAATGAGGATATAAATTGTAACATCTAAAATGAGAAGAATAACTTTTCATTCGATGTGTCACAATCCATATACAGATTTGTGAATTCACATCAAAAACATACGATATACAATGCATCAGACAGAGAATTCTTCCGTCCAGTTGAACAGATGAATACCTAGTCGAGATAATCACTTGCTATAACTGAATGAATTCCGTTGTCTTATTGCAATAATCCAGTCTTGTCTCTCTCTTATCGCAGTATGGTAGGGAACCTGCAGTACACGTATAGAATTATTTAATTTGTCAGGATGACCGTAATACTCGATTCAAGTATTTACTGTTGCCTACCATACTGAATGAATTACGTTCCTCTCAACGATAAGCGAGAGACAAGACTAGAATTATTGCAATAAGACAACGGTATTCAGTGCGGTGCAAAACGTCATTGTCTCGACTATTCATCTGTGCAACTGGACGGAAGAATTCTCGGTCTGATGCATTGTATATCGTAGTTTCAGATGTGAATTTCCAAAACCTGTATTTCCATTCGAAAGAATGAGAAAATGCGTGCTGGTCGTAGGGATAAAAAAATATTAAATTCAATAGAGCAAAGCGAGGATTTTTCTTAATAATTGTTCGTACAAGAATAACACACGAGTTACTCTTTCGGGTCACTGTAGACTTTTGATCTTCCTGAAATGTCAGTAGATAGAAAAATTCTAAGTTAGAAGGAATAACTGGCTCTGATTCAATTATATCTATACGGCAATACACGATCGAACTAACAAGCCAATGCCCCATTAATTTTTTCTGGCAAGGTAAATAAGGGTTGAGCTCCATCAATTGCCTCAACTCATCAACTCCACTTTACACTTGAAAGAAGACACCATACCATAACCGCCAGCGGAAGAAATAAAAGTGCCCAACCACCAACTCTTTCGTCACGACTCAAGTGTTAAAATAATGAAGGGTTGTTGATACACTTTCATCTCGAAATTGTTTACTCATGACATTTAAGACGAGCTTCGACCACAACAGACAAGACAGTAGGCGGCTATTGTTTCAAGGCCTGCTTAATCCATGGATTGAAGTCGCTTTAAGTGAAGTCACGGTACCTTTGAGATGTGCGGTAAAAAATAACCGTGCCTAATGACGGCCACTTATAGTGAACCTTGCAGTGATTTACCGTGGTCAGATATGACGAGAAGGCGTGTTTTTAATTGGCCATCCGACTGGCTTATTATCAATTCATGAACGTGGGGGCGGGACAAGAAAGTGTTATGATGAACAGGCCGCTGTCCAGAAGTTGAGGATGCGGTTCACTTCCTCAACGCCAGGGATCAAGCGCGTTCTTACGGATGTTCCTAGGGGGCATGTTGTAACGTGAGATGAGTCAAGAAGTTTCCAGGATGCCAGTATTGCCGGGAGGATTATACCGGGTGTTGACAGAGGATTTCTGTATGTAGAATAGTGGTTAAAGCAAAAAAAATTAATTTCTTAGATGTTCTAGTGTTAGGTTGAATGAGTCACTAATTGTGTCAGATATTTGGGGGACATAAATTTGTCACACGTTTTTTTATCATTATTCCGAAATTGAATTCAATTTTTAGAATGAAATACCACTGTTTAAACCTCTGGGAGATGATTTCCCTTCAGTAGGGTCCTGTAGCGGTCTTAGAAGAACAGAAGATTCGAAAAATCATCACTTGGAAGGCCAGACCTGGTTTAAAACACCCTGCTGGCTCGAGAGCAAGAATTAACTATTATGTATCTGAATATTGAAGGTATTTATTCGAATAGTTTTAGGTTTCAATCTTGTTGGAACGGCGAGAAAGGGTTTTTTCTACTGAGGTTTTTCCCTGAGCTCTGGTATCATACACAGACTATTATGGTACCCCGTTTTGCACTTGCTTCAGCTAGGGACTTTTTTGTTTCATGTATTGTATTTTGTTAGCTCTCAATTCAAAAGAATATATACATATATATGGTGTTATCAGAGGATGCCTTAAATTTTGTGAATTGATTGAAGCAGTCAAGAATGCAGCTTCTTTTTTGTTAATTCTGAGCTTTTGGGTGGCAGTAGATCAGTCAAGAAATATCAATGATACTTGAAAGATTCTACAGAGAGTTGTCAAGGAAATTTTCAATTTTGTAAATTGGTCGAAGCAGTTGGGAATGATGCTGTAGAAATAAACAGATATTTATCAGAAAATGCTTTAAATTATGTTTAGTGATGAAAGCAGTCAAAGCAAAAGCTTACTTTCACTATTCTTGTAAAGTTCTAGAAGCTCTTGAGCTACTTCAGATGAGTACAAATATCTCTCTCAGTCTTGAAGGTGTATAGGATCTTGTCAGAGGATGTTCTCTACTTTGTATAGGGAGCGAAGCTGTCTAAGACTATAATTGTTATTAGAACTTTGGTTGTTGAGGCTACGTTAGCATTTCCGGGAACTGCGACCATATAGATCTTTTCTTCTCTATCCTATTCATTCCTGGAATCCCTAAGAGGCACTTAGGAACCTTGTACGTTTCCTCATGGGTATCCAGGACCGATTTCCCCATGCTCCCAGGCCTGCCAGCTCTGGGCACTTGTATACCATATATTCAGCTGCTTCTGATTTTGATCCACAGAACCTGCAAATCTAATCTGCTGACTTTTCTTTGCTAGTTGATAGTTTAAGAAGGGGTTGCAGTTCACTGCGACCTCAAGGTCTATTGTGCCCCCTCACAGAGCTGTTCTCACCACACCCTTTACAGCACGCCTTCTAGTTCCAGAGATCTGATGAAATTCAATATCTGTGAAGGCTTCAACGAGGCCCTCCAGATCATCTTTGAGTCGATGACGTAGGGGCCTAGTTCTTTAAAAGCAGCTCGACTATCTGAGTGTATGGCTATATCACACTTCTGATAGTTTCTTTTCAGATTTATGTCTAGACATCTTTCAATAGCTAAGATTTCCGCTTGAAAAACGCCCATACAGGAGCCTAGCGACAGTGCACACTTGGTACTTGGCCCGCATATCCCAGCTCCAGCTCCTGTAGAGGTTTTGAAACCATCTGTATACCATTTTACGGTATTTTATTTTAGGTTATAGCCGGTGTATTTCCGTTCTCATTCGACTCGCACAAATATTATTTGTACCGACAGTGCCCTGTCAAAGCAGTTACACCATAGCTCCAAGCTCAGCTCGTGACCACTTCTGGAGCTTTCTGGATAAGATAGGTGAAATCATCACGAATTTTAGTCCAGGGGTGTTTCTCGAGAAGGTTATTCTGTTATTCAGCTCCAATTGCTAGAACGTGCTAGAACACAAAAAGGCTCAGGTTCAGCAGGTGTTCACCTTGATGAAGCAGTAAGAGATTAAAGCTGGAAGAATATCTGTTTAGAGTGCTGTCAGTGCATTTGAAAACCGAGCAAAAATAGTCTTCACAAACAAATCGCACTATTAAATAGCAGAAATCAGAATGACGAATAAAAAAACATAGCGGGTATCTTATAAATTAAAATCCAGATTTGCTTCTGATTACTCGGACTGTACAGGGTGGGCATATTTCGATGTTTTAGCACTACAACTTTTAAACCAGAGGAGATAGACAAAATCTGATACCCACTTCTCGATCTCTTTTTCTGAGAAACTAACAAGAGTGGTATTCATTTTTGGCTACCTTCTTTTGTTTTCGAGTTATAAGCGAAAATTGGAAAAGTGGCAATATCGAAAAAAATTCATATCTCCGCTAATACTGATGATAGAGCTCTGAAATTAAAACATTATACAGGCACTTTTTTACGTAGAATCCAGTGGCGTACTCGCCTTTTTTGAACCATTTCTAATTACGAAGCTATGGCCCAAAGTTATGTTTTTTTAATGGAAATACTAGATTTTTGTGGCATTTTCTAAAAGCTTAATTTTTTCTGATTTCAAAAATATATAACATTGTATGGTTTGTATCAATATGAGTATAGAAAATGGTCAAAAACCTATTTTCATTTGAGTCTCAATATTTTCTATGGTTGACGAGCACAGAAAAATGGAGCTTCCTATAACAAAATCAGTCTCCTTCCGTCAATCTCATTATTTCTATGCTTTCAACTAATTTCTCCAAAAAATTTGAACATGGATATATTTCATAAAAACTTATATCTTGAAATGGATTTGGAAATAACAAAAAGATCCACATGATCCTCCGTTTCAATCGATATACTTAGTTATAATGAGATGAATGCAAGAGAATATTTTTATTGCACTCCAGAATAAATAAATGTTGAGTATGTGGTATCAAAGGCCAGACGATCTACCTACTTGATGAGCAAGGCTTTTCATGGATGCCACCCCGAGGTTTGTGCGAGGATCTTTTCAGCCTACATTAGACCAATTATGGAGTTTTCCGGTCCAGTATGGAACCCCCATCTAATTCGAGATATCGAAGCACTTGAGAGGGTGCAGAGATGGGCTACAAGGATCCCATATGGTCGGTCTAGACCCACCTATGAAGAACGACTCAAACTTCTCCACCTACCATCCTTTGCTGAGCGTCGCTTGAGAGGAGATCTAATAGTTACATATACATAGGGCCACGCACCAAATGCTCTACGGAATCGATCACATCAACACCTTTTTCCTCAATTTGAATCAGCTACGTGGTCATGAATACAAGCTTCTGAAACAAATTTAGAACAACTGCTAGACAGCAGTTTTTGCCAAATCGAGTGTTCGACGTCTGGAACAATCTACCAGCGGATGTTGTTGCGGCCCCTTCTGTGAACTCGTTCAAATCAAGATACGATGAATGGTGTACTCGGCGGTGATTACGTTACTTTAAGTGCTTGTGGTGTATTACTTTACTTTGTTTTTTTTATTCTGATGTACTTCAATTTAATTTTTTTCTTTTCATTTCTGAGCTTTATAGGTTCTTAAACCTCAGCTCTTATTTCATTTAATAATAATAAATAATAATGAAATAATAAAAATACGCACAAGTGCTTAGTAGTCTATTTCAAATCGCATATGAAATAACGCATATATAGATATGATTGAAGTTATCAATTCAATCAGAAAAGTAATAAAGGAAAAATATTTTTCCAATACCTAATAGTGATTACAGTAAAAGGTCAGTAGATTACAAGGGCGGATATAGCTTTTTTTCATGGGGGGGTAGTAATGATTCAAGATCGATAAATCAGGTTCAAAACTTGAAAAAACTGTAGTCAAAATATTTAGTAGGAATAATAATATAATAAGAAAAATAGTAGTAAAGTAATATTAGTAAAAAAAAACAAACAAACGAAAATTGGTGCACCACGTTGCGTAATTTTTCTTTAGGTTTTCGATATTCATGGGGGGGGGTAATTACCCCCATTACCCCCCCCGTAAATCCGCCCTTGGTAGATTATAACTAAGATGTCTTATTTTATTATTTTAGACATCTTAGTTATAACTTAAATGAGGGATCAAGTTTCACATCAGTTCATCTTGGAGAAATTGTGTAAAGAGCATAGAAATGAAAAGAATACTGGAAAGATATTGTGGTAATTATACGATGCTAATTTTTCTGTGCTCATCAACAGTTGAAACCATAAAAAATATTGAGACTCAGATGAAAATAGGTTTTTGATCATTTTCTATACTCATATTGATACAAACCATACAATGTTATATATTTTGAAATCAGAAAAAATTAAGCTTTCAGAAAATGCCACAAAAATCTAGTATTTCCATTTAAAAAAATAACTTTGGGTCATAGTTCCGTAAATAGAAATGGTGCAAAAAAGGCGAGTACGCCACTGGATTCTACGTAAAAAAGTGCCTGTATAATGTTTTAATTTCAGAGCTCTATCATCAGTATTAGCGGAGATATGAATTTCTTTCGATATTGCCACTTTTCCAATTTTCGCTAATAATTCGAAAACAAAAGAAGGTACCCAAAAATGAATACTACTCTCGTTAGTTTCTCAGAAAAACAGATCGAGAAGTGGGTATCAGATTTTGTCTATCTCCTCTGGTTTAAAAGTTGTAGTGCTAAAACATCGAAATATGCCCACCCTGTACTCAAGTCTGAGCCCAACATTCGAGATTTTAAGTTGACCGGCAAGAGATGCAATAAATCCTCAATTGGCTGTGTCTGAATAGAAAACGAACTTTCCCACACATAAATAACGTCTCTTTAAATGATCAAAGGTACAACTTCATTCAACTCTTCTCTGTTCTTCTTTTTGTCCTTACGCGAATTGATTAAATTGTTTGTTCCTCACGAAGCTGAAAATCGACAGAAATCTCCGATTAATGTGGGTGCTAAGGTAAACACACACTGAATGAATTATTGTATGAAAGAAACCTTAATTTTGAAATATGATTCTTATTCATCCTTCAAAGTGTTTCGGTAAATAATAATGTGAAATGTGTTTCCAAGACCTTATGACTGCTCGTTTGTCATAAGTTTTTTATTATGTATTTCTACCATTAAATCAATTTTTATGATGTCATATCTCAGTTCAAATTTCAAATTGGATTATCCAATTGAAAGTGTAGGTGAAGTGTTTCTTGTACATTTGAGGCTAAGTCAAAAAAACCATCACTATGTTAGGGTAGGTAGGGTTAGGTTAGGTAAGGTTAGGTCAGGTTTAATCTATGGGAATTGATAACCCAATTGAAAGGATATGTAAAAAGTTCCTTGTACCGGGTCAGGTTTAGTCTATGGAAATCGATAACTCAATTGAAAGGATACGTAGAAAGTTCCTTGTACCGGGTGTCCTAAATTCGTTGTCTAGTGAGGGGATCTCAGAAACCCGAAGAGCTATAACAAAATGTAATAAAGAAAAATCGATTGTTTCAATGAATTCTACTGAAAAAGGTGCCTGTTCAATGTTTTAGTTGTACAGGGTGGGGCAGAAAAACCTATCCGATTTCAAATCCCTTTTTCTCAGAAGAGAGAGCAGGTAGAGTAGTGGGGTAGAGACCGTTTAAAAGCTGGTTTTATGCCATTTGTCAGTAGTCAACATGCCTTGGTCTGGTGAACATCGTGCTTTTGTTATTGAGCGGTTTATCGAATGCGGCGGTTCGATAATTGCTACACAACGTGCTTTTCGAATTCATTTCGGACTCGGGCGTCATGATCCTGTTCCACATCACGCTACGATTAAAGTGTGGGTGTCAAATTTTAGACAGACGAGTACAGCATGAAAAAGAAGTCGCCTGGACGTCCCAGGACAGCAACAGGACCTGAAAACGTGGCCAATGTGAGAGCGCTATTGTTTCATGCTGGAAAATTTTCTTAGACCCAAAATGGAAGAAAATGGCGTGGAAAATGTGTGGTTTCAACAGGATGGTGCAACCGCCCACACATCGCGATGATCAATGAACATTCTCAGGGAACTGTTTCCCGGTCGCCTCATTTCTCTGAGAGGTGATCTTGGCTGGCCGCCGCGCTCACCGGATCTCACTCCACGTGACTTCTTCCTTTTGGGTTACCTCAAATCGAAGGTTTACCAGCATCGACCAAGGACCCTTCTTGCTTTACGAAGGGAAATTGCTCGGGCAATTGAAGAAATTCCTGTGGAAATGACGGTGAAAGTCATGGAAGCTACCGCGAGCGCCTAAATAAGTGTATCCGCTCCCAAGGACGACATTTGAGTGATGTGCTTTTCAAAACTTAAATTTAAAAATGGCATAAAATTTGCGATATGTTAATAAAAAAAATTTTTGACAAGCTGAGTGGTTTAATATTATAACGTTTTGAAATCGGATAGGTTTTTTCTGCCCCACCCTGTATATTATGATAAAGAAGTTTTGAGAACTTTTCATTTGACGCTATTTTCCAATTTTCTCTAATTGCTCGAAAACAGTTTGACTTGGAAGGTTGCAGTTTTCATCAAATGAATTCTCTCAAAAATCGAGCCCAAATATGTGCCACTCATTTTGTTCTATCTCATCGGGTTTCTGAGATCCCTTCACTAGACAACTTACTCAAAAAAACCATCACTCTGTTAGTTTAGGTTAGGCTAGGTTAAGTCAAGTTTAATCTATGGAAATTGATTACCCAATTGAAAGGATATGAAGAGAGTTCCTTGTACATTTGAGGGGGAAAAAACCATCACTCTGTTAGACAAATATTCTGTCCAGCCGAACGTGAACATTACATCTACAATTTTTAAACCGAATGATCTAGAGATGGTATATTTCGATTGAATTCATTTAGAGGCCAGACAGAAGTAAAAGCCATAGGTGAAGGTTGAGTTGATGTTTGTGATTTTCATTTGAGTTTAGATTCCCTAGTTGTTTAGCTTTTCGCATTTAGCTCGTTTCATCGAGGAAAAAGGATTTTGTTTATTTTCGATCAATTGTTTGACGGTTTCGGTTTTTGATTGTTTATGTAGTTCCACTATTTTTGTGGACCTGTCTTTGTTCAATATTCTTCTTCTTTGTTTCGTATTTTCTCTTGTTCGTTTTGTTACTCGTTACTGCTTATGGGCGCACGAATGTCACTCATTGGCCCAGAACCCATCTGTGGTATAGATAAATGTACCGGGTTTTTCACTATAATTGACCCCCCCTTCAACTTTGTTACTAAGGAGATACAAAAATGTTTCGTATAAAAGTTTCACGAAATCAACTGAGGTTTTTTGATATGAGTCCAGAAACTGAAATATATACAGGGTGGCCAACATATTGATGGCAACTTCATTTTTTCAATGAAACACCCTGTATATTTTTCCATATTTAGTTAGCTCTCTCTCCCCAGATTTCGATAGTGTAACATATGTTGGTCTATCTCTTTCATTCTGAGAACCACAGAGGTTCAAATTTTAAGAACCACCTGCCAAGATCTGTAACCATTTTACAAGTGACAGAGTGCGTTTACTGAAAATGCTCATTTTTGGAGTTATAATAACGTCATGGGAAGATATACAGGTTGAACAACATTGAATGCAACTATATTTTTTCAAATGGGACACCCTGTCCTGTATATTCTTCCTTTTTTTGATAGGCAATTTCCTCCTGATCTCGAATATAAATGCGTACCTATGTGGAATACCTACGAATTCTTTAATCCAAACAATCTACTTAAAAGTATTATTTTAGAATGAATACTTAACAAACTAAAACAATGAAAAATGATTAAACTATGGTAGTATGGTAAGAATAACATCAACTAAAGGAATTGCTCAAAATGACCACCCTCATTCAATACACATAGTTCATATAGTTGTCTCAAGTAATTTAGACTATTTTTGATAGCATTATTATGGCTCTGATTCAAGTCAGAAATTGAAGCTTCAAAATTTGTTTTCTAATCATTACAATATTATCATTATTCTTTGTGCGTTGACGGCATTAGTTCGAATATGGGTTCAATATGGGTTGATTTTATATATTAATTAATTTTTCCTCAGGAACGCTGGGAACGGCTATAAAAACGTGTCCAACGTGTGTTAAATCGGGACTATTCGGTGGTCATAAAATAGGTGCGCATTACCAATCCAAAGATCAAATTGGCCACTAAAATATTCAAAACTTCCAAAACGCTATGCCAGATGGTTATTGAAATTTGGAACTCTGTGGTGCTCAGAATAAGAAAGATAGACCAACATATGTTACATATTCGAAATCAGGGGAAAAAAGACTAACCAAATATGGAAAAATATACAGGGTGTTTCATTTGAAAAAATGAAGTTGCCATCAAATGTTGGTCACCCTGTATATATTTCAGTTTCTGGACTCATATCGAAAAACCTCAGTTGATTTCGTGATGAAACTTTTATACGAAACATTTTTTTGTATCTCCTTCAGTAACAAAGTTAAAGGGGGGGTCAAATTATAGTGAAAAACATTTAAGAAGAAGTTTCTGGCGGAATCTCCCAAGGATAGATCATTCGACTAAGTTCCTTCGGAACTTTGAAATAGCGGGATCCAAAAGATATCTGGATCTTGGTAAGAAGCAATTCCTCCTCAATGGCTTTCTCATAAGACTCTGTCGCCTCAGGAACCACATGTTGAGGATGGGATTATCGGACACTGACGAGTGTAGGTTCTGTGGGGAGGAAGAAGAAACCCCCAGTCACCTAGTCACATAATGCTTTGGTATGGCGAGCCTAAGGAGAGAATGCCTCGGGCGAGAAACTTGCAAGAGTGAGGAACTAGCCTCGTTAAAGCCTTCACAGATATTAGATTTCATTAGATCTCTGGAACTGGAAGACGAGCCTTGAAGGGTGTGGCCAGAACAGCTCTGTAAGGGGCACAATAGACCTTGAGGTCGCAGTGAACTGTAACCCCTTTTTAAACTAAACTAAACTAAAAAACTACTCCTTATGGGGCTGGTGTAAAGAAGGATTGGTTTCAATGTTTGTAAGGTAAATCGAACCAGGTTCAAATCCGGTAGTGTGTGATAGCCGACCAATCGCATTGTTTTCCGTAATAGGTGGAGATCGACGCGAAATCGTCGAAGCTCACTTGATTTCTCGTTAACATCGACATTAATTACGTACTCTCGAGCGGTATTTATACCCTCTGTCAAACGGGCGAAGTAATCAACGGTTAACAACTTCATTTAGCAATGATCGTAAATAAGTAACCAAAGTTCTTGTTTCGGTGAATGGCAACAATGTAATAAATATCGACTTGATCGTACAACGCCGTGTTGATTTGGAGTGAATCGATCGTCGATGTTCAGGATTGAACATTCCGCTTATTTAACAATTTCCTTAATGAGATTGGACGAGGAGGATTCTGTTTGGTCTCGCGATCCAAAAACGTTTGGATCTTCGAATCGGACATGTTGATGGGATTTTACTTTCACTAGAGGTTCGTACTGTCGATGCATTGCGGTATTTACGAGGTGCAAGTTCTGTAAGACATACCGCTAGCATGTTCACACGAGATATCTGATATCGGTCGATGTATCTGAGATTAAAATGTTATAATTGTCTGATAAGGTTTTCAGTCTTTCCACTTTATAAATTATTGTGTGGTGCAGAGTTACCTTCGTTTTTGTTGTTGGTGCGTTGTTGGTTTACTGTTAAATATAATTTATTTTTTAGGACGAAATATTTCAGTTTGAGTCTAGTGGAGATTATTATCTGATGTGATGAAGGACTCCTTCTTGCACACCAAAGGTTGAAAAAAATCATCACTTGAAGAACTAGACTTGATCAGAGAAAACTTGGTTATAAAGCAAATAACTCGAAAAATGGAGGGATTTCTAAGCACACAAGTCATTTTTTCGTCTAACTCAAATTCAGTTAGTGGCGCAGAGGAGATTTCTATCTTACTCACTTGATTTTAGATTTTTCGTCTCAGTTTTCAATTTTCGAATGTAATTTCAAGACATTTAGCCAAACCGGATAAAACGAAAGGAAAACAGTTTATTCTTATGAAGAACATTATCTCTGATAAGAATATTTTCGTTTAGAATCTTAGTTTTTTGTTATGGTTTTTATCTCTGTGCTCTTGTTTTATACGTTTAAATGTATGATTTCCTGGCAACGTTTTTCTCATTACAATTTACAAATTAATTACATATTCTTTGTTTCTGCAGATTTGAAAGGACTTCATAAGTCTCAAATACAGTGGAACTTCCCTAAAACCAACGTCTGTATAACGAATTTCTCTGTATAACGAATTTTGTATAGGACATTGCGCCTTGAATCCAAATTCTATGTTAAAAACCCCCAAAAACGAAGTAAATTCTCTCTTTAACGAAATATTCCAAGAACATCCTTCTTTGAATGGATATTG
The DNA here is from genome assembly GCA_013421045.1 of Propylea japonica. Classification (NCBI taxonomy): domain Eukaryota; kingdom Metazoa; phylum Arthropoda; class Insecta; order Coleoptera; family Coccinellidae; genus Propylea; species Propylea japonica. The sequence continues at coordinate 83,409,834 of CM024241.1, forward strand.
GTATTAGACAAGGAAGCGCGTGAGGCAAGCCTCACCGTTTACGCCTTGAAGAGGACATGAGATGAATGTACAAAATCGGACCTTAACGCCTGTAATGTGTAACGTTACGGTCCGATTTTTGTGCATTCATCGTAACGTCTGTAACGTGTAATGTTACAGACGTCTGTACCTGGCTTGAGATTGAGCTCGGATATCATGGAAGACGAGTGCAGTATGGTATAAAAAATTGAGACTTAAGAACATAATGGGATGATGAAATTTATTAATAAAATATTGGATTAATTCGCTTGATATTTGTGATTTCCGTAATTTATTAGGCGAGGCACTGCCTCACCTGCCTCATAGGACAAGCCGCCACTGCTTAATTCAATTGTCTTCAGATGAGAGACCACCTACAACTCAACGTATTTGGATCAGCCAGTATTTATTCCCTAATTAAGGCTAGAATTGCTTATACCCAATCACGTACTGCTGGTTTATTCGTGAGTGTAGGAAAGATCTCGATTCAGTACGAACAAATCTGTTGAAGACTTTTTCAGCTGAAAAGCCATTCATGTTAGGGAATCAGACAAAGTGCTTTCATCCCCTTCTACAAAAATTAAACATAAAACGAAGAAAAACCAGATTGGTTCACTAATCCCTCAAACACCTCAATATTCTTCTTCATTTAAGAGCAAATTTGACAATTGCATCACTGAATGAAAACCGCAACCACAGAGCAATCATAAATATTCATCAAGCCAATGAACGACATGTACCGATTACTGGGAAATACAACTCCAGCTCCCTCTCGACCCAATTCATTAGTCCATTGAAGTCAGCAACTTGTCCCGCCTTTTCGATTGAGAGACCAAACCTAAATTATCCCCAAAGCTTGCAGACATCTCAATTCCTCCCTATGGGTACGCCATGTCGCTTTTTTGGCCACATGCGAGACGAACAAGGGACATTTGAAGCCACTTAATTGAATTGTCTTCAGATGAGAGACCACCTACAACTCAACGTATTTGGATCAGCCAGTATTTATTCCCTAATCAAGGCTAGCATTGTTTATACCCAATCACTGCTGCTTTATTCGTGAGAGTAGGAAAGATCTGCCAGAGATCGGCAGCCAGAGAGCATCTGATTTGAATTTCAACTGGAACGGGAATAAATTCGTTAGCCATTGGCATTTATTTAAACCTGGTGCCCGCAATAATTTCAGTTAAGTCTCGTACCACCAAGCCATACGACATTAGCTCTCTTGACATATTGAAACTCTCAATAAAAATAACTCAGCAGTCTCGGTTCTCTCTGCCGAGATGCGTTCAAACGTTACGATAACTGTAAATATCGATATGTTATTGGAATTGCCGATCGCTGTATGAGGTGGAAGCAGTTTGTTACCATTTTGATTTTGTTCGAAAGCAATGAAGTCGTGTATGCGTAATTTTCGGAATGAGCATGCGTCGTTTGGTAGTTGTCGGGATGTTTGTCTTGGTTTGGAGTGACGTTAATTTACATTTCGCTGAAAATTGCGGAGATCGAAAACGTTGTGAAATTTCTCAATTTGGATTGATTCTATATTGGTGACTTAATTTCTCGAAATATTGGTAGAAACCGGTAGAAATATCATAATTTGGACCCAGGTATTAGAACACAGGATAATTATTGAACATATGACGTAAAGGCTTTGAGATTTTGATTTTTTAGGATAGGCTCGAGAGCTGAATGGAGTTAAGTTCATCGACAGACCAGATAGGTCAAGTAGTTTTATTAACATCTGTAATGGAATAAGGGATAAAGGGATAAGTGAACGAATCTGGTTTTTCTTCGTTTTTGTTTAATGTTTTGCACAAGGGGATGAAAGCACTTTGTCTGATTCCAATCATCATTGGCTCTTCAGCTGAAAAAGTCTTAAATATTTTTGTTCGTACTGAATCGAGATCTTTTCTACACTCACGCATAAACTAGCAATGCGTGATTGGGTATAGAAAATGCTAGCCTTTATTATCATATCGAATGCAGTCTCTTCATTGAAAACAATTTTCTTCTGTTTCTTAATCTGTTTCATCATCTTGAAATTTCATATGAAAAAGCAAAGAAAACAGAAACAGAAAACTCACGAAAAAGTAATGACTAATATTAATATCACCTCTGTGTCTCGAATTCAAGTCACATTTATACTTTTTCTTGAAATTGAAATTCACTGGACATTTGAAGAAGCTTCTCTTTCTTCAGGTTTATAAAACCATATTTAGACTATAGATATCGAAATGCCGCATGACAGATCATTGATGGGCCACCCTGTAGAGTCCAGATTATTCACCAGAATGAAAAAACAATCGTTACGGACCAGTAAACCATACCGAAAATTATGACCGAACTGCTGAAGATGAAGGATTATTGTATGTCCGATAGATGGGCCCTTAACTCGCCAGCAACTCCTGGCGAAGTCTCCAGAGGTTGAGAAGATGTTATGATTAATAGACTATACCCACCTAAAGAAAGCGCCTGACTTTGTATTTCATCTCATACTGACTAATAGGACTTTATCTCGGATTCATCTTCATCGAATTTGAATTTTTAGTACGTTTCCCTTTATGCTGTCCTATGAATTTATGAACTTTCTGCAATACCATACACTATAGGTGGTCCGAATGCTCAGATGTATCTTCTGTCATCAGCGAGTTATGATGGGTATTATTTGCTACTTAGTTTTTTTTCGATTAGTGATGAAAGTCATAAAGTGTCTCCTTCACATTTTTTCTTCAAAATTACAGACAAATCACATGTTAGATCTTGATGTATAGATATAGATACATATATGGGTATAAGTTTATGGAATAGAAAAAAAGTGAAATAATTACCAGAAGATCTTTTGAACTGTGTGCTTCGAAACAATTCAATTCAGAACAATTTGCGAAATATTTCTGATTGAGACATACATTGAAGAATATTTTTTATATCAAATAATAGTTATTTTGTATTGAGTGCGTAAAATGATGTTTATTTTCAATACACATGAGAGTGGCCGAGGCAAAAAACAACAACATTTTTGTTACAACTGTGAATGTGAATTTACATCGTCTGAAATATTATTATTAAAGAAAATGCTTCCAATACAATATTTCTATGCATCCAGATCCAGTGATGTTTTGTGTATTCACTTTAGACATTTAGGTAATTTTTTTACGATGAAAAAATGAAAAGAATTTTTTTAAAGGTGAAAAAAGTAGGTAATGTGTTACGCATCCGTAGTGATGAAGAAAAGTCGAGTTTTTTTACAAAAAATACATTTCAGTGATTTTAGTATTGAAAAATATTGCTTGGCTATAAAAACACGAATTTCATATGCACGAAATAAAAATAACATTTTTGTTGATATAAATTTTCGACGTCTTAAAAATAATTATTGAAGATAATGCTTCCAATACAATATTTCTATGCATTCGGGGATTTGTATCTCGTTACTTATAAAACCCTTTTTTAACGGTGAAAAAAGTAAATTCTTTCTTTAACGGTGGAAAAAGTAAATTCTTTCTTTAACGGTGGAAAAAGTAAATTCTTTCTTTAACCGGTAAAAAAGTGATCATTTAGCCATCCATAGTGATGAAGAAAAGTCAAGTTTTTTGACAGTTGTACAAAAACTTATAATTATTATTTATGATATTCTCCCACAAGCTCAAAATTCAGCGAACCAAGAACAAATGGAATTATGAGCATTCCTGTTAGGTACATGTATTCCACTAAACAAACATTCATATTCTGTACAACACATGTATATATTAACAAAAAAATTAAATATTGAATTAACATCGGATACCTTTTTTTTTACGAAATTCACCACCAGTGTAATATTCAATGGAGTTCACTATTTCCAAATATCGCTAATTTTAGAACTATATTGTAAATCATCGTGGCTTCCAATCATCTCTTACAAATATATTATCTATGTTGATTTGAAATTCGAATGAATATTGAAAATGGTTTTTACATATTACAAGATCTACTAAAACTTAAAACTCCCGTCCGATTGATGATGAAGGCATAGTAGGAATAAATTGCCAAACGTTGCGTAGAATAATTTAGATACCACCAATATTTTAAACTCGAAATAGGCATTAAAATTTTCATAATAGGTGATTTTAATGACACCATCAATCAAGCATATCAACAATTAATTTGAATTTCCCCAAAATTCTCAAGATTTTCATCAAATTTTTTAAATATTAAAATTAACAGTCTTAAGAGATAACATCATGATTATAAACTTCACCGTAACATTGGCTAGGAATTCTTAACCAAATTCTCTATTAGTATCACATGGAATATGGAGGAATCAACCATCAATCGTAAACTACCACAAGTCATCAAGGATAGACCTGCTGCTGAGAGCGTTGAAATATACGAGAACTGAAGAAGCTGAGGAACAAGACTACCTATTTTTAATGTGTTCTTTCATTTCGTCACTGATTTTATCTTGACTTAATCTACTGGGATTTTAATTCGAAATATTTATTTTCACATTTTTTGAAAGAGACTTAATGGATTTATGGTGGAAAGTTCAATTCAACTAAGAAATGGAGGGACAACACTCAGTGAATATTAGTTTGAGCAAAAAACCAAGAGATATGAGGGAATTTCAAAAATATATTTATTGTTGAAGTGAATACTCTCATTGAAACATTATGGATATTAAAGAGATAAATGGGTGTTGCACCATGATTTGTTCACAATAGGCGGAAAAAAATCGATATATTGAAATTAGGTTAAGTCTCCAAAAATGGCATGAAAAATACATTTCAGTGATTTCGTATCATCGTGGTGATTTTAGTATTGAAAAATATTGATTGGCATAATGATATCTGAACTAAAGTTGTTTGGTCAATCATCGTAGAATCTAGCTGCTTACATGGAATTCTTGATGATGGAACATTTATGGAGAAATGTTGTGGACTATTTTCATCATATTAACTTGTTCTACGTTTCGGCCAGTAGTCGCCAGCCGTTCTTTAAATGTTCTAATCAAAAAACATAAAAAAAAACAGCTCATAAAAAGCATGTCCAACTTGCTTTGAATAAAGACCACAGGGTTTTTTGGGGTGAAGCTTCTATTATATTGAAAGAAGAAAAACTGAGACGTAGAGAATTGAAAGAAGCACCGAAAACACGTTCAACTGTCTTTTGATAACAAAACATCTGGGCTCCAATAATTAGATCCAGCCTAGGAAAAATCAAATGAATTTTTTGGCATCTTAATAGAAATAGATCAGGGACATCCATGGTTTTCTGAGAAGTGTCAAATATACAACAAAAATTTTCGGAAGAGTAATGAAAGTTACTTTTTTATAGTTCAAAGTCTAAAGTGTTTTCATGGGGACGGCGAATAATGGTCGAAACGTTGAACAGAAGTTAGAAAGTAAATATGAAGGAAATATCCTAAATAATATATCCATATTTTCTTCATTTTTAATGCAGTAATTTCTATCTGCAGAAATTTCTATCTGCAGAAATTCAACTAAATAAGGGGTTTTCCAATAAAAGGTGATATATTGATATTCAAAGAAAAATGCCATTTTTCAATATGAATGATCAGATGTTTATTTCATTATAAGAAGAAGCTATGACGTTAATAGTGGAAAATAACATCAGGCAAATGACCACCACGACCACACTTACAGAACCATATCCTTTTAATGAAATTTTCCATGATCAAATCGCAAAGTGGCTGCCCTATGTTCTTGAATCGACGCTGGGCTATTGGTGTTGACCTTTTCTTTCACGCGATCCCAAAAGAAGAGTTGCAAGGTGTTGAATCACAAGATTTCGGTGGCAAATTGTATTACCTTTTCGAGAGATAATAAGGTCTGGAAACTTTATCATTAAATCATTAATCATGTCTCGATAGCGCAATCCATTCACCGTAACTGTTCTTCAACAATTTCGGCTACAACAGCAATATTTTCGGCTGTTCTTGAGCGACGTCCTCGAGTTTTTTTCTTCGCATCACTAACTTGGCTCAACAGCTCGAATTTTTCTACCAATTTCTTTATTACGGTCCGGCAAGGTGCTTCACGACCACCCAAAATTGTTTGAGTTTTACGAACCGTCTCTGCCAAATTTTCACCTTTTTCATAGCGAATTTTTATAATTTCAATGCGTTTTTGAAGCGTGTATCGTTTCATTTTTATTAATCGCGTAGTTTCTACTTGTCAAATGTCAAAAAATGACAGCTTCAAACGTGACATCTACTGAAATAGCGGGCTATTCAAAATAACACCTCTTATTGGAAAACCCTTTATTAAGGCATACTAAATTAGGTTGAATGACTTATAGGTTATGAACGAAAATGTTGGCCCCTGAGGATATTTTTTCATAGAAACAATTTCGGTATCTCGCTTTGGTACGAAGATTTCGAGCGTTTACAGCGAACCAAAAAAAAGAAAAAACAATAAGTTAGCATGCATCAGGCGCGTATCGTTACGCTATTATTACAAATGGTCAGCCGTGGGGTCAAGTACCGTCTAGCGCCAAAACAAAGCAATTTTGTCTGGGTTTCGGATGGTGTGCTACTCTGTAGGCCCACATTTAGCACCGCACGTGCATCCACTATTGTAATTACAGATGGGCGCATGCACATTGCGGCTTTGGCGTTTTATGTCATTGCTACCGATGCAATATGGGCCATGGGGTATTTGCGACTTTCTTAATGTTGGTACACGTGCAAATGGCCTAGTTAAGATGGAAAATATTGTTATGGTTGTGGGGTTTTTGAACTGACAAGGTGCATGGTAGGTATTACAGGGGTGGCAATGAGGTGCCAGCTCTTGAGTTAATGCGAGAAATTCGATCTATTTACCTAATTAGTAATTGACGAATACGCAACTGAGTTATTTCACAGTTTAGGGGATAAAAAAAACAAATTTGTGAACAGGAGATATAACTGAATTGCGAAACATTCAACATTATCGATTGTCCACTTCAAATGTCAGCTAAAAATGTAAAATGTTTCGTAGATATAATAATTGGAACATGTAGTCCGTTCACGAAAGGTTGAGCTGTCGTTTGGCCATGAAAATTTGGCATATTCCACTGTGTATATTAAAATTTTAGGTTATGTTGTTTATTTTCCTGTCAGATTGATACGCAATGTTGTCAATATTGCATAGAGTTCTCTGATAACTTGCAAGCTCGTCAGACGAGGCCGGTACATTCGGCAACGTTGACTTTATTTTACGTTATGACAGTAAATACCGCCAACTTCAGATAAATAAACAAACGCCTACTATGCGCTCAAACTTTCGATAACTATTGGATTAATGAAGTCTTAGGAGATGTTCAAGTTTCAAGCATCTTTTACATTATGGAAGCAGAAATATGAGCGAAACTTAAGCATGTTGTCTCTCAGAAACAGAGAATTAGGTAGTTACAATCACGGAAAGCCTTTCTTCACTTTATTTTTATTCTGGAATATCTTTCGTAGTTCCTCAATATTACGAATTAATTGGGAACTTATCAAATATTGGCGTTTTCGTTCAAAAAATTATTTACCCTATCTACATTTTTGTTCGGACTGATTAATTTTATTCAAAAAGTTAAACCACTGTAAAAAAATAATCTTTCTCTTCAATAAAACATCGATGAAGTGACCAAAAATATGCCATCAACTTGAAATTCTCATAAGAGAATTTTCGTTCTTCTTCGATAATCGAATTCGAGAAAAATTTGTTTGTAACTAGTCTCTCTACCTTACTCATAAACGTGTTAAAAAATTTCCCTCTTTCTGCTCTCATTAGTTTTCTCATTTATGATTGTTATGAAAACAGTAGGAAAGATGTCGCGTGCTCTTTATTTTGTAAACATTCTGGTTCTATTCGTAGAACCTATGGTAAACTTTCAAGGTGGGATTTTCCATTGTCACTGGGGTCAATATATCCAGATGTGTCGAACCCACGTGTACCAGCTGTTGAAAATGTGATTTTTCTTACAAAATTTTGTTGAATGTCATGACCTTTTTGTTGAAGGAGATCCAATAGGAAATTCAAGCTTTGCCTCTTTAAAATTCTGAATATGTTTTTGAATTCGACGGGGTTAGTGATGAAAAATTATTTTGCTATAACTTGTTCCTCTTATTTTGTGGCTCCAAAAATGTCTTCTATATTGTGTTTGGGGATTTTAAACTTATTCTGTAACCATGCAGCAAATTGTTGCGGATACATTGTAATTAATAAATAATTAATAAAACCAAAACATCAAGTCAATTTAATTTTTTTCCACAAATAATGCTCAGCTCTTTGGGAATTCATTTCTTAAAATTTACGCTGTCCAAATGTTTACCGTTTTCTTCGAGTCGATCCCTCAAATTCAGAAAAACACGTCGCAAAGTTTCTGGACGTGAATTAGTTTCGGATATTTTGCTTCAACGCAATCAGGGAGTGTGGGGATTGTAGTAACTACACTTTTGAGGTATTCACACAAGTAAAAGTCGCAAGGTATCAAGTCCGGGCTTCTGGGGGGCCATGGAAGGTCTCCACGCCGAGAAATCAATTTTTCAGGAAAAAGTGAATAACAGGCAAAGACGATTTGGAGTGTGACAAGTGGCACCGTCTTGCTGGAACCAAGTGTCCCGATTGTATCCATCAGAGTCTTGAAGGGCTGGTTGAAACAAATTATTCAACATGTCCACATAACGATCAGAAACCACTGTTACTGCTCGGCCGCGTGCGTCTTCGACAAAGTACGGGCCAATAATGGCTTGTGCGTGTTTTGCACATCAAACTGTGACTTTCAGACTATGCAATTGAGTCTGATATTTCTCTTTGGGGGTTTTTTGAAGACCTATGCCGGCAATGTTGTTGGTTTACATAGCCGTTGAGATGAAAATGGGCTTCATCAGAGAAATGAATGTTGATTTTGGATATAAGCGCGCACAAAGAACGAACGCTCCTCACCCGTCCAGCGAACCATGGTGACTGAATTTCCATGAACCCGTCCTTCGTTTAAGACCACCCCACTTCCCTATTTCTATTCAAAACAATTATCGAGCGCCTTTAAATCGGAATTCCTCAGTTGACCATCCAGTATTTACCATATTTGGTTGAAACACATTCGAGTAGTGAAATCTTTGTATCAATGACTTTCGATTAAAGCTCTTAGCGTTCTCGGAACGAAATCAACAATTTTTTCAATGCAATTTGGCAAGTATCCTGTTATTTTTCACCATCTCGACACTTGCAGTGGCATCTCTGCATTCAGAGACCCTGCTTTCGATCTTATCACTGATCTACATCTACTGTTTTAATCACAGCAGCGCGAGGCAGGATTATTACTGGTATCGATGGTCCATGGTATGTACTTTGAGCTGGTAAGGAGGTAATGATATATTTTTCAACGCCGAGGCCTTCGATATGTGATTTAAATTAAAACACAATTTATTTCTTAATCGAAAATTAAGAGTGTATTACATCCATTCTACTTATCTGCTGATAGGAAAAAGATTTATTGTTCAGGGATTTGAAAAACTTTCGAGGTGCTTGCGTGCAGCTACATGGTTGCCTTTTGAGATTGCGAAGGAATTGAAGGTGACATTTAGCAGAGTCCACAAAAATTCTAAAATCGACATAAGAATCGATGGTCCATGGTATGTACTTTGAGCTGGTAAGGAGGTAATGATATATTTTTAACGCCCGAGGCCTTCGTTATGTGATTTAAATTAAAACAAAATTTATTTCATGATCGAAAATTAAGAGTGTATTACATCCATTCTACTTTTCTGCTGATAGGAAACGATTTATTGTTCAGGGATTTGAAAACTTTCGAGGTGCTTGCGTGCAGCTACATGGTTGCCTTTCTGAGATTGCGAAGGAATTGAAGATGACATTTAGCAGGGTCTGCAAAAATTCTAAAATCGACATAACATTCGATGGTCCATGATATGTCCCTACTTTGAGCTGGTAAGGAGGTAATGATATATTTTTTAGCGCTCGAGGCCTTCGATATGTGATTTAAATTAAAACACAATTTTTTCTTAATCGAAAATTATGAGTGTATTACATCCATTCTACTTATCTGCTGATAGGAAAAAGATTTATTGTTCAGGGATTTGAAAACTTTCGAGGTGCTTGCGTGCAGCTACATGGTTGCCTTTTGAGATTGCGAAGGAATTGAAGGTGACATTTAGCAGAGTCTGCAAAAATTCTAAAATCGACATAACATTCGATGGTCCATGGTATGTACTTCGAGCTGGTAAGGAGGTAATGATATATTTTTCAGCGCTCGAGGCCTTCGATATGTGATTTAAATTAAAACACAATTTATTTCTTAATCGAAAATTAAGAGTGTATTACATCCATTCTACTTATCTGCTGATAGGAAAAAGATTTATTGTTCAGGGATTTGAAAAACTTTCGAGGTGCTTGCGTGCAGCTACATGGTTGCCTTTTTGAGATTGCGAAGGAATTGAAGGTGACATTTAGCAGAGTCTGCAAAAATTCTAAAATCGACATAACATTCGATGGTCCATGGTATGTACTTTGAGCTGGTAAGGAGGTAATGATATATTTTTCAACGCCCGAGGCCTTCGATATGTGATTTAAATTAAAACACAATTTATTTCTTAATCGAAAATTAAGAGTGTATTACATCCATTCTACTTATCTGCTGATAGGAAAAAGATTTATTGTTCAGGGATTTGAAAAACTTTCGAGGTGCTCGCGTGCAGCTACTGGTTGCCTTTTTGAGATTGCGAAGGAATTGAAGGTGACATTTAGCAGAGTCCACAAAAATTCTAAAATCGACATAAGATCGATGGTCCATGGTATGTACTTAAAGCTGGTAAGGAGGTATGATATATTTTTCAACGCCCCGAGGCTTTCGATATGTGATTTAATTAAAACACAATTCATTTCTTAATCGAAAATTAAGAGTGTATTACATCCATTCTTCTTATCTGCTGATAGGAAAAAGATTTATTGTTCAGTGATTTGAAAAACTTTCGAGGTTCTTGCGTGCAGCTACATGGTTGCCTTTTTGAGATTGTGAAGGAGTTGCAGGTGACATTTAGCAGAGTCTGCAAAAATTCTAAAATCGACATAACATTCGATGGTCCATGGTATGTACTTCGAGCTGGTAAGGAGGTAATGATATATTTTTCAACGCCCGAGGCCTTCGATATGTAATTTAAATTAAAACACAATTATTTCTTGAACAAAAATTAAGAGTGTATTACACCATTCTACTTATCTGCTGATAGGAAAAAGATTTATTGTTCAGGGATTTGAAAAACTTTCGAGGTGCTCGCGTGCAGCTACATGGTTGCCTTTTTGAGATTGCGAAGGAATTGAAGGTGACATTTAGGCAGAGTCCACAAAAATTCTAAAATCGACATAAAATCGATGGTCCATGGTATGTACTTAAGCTGGTAAGGAGGTCATGATATATTTTTCAACGCCCGAGGCCTTCGATATGTGATTTAAATTAAAACACAATTCATTTCTTAATCGAAAATTAAGAGTGTATTACATCCATTCTTCTTATCTGCTGATAGGAAAAAGATTTATTGTTCAGGGATTTGAAAAACTTTCGAGGTTCTTGCGTGCAGCTACATGTTGCCTTTTTGAGATTGTGAAGGAGTTGCAGGTGACATTTAGCAGAGTCTGCAAAAATTCTAAAATCGACATAACATTCGATGGTCCATGGTATGTACTTCGAGCTGGTAAGGAGGTAATGATATATTTTTCAACGCCCGAGGCCTTCGATATGTAATTTAAATTAAAACACAATTTATTTCTTAAACAAAAATTAAGAGTGTATTAAACCCATTCTACTTATCTGCTGATAGGAAAAAGATTTATTGTTCAGGGATTTGAAAAACTTTCGAGTGCTCGCGTGCAGCTACATGGTTGCCTTTTTGAGATTGCGAAGGAATTGAAGGTGACATTTAGCAGAGTCTACAAAAATTCTAAAATCGACATAAGAATCGATGGTCCATGGTATGTACTTAAGCTGGTAAGGAGGTAATGATATATTTTTCAACGCCCGAGGCCTTCGATATGTGATTTAAATTAAAACACAATTCATTTCTTAATCGAAAATTAAGAGTGTATTACATCCATTCTACTTATCTGCTGATAGGAAAAAGATTTATTGTTCAGGATTTGAAAAACTTTCGAGGTGCTTGCGTGCAGCTACATGTTGCCTTTTTGAGATTGTGAAGGAGTTGCAGGTGACATTTAGCAGAGTCTGCAAAAATTCTAAAATCGACATAACATTCGATGGTCCATGGTATGTACTTCGAGCTGGTAAGGAGGTAATGAATATTTTTCAACGCCCGAGGCCTTCGATATGTAATTTAAATTAAAACACAATTTATTTCTTAAACAAAAATTAAGAGTGTATTAAACCCATTCTACTTATCTGCTGATAGGAAAAAGATTTATTGTTCAGGGATTTGAAAAACTTTCGAGGTGCTCGCGTGCAGCTACATGGTTGCCTTTTTGAGATTGCGAAGGAATTGAAGGTGACATTTAGCAGAGTCCACAAAAATTCTAAAATCGACATAAGAATCGATGGTCCATGGTATGTACTTAAAGCTGGTAAGGAGGTAATGATATATTTTTCAACGCCCGAGGCCTTCGATATGTGATTTAAATTAAAACACAATTCATTTCTTAATCGAAAATTAAGAGTGTATTACATCCATTCTACTTATCTGCTGATAGGAAAAAGATTTATTGTTCAGGGATTTGAAAAACTTTCGAGGTGCTTGCGTGCAGCTACATGGTTGCCTCTCTGAGATTGCGAAGGAATTGAAGGTGACAGTCTGCAAAAATACTAAAATCAACATTCGATACATATATTACTTAGGTTGTCTTGAACATGTAGGGAAGATCTCAAGAAAAAATGCGACACAAGTTACGTTCATACAATCAGTGAAAAGCAAGTATCTAAGAAATTGTATTCAACAAAAATTCGAGGATGAGTCATGGATTAAAAACAAAATATCCCGAAATCTAAAACATGAAACCTGAAAAATGCAATACAATTGAAAGAATATAAAGGGTGTCCCAAAATTAACGCAAGATTTGAATAAATAGAAAACGCCGTTTTTAGTCTTTTGATAGTTATATTTTTATTTACTCGTAAAGTACATAGGATAGGGTTATGTATGGAATAACACATCGGACAAATGGCCTCCACGGCTTTGCATGCACATGCGCACTCTTTTGTTGAAATTTTCCATGACCATTCTGCATAAATGTGGCTGAATTTCGTTGATGCAGCGTTGAATCTCCTCCTTTAATGCAGGGGTGGTTGTGGGCTTGTTGACATAGACTTGTGATTTCAAATAACCCCATAAAAAGAAGTCTAATGGTGTTAAATCACACGATCTAGGAGGCCAATTTTGATCACCGAAACGAGAGAGTACACGACCTGGAAATGTCTCATGCAGTAATTGAATTTTTCACGGGCTGTATGACATGTGGCACCGTCTTGTTGAAACCACATATTGGACACATCAAATCATCCAATTTTGGCAGAAAGAACTGTGTAATCATGTCGCGATATCGAGCACCAGTAACAGTCACTGCTTGACCAGCATCATTTTCAAAAAAATATGGCCCAATTATGTCTCCAAAGGATCCAGTCTCCATGAATTTTTCAATTAATCTCTTCACAGTTGACGAAGTTAAAACACTATTCCGACCATATTTTGTATGAAATTTTCGAACTGCAGCCGCCAAGCTTTCACTATTTTTGAAATATTCTTTAATAATGAAGACACGTTGTTCTATCGTGTAACGCACCATTTTTAATAACCCTATACTGTTAGCTGTCAAATTGCTTTTTTTTCAAGGTTGCCAACACTTCACTGCACAAATGGCGGCAAATTCAAATCTTGCGTTAATTTGGGACACCCTTTATATTTTATCTTATTCTTGAATATTTTCAACATTGTGATTAATTTCTACAAAAATTTTCAGGTTTTCACTCCCAATCTCTGAAACAGAAATAATTAAAAAAATATATTAGGATGAAATGCTCCTGTGAGGTCAATTAGACTGCAAACGAAAAAACACACAATTCCGAAGATTTTACAAGTTTGCCTGCAGAAGGTGACTGATATGGACACAGAAAAATTACATTTTCCTTTTCAATTATTTCCTTTTTCAGTTTTACTGTTAGGCAACAATTTTTTCGATACCAATTTGCTCTTGAGAAATTAGTGCAAAGATTTTCGCAGGATATTATTCATATCTTAATTGAATTTTTTTATTTATTTCTGTTTCAGAGACTGGTAGTGAAATCCTAAAAAGTTTTTTAGAAATGCAGAATCCTCCCATATTATATTTCAATCGATATTTGTGATTAATTACTCCTGATCATTGATAATTGGGATAACACTAATTATCCTAGTATTGAATCATTTATATCCTTTGGAAATGCTTCTTCGATTCTTGGTCTGGTCAGTTTTGATAGTTTCATTTTTCAGTTTCTCTTGAAGAATAATGTCATTTGACTACGGTGAAATATCTCAAAGTTGAAATTCATAATTTCTCTAGATTTGAAGCAAATGAAATTATTTTTTTCTGATTTTAGTTTCTACAAGAAATTTGAAACGTTTTCGCTAGTATAAAAACAATTTTATTTGTTTCTCATTTGTAAACGTCAGTTTCCAAAAACACAATATTAATCAAGGAAATTCATTTTTTCAAGTCACTAACTTGTAAAATTGACAGTTAACTTGTAAAACTTTTACAAGTTAGTAGTATTATTTACATTGAAAGTTGTCAAGTACTTGCTTCTAATTTAATTTATTCTTATAATCTCAGAGTTCCTGGAACAAAATGTATTTCTCAATAAACGTTCTCAAACTATTCAAAAACGATATTCGTACCTTGTTTTATTCGTATCTATTCGCTTTCCTTTTCACGTACTTGCTTCTAATTTCATTTATCCTTCTAATTCATCGTTCCTGGAACAAATATTTTCAGTAATAAACGTTATAAAAGTATTAAAAAACGATATCCATACCTTGTTTCATTTGGATCTGGCCTTTTTCGTCAGAAATTAGCAAATATTCTCGAAGGACTTCCCTCTCGTAAAGCCACTGACAGTTGTCATAATTTTCTGATGTCATAAATAATCATGAATAGGTTACGACATTTGCGACAAATTATTGAGATTTTTTTGAATTTATCTCACCTTTTTACAAACGAGAAACAAATAAAATATAAAACAATACACGCAAGGTAACGGGTTTTACTGGCTCAAGGAGGTAACAGGTAACTGACTCGCCTGCGGCTCGTCAATTATATCCTCCATTCGCCAGTAAAAACCCTCTTACCTTGCTAGTAATGTTATATACAATTACGGCCGGACACTACGAAAAACTGCTATATTACACAGGTCCAGGAAAAAAAAAACAAACGAACACAATGGTTATTTGTTCGACAACTGTGTAGCTACATGGTTGCCTTTTTGAGATTGCGAAGGAATTGAAGATGACATTTAGCAGAGTCCGCAAGAATTCTGAAATCGACATAACATTCGATACATATATTACTTTGGTTCTCTTGAATATGTAAAGAAGATCTCAAGGAAAAATGCGACAACAAGATACGTTCATCTATTCTGTGGAAAGCGAATTTCATTCAACAAAAATTCGAGGAGTCATAGATTAAAAGCAAAATATAGCGAAATCAAAAAACATGACACCTAAAAAGGGACAATACAAATGAAGGAATATATCCTTTATCTTAGTCTTGAATATCTTCAATCTTGTGATTAATTACTTTTGATCATTGATAATTGAGATAACACCAATTATCCTAGTATTGAATCTTTATTTCCTCCGAAATTGCTACTTCAATTCTTGGTCTGGTCAGTTTTGATAGTTTCATTTTTCAGTTTCTCTTGAAGCATAATGTCATTTGGTTACGGTGAGATATCTCAAAGTTGAAATTCATAATTTCTTCAGATTTGAAGCAAATGAGAATAATTTTTTCCGATTTTAGTTTCTACAAGAAAGTTGAGACGTTTTCGCTAGTATAAAATCAGTTTTACGGCTGGACACTACGAAAAACTGCTAGTATTACAGGTCCAGAAAAAAACAACGAACACAATGGTTATTTGTTCGACAACTGTGAAAGCACAGTAGAGAGGAAGAGATATCGCGTTTTATTTTCAGCACGTCATTCATAACTTGCACAATCTCAAAAGATTTATGTGCTTTGTTAGCACCCGAAACCATTATTATATAAGGAATTTTGTGGTCAACGTAGAAATAGGAATCGGTCAGTTTCATTGAAAATAAAGTCCGAAATCTGACCTGTGTATAACTTCTGGCATTATTCGGATTCGTGCCTTTTGTACGTAAACATCATTCTTCATGGATTGTTGGTTCGACTCTGGGATGTATGATGAATATCTGTTAAGATTTGCTGCTGATCCTTGTAAAGATTTCAAGATAACTCAACAGTTAGTATACTGATGATTTCTGACTGATAAGCTTCATAGGAAATATTTTCAAAAAAGTACATACAAAATGTTGAGGTAGTGACTGAGCTTTCAAGTGGTACATTAATTTCATCGATAGCTTTACTTCTTTAAATAATACAGTTTTATTCTTTAATTTTTCTGGATATTTCAAAGTTTGGCGGTGAAAAACTCTCTAACTTAAATTATTCATGGTAGGTTTAAGATTGGAAAGGAAAAAAATGCTTCGAAAATGAATTGAATGAAACCAGCAACAGGAGAGTGATCGAAAGCTTTCAATTCGAATGATATTATTCGAATGATATTATTCGTAATAGAAATCAATTTGAGTTCATAGAATTTTGTTACAATGAATTTGGGTTAATCGAAATCTAGAGTCACAATTGATACAAAACTTTCAAATTTTCACAATTACTACTGTGCAAAAAAATAGGTTCAGGTTGTACTATAACTTTGAGAATATAAGTGCCCAAAGAAGTCGTCCTAATAAATCTGTTTTGATGAATTTTTCGAACTCATCTAGGAAATTAGGAATCATATCTCTATGTCATAATTCAATATGAGTTCGTTGAAATATTTTATGCCTGAAAACACACAGCCATTTCAATCTCTGTGAAAACTGGAACGAAAAAACTTGAAAAGGAACAATCCAGGTCCTATTTAAAAAAGGATATTTATGATCAGCTACTCACACGTTTTTATTCTTACCTCTTCAATAAAAAAAAAACTTTCTTCACAATCAACAGAGCCAGAACTTCATTGTTATTATTTTTATTTTGGATGGAACAACAATATTTTATTCATATCATATTTGTTTCCTACTGTCTAATATAAGAAAAAACCAGAAATTGATAGCCTTGATACTGAATTTAGAATTAAAAGGAAGTATCTTAGTCATAAGATTGGGTTTTTCACTGAAACATTTCGTTGAGTATGTATATAAGATAAGATTTATGTCAACATTTGTCATAGAACGATATCAAAAAACAATTGAATTATCTTCATAATCACCTAATTCATCTTTTCTTTGTTTTCTGAATCTGCCGAATTTTATGTCCTATGGAAATTCTAGATTTTTGCATGATTCACATTTAAATATAAATTTGGAATAATCAAAACTCTAAATTCAATAAGGTACAAGTTAATCTGATATAATTCAGAAGTGAACGATTAGAAGTTACAAATATATATTGTGATTAATCTAAAATATCATAGTCACAACCATCAAACCAAAAAATTCCACTGTAAAACGTCAATTTTTCTTCATTCTTTTTCAATTTACAGGCGTCCTAGGTATTAAAAATTTCGCTTCATATAGAGCAATAGGCATGTGACATTTAATACCTTTTCTATTAATTGATATTTCAATTAAACAAACGTTTGGATCAGATCTTTTTATCTGCGAGTCAAACAATCAAACAAGTGGGCTAATAAAAGAGTTTTCAAAACATTCCATTCATAAACATTGCACAGGATTAAAGGGAATTATCGAATTATTTTACTGCCCATTTTATTTTCGTCGTGGTATAAATTGATGCGAAATTCGATATGGAAATCATACGTTCAGCGAAAAATAAGAATTCAAGATGAAATTTTCCTTGATAGTTTTACTGGCGATTGCTTTCAGTCAGGTACGTTTGAATATTCAAAAACAGTTATTAATGAATATTTTGAAATCAAATGCCGGTATATTATTTGCATCAGATTTTTAAACCTCTTTACATCAAATAGTTGACTTTAATCAGTAATCTATTCTCTTGTTCATGTCTTTTTCTTCCTCTACTTCCTCAAAAATATATTTCCAAAATACTTTCAGTGGAATCAACATCTCCATAATTTCTGCAGAATTATTGTTCCGTAATTCAACTATAAGGCAAATTTTGAAAATTTAGTTGATAGTTTTTTGAATTAAAATTTCTTGTAACACGAGATCATTGTCATTCCTTATGACAAAACAAAATCTAACGAGTTTACGCGAAAACGAGAGAAATGAACACACATAAAACATTCCTAACCACTGAAACTTTTCATAGAAACTTATTCATTCGAAAAATTTTTGTTTGATAAAACCTTTTTTAATTGAAACTGTTCAGTTTCTTTTGTTCTTGAACTTAACTATTATTATTCATCAGCATTGTATGATATTAATTCACAAATATGACAAAGGGAATCAATTCCATCTCACAAATTTAATCATTCACTTTTAGGGATCTGGAGCAGAGACAGTTCCTGAATTGGTCCAAGAATTCAGCACCATCGTTCAGGAAAGGGTAGCTGAAGTAGGTCAACTCATTGGTGATATAGGAAAAAGCATTGGCCAGACCTATGGTGAGATCCAAAACAACATTGACCAAGCAGCTCAGAACCTAACAAAAGAAATAGCAGATATAGCAAACGTTGTAAACGCATCATTAGCAAGAGCTGGTGCTTTGGAAAAGAACATCGATGTCTGCGTGTCTGACATAGAATCCAGCGTGTCTTCTTTGGATCTCGACGTTCTAAAAACCTGCAAAGTCAGCGAGAACCTGATCAATGCTCAGAAATTAATAACTGAGGTAGTCAGACTTCCTCGTCAACTTGGTGCTTTGATACCTAGATGTCTTAGTGGAATGTTGAAGGACGTAGTTACAATCAGGAGTTGTTTGAGCCAAGGATTGCAAGCTGTTGATGATACCGTTAATGATGTGGATGCAAGAGCCAAAGCTCTTATTGATGGCGCTTTGGACGCAGCCAGCAAATGTATTGAAGGAACTCTGGAAAATGTGAATAATTCTATATGTATCATTGAGGATAGCTTGGAAAAATGTGTTGAGGATATTTTGAGTTCCTAATAAACGACTGATGAGCTATGTGATATTGAATTGATATAGAATCCGAATAAAGATATAATTCAAAATTGAAACGAATGAATATGTAGTCTTACTTTCTTCCATTACCTGAATATTTTATTGTTATTATTTTCAGTTGACCTGTGACAAGTCCAGTAAGCAGCCTCATCCCATTTTTTTGAGTAGTCACAGCTTATTGAGCCTTCTCTTTTTCAAATACGATCACCCTCTTTTATGTGACTGAGTTTCATTGAATTTATTCGAAATTCCAATTAAACTATTCGTTTCCACAACAGAAATTGATGAAAATTATTCTGTCATTTCAAAACCATTTGAAGTGATTTTGTGGATAATACTTTCCAATGAAAAAAGTTAAACACTTTGGGTACCTAAACCTCATATTTTTTTGCCAAACCTAATTTGGAAAAAAAACTATTACAGATGTCTTCGCCCAATACTTCAATCGCTCAAAGGCTGTCGGGGTATGGTAAAATAAGTATTATTAAAAAACTGCATAGTTCCGAACTCATGGAATGGATTCTTCAGGTTACTTACCTCTTCAACCGTTCTACAATTGATTATTAGCGCTGATATTCTGCTTGTATTATATCGAAAATAAATAGCAATAAGTCATACTCTTTGCAAGAAAAATCATTTTAAGCGATATAAAGAATACATTATAACATTATGATTTTCAAAGGTGAGGTGTTGATTTGTAGAAACTTTTCTTTAGAAAAGCATATTTATTGAAGTTGTGGATAATTCAACAATCTTCTGAGTTTTTTCTCGAGAAATAGGAAGAGTATCAATATATGATGTGGATCCAAACAATCATAAACAACAGTTTTCATCTGCGTTTGTTTGAATTCAATTAAATCAAATTCAGATATGAGAAATTGTTATCAATAAATCGAAATATCTGATAAATTGGCCAAATTCCGAAATCCGCATTACTAGAAAATGCGATAAATATACTCCACTCTAATTTTAATCCATGATAATATAATCTTTCAATAAACTGATTGAAAATTAATCATATATTTCCGATTGTCTGCATGTCTGGCCATTACTCAAAAATTTCGCGAATTGGTGAATGTGATTCTATCAAACTTCGCTGTTGAATACTTTGTTCAATATGTTGAAGCTGATATCGATTTTGTTGGTTTTAGTTGCACTCATGCAAGTAAGTATGAAATTCATAATATTTTCCAAATGTAGAACATGAAATTATATGACTTTTATAATAAATAAATGCTCGTTGTATGACCATCTTTGTCGTTAGTGAATAGTTATTTTCATACCGTAATTCATGAAATTTTATTTATAATTTTGTGCTTCAGAATTTTTAACGAGACACACATTTGACATAATGAAATTTCTATGTTCCAGTAGAGTTTTGACGTTTCTCGTAGTGGTTCTGAATACTTTGTGTACGGTTGCCGTGAGGATTGCACATCAAAATAGCATCAATTGAGCATTAAAATGGGCCATTAATTATATTTCGTATAGATTAAAATAAATCTTTATTTCTTAATTTTGAACTGTCTTATATCTGGTAGAACTACACTGCGCAAAAAAATTAACGCACATTCTGAAAATCTCAATTTTTATGAACTTATAACTTATTTTTATGTTCTCTCGGGAAGGTTTTGAACGAAACAAGACACATTAAATGAAAGAAAAATTCAGGATTTCACCGAATCTTATGTGAAAGAAGAGAAATAAACAATTTACAAAATACTGGAATGCTGATAAGTGATTAAATACTTGGTATTTCCACCAATTCCACCCCTTGCGTTAATTACAGCTCGGCAACGACGGTTCATACTCAAAATCAGTGATCTTAAAATGTTCTGATCTAATCCTTCCCAGATTTCTCTGAGTTGGATTCCTAAGTCATTAAGAGTACCTGGATGATTTTCTGAACTTCTCAGCCTACTATTGAGGTTGTCCCAAACCTGCTCAATCGGATTGAAATCTGGACTCTTTGCTGGCCACTCCATCATTAGCGTAACTAGAGCCGACTCATGGGGGGGGTTACCTTGCTAGTTTACTGGTAAAAAAAATATATATATAATTTATGAAAGTAAAAAATTAATAGATTTTACTTCGATTTTTTTTTCTTTTTGACCAATGGGGGGGGTTGTATCCCCAATAACCCCCCCCTGGGTACGCCAGTGCACTCCATTCAAGAGACTTCAACCTCTTCAAGGTACTCCTGAACGATGAGCGCACGATGGGGTCTGGCATTATCGTCCATAAAAATGAAATTTTCACCAATGTATGGGGCAAATGGCACTACATGCTCTTCAAGAAGGTTCCTTATATACAGCATTCATAGCTCCATTATCAACGACCAAAGATAGTTCACATCATACCATAATCGATCCTCCTCCGAAAACAGTAGTATTCAGGAAATTGCACTGAGCATATTCTTGTGTATGTCCACCCTTCTTCGCAAAACTATACGGCTTGGGCACATTTCTCTTGGGTCAAATTGCGTGTTTCGCGTTGCATAGCGATCGAGTGTAGAAAATCAAACGAAAGAAAAACTTTTGATCACTAGATTTGATCGAGAACAACTGATTTCAGAATGGAGCCAATACATTCAAAATCTGATAATCTCATCTTTTTTTATTCCTGCTGGGAAAAAACATATGTATTGAAGAAAATCATTGAAAGAGGATAACATAATGCATGCATAATTCTGATGAAAACAATTATCATTGAGAACACCTTCAGTTGTAGAATAAATTTGAGATTTCAATAATGTGCGTTAATTTTTTTGCGCAGTGTATGTTATGGATTCAGAAATTTTCACCATATCATAGTTTTTTCAGTTCATCATTTTTCGAATGAATATGATATCTGAACTGAAATAATTTCACCACTGTCCATATCTCACTAATCGCAATGCTTTTACTACACATATCTTCATATTTTCAGGTGAGTGCTTCTGAAACCGACTTTGTATCGAAATCGCAAAATGATTCCACAACAGAACTAGGAGAACCAAGAGTCTTTATTATAGCAAAAATGACTAAAGAAGTCCTCAAGTTGAAATTGAGCACTGCAAAAGCTGCACTGGACATTTCATCAAACGTAAACGAATACAAGAAACAAATAAAAGCAATAGTCAAAGTTTCCGAAGAAAATATACGAGACCAACTAAGCGACTTAGACGAAATAATCAAAAATGCTACGGCAAAAGCAAAAAGAAGCAGGAAGAGCATTTCAAAATGCATCAGAGCAGAAAAAGTGAGCAGACGGAGGAAAGTTCGTTCAGGAAAAATCACCAAGTGTAAAAAAACTATGTCCTTTGAAACACTAAAGTTGAAAATTGCCAAATTGGCAGCGATAAAGGTTCAAGCATTGTCAATGATACCTAACTGTTTAGTGCTCCATCCCTTGAGCAACAAAAACTTGAAAAATTGCATCCAAAAGAAACTCGATGATGCTTACACGAATATCAATAGAATCAAATCTGAGATAGATGAAGATGCTTCACAGATCTACGAGAAATCAAACCAATGTATTGAAGATAATCTGGGAGATTTAGACATGGAAATCGAGCAAATCACTTATGATTTCAAGAAGTGCGTTAGGAATAAACGTAGGGATGACTAATCCATATCTTGATCTTATTGATAGGGAAATAAAAAAGATTGTATATTGTGACAAAAATAAATGATCTCGAAGTATGATTTATTTGAACATTGATTGAGTTTGATCCTGAAGCTTATGCAATTGATTATTTCGCAAATGGTACTTTTCACAAGCAGAACAGATGTCCTAATCAGTTTTTCCTATTCTTTGTATTGCTTTTTTTCCTTCAACCTTTTTTCCATGGAAATTCTCTTTGCTTAAGTTCTGTAGTCTTATCGAATCAAACAGAATTTTAAACAATAAAATACTTACCTTAAGATCAGAATAAAATTAACGGATTAGTTAGTTCATTTATTACAAAGATATTGAAAAAATTGATTTGATTGAATTATCAGTTGTAATTTAACTAGTGCAATGAAAATTATCGACCATTTTTGGGAAATATGCTCGAATGCAAGTTAAGTTGAAAAAGAGCACGAGTGCGCGGAGCGCTCGAGTGCCTTTTACAGTTTAACTTGCATGAGAGCAGATTTGTCAAAAATTATCGATTCATTTTCATTGCAAGAGTTAAATTTAATAAGAAAATTTTGTGAATCCATCAAATCGTATTGTGTCGCTGTAAGTTGCTGTCAGTTTTCATGTTACTCTAATAAGTAATAAACGTTCATAATTACGTCTGCATTTATTTTAAAGAACCTGATAATTTTGCACAAGTGCGAATTATCGATAATTTGCACTAATGCAAAATTATCGCCTAATTGTATGCTCATTGGCTAAAACAACAATGAAAAATCAGTCGGAACATTGTTGTCTGTCGAATTTGACAGATGAATAAAATTTTCTGATATATTAGTTTTCCCGAAAGAGTACAATTTCAATTATATATCTGTTAACAGCAGGCGAATGTTAGTTGAAGAGTAGATCAAGAAAAATTATTTTTGCATTCAATATACGGAGTGCAACTAAATAAGTGTAAAATATTTGAGGAGGTGATTCCTCATCGAAAAAAGAAAAGGATCTTTCATATAAAGAAACTTCATTGGAGCATCCCTTGTTAAGATACAGCCCCTCAAAGGGAGTACACAAAATTTGTATAACAATTTTTTTCACAAGCACCAAAAAAGTTACAATATGGAAATTAACCGGACGTTTTCTACTAGCAAAAAAAAATTGTCACTATCGCTAAAAGTGTCCTACTAGATAGATTAGTTTCGCATTTATGACGATCTATCTCTGTAGTTGTTCGTAAAATAATTTTTCACTACGAACTGGTTTATTTTGGGCAAAAAACTTAAGAGACATATTTTGTTTAGAATGAAACAGGCTATCGGAAATAAATTTTTAATGATAAACAAATAATAAGATAAAAAGTAACATTGGAAATAAAATTTAGGGGTTGCGTTTCCCACCCCTACAACCATGGGGTAACCAAATAAATAACTGGATAAGTGTCTTTTTGCTAGTAGGAAACGTCAGGTCAATTTCAATATTGTAACTTTTTTGGTGCTTGTGAAAAAAATTGTTATACAAATTTTATGTACTTCCTTTGAGGGGCTGTATCTTAACAATGGATGCTCCATGAAGTTTCTTTATATGAAAGATCCTATCTTTTTTCGATGAGGAATCACCTCATCAAATATTTTACCCTTCTTTAGTTACACCCTGTATAATTTATGGTGTTAAATTAAATAAAATTGAATAGAACAACTGTTCTTGAATAACTTGCGCGCCTTTATCATTTTTCCCGAACCGAAGAAATGCTAGAGACAAATATTTGATTTCATTGAAGAACGTGTGGGCGAAATAAAGTCACAATTTGAAAATTTTTTTGAATTATAGCAATATAAGAAATGCATAAAATTTTACCCAAGTAAGAAATGAAAACTGTCGAAATTTCTCACGTAATGTATAAACTGACTACATTTGAACTCACTCGACCCAGTCATGTGACTTATTTCGACCAGAATAATTTCACTTATTATTACCACTTATTCTTCCTTCATTCATTTATGAATTTCTTCAAACATTTCGCAACCGAGAAAGATCGTAAAATTACAAATTTCGGTCATGCTGCGAATATGCCGAAAGAGGAAAACAAAATTCATTGTTCCTAAACTATTGTTTCGAATTTTTAGTGTCGAAAAAGTATGTAATATTGGAACAAACGAAATCACTGTGCTACTTACTCAATTTTTGAGTTTACGTTCGCAAATCTTCAGCAAATATAGGAGATATATTTATTCTATTGTATCCGAGACGAAAAACAAAAATCGTCATTGTAACGAAGTTTCCTGGGAAATCAAGATGAAGTTTTTCTCCGTAGTTTTCATTTCTGCTTTGTGCTTGGGAGTAAGTATATAAATTATGAATATTTCCATCCTGATTTAAAAGAATATATATTTTATACGTTGTCTAGAGAACACAAATCATAAAATACAAAACCATCATTATAGATCCATTAAATTTTTTTAGATAAATTATTTATGGATATTCTACGTAAATAGTTCATATTGTTCAGTTACTTCAGTTGCTAGGTTCGATAGAAATATTCACAATAATTGAATTTCTCCAGGAATATTTTAATATTTATATCTCTGAATATCTTTCGATAGTATAGTTCTATTTAGTGTCGGTTTTAAAAAAATCGTGAAAAAATCTAAGAACTGACTTGATTCTTGTACTTTGCATTGATGAAGTTTTTCTTTTTTTCAGGTAAGCAATGCCACTGTACTCGGTATTCTTAGAGACTTCTCCCCAATCATCTCAGACCTTGCAGACTCAATAACCCATGTCCTGAAAGACGCTGGAGGCTTGATAGGCCACACATTCTCATCTCTTGACGAAATAGTTGCAAACGCTGAGGATTCCATCGTAAGATTCAACAAAGAAATCGAAGAAATTCTACTTGGCAGTCCTCGGGATTCTCACCACCAAAAATGTGCATCCCAGCTTAGAACAGTAGCCCAAAGTGTCAACACCACAGTGGTCAGAGTCTGCGTTGATCAAGTAGAAATCAGAAACACCCTATCTGAAAGGCTTGTGGAAATATCCAAACTGAAATCACAATGCATGTCAGCTTTCACCAAGTGTTTACAGAAACCTCCAGTAGATCAATGTATCAAATCGCAGATCGATTCTATCAAATCTGGTATTCAAGAGAAAGAAGTAACCCTTCAAAGGGATGCTCAGTCCATCACAACTGAGGTCACAAAATGTGTGGAAACCAGAAGTCAACAAGTCTGTGGTACTTTACAAAATGCAATTGATGACTATAGAAGATGTTGCGGAGATCACTGATAATGTCGAATGTATGCAAAATAACTGTACGTGACTTATGGAAAAACAATAAAAACAACGTTTGAAAATTAATGAGTTTCGTTTTTTTGAGATAAAAGGTTGAGTTGTGTCTTTCATTAACAGTCTTATCTTTGTTTTTGTGGAAATCCACAATGTTTTTCCATTTCCTTCTATTGGGGATAAATATGGGATTTGCTTGAATTCTGATGAAATCTGAAAACAGACTTAGCACGAACAAGATGTTGGTTTTCAAGCTTATGATTGTTCTGCTCATAAAAATGAATCATGCCCAGCATGGAAAGATAACTGTAAGTAAATCTGCACAGAATAATTTTGACTGTTTCTATCATTTCTTAGATGTTATGAATTATTTCTGATAATTAAGGTGGTATTCAGAATATCAATTATTTCAGTGATTTTCACTTGGAACTTCGCACTTTTTGAAGAAGTGCAAACATTTTTTGTAGTCATCTTAATTATCTATAAAATATCTTTTATTATCTAGTTTCAGAATAGGTGAAGAAACTTTATATTTTCATTATTATTTTTTTAGTTTCAAATGAATCAATGAGTAAATAATACAAATGTAGCTATAAAATTCTGTGACTTATAATATCCAAACACTATCTGAAATGATGTAATTCAATTGCGTTGAATCTTGAGCAAATCGTATAAAAGGAAACGATGTTTTTAATAATGGTTTAAATTTTAGACTATAAGGATAGTTGACTCTTAATTTTTTTGTAGTCTCAGGAGACTTTGTTGTTTTTAAATAATTTTTTCTACAGGGAATACCTACCCTTCCTCATGAGGTCCTACTGTTTGAATTCAAACCAAAGCTGGAAGCCATCAAAATAATTCTGGTAAAAGAGGTAGACAGCATGGACAGACAAGCCAAACTGGTTCAGCACCTTATCCAAAGCAATTCCGCTATTTCCAAGAGCATAGCCTCTGCAAAAATTAAGGAACTAAAAGAATCAATATCTAAAGCCAAGGAAGAAGCGAAATACACCAGTTCCGATGTGAAAAAATGCATCAATAAGCAAGAATATGACCATCCAAAAAAATTCATAACGCCATCTATCACTTGCTCCACAAACTTGTCCGATATGACAAGTATCAAAAATAAATTGGCGAAGTTACAGGCCATTATGGGGCCATTGTTGCCCAACTGTCAGAAATTGTACATGGATGACACAGAGAAAGATATAATTTTATTTAGGACCTGCCTCACAGAGAGAACAGATGATATTTATAGACATATTTCGAGAATAAGGGAAGAATTTGATATGGCATTCGAGAATATAATGAGAAATTCCCTGCAGTGTTCCATTCAAGGAAATTTTGATACATTCAGGAACATTGGAGAGGTTATGAATTCCTTGAAGAACTGCAAGTATGTGAATAATTTCAAAATACAAAAACTTCCGTGAGAAAAACAACTGTGTTTTATTTCTGCGCCAAGTGTTTATTCAGCTAGTTGCTAGTACATCTGTTCGTATTGTGTTTGTGTAGTTTTTATTATTTTAATTTTGTATTAATTTCAATTACCTAGAAGCAACATTCAGCAATCAACTCCTTCAGATAATCTCAGGGGCTCACGCATTTTTTTCATTCCCAAATCTAAAAACCAAATTATTTCGGGTCAATTAAAACCACCCCCTGGTCCGTCATTCATTTTGAAAAATTATACTATTCTGGCTCATCTTGGGAGGTTTTAATTACCGTTTACATCCATCACTTCTTGGGAATAACAAAGGTAAACAAATAAAGGCTACCGACTTGGAATGTAAATACCACTAATTCCATTAATTATCGGCCTAGAAATGAAAATTGAAAAAAGGAAACGGCCTACTGGACCGCCCTGCATGGAAGCTGCTGGGAAACAAATAGAATATTAGTTTTTAACACCGTGCTGATGATTTTTTTTCCAGGAATTCAATACGATGCACAGGGTGCTTCTGGTGATTGTTAACGTTGGTTTCTTTATGATGGAAAATTTAATAAAATGGTGTTTGGGCTATTTTCATCAATTTTTACAGTACTTCTCAATTTTTTAATTTTCCATCAGATGTGAGATCAATTTATTGTAAAAATTACACAAGCTACAGTTATTTCATACGAATTTCAATCAAGATCAATTTTAAATCCCATTTTTCAGGTTAATTTACCATAAAAATGTTCAAAAAAAGTATTTTTATCGAGTCTCGATGATTCTTAGCCTTCTTCTTTCGAAGGCCGATTACAACAAAAAAAGTCTGATCAAGTACCGTTTTTCTATGACTTTTGCAGCTCAGGACCCCGGGAAGTTTTTGAACTTAGTTAAAAGCTAAAAAATCTCCTTTTTGTATTTCGAAATCGAAAATGAATGTTTGAGTACATCCTACTGAAAACTAAGGTTCTAGCTTTCAAGCCTTTTCAACAACTTCAAGTTATTTCAGGAAACTGAATGATTTTTTCATTGAAATATTATGCAGGACAATTTTTTCTGAAAAATAAAAACGGCAAAATACTAACTGCATTCTGATGCAGTTAGTATTAGATATTTCATTGCTCAGATTGAAAAATTCAAATCTTCTGAGATTTGAATTTAACAATCTAAGCAATGAAATATCTTGAGAAAACACAAAAGTTCATAACTACGAAAAATCTCATAATATATAGGCACGAGGATTTTTTGTATAATCACAGGTCTGAGGATTCTAAAGAAAATTATTTATGTCAATCTTCCGGTCACCATGTATTTCATCACTTCCCTGTCAACATTTCAGAGATGTTCTGAAGTTTATATGTGCTAGATAAAGAAATATCTTCCTTCAACAAAAAGAAGGCATCTAATCTTAACGGACCAGGAAATGGTAAAAAACTGAAAATAAAACAGTATTTATCTAAATCCCTAAAAAAACAGTTTGCGGTTGGACATTACCTGGCTTTTTACGGTGAAACTAGGGCACAATAGTCCCGATCCAGAACTTGTTTGCTATACTCCTAGTACTTAAGCTGGATGTGCTTGTTTAACTATAAACTCTAAGCCACTATTTAATTCAGATGTGAAAAAATAGGGGTGGTTTAAGGCTTGGATCTAACGCTTTTTCCCTCGTGCAGCTATTGAAATCACGAATGCTATCATTATTCGATGGACAGGGCCGCATTGAGACATAATTTGCGAGTGATACCATAGAAACAATCTGCTGAATATTTCAATATTGATTTCTCAGTTGTCACCAAAATTGACTAGTGGCATAAATTCACATTTTGTAATAACAGAGGGCACGCGAATGTTTTTACATAATTGCATTTTGAGTTTAAACTATTAAAAATTTACTCATTAAAATAATCAGGAAATTTTTAAGGAAAATATCATCTCTAGTGGTAATTCATATGGAAATACGATACATGTACGGAGTGTTCTATTCCATCATTTTCGTTAGCTGGTTTCAGTATATTTGCCTTTTTTAAAAAATTTCAATTGTCATTGAGTTGTGATTCGAAGGTCGAGACGGAAAAGAAGGAACTTATAAACGTGGTGCTCTTAATGATGATACAAAAAACTCTTGAATCCAATCACAATAGATCTTCTGTATACGATTAATTCCAGTGCGCCTCTAGAAAACGAAGCTATAGCCCATCATTGTTTTGTACAATTTTTCACGATTTTTTGTCGGAAAACTGACCACATTGTATGAACATTACATTTGCTGATATTCTATTCTGATTCCTTTTTGTTCAATTGACTGTTTTTGTCAGAAAACTGGCTTTATAGTAATGAATCATTGAATTCAGTGAAACAATATTGTCAGATGTCTTATTTCTTTATGGATATTTTGCTTATTTTTTGCTGTGGCACAAAAACACTGTAGCATATGTCTCTGGCAATGAATTGTTTTTTTTTCTAATTTTTTTTTCGATTTTGTGGAGAAAATGCCAACTGAAAAAATATGGTCAGATTTATTATTTTTCAATCGATAGTTTGGTTAATTTTCACTGTGGCACCAAAAAACAGGGGCAAATCTCTCTGAAAATTGTTGAAACATTGCCATTGCATTCATTGAAAAAATATAGTCAGAGCCTATTGCACCAAATATTTTGCAACTTTTCATTTTTCAAATAACAATGTTGCACGAAACGCATTCATAATAGAAAAATGCAATGTGAAAAGTCGACTTCAAAGTGAAAAGCACTTAGCAGTAATTAAATTTTGCAAGAAATGTTGTGCAACATCATTGGCGCAGACAGGATTTTGTTATTGGGGGGGCTGAACTGAACAATTCTTGATGATACAACAAATAAGATAGTTGCAAAAATAAAGAAGAAGGGAATAACGAAGAAATTAAACTTTGAGGGGGGCTGCAGCCCCAAAGCCCTCCCCCTAGCTGCGCCAGTGTGCAACATAATCAATTTCACCTTTGAAATTTGTCAGAATGCAAAGTGCAAAGTGAAAAGTTGCAAAGTATTTTGGTACAATAGGCCCCAGATCTCTCATTTTTCTATCGATAGTTTGATTTTATTTTGTGAGGTACTAAAACGCTGCGACATTTCTTTCTGACTACGAATTGTTTTTTGCAATTTTGTTAAAAAACTGGCAATATAATAATGAAACATCAAATAAATAACTTTGTAATTTTTTTGATTTTTCAATGGATAGTTTGGTTATTTTTCGCAGTTCTATCCAACAACGAATTGTCGCGGTTACTGCACCGGTCCTGTCCACCAAATAGTGATTACCAACCCCCGAACAAAGCAGTTAATTCACAATAGCGTCAGGCAGCGCGGGGAGCTTTGCATGCACGTGAATCTACAAAGAGAAGCAAACCACCCCTAATCCAAACGCACCCATGGCTTGAAACACACGGTTAAAGGTACAACAATGTCAACAATATCGCATCATATTGGCCGGCACGTTCCTACTGTACTTAATTCTAGGTACTGAAATGATGAGGGGGTTGCACAGAAAATTACACTTGATGAGATTGAAGGGTAGTTAATAACTACATCAAATAGAGGGCACTCTGGAAATACGTTGATATCGATTGGACACTGGAATTTAACTGAAACTTTAGCTGGGATGCCTCCAAAAAATATTAAAATTCAGTGAATCTGGTTGAAAGTTTATATGCATTTAATTTCATGACTTCAGTGATAGTATAATATAGCCTATGAAGGGTGAGAATCTCGTAATATAAATTAATTTTACCACCAAACTCATTTCGGAAGGAGTAAGTTTTCTGGATTCAAGTTTCACTCTTTTCATCAAAACTGATTAGTAGTAGTTAGCATTCAATAAAATAATATTGAAGACTCCGTGCTCGAAAGCACATCATAAGTAAGACAAAGCATTCTTCACAAGGACTCAGGAATAAATAAATAGAAAACAAATAAATTTCGAACTGAAATTTTTTCGTGTTTCATTCGTTGAGAAGAAGTAACGGTTGAAATCTGGAGCATAAAATATTTCATTTGATATGGAAGGTATAATCAAAATTTCATTAATACTGAAGTTCAAATTTGGGCCCCTCATTTTTTTTTAACTCTGTTATTTTTATTTGGAATAACCCTCATTGTCCGACCTATTATATGGTGAGCTCATCAAAAATTTCTTTGAAATTGAATTTTTAATTTTAGCAACCGAATTTTTTATTTTCATTGTCTATTGCCCCTCATTACCTGATATATGTTATGGTTATTGTTGAATTAATGAAATTTCAGTTAAATTGAGTTTTCAATCTTACCACCAAATTTTTAATTTCAACCTATGCTATTTATATTTGTAGTACCCCTCACTGTCATTTTTATTATAGGGTTAGTAAAAAAAATTCAGAATTTCCATCACAAAGGATTCAAAATAAAATTTATTTAAAATTTCAATATGAAGCAATCCAAAATATGGACTGGAAACGAATAAAATTTTTATTTTTTGGCGCCAGATTAGAAATAAAATTGAAATATTTTTTTAAATTGATTTAAATATGTTAGCATTATTTTTGAGGCTTGGAAAAAAATTTTAATTTCTTTGTTTAATTGTTGAATATTCTCAATTGACTCAAAAGCGAATTAATGATGTACCACCATAGGTTCCAAAATTATATCCACCTTCCACAACAAGCAAATACAATCAAACCTACCAGGTGGAACAACGCACAAGTGTCCACCATATGCCGAAACACCACCGGTTGATTTAAATCAAACATATTCATGCAAAAACAACCCCTGCATTCTGATATCAGGTTATTCGGATGACGTACAGAACAAAACCACCACAGCGTACGCGTAACTTACAGAACTTGTTCCATATCAGTACTTTCGGTCATTTTAATGCGCTCTCTTTGAATACAACTGTCCAGCTTGCACATTTTCGTGTGCAGGGGGTGTTCCACCCCACGCCCAATTATTATTATTCATGCATTTCAATGCAAAGTCATCGGAAAATCAGGATGTAGATCTCTGAATGCGCTGTAGGTGCACGTGCGCGCGTGCCACTCGTCGTAAAAATGCCGATGCTGGGGAGTAAATGTCATTGTGCAACCCTGATAGGAAAGGGGTGGTTTTCTATGTTTTGTAAGCTGCGAAATTTATTGTTGAGTATAATGAGGGAGATCAACAGGGGACTGAGGCGGTAGGAGAAAGGTGTACTTATAATAATTGTGTACATGTATGATTGACACCAGTTCGCGTTTCGAAAAGGGGATATGATTAATCTTTTTCAACCCCTAGGAGAATATAATCGTTGAAAAATCCTGGCTTAATCCGTAACGCAATATTTCTAGCGTTCGAGGCGATTTTAAGAGTAAGCTGTGCTTAGAGTAGAGGTTAGAGTTTCACGAAAAGAATTGACGATGAAAATAACTACTGTGGAAAATTTGTTCAAGGATTGAATATACATAAGTATTCAATACAATATTATAAAATATAATATATTTAAAACAATATAACATAAAATGAAATGAATAAAATGTATAATAGAATGATATATCTTACATACATTTTTTGTTAATTTCATTATCAGTAAAATTGAAAATTTGAATTCTAATTAAGCGCCATATAATCTTTCATTTTCGATGAGAAGCTCGTGCCAAGTGGATTCTTATCATAATGTTTTTTTCATTCTTCTTATGTAGTTAGTAGGAATTGAGACAAAACACTTCGCAACACAAAAATGTTTAGTAGGATGGGTTTTTCACTATAATTTGACCCCTCCTTTAACTTTGTTACTGAAGGAGATACAAAAAAATGTTTCTTATAAAAGTTTCACGAAATCATCTGAGGTTTTTTGATATGACTCGACAAACTGAAATATATACTGGGTGACCAACATATTGATGGCAACTTCATTTCTTCAAATGGAACACCCTGTATATTTTTCCATATTTGGTTAGCTCTTTTTCCCCTGATTTCGAATATGTAACATACATATGTTGGTCTATCTTTTTTATTCTGAGCACCACATAGTTTCAAATTTCAATAATCATCCAGCATAGCGTCTTGGAAGTTCGTGAATATTTAAGTGGCCAATTTGATCATTTGATTGGTAATGGCGCACCCATTTTTTGGCCATCAAATATCAACGATTTAACACCATTGGACACGTTTTTATAGCCGTTCCTGAAGGAAAAAATTTACTTCAGCAATAATGACAATCAATGAAAGCGGAGAATAATATTAATGACATAAAATCACCCAATGCTGAACCCATAATTCGGAACTAATCCCGTCAACGCCCGAAGAATAATGATAATATTGTAATGATTAGAAACAAATTTTGAAGTTTTAATTTCTGACTTGAATCAGAGGCATAATAGTTATGCTATCAAAAATAGTCTAAACATTTTGAGACAACGATATGAACTATTTGTATTGAATGAAGGTGGTCATTTTGAGCAATTTCTTTAGTTGATGTTATTCTTACCATACTACCATAGTTTATCATTTTTCATTGGTTAAGTAATTGTTAAGTATTCATTCTAAAATTATACTTTTGGGTAGATTGTTTGGATATAGAGAAGAGGTGTTTCACATATTTTTTTATTCGGTGTCATCATTTCAAAACTTTGAAACTCTGAGAATTGAAGAGACACATAGAGTTGCATTCAATGTTGTTCACCCTGTATATCTTTCCATTGCCGTTATTATAATTCCAAAAATGAGCATTTTCATCAAACGCACTCTGCCACTTATAAAATGATTACAGATCTTGGCAGGTGGTTCTTAAAATTTGAAACTCTGTGGTTCTCAGGATAAGAAAAATATACCAAAATATGTTACATATTCGAAATCAGGGTTAAAAGAACTAGCCAAACATGGAAAAATATACAGGGTGTTCCATTTGAAAAAATGAAGTTGCCATCAATATGTTGGTCACCCAGTATATATTTCAGTTTCTGGACTCATATCGAAAAACCTAGGTTGATTTCGTGAAACTTTTATACGAAATTTTTTTTCGTATCTCCTTTAGTATCAAAGTTAAAGGGGGCGTCAAATTATAGTGAAAAACCCGGTACATTCTTATTGCTATCTGCTAGAGAATCTGACGCTGTACATGTTGAAAATGTCCTCCATATGCTTTTAGGCAGTGGTAAAAATCGTCTATGGAGCTCCTAATGGTCTCATCTGGTATGTTTTTTGAATTTCAATATTAGCCCGCGTGATTTGATGAACTTTTTCCTTGAAACATCCCTAGAGAAAGTAATCTAGTGAAGTTAAGTCGGGGGATCTTGGTGGCCATTCAATTGTACCGAGTTGTCCAATCCAGGCTCCTGCAGACAAAGAATTTTGTATTTTTTTCTCAATGATCACATAAGTAAAAAAAAAAACATAGTAGGTACCAACCCACACAATTGTGTTCATGATATTTGATCGCATTTTTCGTAACCTCATGAATAGTTATTCAATCAACTAATTAAACGCTATATAATCTTTCATTTTACTTGGGCTCAAGGCCGTGGCGAGCGGTACCCCCCCTCGAAATTTTCATAAGTACAGGATTAGAAAATTTCATCATCATTTTGTCATTCGAAATTTTTTTCTGGCTACGGCCGTGCCTGGGTTATTCTCATTTTCATTGCACAAGGTGTAATTGAATTTTTTTTATTCTGTTGGTCCTCAGAACTCATGTGAAATTCTAATATTGAAACATTCCGAATCCTGATTGGAGTGTCTCAAAATTCTAAAAATTTCAAAATGTTCCAGATGGAACAACAAAAATTATGGTATAATTTGACACCAAATCCAAAATTCAATGTTGAATAAAATTCTTATTTTATCACTATGTCAGTGCATATAAATGTCTCACTTATATTTCGAAGGGAAAACTAACAGCCTCAGATAACTATTTTTACATTTCATTAATTTAAAATTTTTTGGCAGAGTTTAATTATTATTTCGTCAGCACCAAAAAAATGCAAGAGATACAATTTTGGTCTGGAAATGCTTTCGTTTCGTGAATATTGATTTTTGTCAAATCTGTTTGAATTTCACCTCATACAATAGCAATCTCCCAAAATTTGGTCGAATCGATTTGCGAGATATTCAATTTTCAACAGACAAACTTGTAAAATCTTCGGAATTTTGTGTTTTTTCATTTGCAGTGTAATTGACTGCAAATGATTACAAGTTGGTCTGAAGAAGGTGTCTGATATAGACAGCGAAACGTTACATTATCCTTTTCATTTATTTCCTTTTTAAGTTTTACTGTTACGCAACAATTTTTTTAAAAACAGTTTGCTCTTGATCAATAAATGCAAAGATTTTTGCAGAAGCACTAGGAGTGAAATCCTAAAAAGTTTTTGAGAGATGCATCAGAATCCCTCCAGAATATATTTCAATCGATATCTAAATCCAATGCAGTTTTTCATTCTAGAACTAACTATCTTTGAATTTTACTTATTCATAAAACTCAATTGGGTAGTAATGAAGAAACTTTTCATATTCACAATTACAGAAAATCAATGTGCGTAGGTACATGTAGAATAAGAACTGAAATCTTCGGTGTTTCTTGTAACAACCATGTATGAAAAAAGAGTTTTCATAAAATCTGGTATTGAGTTTTTCAAACTACATGAAAGTTTCGCTATAATCAGTGGCGTAACAGTATTTTCCCGTATAAACGCCCCACCTCCATCCACACCACTGGCACCACTCAGTCCGACCATCGTACCATCAGACGCTCAGTATTTTCGAGGAAACAGGGGGAGCCAGTTCAACTCCAGGTGTCGGCAGCTGTTGGCAGGAGCCACTTTCACCCCCTTCTCGCCCTCTACCCCCTCTGGCGCGTTCGCGATGGTTCAACTTGTTCCACCACTGCGTATGCACCGGTCCAGAAAAAAAATACAATGGAAAAAATATACTTGCTCATGGTCCGAGTGCATTTAAGGGTGGTTGGTTGCATTGCTGCGATATGTGGAAGGGTGGAATTCAGTTTTGAATGTTTCAGCGTGACAGGAAACGCTGTAATTGCAGCGTGTCTGTCGTTGTGATTCTGACGATTGGAAGAGTTATTAATGAATGTTTCCCTCAATTAAAATTTCTTTCAAACCGCTGTGCGTTTAATTTGTTTGTGTAGGTTCGATGAAAAGCTCGTGCCAGGTGGATTCTTATCATAATGTTTTTTTCATTTTTCATAATGTAGTTATTAGGAATTTAGACAAAACACTTCAAAAGCCAAAAAAATTCAGTAGGTATATTCTTATTGCTTTCCGCGAGAGAATTTCTATGTTTCTATGTTCCAGTACAGTTTTGACATTTTTCGTAGTGCTTCTGAATACTTTGTGTACGGTTTCCATGAGGACTGCACATTAAAAAGGCTGGAATAAAGCATTGATATAGGTCATTAATGCTCAATTTCTTACACATTAAAAAACCTTTAATTTCGAGGTTATTTGGAGAGTTTACCCCTCAGTTTTGGAGTGGTCTCCATTTGAAATTTACTTTTTTATTTTAGTTGATCCTTCCAAAAGATATCGATTTCTTTGGACTTAAAGGTCCTACAGATGTGAAAAAAATGTTTTTTGAAAGATGATACTACCACCTTTAATTAAAGTGGAATAATATGAAAACATTTAACTCAGAAATGCCACAAAAATTTCTTTAAAACAATTTTATTAAAAAAATGTAAAGATTTTCTTAGTAAATCCGAAATGGTACAAGAACTAGCACATTGAAGTATAATTTTTTTCAATGAGCTAACACGCATGGATATTAGCTACAAAACGATACCAACATAATTTCTGTGAGTTACATAATTAGAAGGTAATTGATGTTCGAACATGACCCTCATGAAAATTGATTAAATAAAATGAAACTCAGTACTGTACTTTCGATAATTTTTAATGATCAAACAAACGAATAAATCATAACAATTGCTCAAAATAGCCGCCTCTGCTTTGTAGGCAGGCAGTGGCCCTCATGACGTCCTGTAGCAACAAAAAAAGTTTGGGGCTCTTGCGTAGTAGTCATGTTCGAACAGCAATAACTCTCAAATTATGTAACTTACATAAATTATGTAGGTTCTGTTTTGTAGCAAATTTTTTGCGTGTTAAATCATTGCAAAAAAAATACCTCAATGTGCTAGTTCTTGTACTATTGCGGATTTATCAAGAAAATCGGTAAATTTTTTCACTAAAATTTTTTATAGGATTTTTTTATGTTAAATGTTTTCATATTGTTCTACTTTAATAAAAAGTGGTAGTATCATTTTTCAAAAAACTTTTTTTTGCATCTGTAGGACCTTTAAGTCCAAAGAAATCGATATCTTTTGGAAGGGTTAACGAAAATAAAAAAGTAAATTCAAAATGGGGGCTACTCCAAAACTTAGGGGGTAAACTCGCCAATTTAAGTGTTTTTGTCGATAATACTAGGTATATTTGATGCCCTCAAACTATCGCTAAGTCATGACCAAACTCACTGTATCTTAATTAAGAAACAGTGTATAATTAAAACTTGATGACCTTAATTAATGCAACATAACTTCCGAAAAAAAAACGCAACAAAAATAAGGAAACCAAGATGCATAATACGACGTAATAATTCTGTTCCGCTCATTCCCGATGATATTCCAACAAGAACGTAAACATTGAACAATTCAACGGTTATAATTGGCCAATTGCATCGATAAATCAGTACATGAAGATAACCAACCTTGTAATTACAACTCCCATCTTCAACTTACCTCGAAACCGAAAAATTTGCATTCGAAAATTCCAAAAAAAAACTTAATATTTCTCGTGACCACACACGTCGTCACTCTCTCACCAAGATGCGCTCCTTTATCGAATTATAAAATGAATAAAATTCCGAGGAATGAGGAATATTTAAAATGTCCACGTTATGGTGTCGCCGGTCATTTAAAACATTTATGTTATTATGGGGACATTGTAATTTTGGACCCACCCAGAATGAATTATTATATTTTTTTCGAGACAGCCGTTTAAGTTTTTTTTAATTTCTTTATCTACCTGAGAAGGTGGTGATATGAAATGCTTTCGTGACTGATGTGCACCATTAGAATAATCTAATAAAGACTCATTTCTTGAGTTTCAAAAGATTCAAGTGATAATCATGATGAATAAATTTTACCATCTTGTATTGAATGTTCTGATATCTGGGCAGTTTATTGTAGGTGAATAAAACACATTTCCAGATGAAAAACTTACGTGATTTTAATGTCTCAACATGTTCCGAGATAAAAGTAGCTCATCTTTAGGGGAAAACGGAAAAAAGGTGAAGCTAAGAAACAAAAAACTCATGGAGTAACAGCAACAAAGCAAAATATAGAACACTAAATTGACTTGACAAAGGAGGAAAAGCTAAAACAATTAAAATAGATATAAAATCCACCGATTCGAAGTCAGCTTTGAAAAATACAAAAAACCGTGACCAAGCGAACCGAAAAATTAAAAAAAATTTGAAAAAAGGCAGAATGTCACCAGAATAGACTTACTGACATTCTTCAAAAACAATTCACATTAAAATATTCAATGCCATTTTGAAGTAGTACGCTAAATAGCGAAGATAGAAAAGTCTATCGTTATATCAAAAAAAATTCTAATATTGCCATGAAAAACCTTTCGAGCTTTCGATTAGAATGAAATCGAGTTTGAAAATATAAATTGGCGAATTGCAGATTTTTAAGATCTTTAAGATTGAAGTAACGAACTGAACCCAGTTTTTCAAAATTTATAACTATTCTGGAAATTTCAAGTTCCTTGCGTTTACAGACGACCGAACAGAATCGTTTTTGACCTCGAATTATTTATTACCCTTACCGAGTCGTATAAAGCTACTTCCATTACAAAATTTCGAATTACCTAACAGACCTAGAGACAAAACTGTGACATGCGGTCTTTTCAGAAACAAGAGCTAAAAGAAAATCAGGAATCGGTTATTTTTCGAACGTTCCAATTCACTTCAATCTTTATGCAACTTCAAAATTGGTAAAATGGAATGCAAATAAATTATATTTCATGCCCAATTACTTTGACCGACAGACAAATATGCATCATTTTTGAATTTTTCAACAGACGCGAAGAATGCAGGACCAAATTAACATTGGAACAAGGAACAACACACACCGATAAATCTTTCCAAGTTGACTGATTTCTTGGACAGGAGACGAACATCTCACTCAACAACTCGTTCATTACTTTACATATTTCAGTAATTGGTAAAATTGGCGGAAATAGCAGTACAAACATACAGGGTGTACAAATAAAAAAGCACCCTTGATATTTCTCATCAAATGATAATGATAATGAGTAATTCACATTAATACATTCACTTATGTTGGTATGAATCTGCGCATTCGAAATTGATAGTATTTTGTTTATTTCGATATTCATTATGCACTCACTGGCAAAATAAACGGTCCACGCAAAAAATTGTTGAAGTTTATTGATTTTTAAATATGTAATTTCAAGTCCGAATCGATTGATTTTTTTTTCAATTATAAGAATGTTCATCCTCAATCAATCACCAGTTTTGAACTTCAAGAAGACTCGGCGTACGTCATTTTATACAGGGTGAAACAAATATGTTTTTTTTACCCCAAGTTTAACCACCCCTGGTGTGTTCCAGTTATTCCACCATGTGATTTCTTATTTCATCATCATCATCTCTTGACAATTTGATTTTTCATTAATAACAATAACTCAATTTTTGTTAAATGTTCAGTGAAACATTAAATTTCGTTAGGGCTACAACAGTACCTACTTCAACAAAATTAACATAAAATTCTGATGAAAATAAACTGAAAAATAAGTCGAAAACTAAATAAATGCTAAATATTCCCTGGCAATCCTATCCACATCCGTATATGCTGTTGGGCGTTATAAGGCATTAGCATGAAATCGTCTCCAATAAACGGTGCAAAAAAAACAACATGTCGCGTAGGAACTTCTCTTGTTTTATGTTTTCACTTAGTTTTCAGTTTATTTTCAAGACGTTCGGATTTAAGGTCAAATCTGTGGAAGTACTTTCATAGCCATAGGCAAATTGCGGAATGTAACGTTGCTATGAAACCCTGTATCTTTAACAGAAATTGAGTTATTGTTATAAATGAAGAATTAAATTATCAAGAGAAGATGTGTCTTGATGATGAAATAAGAAATCACACGGTGGAATAACTGGAACTCACCAGGGGTAGTTTTAAAGTTAGGATAAAGAAACAGATTTTGGTTCACCCTGTATAAAATGACGTTCGCCAAGTCTTCGGGAAATTCAAAACTGGTGATTGATTAAGGATGAACATACCTACAATTTTAAAAAAAAATGAATCGGTTCGGACTTGAAATAACATATTTATTAATTACCAAACTGCATCGATATTTTAGTGGATCGATTATTTTCCGGTGAGTGTATTATTGGAACACCGGTGGTAATACTTTTTTTGTTGTCCTCTATCGAAAGATCCTTGAATGAAAGACATATCGTCATCCTACACACACAAGAACACAGAAAAATGTGTTTTACTACAACAGCGGGTCATTTTAGATCACTAACATACAAGAATATGGGTATATTTTATATTGTTTCGTTGAAATCCCTGAAGAAGTTATATACGTCTTAACTAGTCAGCCACTCATTCTTCTATTGTTTAAATCCTTTTTGATCTTTACTTGTCATTTCATTATCAATGGAAATACTTTGGACACAATACAAATGGAAGAATTTATGACAACTCGTCTTGCACATTTGGTGGACATAGCCGCAGCATACCCCGTAGTTCTAAGAATTTGATAATAGTATATTGTGCAACAAGCGTATAATGATTACTCTTACTCACTAGGTAAACTCAAATCAATGAATGAATAATATCCATTATACGCGAGAAAAATACTATACTTCATACACAACTATTGCATAATTAAAATGAGTTATTATTCACTGCTGTCAGATATTTCATACATATTTGACTGTTATATTATATTCTTCGAATTGATATTTCTTCAGTTCTCTACTAAGAAGAAGTAAGAAATATGGGTATAACTACTTTGTCAACCGAGGACCGATTCTATTTTCATTTCATCAATTAAAGTAGTTTTCATTACAAAATATAAGTACAATGACGTTCGCCAAGTCTTCGGAAAATTCAAAACTGGTGATTGATTAAGGATGAACATACCTACAATTGTAAAAAAAAAATCAATCGGTTCGGACTTGAAATAACAAATTTATGAATTAACAAACTTCATCGATTATTGGATCGATTATTTTGCCGGTGTATTATTAGAAACATCGGTGGTGACACTTTTCATTGGGATCAACCCTGTATACAGAATAAACCACATTCGTAATGAAATATCGTGAATCCGGACGGGCCGAACCGAAAATATCTCAATAAAAAAATCGAACGCTCATCTGATGCGTTGCGGGCATGAAATATGAGCATCAATCGCACCTTCGATTTGCCGACAAAGAAGGCGATCGACAGCTTATCAGAAATTTGGGCGCACGCTGAAATATGCCAACGTTTCGGAAAATTTAAATGACGGCCGACACTCGCGGTTTCAAAGCCAACGCGATCGAAGTCCAGTAAGGGTGCCACACACGAAAGATTCTGGTATGGAAGACAAATCGTCATCCCATTTCCATGTTGTTTGTTGTCCTCTATCGACTTTAACTTATCTGAAGGAAAAGAGGATGAAGTTCGAATAGAAAACTTCAGCAAATAGATAACTTATCTTTCTACTTTCTTTGATATTTTGGTATGGAAACAGTGCATACATAAAAAATACTTTTACACTCTACTGAACCTAAAATACCAGTAGATTATTATGTTTTTTCACTTTTATTGATATAATTTCAAGTTTTGTTACGAAATTTCTTCGTGCCTATTTAATTTTATATTGTTTTGTTTGGAACCCTGAAAAAGAAGTTATATACGTCGTAACTGGTCAGCCACTCATTTTTCCATTATATAAATTCTTTTTGATCTTTACTTGTCATTTCATTATTAATGAAAATACTTTGGACGCAATACAAATGGAAGAATTTATGACAACTTGTCTCGCAATTTGGTCGACATAGCCGCAGCGTACCCCGTGGTTCTAAATATTGATAAATGGTAGAAATATTGATAAATGGTAGGTATATTGAGCAATGAGCGTGTGATGATTATTCAAAGGGTAAACTTAAATCACCGATTGAATAGCAGCCATTATACGCGAGAAAAATACTATACTTTAGTCACGACTATTGTATAATCCACCCATTATACGACTGTTGGCACGGCCATAATGAAACCTATTAATCTCTAGTGAATAATGAGTTATTATTCACTGCTGTCAGATTTTTCATATATTGTAATTTGTAATATTATATTCCCTGAATTGATATTTCAGTTCAATGACAAGTTCCTCAAAAATGTCTCATGTGTCAACTAGACTTTTTCTACAGTTAAAATGGTCTTGTCCCGGTCGCCTAATATTAAAATCTTCAAGAAATTATATTCAGTAGTCGTGGATAAAGTATAGTGTAATTTTTAAACTTCTCATAGTGAATAATAGCTATCATTATACGCTTGTTGCATAATATACTATTATCTACGACTACTTGAAGTTTTTAACATTTAGCGGCCATAATATTCCATTTCTATCATTAGTGCAGAAAAGAATCTAGTTGACATATGAGCAAAAATGTTGATGAACTCTAAAACACTGAGGAAATATCAATTATAACAATATAATATTATAGCTGGATCCCTTAAGCAGTGAATAATGACTCATAATTTTATAGTGATTAATAAGTATTATTATGGCCGAGCATACAAAAGTATAAGGGGTA
Source organism: Propylea japonica (assembly GCA_013421045.1). Lineage (NCBI taxonomy): Eukaryota > Metazoa > Arthropoda > Insecta > Coleoptera > Coccinellidae > Propylea > Propylea japonica. The sequence goes on from CM024241.1 coordinate 83,453,315, forward strand.
ATTTATAAATTAGTCGTAATAAACAATATCTTTTCTCCAGGACCCATATTATCAATAACTTCGCTTCTAGTTCGCTTATTGGAATAGGGTAAAAGCTTAGTGATTGACACCTCAAGGACATGGATACTTTCAGTAGGCGAATTCGGTTCCTTACTTTACTGTAACACCATGGTTAATATTACGGAACTTTGGTTGAATTTTGCTATTTTGGTATCACCTTTCAATGAATATCGATTGAATATAACACATACACATAACATATACATTTATTGACACTACTACAAAATCTCACGCCAGATATCTAATGATACCGTTTTCAGGATGATAACATAAGGAAATTAACATGACCTAAATAAATAAAATATCTGAAATAGGTAGAGACAGATGAAAAAACCTTAAATAGATAGATAGATAGATAGATAATTTTATTCAGGAAAATATACAATATTCAGTACATATTTGGTTGGATCAAACACCTAAGCTAGGCTTGTGTTGTGTTGTTGATCCAAACATAACAAATAGCCATATTAACAAATCAACAAATAATTACAATATTAAACTTCACAGGAGACAGAAATGTGCAGGAGCTAGTGAGAGAGCGTTCAAACAAAAGAAAAAAACTAAAACAAATCCCTGAAAACATCGAAATTTTCCACAATAAATAACAGCAATTGACGCGATCTACTCTTAGTTGTAATACCTCGCAAATGAGTAGGTAACAGATTATACAATCTGGGTCCCAGATATGGGAAAAAGCGCTGTGTACCAGCTTTTCTACAGAATGGTACAGTCAAATCCATGTTGAGTCTTGAACGAGAACCAAACCACCAGCACAGCAATTCCGCTGAAAACTTCACCATCCGCATCAAAGTTCTGAAAATGAATAACTTTCGAACGTCTAACAGACCGGATTCTTTATAAAGAGTTTCTGTTGGGAATCGTTTATTCTTCTTGAGTATTATCTTTATTATTGTCTTCTGGGTAATATTGAGCCTGTGAAGAGAACTCTCTGTGAGCCCACCCCATGCGGTTATGCAATATCTGATGATAGATTCTGCTAGAGAATCATACACCATCATTAATAGTTTTCTATCAAGAATAGCTCTAAGCTGATAAAACTTGTAGATCATCTTTCTCAGCCTCTCCACCAAATAATTCACATGTACATCCCAACGCATATATTGATCCAGCATAATCCCTAGATACTTTATAGTATCTGTTCTGTAAATAACTGGACAAGAACAAGGAGAGCTCGCACTACAATCACAATTATGAATCTGCAAAACATTCCGCGAGGGCTGGCCTTTGATTGTTGAAGAATGAGTCATAAATTTTGTTTTCTGAATATTAAGACTCAGTAAATTAGCGCACAGCCAACAAGAAATCTTCCCCAACCTACCTCTGCCTTTTTATATACAGAGTTCCATGTGTCCCCCATGAAAAGTAAAACTGTATCATCTGCATAAGATGTAATTATAGCTTCCATATCAGCAATCTTGAAAATATCATTGATATATATCAAAAACAGTATTGGTCCGAGAACAGTTCCTGGGGGACACCTATTGTGATAGGTATAGATTCACTAAAAGAGCTGTTTATTTGGACACATTGATTTCTACCGGACAGATAATGCTCAAACAAAGTCAATGCCACCCCCCTAATCCCTATATGTTCCAACTTTCTCAACAATATATTATGATCGACTGTATCGAACGCTTTCGCGAGATCCAAGAACACGGATAGGCATTTTTCGTCACGATCACAGCTCTCCACAATATTCCTCACTAGGACATTAAGAGCATCCTCAGTAGATCTATTCTGTCTGAAACCAAATTGTCGAGGGGACAAAATATTATGTTTCTCTGAAAAGCGGACTAGTCTTGTTTTAACACATTTCTCGAAAATTTTAGCGAAGCTATTTATTACTGTGATCGGTCTGTAATTTGTGACATCTTTTTTATCTCCGCCTTTAAATAATGGATGTGTCTGGATCGTTTGAAAGAATCATGGACGTTGCCATTGGTGAAACACAAATTCAGTATGTGACGCAGGGGAACAAGAAAAAATTGGTGGAATCGCTTTATGAGTTTCACGGAAATATTATCAACTCCGGAAGAGGTATTATTTTTCAATGAAGAAATGACATCCACTAATTCATTATCTTCAACTGGTTTTAGGAACAATGATTCGCAAACTCTAGTTTCACTCTGACTCATCTTAGGAATATTCTTATTATTTATTCTACTAGCCATTTTTCTGCCGATGTTCGCGAAAAAAGTATTGAAATGATTCGCCCTCTCCCCATCCGTCCTCAAAAGCTCGCCCCGGTCATCAACTACATTATAATCATCACCCTTCATCCTGCCGTCCGAAATGTTGGTTATTTCATTTATGTGTTGCCAGATTTTTCTGTAATTATTTCCTGCCTGCCTAATATTATCCTCATAGTACGAGTTTTTTGTCATCTTTATAAGGTTATTAAGAAAGTTGCGATACTTTTTATATTCTTCCCGAGATTCTACTGTTAATGATCTCAAGTATTTCCTCTTTAACCTATCTCTTTCCCTGATCGAAACAAGAAGTCCCTGTGTCATCCACGGTTTCAGATATGTCTGATTTTTCCCCTCATACATTTTCTTCTTTGAACATTCAGTAACATACTTAGACAGCTTTTTGATAAAAAATTCAAATGCCTCATTACACTCTGCTCTGGTCAAGACATCTTCCCAAGACTCCCCCCTAAGCTTTTTCTCAAGCTTTCCTTCATCCAAAATTGATCGAAACTTTGTCGTGGTTGCAGCATTATCTTGCTTCACCGGATTTTTATTACAGAGTGAAAGTAACAATGAATAATGATCTGTCATGTGAGTAGTTACTATTGAACTATAAATAACAATTTTTCTGGAAATTTCATTTTTAGTTTTAATAAAGATATGATCAATCAATGAACTAGACGTTGGTGTTACCCTAGTGGTTTATCAATGTATGAAAAAAATCCCAAATGTTCCATGATGTTGGTATATTTTATAACATTATTATCAGTATTGTTGAGCAAATTTATATTAATATCGCCCAAAAAAATATTAACATCAGACTCTTTCAACCCGACTAAATAATTTTCAAGCCCCCAGAAACCCAATCAAATTCGTTGAAGGTGGACGATAACATGCTGTTACAGTATGCGTAATTTGATTCGATGTAAACACAATTTCCAAAAGATTAGTCTCAGCAAGTTTATGAATTTTAGCTTCAAAATTAATCGTCTTTCTGACATATACGATAACTCCATCGCTTTGGTTGAAATTAGAACTATTATGAAGAATATCAAAATTTGGTAATTTGAAACCATTCAAATCGTGGATTTGCCAACACTCCGTGAGAACAATTAAATCGATTTTTTCTATATTCGCCGATTCAATGTACAAAACAAATTCATCGAAATGTTTTTTTATACTTCTAATATTCATATGCAAAATATTACATAGCTTCTTACCACCCAAGCTCAATGTACTCTCACCCAGACTCCCACACACCTCAGTCTCTCTCTCAACATGATTCTCTAAATCATCTAACAAATCTATCATCCTCAGCGAGAATCACGCAAGATTCGTTTTCTCTAAGATGGACCTAAAAAATAAGAGCAGTAACACTGGAAGTTGCTCCGCAACCTTATAAACCAAAAACATGTCCACAAAAAATATTCAAAATTTAGACAGAAAAAAACTATTTGAATAAAAAAAATCAGTATAAAAATTCATTCTTTTCATCAGATCACTCTGGGTATGTCCTCAAATTCATTAATTCTGATATATTTTCCTCCGACTTTAGCGTAAACATTGCCCTCTGACGTCCAAACGTTTCCACGTCCCAAAGTTTCCCTAGCTTCCATCAATAATTTTCTACGATATATAGTGAGATCTTCAGATAAAAATAATTTTGAATTTTGAATTTAGATAGCACCAATAGTTTATTACATCGGTATATACAGTTTTGGAAATTCACATCTGAAAAATACGATGTACAATGCTTCAGACAGAAAATTTTCCGTCTAGTGGCACAGATGAATAGTCAAAATAATCACGTACTGTAACTGAATGAATTCCGTTGACTTATTGCAATAACCTAGTCTTGTCTCTCTCTTATCGTAGTATGGTAGGGAACCTGCAGTACACATATGGAATTATTTAATTTGTCAGGCTGCCCGTAATACTCGATTCAAGTATTTACTGTTGCCTACCATACTAAATGAATTGTGTTCCTTCCAACGATAAGAGAGAGACAAGACTGGAATATTGCAATAAGACAACGGAATTCAGTGTATTACAGCACGTGATTATCTCGACTATTCATCTGTGCAACTGGACGGAAGAATTCTCTGTCTGATGCATTGTATATCGTATGTTTCAGATGTGAATTTCCAAACCTGTATGTGCACAGTATCAATCACTATCAGGGTGTCAACAATCGAACCTCCACCCTAGATCAAATCAATCACCCACCTAGGAATCGTTTGAGGTATGGCCGCCTTAGACCATTTTCTATAATTTTATCAGTCAAAACTGGTATCCCTCTAACAGACAACTCTATTATCTCTACGCTCCTCACTTCGGCCGATATTGGCGGCACTATTAAGGGATCGCGATATTAACGAATTCTTTTAGTGCGTTAAGTGTACCATTGTTTTTCGTTTGTTGGGTATATTTCAAGGGTTTTTATCTCGATGATATCCGACTTTGGTCCGTATATTCCCATTAATGTCAATCTAAGTTTGGTTTCGACTGGTAATGCCGCCTATCAGAGTTTGGTAAACTATTCGAGGCGTGAAACCTGCCAAATGTAATTTGGAAGATGCCGATGGACACTGGGATTTGGATGGTTAACTGATGTACTTCTTATGGCCATTCCCATCAACTCAACTTATGTTGTTGTTATCTACATGGGCAAATGATAGGTACTTTCAAACTTGCAACGATTTGTATGCTTATGATCATTCGTTCTAAATGGTTTTCCAATATAAGGTGTTATTTTGATATTCAAAGAAAAATGCCCTTTTCAATATAAATATATATAAATAATAATAATATAAATATATATAAATATAATAAATAAATAAATATAATAAAGAAGAAGCTATGCCGTTAATAGTGGAAAATAACATAAGGCAAATGACCAACACGACCACGCTTACAGGACCATATCCTTTAAATGAAAATTTCCATAACCAAATCGCAAAGTGGCTGCCCTATGTGCTCGATAGCCTTACGAATTCCATCTTTGTGGTCTTAAATCGACTCTGGGCTATTGGTGTAGACCTTTCCTTCAAGTGACCCCAAATTAAGAAGTGGCAAGGTGTGTTAAATCTCAAGATCTCGGTGGCCAATTGTGATCAGCTCTTCGAGAGATAACACGGTCCGAAAACTTTTCCCGCAAAAGATCAATGGTTTTGTTGCTTGTGTAGTACTGATCGCCGTCTTGTTGAAAATAAACGTTGTCCAGATCAATACTATCCAAATACGGTTGTGATGACGTTTGTGGAATGCCTAATTCCAAAGAACGACGAGGAATGGACAAACCTGGGTTTTCTTCAACACTTTCGGCTATAGCAGCAATATTCTTGGCTGCTCTTGAGCGACGTACACGGTCTTACTCTTCACATCACTACTTGTCCCAACAGCTCGAATTTTTCCACCATTTTCTTTATTGCGGTCCGACAAGGTGCTTCACGACTACCCAAAAATGTTCGAGTTTTACGAACCGTCTCTGCCAAATATTCACTATTTTATAGCGAATTAATAATTTCAATGCGTTCTTGAAACGTGTATCGTTCCATTTTATTAATGGCGTAGTTTCTACTTGTCATATGTCAAAAAATGACGGTTGCGAACGTGACATCTACCGAAATAGCGGGCTATTCAAAATAACACCTCTTATCGGAAAACCCTTTATAAGTATTGCAACGTCGCTGATCCTAGACAAGTAAATCTAAATCAATATCATTTGTCAAATTTTCGGGGATTATTTACTTGTCTTTTTGAAAAGTACAACTTCGGAACTGGACACACTTTCTACTTGAATGATGTTGTTTACAATAGAAATTGATTGGTAAAATATCAATGTCACAAGTTTTGGCCGATTTGGAAATATATTTCTGGTAAAAAGTATTATTCCACGGAAATTATGAAAATTTTTTATTATGTTTTTTTCTCTCTTTATGTACTATTTCGTACTATTGAATTGCTAAAGAATGGATGCTGGTGTGAAGTGAAAACGATCAGGCCACTAAAGACCAGAGGCATCTTCATTCCTTACAAGAACACACTGTGACGGAACGAGTAGATGTCAGATTATATTACGTCACATAAGTAACGCGATATGAGTATCAGTGTATACAGTAGCTCTTTTGTGGGTCACACATTTAAGATCGATTCATTACAATTCAAGCGTGAATTGGTGAAACAGATACTGTCGTTACGCTTTACGATCAGGAAGACTACAAGAAGATATTGAGATGTTATGTGAAGAATAGGTCAAGGACGAAAACTTTGGTATGCAGCTCAAGTCTGGAGCTTTGGATTCAAATCGAACAGTTGAATTCATTAATGGAAATAATGCAACCAAAAGCTCTCTTAATATTAAAATACAATAATGATCCTTATTTATAGATATACAAGTACCTATGCGAGCAAAGGCTGCTGACTTGTGAGAAGTTTCTTACAATTTGGATAGTTTCAACGATATAAACGTTATGCAACATTGTCGAGAGAGTTTAGATTAATCGAACTAACTATTTTCTATTGAATATTGACCGGTTTATAATCTCACTCCTGATAGAACTGAAAATTCTACGGAAATTAATGGTGGTCTTCTGCTTTTCATCTGTAAGTTACGATACTGTAGCGTACAATTGATCTGCATTTCTGAAATGGTTCCTGCAACTCTTATTTAGATTGTCACTTTTGAACCACTCATCGAAAAACACCTTCAATCGTAAGATTTGATCATGGAACTTTATGTATTATGAGTAAATGGTTTCGCTTGAATTTGAAAATACATTTATCTGAATGTAGTTTGCGTTTGTTTCTTTCATCTGATAAATTGAAAACAGGAAATTTTCGGTTAAAATTGCTATAGAGCATTTATAAGTTTATAGTACACTGGTTCTTTAATCTGAAGTCTGAACATGTTCACAGACTGGGCATTCGGCATTTCTTCAATCTGAACATTTTCCGGGCATCCGGCATTTCAAATGAATTCATTTGATCACGCAAACCTTTTCCTACTTTAAAAAAGAATGATTTTCAGGTCATGTATACTATTGAACAATGCTTTACCTGTTATGATTTTCTTTCGATAACAATCCAATAAACAACGCCATATTTTTTTTATTCTTCATGAATTTATTATATTAAAACTGTGTTTTTTTCGGAAATAAGCCAAATTGTCTAGAGCAAATGGCTTTTTTCATTGAATGAATTTGTTTCATTATTTTCATATGGTTTATGTACCTACCCCTGACATTAGATCACAAAAATTAGTTTGTAACAACTGAGATATTTTCCCTAAAAATCAAACTAAAAATCTGAAATTGAAACAAAACATACCGGAGTCCATCTCAAAGTGACCAATTGAGTCATTTACACCTGCATTCGAAAAAAAACTACCCATCCATATTTTTTCGGTGTTTCAGAAAGTACCAATTTATGAAGTTGTTGACACCGAAGAGTAGCGCGAATTTTCTCCTAACCCATTCAGACTTGATTTGTTTAAGCATAAATATCACAATCTCCATGTAGATATTGTCATACAATCGCTTTTGAACAGGTTTTTATAACTCCGATAAATATGAAATGCATCTGCTGAATTGAATTTCTGACAAGTCTTAGCAAATATTGCACCACTCCGAGATTAAACTGTTATGATAAGCATATATTTTGGATATCAAATCAGTTCTTTGGAATATTTTTGAATCGTTTCAGAGAACAGGGGCAAAGGATGATGTCTTTGTCATCACATTCTCCCTACATTTTTTGAACTTAAGGATATGGAAAAATCTAATTTGAATATGCCATTTGATGTGAAGATTTTTATAGATAATGAACAGACGGGAACATTAAATGTTCCGCTTCTAAAAATCATGCAAATTTCAGTGCAATATTTTTGCCTTTTTTTGAGTAGAAGCACCCATATCTTCACTTCTTTATGTGGTAGTTTTTACCATAGTTCTTTGCAATAATTTTTCTTCAGATGAAGAATAGAGATGTTTTAATCGTTCACTTTTCTCTGTCATAACAGGATTGGAATTTTTGTGGACAGTTCATTATTTTCTCTGGAAATGCCATTGAATGACAGGATAGCCACAAACCCACCAAAATTTTATCGAACTAAAAATCACAAATCCACCCTAAAAACAAAAGACTCGCCGAAATAACTAAGATCCCAATCTGCAACATCACAGAAAATGAAGATCCGTCATTACCAACAAAATATATAGACCAACCTTGTATTTTCAACATTCGAAAGTAAAACATATCAGGCTTGCCAACATCGCCGACTGACAAGTTACGATGTTCGGAATCCGTGTTTTACAAAATTTACCAGAAAGCTCGAGCCCATTCTGGTCTGTTAAACAAGACCGCACAGATCTCGATATATTTAGATCAGTGTATTTTCCGCAAATGATCTGATTTTGCGGAGATAAAGGACTAAGATGGCTTTGACATCGATACAGATCGGATAGCTAGATCCGATATCTGTCAATAATAGTGCCATAAATATCCGTAGCTGGGTATTCCAGTAGTCCCATAGTCGGCCGAATGCGAAAAGTTCACTTATGCGATGGTATCGACGAAAATATCAACTTTGTTCGGATTTTGGTGAGGAAAGGTGGTCGAAAATATGCTGATTTATTTCGGGCAGGCTGCCAGGTGAAAAAGTAAGGTCAGTTTTCGTAATCACAGATTATCATCTTTGTCGTAATGTTCTTATATTGTTCATTAGGAAATAACACGTGGCAGAAATGAAAACAACCTGAAATGCTATTCCAGAAAGAACAGAAGATTTTGCATGCTTGTTCTTTTCGTGAAAATTCAATTCGAATTTGAACGTCCAGAGAACTATCAGTGCATTCAAGATTTTAACAGGAAAATGAAAAATTTGAGAAAAGCCCTGAACAGGTGCTTTTGAGCGCTCGTTCATTTGTGAAGCAATAATGTTATTACCTTCAGAATTAGGTATGGGACTTGATATTCATGCTAAATATGAACTCAAAGTTTCAGTACGATCGGAATTATATTCTGGAAATTATTAAAAAAATAAGATATGTAGAAATCAATATTATAAATTTAATTCTATGGTTCAGATGCGCACTTCTTGAATTTCGCATGAACATTCAGTATATCAATCTTCATTCAGAGAATGAATTCCACTCGAATCGGATATCTTGTTATGGAAATACAGTGGAACTTTCCTATAACAATAGCGGTATATTTCAATTCGTTATAAAGAAATTTCGTTATTCAGAGAATTTGTTTCTATATTCGGCATGTCGCGGTCTACTTCACTGATAAATTTAAGTTTATTATTCAAACTTAAGCACTTCTTTTAGACATTTTTGCCAAACTTTCCCACTAGCGTGATGGTTAGATTGAAACCAAAGCCAGGGGTGTATTTAAAACGGTTTCAGAAGGATATCTTTGTCCGCCGTAATGATTTAGTTTAAGGTCGGGATTTATTACGTACGTCCGGAAAAATTTCAAAAAAAAACCCACCCTTATGCCATCTTACCATATCCATTCAAAGAGTGATGTTTTTTGAATATTTCGTTATAGAGAGAATTTACTTCGTTTTAGAGGGTTTTTTCAACATGGAATTTAGATTCAAGGTCCAATGTATTGTACGAAATTCGTTATATAGACGTTCGTTATAAGGAAGTTCCACTGTATAAAAATTCTCCTTTTCAATATTCCGATCGAATTTGTTATGGTTATGTTAACAATATGACCACAATATTTTGCATAAGGCTTACTATGAGCACCTTGCATGTGGCCGCAAAATTTCATTTAGATTGATTCCGTTTTGTCTGAGATTTTGAGATATTGAGAACAGAAAATTTGAATGGCCATTTCTTATTTATCTATACAATTTGGCTGGTTAACTAACGTAACCGTGGGTGGTATTTGGGAAGCGAACTCACCCTGAAAATCTCAAGTCTCTAGGACAGACGGTCCCACGGACAAAATTGAATTTGACTATGGATTCGTCATCAGGGAGTCAAACTCTATCGTTTTAGACCTTTTTCGGCTCAAAATTCGAAAATTACAGACATTGGGGCAAACGATTACGCACTCGCTTAGGTAGAACGAGCGCTTAATAAAAAGAGTCCATGAATTTTAATCTGAAAGACCCAGAATTCTTTATCAATAGTTGAAGTCGGTATCGGAGCTGCTCTGAAAATCAACCTTATTTCAGAGGCATTTTTTAAATTAGTAAAAAGAGGATCGAAAAACCTTAGATTCAACTACCATAAATACATCTCTCAAGACATCGTAACGAGCAATTCAGATTGGAATGCCACAGAAATAACGATATTTCTTTCATTCGACGATATCCAACTGATAAGAAGAACGGTCAGTCCATTTTCTTTCAGAAGTATCAACAAAACGCGCAAGTCGGAAAAAATTAAGCACCTATAAAAGAATACGGTCTCCTGTTACTCTTTCAATATCAGATATAAAAGAAACTTTTCAGAAGCTGAGATATAAATCTCAAATATCCGATGTCTTCGAATCCAACCTTTTGTGAATCGCTCCTGGAAGCGATTTCTTTTGAAAACTTGACATAATTCAACAGATAACAGGTATGGATGGAATGCTTCACATATCCCGGAATTTTTCGGAGTTAATTCCACAATTCGGTCCAAATTAGGTAGGGTTTGATGTCAGGTCTTGATAATATAAAAAATGTGTTTTTTGGTGCAAGAAATGTGGGCAAATAAGGAAACGTAAGGCTTTATGTTTGTCAATTTTAATTGGATTCAAATTGGGTCAAGATTTTTGATAATTTTCGTGAACAGTGTTAACAAGCACTTTTTTTTCGGTATGCAATTAGATAGAAGATAAGAAAAGGGTGTCGGTTATTAAATATTTGTATCTGATTGGGAAAAAACCGACATAGGTTGTTCTGAGAATTTTGCGTTTGGAATGTGAAATGTTTAGGTATTCTATCGATGTTAGTTTAATGAGGTGTTTATTCACTTTCATAATTAAGCCTATATTTTTAAAAAATGATCTCATTTTTCACAAGTTTTGAAACATATCTGAAAATAATCAATAAATAAATCCTTTATGATATCAAACCACTTTTACAGTGTAATTTATCATGGGATATAAATTTCATATTCGTAGATGAAATCAACAGATAATGTCATTTGCAAGGCATGACATTTTAATAATGTGTTGTGTATCATCAATTGTTTGACAAAAGATCAAAATAAGGAAATCAAATGAACTAAACTACACAGACTGCATGTAAATATGATTTCGGGTCGAATATTCTGGAAACCTTAAAATATTACAGTTGAATGAAACCCATCGGAAAATGGATACAATGAAAATGAAGAGAAATGCTAATGAATAAAGCTTCCTAATGAACATGTTTTTGAAGTGGAAGGTAAAAAAAAACTGGTTGATTGAATTCAGCAAAAACAGCTTTTTGTGTTAGCCTTGAACTGAATGAATTTCTTTATACACACTTATCTTCATCGACCAATTTTTCAGTAACAAACTTAGCGATTCATAAAACTCTGAGAGATCATGAAAAAGATGATTTTCCATTTATTACCGTAAAGTTGTTGAGCCAAACAAAATTCAAGTGGCAGCATTATCTATTCATGTTACGTTATGTTCCCACCATAATATTCTTTTTAATTGCTGTCATAACTGTTTAAAGTTCTACCTTTTAATAACTTGTCAAACTTTCCTTCAAAACGAATGAAAATAAATTAAATCTCTTAATCTACTGCTGAATACAACTCATCAAGATCACCAGGTGACAGGATAAACGTGGTTATAGTAATATGAAAAGTAATTAAAAATGTACACAAGCTACCATTAGGCTATTCCATAACGATATTACCTATGTTTTTCGTGTCAGAATTAACAGTTTGAATTTAGCAGGCCAATAATTTTCTCGATTGTTTCAGTTGGTGCGAAATTGACGTTAAGTTTTTGGTAAAATTTGGTACAGTTGACTGACGTATTTCTAAATTGGCAATTTGGACTTTACGTGTTACCATGCTCATAAAGGCGTAAGTGTCTGCATGGTGAATTTTTGTTGCTCCATTAAAGCACTGCAGATTTACTTGAAAAATTAAATTCACTCCTCTTGAATATTTCTCATATTGTAATTGGTTTAACAGCTTCTAATCAGAATATAGGTTATGATTATGATAGTCATTCCAGTGATTTACAAAAAATCGCATGTTCAATATTTCATTACATTCAGCTACACTTATACCCTTGCTATAACAAAAACTCTATACGGTGGAACTTCCCTATAACGAAAGCGCTAAATCCGCAAAAAAATTCGTTATAAAGAAATTTCGTTATACAGAAAATTTTGTATAGTCGGCAATGTCGCAGTCGACTTCACTGATAAATTTAAGTTTATCATTCAAACTTAAGCACTTCCTTTTAGACATTTTCGCACAACTTTTACACTAACGTAATGGTTAGATTGAAACCAAACAGTCAGGGGTGTATTTGAAACTGTTTCAGAAGGATCTCTCTGCCCGCCGTAATGATTTAGCTTAAGACCGAGATTTATTACGTACGTCCGGAAAATTTTCGAAAGAAACCACCTTATACCTTCTTACCAATACCCATTCAAAGAGTGATGTTCTTGAATATTTCGTTATAGGGAGAATTTACTTCGTTTTAGAGGGTGTTTCTAACATGGAATTTAGATTCAAAGTGCAATGTCTTGTACGAAATTCGTTATACAGAGAAATTCGTTATACAGAAGTTCGTTATAGGGAAGTTCCACTGTATTTCAATATATGCGAAATCATTCAAAAGTTTACGCTCCAGATAATTTTGTTTATAAATTTTTCTTTACAGAAGGAACACTTGTATATCTTCAATATTATATACTAGATATCGATTACTGAAGTTAATCAATGAATATCAATCAAATACTAAATGGAGGAACTAAATGGTTTTGAAGTAATGAAAATATTAATTGATTTTTTCAATTTCCTTATATATACATAATGAGGAATGAAAAAATCATACCGCCGAAAAGAGCAAGAACTCTCGTATTTCGACTTATATTAATTATCTTCCGATAGACGGACAAGTAACGAAACAAGTCTAACTGTAAAAGATCGATATAATTATCCTCGAGAATTTTTCGAGTATTTTATTGACACCTCTTGATACAAACCGACTGAAGAATCACCTGTTGGGAACTAGCATTTCGGAAATTTTCTTATTGAGAATACCAATACAAATGCAGAAGAACCTCATGTATGGAATTGTAGCTCTGACAAATTGAATGCAGTGTGCCTTTTTATCCTATCTTCAAGAACAATTTTTTGATCGTGATGGTCCCGATCAAGAAACACTAATATTCCTTTTATTAAAGGATGAAATCCGAAATGGAAGAAATATCACCCCTGTGTAAGTCAACTTTTTTTATTTACTAGGAATAGGACACATGAGTTTTTATTCCTACAGACTTCAATTACTCTTTCAGCGGTATATTTACAACGAGATAAATAGAGTGAGTATAGTGACGGAAGAAGAATTTTTTAAAATTTGAAGAATTCCTTCTTCTTGACCGTTAATAATTTCGAAGTGCAACATAAACCATTCAGTATAGAGAAGGTGTTAATGCGCTTCATCACTACATAGTATAAAACAAAGTCGCTTTCTCTGTCCCTTTGTATGCTTAAATCTTTGAAACTGCGCAACGGATTTTGATGCGTTTTTTCAATAGATAGAGTGATTCAAGAGGAAGGTTTATGTGTATAATAAATCCATTAAATAGTGGAGAAGTATGTACTGTTATTTTTGAGGTTTCTAATGTGATGTCGTACCGTGCGAAGCCGGGGCGGGTCGCTAGTATCGAATAAATGCAATACCAGTAATATTAAAATATATGGTTTTTCCATATGACAGCATTCATTGTAGTCTGAAATATTTATGTATCATATTGTTCACTAAAAATTTAAATTGGAAATACATTCTCTATACCCGTAAGTTCGAACTACTTCAAAAGAAATTTAAGTAGTAGCTATGATTTTCTGGGACTTCTGGGAGTTTTCTCAGATGAAATTAGAGGAAAAGGAAAAAAACATTCAATGGAAAAGCCTTTCGATATGCATATTTTATGTAGTGATCTATAGTGAATTTCAGAAGACAATCCTGGATTGAGAATAATGTCATCAAACACTGAAGGCAGATTTCTCAGTCGTTGTTGAATGAACTCTATCCACGACAGATGTTTCAAAGATTTAGATTACTATAATATTCTTTAAATTGATATTTCGTCAATATTTCAAAGTTCTCCAACTAAGAAATATGGGCACACCTTGTCAATCGAGGGCCAAATCTTATTATATCAATTAAAGTAATTTTTATTACAAAATATAGAATTATTTGTTTTCTAAGAATTTCTCATGCGCCAACTTGGCTTTTTCCACGCTTGTCATAAAAGTGTCTTGTCACGGTAACCAATTGTTAAAATCTTCAAGAAATATATTTAGTAGTCTTGGATGAAGTACAGTATGCTACTCGCGTATAAAGGCTGTTATTCAATCGGTGATTTGGGCCACTCGCCTACGGCTTGTAGCCTAAACTTCACCTCGTGAATAATAGCTATCATGTCATTTTGACATAAGTTCATCACGTTTTTTACATTATTCCGAAATTGAATTTGATATTAGGATGAAATAACACTATTTAAATCTAGATGGGTCAATAGGGTCCTGTAGCGGTCTTAGAAGAACAGGAGATTCGAAAAATCATCACTTGGAATGCCAGACCTGGTTTAAACACCCTTCTGGCCCAAGAGCATGAATTAAGTATTTCGTATCTGAATATTGAAGGTATTTATTCGAATAGATTTAAGTTTCAATTTTGTAAAAACGGCTAGACAGGGTTTCTCCTACTGGGGTTTTTCCCTGTGCTCTGGTATCATACGCCAAAATAGTATGGTACCCCGCTTTGCACCAACCTCAGCTAGGGACTTTTTTGTTTCATGTATTGTATTTTGTTAGCTCTCAATTCAAAAGAATATATTATACGGTCGTTGCATAATATACTATTTTTTCTTAAAATGAACTGGGCAATCTCCATTGGGCGTTATTATGAAAATACCCTTCATTTACTGCAGTTCTTCGCATTTACTGCAGTTCTTTTGATATTCTCGAAAACCAAAGTTTGTTGACTGAAAAATTTGGTCGGTAAGTTTATCTCCTAGTGATATCCGAGGTCAGTTCAGAAGTCGAGTTGTTGATGGCGGCATAGCGACCGGTGTCTTCCTGAGTGATGAACCGATGCCTGCTGAGTGCTGATCACAATCTGGCTCGGGTTTCGGTGTCTGACCGTCATTAAAATCATCTACCCTGGATCTTTCCATTATTTATAAGCGCGATCGGCCGTTGACGAGAGGAAGACGATCTATCGCGCGATTACGTTCGAAAAATCCAATTATTGAAGGTTTTCTGTAAAATTTAACAACATCGCAGTGAACGGTTATTGTTTATAAGGTTCGTTAAAGGAATTACTGTTGGAAAACGGTTCATTTTGGTTTATTGTTTGGAATGACGTGAAGTAATTGGGTATTACTTGGTAATTCACTTTTGTCTATTAATAGATTTTTTGAATTCGAACGAAAAATTTCAAAATGAGTAGGAGATAAACTTATCTCATGAAGATATGGTAACTAAGTGGTAAACAGAAGGTTTGAAGAGTCCTCATGTTAAGTCAGAAAAAACTTTTTGTGTGCATTTTCATATTGGACATATAAACCGAGGAAGGGGACCTTCAGGACAGTTCAGAGGCAGCATTTTCTCCAAATGGAGTGTTTCACACATGGAACAATTTGCATCCTTCCATCGTTGATTCTGTGTCTGTGAACGCGTTCAAAAACAGCTACGACGATATGCTCCATCGCGAGTAAATTCGACGGGGGTGTTTGATTTTTTTTTGTTTCGTTTTTTAATTTAACTGTGTCTTATCTGAACTGCACATTTAATTTCAATTGTATATGTAAATCATATATTATTTTGTGAGTTCATAGGTGTCACCTCAACTCTCACCACTTTGTAATAATAATATTGAACCTTTAAAAACTTAATTCATGAATGAATCGAATGAAACCAATAGTTTTTGGAATATTCAAATTTGAATGACTGATATGTTGTCAACAACGGTTTGATTAATGTGAAAGTTCGAATTGATTGGCCTGTCGCCTAAATATCAAATGACTATCTTATTTCCGTTCATCATATTCGAATATTTTGAGAGAGGAAGAATATTTTGAAACGTTTTATTTGAACGGAGATCTTTGAAAAATAATGCAGAAATTCAGATTGAAGTATTAAAATGAAAAACATCACTAAAGCCATTTCTCTGATTAGAATATTAGAATGTCAAATAATAATTTTCAACATAAAATTACAAATAGCTTGTTTTTTCCGAATTAAAACTTCGAAATGTATAAGGCAACATTCATCTTGAGATTGAGATATTAAAATTGCACTACCAACTTCAACTTATTTATTTATTTATTTATTTACAACTATAAATCAACACATTCGTTGTTAACATAGTTTACTTTTAGAAGTTTTTTGAAATTATTGTAATTACATTACAACATTTAAATATTTTTTTATGTCATTTGGTAAGCTATTAAATGTGGAAAGACTAGAATACTTTGAATTGGTATTGAAAATTCTCTGCCGAATTTCAGCCCGATAAAATTGGCAAGCTCTGAATGATACTAGAAAATTGATAAGTCGAGAAAAATTTAATTCCATGATTCTGATCTGTGATTATCTCGAAATACTGTTGATACTTAGGCCACAAAATCGTATGAGGCTTGTTATGAGTATCTTTTGCATGTGGCCGCGAATTTTCGTTTCGGTCGGGTTTGTTCTGGCTGAAATATTGAGGAATAATAATTTTGAATAGCCATATATTAAGGAGCACTCTGTACGATTTTGCTGGTTTACAAACGTAGTCGCGATATTTAGTCAAACCTACCCTGGAAATTTCTAATCTTTAGAACAATCATATAGTTATAGTGTTTACGGATAGTCAAGATAATTGAATTTGACCACGGATTCGTCATCACCCAATAAACACAGAAACGATGAAAACATGTTTTATTTTTGAGGTAACGTCACTATATTTCATCGTTTAAAAAACGGTCAAATGTCGTTACGAAATATGTTTCTTTTCGTTTCATCGTAACGTTTTTATCACACGTTGTATCAAGGTTGATTTAACGTTGCAAGCCTCTTCCTTGTCCATACTGATCATTCAATGGATTAAAAAATTGGATGAATCTTGAGTAGAATGAAAGTTGTTGTAATTCAAAGTTGACAAAGAATGAATCATTCAATTCAATTCATTGATTGTTACTGAACTCACTCCGAAAAAACGTAAGATTCATATAAAGTTTTTTTTATAAAGTGGATAAATCAATCCGTTGAAAGAGTAAGAAGAATAAAAGTTGGTTAGCAGCTAAGTTGAAGAAAAGTGACTCATTCAACGTTTATTTAATGTTACTGAGCTCACCTTGAAAAACGTAATGAATTCACGTTTCCTAACGCGAGATAAATCAACCAGTTGAATCGTAAACGTCTGTTATATGTACAATCAACGTTTGGTTGTATTTGTGTTTCGGATGTAACGTAGAAAATTCAACGTACAACGTTGAATCAATTTCAGTAACCACAAATAAATATTTAATATACGTTTGTGTGTTTATTGGGCAGTGAGTCTCATCATTAGAGACCATTTTCGGTTCAAAAAAAAAATACAGGCATTTGTGCAAAACAATAAAGCACTCTTGTAAGTAGAATGAGCGCTCGAAAACAGTCAAAAAATCAACCGTTATATTCCCAAATAACTCACATAGGTATCATAATTAACTCATTAAAACAGTCATGTACTCTCATTTAAAGTACAGGAACTCCCGAAGACGCTAAAACTAAAATCTCCTCACATAAATGAAGAAAATTTACAACCTGACTGCGACCTTTTTTCACGAAACGTTCCAGAGAGCAGTAAAATTAGACACGGCTAATTCCTCCGTCATAATTGGTTTAAACGCTGGATTATTTCCCTGTCTTAAGTAATCCATTACGTACGTTACCGCGAAAAAATATTTAGAGTGATTGTGCGGTGTTTTTTTCACAAAGCGAGCTTCGAAGAGTGTTGAGTCGTATCTTTTCTTCTGGTAATTAGTTTTGGACAACGGATGGTTAAGAATTAAGGTAAGGACATTGATTTTCACTGGTCGAAGGAGGTAGGACTTTTTTTGGTAATATCCGTTTTTGGTTTTATGGTGATGGTACCTGTTTCTGATGATACGGAAAAGTTGGGACTCGAATTCTAAATTTCTCGGGGTTTTTTCAGAATGATTTGGTTGGATTACTCTATACCATCTTCAGATTGCAAGAGAAAAGTAATTCCAAGTCTGATGTAGCAAAAATTGTGGAAATTTTGGGTACGCAGGGATACGCAGTGTTCACAGTACAACCATTTTAATTGTATCATGCCTATAGGCAAATCAAACTAAGTGATACGCCCTCTGGTGACGATCTGAGTAACCTTCAATATTGACATGATTCTTTCATTTTGCATTGTGTTGTCGTGATTCATGTGAATATTTAACATTACTAATAATTTTTTGAATATAATTCATTCGAATCGCTATTGTTCAGTTCTTCGGTGTTCTTCCTGAAAAAAAAATTTCAAATACCTAATATACATTTCCATGCCTTTCCTCAAGCTAGGAATGAATTTCTTCTTTGGGTAGAAAGGAAATCGAGGATTGAGTGACAAAGTGTTGATGAATAGACGGAAAGCCTGACAACTGGAACTTAAAATCGGTAAACCAGTCAAAGGAAATATGAAAGTTTGCTCCTTGCGTTTTGTAGATGACGATTATTTTTATTGAGGTACGGCTTACACAAAACTTGTAGGTTAGATTAGATTCATGGGATTAATCGTTTACAGATCCTAGTTCATAACAGAGGTAGTTTTGAAAAAAAACTGCGGTGCCTACCAGAAATCTTCCTGTTGGATTTACTACCAGAAATAAGGAACAACCTGAATGTTCTAGTTCTACTAGTAGAACTGAATGGTTGAGACAAGACTAAAAAAAGAAAAACTCACTGAAGAATGCTCTTGTGAAGAGAAAAAGCACTGTTGGAATATAATAAAATGAAGTTAATTCAACTATTCAACAAACAAAGCTGTTTTTTTCAATTTCCTCAACAGCTTTGTGAACTTATTCATCTTTCATTATAGCTGAAATAAATTGAAACAAATGATAATACCCACCGTCTTCCCAGAAAATAAAAAAATAATATACACAGTAATACACTCGTTCACTAAAGATTTCTGAAATTTTGATATATTGATGAAAAATCCAAATTTTAATGAAGCAGATATACACAGAAGCAATACAACCAAATCCTTCCATGTTAATATTAATAGTTCTACGAATGCCCGCCTCGGTGCTGCATTCTTATTTTCATATGCATATAGAGAAAAACTTCATAAACATTATATCAATTAAACGGTTTTCTGAAGGAATGAAATAGAATCTTTGACGAAAAGAGTTTGCTTCAATTGTTCTATATAGGCAACACACCATAAAATTTGCACAAATATCAAAGAAAAATCAATTCACCTCCGACCAAAACCAACGCATCCAAGCCAGAAATAAATGAATCGTCACAAATCAATTAGTTCCCGACTTACTATCGGTCCCATAACAGTGGAATCCCCCTCACAGTGGACCAGCTCGCCAACGCTTCGATTTAAATCGTGCCAACTTGCAGGCCAAGCGCAACCTACCGATGGCCGACTGCCTGTATCGAAAATAATAGAAAATGCCCCACATTGTTGTGCAAATCTGAATTCTAACTGTCGCGTGGCATGAAGTGTGGCACATCGAATGCACGCCAGGTAGATCTGGCTTCTCTTTCTAATACTCCTAGTTGAGGACAATAGGAGTATGGATAGAGAGAGATGGGTATCATATGTGAGATCGGAGGCGAAAAGTTGAACATCTGGCGTGGGGTATCCCTGGGTACAGCGTAGGATCCAGGATGATAGGCAGGATTTCATATATTTGATTTTATTTTCACTTTAGTCGACATTCCTCAATACACTGACCGGAAAAATAATCGATCCACTCAAAAAATCGATGAAGTTTGTTAATTCATAAATATGTTTTATGTTCGATTCAAATGAATTGTTTCTTCAATCGTAGGTATGTTCATCCTCAATCAATCACCAGTTTTTGATTTCACGAAGACTTGGCGTACGTTCTTTTATACAGGGTGAAACAAAATCTGTTTTTTTAACCTAACTGATTTCTTTCTTCATCATCAAAACACATCTTCCCTTGACAATTTAATTCTTCATTCGTAACAGTAGCTCAATTTTTGTTAAAGATACAGTAAAACATTGAATTTCGCTTAGGCTACAACAGTTTTCAACAAATTCGACCTAAAATTTTGACCTAATGAAAACAAACTGAAAACAAATCCAAAAACATAACGTGTTTTCCGCTCAGACGCAGATAACATATGCTATTCGTCTCGGCATGTCCTCATTAAGGTTCTGAATCAATTAGAGCATCACTGAGCTCCTGCAAATTTTCTGGAGTTGCTCGCGAGATCGAATTTTTCTCCCAAGAGCATCCAAACATGCCCAATTGGGTTCTGATCTGGTCTTAGAGCAGGCCAGTTGAATGCTTGGAATCAACCTCTGCTAAATACTCCCTGGCAATCCAAGCCACATGCAGTTGATGCGGTCGGGCATTAAAAAGCATTAGCACGAAATCGTCTTCAATAAACGGTGCATACCGAACAACATGTTGCTCTAAAACTTCTCTTGTTTTATGTTTTCACTCAGGTTTGAGTTTAATTTAATAACGTTCGGATCTTAGGTTGAATCTGTGAAAGTAATTCCATAGCCTTAGTAAAATTGTGGAGTATAATATTGCTCTGAAAACCTTATATCTTCAACAAAAATTGAGATATTGTTATGAATGAAGAATTGTCAAGAGAAGATGTGTCTTGATGATGAAATAAGAAATCACACGGTGGAACAACTGGAAAAATTTAGGGTTGGTTCTAAAGTTGGGATAAAAAAACAGATTTTGTTTCACCCTGTATAAAATGATAAACTGATGTCAAAATTCTCTTTTCGAGAGATCCTCACGAAATTTTGCACTTCATACATCTTCTCCCTTCAGTTCGGTCCTGTAAAAATCATAATAGATTCAGGTACCTACTACTAAGGTCCCATGCGGATTTCTTTAGTAATCCGTTATACGTTTCCCTCCGAATTTTGGGCTATCATACTTCCTATTTGATTGATATCTATGGTACTAATAACCAGTTTCACTACCATGCTTCATGTATTTTATAAATTTTCAGTTTTTCCAGTATGTATAGGTTAATGCTTTTATTCATACACTGGTCGAAGGGAGCTCACAAAATTGTTGTGAAATAAAACAAAAAAGGATTTCTCATTATCGAGAAAGAAAAATGTAAATGGAGTACCTTTTCCACGAAAAAAAAAACAGATAACAACAAGAGACTATCAAACATGTTCTTTATACCTTGCGATAAAGACATATTTCGAATCTACTAATTCAATACGGAAAAAAGTATTATTCACTATATAGTATTCTCGAAATTATTTACAAATTGATGATAACACCAAGTGAATAAATTTAATCAATTAAAATTACAAAAACTCATTTATTTATACTAATTTACAAGGCAATCACACAAATAATAAAATTCTTCATTTTACAACAAATTCTGCAATTATGAAATTATGCGGCACATTTTCAAGGGTCTTATATGCATCGAAATTCCTCTCCAATACACATATGTTTTGTCTTGCACCATTTCTATATTTGTTCTGCTTCCATTTCGCAAACGAGAAAACCAGACATTTTCACGCCTTTTCAGTAGGATATGGAAAACACATGTTACCATTTAAAAATTTCTCGCTGGGTCATGGGAAGTAGAACTCAAGATATCAATTTCAAAGTGAACTTATATTTCACGCTTTTACAGAGGCTCCCAAAAATTGTTGAACGAATTGGTTTGTTTTGCCTGGATATGAATTATACATATTATAATAAATATCGGTGAAAGTAAGAGTATGTTCCGCGGAATTGAAATATATGTTTTAAATTTGAATTCATTAGCTTATTCCTTTCCAAATTTTTGATGATATGTTCGATGAATTCGAGTAATTTTGAACGATAACAACTCGTTCTTTCAAGCCTCAGAATATTGATTTCCAGAAAAAATCACTTTAGAAATATTGGACGCAAAGAAAATCATATATCGCCTATCCGCTAGGATAATAGCTAAATTTTCACCTCGGTGGTTTCGTCAAAAGCAAATTGTCGCATCTAGGGCTCGGAAAACCCAAGAGTTATTGTTGAAAAGCCTCTCTATCCTCAACGTGTGACTGTTTGGAGCGGTTTATGGTCCAGCGTAGTCATTGGACCTTACTTTTTCGAAAATGAGGGTGGAACAACAGTTACGGTGAATAAATTGCGCTATCGAGAGATGATTACTGATTTTTTATGGCCGAAATGGAATGGTATTTATCTGGACAACGTTTACTTTCAACAAGACGGCGCTACGTGCCATATAAGCAACGAAACCATTGATCTTTTGCAGGAAAGGTTTCCGGACCGTGTTATCTCTCGAAGATGTTATCACAATTGACCACCGAGATCTGGTGATTCAACACCTTGCTGCTCTTTCCTTGGGGCCACGTGAAAGAGAAGGTCTACACCAATAGCCCAGCGTCTGTTCAAGACCTCAAATATGGAATTCGTGAGGCTTTCGATGACATTGGGCAGTCACTTTGCGATTTGGTTATGGAAAATTTCATTGAAAGGATTTGGTCCTGTAAGCGTGTCGGGGTGGTCATTTGCCTGATGTTCTTTTCAATGAAATGAACATACGATCATTCATATTGAAACATGGAATTTTCTTTGAATATCAAAATAACAGCTCTTATTGAAAACCCTTCATGATTGTCTGAGGGGCCATCATTTTTAAAATGATTTTTCCTGGAAATTGCTGGAAATACCCTTGGTACAAATAAGAGTTCGATAAAATGAGATGTACAAAAAATTAACCACTTCAGTTCATTCACATGAAATCAATAATCAATATTTTGTTTGTGAAGTGGTACATTTGGTTTAAAAGTATTTTTCAAGGGCTCATGATTAGCAATTCGCATATTATGTACATTAATTTTTTTGTTTCCAGAAAAATAATTATGAATTGACGAAAATTTCAGATGAATAGGTGTTTGTTTGAACTAAAGGCAGTAAAAAAATGGGAGCTCCTTGTGAATACAGGTACCTATTGGTAAATAAGTGAGACAAACTTCATAAGGTGATTCTCAACGAAAAATAATGACTCTATGCCATCTCTCAACTCTTTTCAGTAAATACCTCGTTTTTCGATACACTGGCTATCGAAGTTTCTTCATTTAATTCTTGACAAAAACTTTCTTGCCTTTTTATCCTATGGGGCATCGTTTCTATGCAAATAAAAAAACAGCCTAACACGTATTTTTCGTTACTTCAACACATTTTGTGGTAAAGACTCCAGGATAAGATGTTCGATATTTTCCATGAAAACAGCGCCCCATACGAAAAAAGGCTGAATAGATTTTTCGTGGCAAATTGAACGAATAAATCGAAAATAATTGTTAGTTTGAAATATTCCAGTGGCGAACTAATTTTTTTAATTGGGATCATAAACTCAAAATTCTTGATTGCATGCCAGAAGATGCCTTTTTTGTCGACTTCTAAGTAAAGATTTAACACGCCATATCTCGGAAAAAAAAATTTATAGCATGTCATTCTTCATGCATACTATGTCGCTCCTATCCACTTACACCCCGAATCAAAAAGCAATTCTACTAACCTAGTTCCAAAAATATCGACAAGTTCCTGGTAATACCTAGACAGATTGTATAACCTGCGGATAAATGTACCATCTTCTTCCAACTCGCCAACCTTGAGGATGCTCTCCAGTTCGTTTTGGGCCGTTTCTTTGGGCGCTCCTCCGCAACCACATGACGCTAACGAAAGGAACGTGCAATTACGACCATATGTGGCACTTCACAAATATCTATTTTTATACCGTGGCACTACATTTGATCCAACATTTGGCATCCACGGGTAGTAGACGGAATATGTCGGTTTCATCGGTAGACTTATGTTGTTCTTCGGCAAAATCATCGTTCCATATGGCTCCCAATAAAAAGAACGTTTCGAGTTGGCTGTGAACTAAGCGCATACGAATCGAAGAAAGTGAGAGCTTCGGAGTACACTGATGAAGTATGAGACACTGGGAAATTTGAGCGATATAAAAAAACAACTAGAGTGAAACTTCCCTATAACGACAGTGCTAAATCCGCAAAAAAAATTGTTTAAAGAAATTTCGTTATTCAGAAAATTTCTTTCTGTAGTCGGCAATGTCGCGGTTGACTTCACTGATAAATTTAAGTTTATCAATCAAACTTAAGCACTTTCTTTAGAAGTTTTGGCACAACTTTTCACACTAGCGTAATGGTTAGATTGAAACCAAATAGCCAGAGGCGTATTTAAAACTTTCTCAGAAGGATCTCTCTGCCCGCCGTAATGATTTAGTTCAAGGTCGGGATTTATTACGTACGTCCGGAAAAATTGCGGAAAAACCTATCCTTATACCTTCTTACCAATACCCATTCAAAGAGTGATGTTCTTCGAATATTTCGTTATTCAGAGAATTTACTTCGTTTTACCAAGAAATTTGGATTCAAGGTGCAATGTCTTGTACGAAATTCGTTTTACAGAGTAATTTGTTATACAGACGTTCGTTATAGGCAAGTTCCTCTGTAAAACTATTATTATTAAAATCTTCTAAAGTTTCACAAGTGAAAACTTAAAAAAATTGAGAGAATTCTGTGCTCTTTTTCGCCCTGGGGAAACGATCGTTCAAATATAACATACTGAGATTTATTGGTCTCATTTTCTTCATTAATGCATAATACAGTATGTTGAAAATTCTTCATTTGACAGCATTTAGTGTAAGATGAAATATATATTTATCCAAATATTCACTTCAAATTTCAAGAATTTGATTTTTCATTCAACATTGAAATTGCGGTTTCTATCTATCAGTAAGTTTAAATGTCACGTCTTGATGACGTACAAGCAAGCATAATTACAGAGGATGACTTGCAACAATTAGCTGTGAACGGTGAATCAGCAATCAATCGCTTATTTTAATCGTTTCAGTTCGCTTGCTGATTTAGAATATTTCGAAACTTATTTTTCGTAAGAACCTGACTGCAAATCCTTAGCGAATTCGAACGGCCAGAATTCGATGATCGATATACGTATAAATATACGTACTCACTCGTGAGCATTCATTTCATTGTTGAATGTTGAATCCCAGTTTACATCCCCTCAGAAAATGTTGACTGGTACGTCATCATTGAGAGACGAGTATAGAATTCGTATTTTGACATGAGTTTATCACTCGTTTTTTATCATTATCCGAAATTTAATTCGATATTTAAGATGAAATACCACTGTTTAAATCTATAGAAGATGATTACCTTTCAGTAGGGTCCTATTGGGACAAATAATTACCGATCGCGGCGCTGCAATCGCCGAATCAGCTGTTCCCGAAACGAGTATTGTTTCCTGCACGTTTAAGCAAAACACGAGATATTCTGGTGTTTCTCAAGTGTTTCAGTTGATTTATTTCGTCTTTGGACTGAAAAATCGTGAAAATGGATCTATGAAATAATTTATTAAGTTCAGACACAGTGGTTCAGATCATATTCATCGAGGACGATATGTAGAAAATATCATTTTCAGGCATTTACCCTTGTCAACTGCAGAAGGAAGATTAACCTTCAAACTTGGCTCATTTCAAAGATAAAATGTATCCTGATATGATCAGTTATTTAGTAGAAACAAAGAGTCCTGCTTCAGTGAATCAATTATATTTATAATATTTATTCTTCAATATATAGAAAGCAAAAAAATGACCATATTTGTTATTGAAATGAAAGCCGTTGAATTCCATGATGATTTCATTACAGAAATGAAAGACTTTATGAAAATTAACAACTAAATTTTAATTATCCACAACGTTAAAAACTATTTTCATTAGCTACAGACTAGAAAAATCAATTAATATAAGTATAAGTATAAGTAAAGCATTTACCATTCAATACAATCCAACATCCTGGTATAGAAAAAACTTAATTATCTAATAAGAACTGATGATTAATTTTACAATACAGAATTAAAGTAAGTATGTGTATTCTATTTTCTAAAAAATAGTGAATAGTGCAGATAGCAGTTAACTTCTACTTACTTGTCTCATATAAAAAACAAAAGATATACCGCAAATTGAAAGAACACCTAGATTTGTTTTAGCCAAGTGATATGATTTCAGGGCATTTATTCATAAAAACTTGAGTTATCACAACATTTTGTCAATTGACGAGTAATCTTCATCTGTTTTCCTTGACGAGTGAATGGGAATATATCCAATAATGTACTATATTTCTTCCTCAAAGTCCAAATATGAATCCTGAAACTGACTAATATCTTTGTGTTCTTGACTTTGGCTGCACTTTACGTCTAAAATGCTTCCTCTAGTGCATACTGGTGATCAACTGATAAAATATTATATTTTCATAACCATCATCCTATAAAATGGTGAAGGAACTTTTTAAAGCTGCCTCCATAAACACAGCAATTAGTGTTCTTCACTGTATTCTCTTTAGACATCTTTAAATCAGATTAAAAACCAACTAACTTGACAAATATTATAATAAACACACAACACAAATCTCACTCTCCATTTCTTTTCTTAGGCATAACAATCGAATGTCATATCCTGCGTTTATGAATACTCGTTTCGGGATAGTTCTACGTAACGCCGCTAGGGTCGCATAGAGTTGTATTTTGCTCAATAGCATCCATAGAAGATTAGAAGATTCGAAAAATCATCACTTGGAAAGCCAGACTTGGTGTAACACCCTCCTGGCCAAAGAGGAAGAAAATACTATTTTGTATCTGAATATATATAAGTTACCTATACAAATAGTTTCGAGTTTCAATTTTGTGAAAACGACGAGACAGGGTTTTTCTACTGAAGTTTTTCCCTGAGCTCTGTTATTAGCACATACTATTATGGTACCCTATTTTTCACCAACCTCAGCTAGGGACTGTATTGTATTTTTTAAGCTCTTAATATTCAAACATAACCATACACTCAATGTCATCACATGAAGACAACCCTTCATTTGAACAGACCTGCTGGAAATGTCGATTCTACTGTTCGCGTATGACAGAAATAGTTGTTTTGCCAAAGAAGCAGAGAAAAATAAATTATTCTTCAATGTTTGAAAACCATACAAGAATTATTCCGACAAGGCTACAAAATTAAACGGTCGAATTCATCAAATGTAACACAGTAATTTTAAAATAACGTTCCTCCTTCTACATAACAATAAAAGTAAACAACTCCAACTTAACTCAAGTCATAAGAATCCACTTTGCGCATTCGAAGAAACAAGACTGCAATTAACTAAGTTTTATACGGGTTATTTTCGATAACCATCCCAACCGCTATCCACATATGAACCTTAACCTGGGCCTCGAAGTCCCCTATATGTCCCATCAACGTCGAACAGCTGTGATCCCGAACCAACCCCGTAAAAGGAGGGGTTTATTTGTTGTGCCTCGTGCCATGTGCAAAAGCAGAAGTTGGAAATGACGGCAGAACAGAAACGGAACCTTTAGTTTAGTCGTTCATAGAATTGAAGAACACATCGATATATACGCGTGCCACTGTTTCGCGCTTTTTTATCACCTACATCCGGTCTACAAGCAGTGACACGTCATAGCTGTCTAATAGAAGTGATCCCAGTGAACTTGTGACGCAACGCGACATCTTCAATTGTCTTAATTAAAACTGAACTGAAAGACTGTAATGTTATTTTTATTGCGGTTCATTAAGAGACTTTAAACCATTACAATGTCATCGTTGAGCGTCATTCAAACACATAAAAATGTGCTCCAACAATCCTTGGCGAACAACAACAATCAACAAAAGGAATTCCACTCCAGTTTCCCTTCAAAAACCTTCTCCAAAGATGACATTCTACTCACCAACCCTGCACGAAAGAAATCGGTGAAAACAGCTACTAAAGACATGAAGACCAACCCGCAGATCTTGGCTGTTGCTAGGAGGAACGCTCGTGAAAGGAACAGAGTGAAACAGGTGAACAATGGTTTCGCCAATCTTCGAGAAAGGATACCAAACTTCATCGCAGCATCTTACGAGTCTGGTCGTGGAAACAACAAGAAGCTGAGCAAGGTGGAAACCCTGCGAATGGCTGTAGAATACATCAGGAGTTTAGAGGATCTACTAGCTCTAGATGACCAAGAGGTCGAAGCTTTGTCCAGGGCTTCCTATCCAAGCCCAACAACTTCAGGATCTCCTAATCTCTCCATCCAAAAGGGAAGTTATCAATTCTCTGACATGTCTGCGAGTGCTGACGAAGATATGTCCACAACATCCTCACCTCCACCACAATATGTCAGGATAAACACCTTGACCAACACCTACGAAATTATACCAGCTCAAATTTACGAAGACAGTGAAAACTTTGAGCCTCTAACCGGCCCAGGACACATTATAACTGATACCAGTTTGATCCACCCTTCAAATTTGGATTTCAAAGTTGAAGACATGAATCTACTGAATGGTACTGATAGTAGAGATTCCTTGTCTCCTGAAATTTATAGTGACCAATCTTTCTCGCCTGAAAACATAGAGAGGTTTCCACAGAGCAAATGTTTCGTGCCTATTTTCAATCAGTTCGTAGATAATAAGTTTATTATGGGGAATATTAAACAAGAGAACTTTGATGAGACTGTTTTGAACTCGGCTAGTGAGAGTTTTTCCGATGTTCAGAAGGGCATTAACAATGCCATGCAGTGGTGGGAAAATCAAACATCGATATCTGGAAGCTAGGAGTTACTGAAGGTGAGATATTGTACACATTTTTTTGCATTTCCACGAATGAGGCTCAAACTCTTTACATTATGTAGATGCTTGGCATGACTCGTTATTTTTCCAATCAAATTATGGACTATGAAAGTGACTGTAGGTACTTCAATGTTGAAATGAAATTCATGAGAAGTAAGCATTGTATTCGAAATTTCAATATATCCGCCCAATCATAAAAATATTGGGTATGATTTGAAGAAATAGAATAATAACTTTGAATTTGGAATAAGCCAAAAATTCAATGAATAACATCAAAGTGAACCTGTATGAGTTTTTTCCAAATTTTCTTTAAATAAAATTAGTGATTCTAAGTGTTTGAAATTCAAAATACTTAGAATACTATAGTACTATAGTATTTTCACGAAATGACAGAAATCCTGTACTTTTTGAATTTGAAAAAATATTCAGCTCAGCCCTGAAAAAGTCGTAGTCCAATAACAAATTACTTATAGTTAAACAGTTGAGTTTCATTAAACATCATTAATGAAGTAATAAAAAGGGTTAGTAGGTATATAAAATACCGTGGAACTTTCCTATGAGCTTGAAAGCGCTAAATCCGCAAAAAAATTCGTTATAAAGAAATTTCGTTATACAGAAAATTTGTTTCTATGGTCGTCAATGTCGCGGTCGACTTCGCTGATGAATTTAAGTTTATTATTCAAACTTAAGCACTTGCTTTTAGACATTTTCGCACAAGTTTTCACACTAGCCTAATGGTTAGATTGAAACTAAACAGTCAGGGGTGTATTTAAAACCGTTTCAGAAGGATCTCTCTGCCCGCCGTAATGATGGTCGGAAGTTATTACGTACGTCCCGAAAAGTTTCGGAAAAACCCACCCTTATACTTCTTACCAATACCCATTCAAAGAGTGCTGTTCTTTGAATATTTCGTTATAGAGAGAATTTACTTCGTTTTCAACAGGGAATTTGGATTCAAGGTGCAATGTCTTGTACGAAATTCGATATACAGAGAAATTCGTTATATAAACGTTCGTAATAGGGAAGTTCCACTGTATTATAAAATAGTATACATAGTATACATATTTTTCTCGATATTTTTTTACGAGCAATATTTGCAGTTGCGAGGCAAAGCCGAGCGAATGCAAAATTGCGAGTAAAAATAGGCACTTTTAGTTCGTATAATATATACTATTTTGTCTCCAAC
This sequence comes from Propylea japonica, assembly GCA_013421045.1. Taxonomy (NCBI): domain Eukaryota; kingdom Metazoa; phylum Arthropoda; class Insecta; order Coleoptera; family Coccinellidae; genus Propylea; species Propylea japonica. The sequence goes on from CM024241.1 coordinate 83,483,863, forward strand.
CAATTCAAAATTAAAATAAACTCGGTTTTATCAAAAAATCGTTAATAATTTGGTAATAAGTTTTAACACCTACTAATTATACAGCGATAGCAAGTCGGTAGTCAGGGATATCTGGTATTATTGGTGAATATTGATTGTCAAGTAGACGTCAAATGCAATCACTTTTAGTCCTAGGAATAAAAGTAGGGTTTTTAATCCTAGGATTAAAAGTGTTGCTAAGCCACGAGCAAATTTTTGTACGGTAAGGGAATTTATGGCTTTTGCACCTGAAAATAATACAAAAATGTCAACATTTTTTGATGGTTGGAGAAAATAGTAATTTATGTATCTTCGGAAAATATTGTTTTTTGAGCGAATAGACAAAATTTTAGGTTCTATAAGGAAATACATTTTTTATCCATTTCATGGGAAAAGAGTTTTTCATAGTTAAAAATCTATGGTGGTCCCTTTACATTTTCCTCTGCTAAAACTGTACGATACACATGCTTTATTGTTTGATACATGGGTGATTTTGAGATGCTATATTCAGAAGAATATATTCGGAAGGACTGGTAACAAAGATAAATCAACCAAAGTGAAGTCTTCTAAAGAAAGTGATAACAGCTCGGTATAAACCGTGAACAATTGAGCATATTCAACGATCTCATTAATAATTCCATTGCTGCAGTGTTCACTTCTCTGCTTTTAATCACGCTCCTTCTTTTCAATAAGCTTTCGTTGAACAATCAGGCAATAAATCATCTCTAATGAAGACCGCGAAGACATCCTTTACGTCCTGTTCGGTAAATCACGTATTGGTTACCTGAAGTTGCCTTCTAGTTGGACAAAAAACAGAGCGGACTTAAGGATCCGCTTTTACCTTAACGATTGGTGGAGACGATGCTACAGTTGAACAAACTTGTTTTCATAAATCGTTCATAATGAAAATTTATTATGTAATGTGGGCTATGAAGAATGGATGAAAGGATAGGTTTTATGGGGTTTCTATTTTCGATATCTGATTGATTGGGTTCTATTTTGCTCTGATGAGAATATGATTGGAATCGAAACAAGATTGAATAATTAGGACAGTTTACCACCTGAAAAACATTAACTACAGCTTATGCTATTTTGACCAGAGTTCTTTTAAAAAAACTATTGATAGTTTTTTTCATACTTAACATAAGGGTTTTGGAGCAGAAAGTGGTGAGACGTGTACATACGTTCGATGAGTAAACATTCTCGATTTCAAGTTGTTGGCGTGAAATTAGTGATGACACCATGTGGGCTGATTTTCATCATTTTTGCTCCTTGTAGTCAAAATTTCAGCCAAAATTCGCCCTGAAAAAAACTTTTAGAGAAGCAACTGCGAAAGTTAAAATCAAAGAACATAAAAAATTAACTCAACGTGGAGATACAGACGAATCAAGGTTTGTTCAACATGTTTTTAAAGGAGACAAAAGAAATTTATGGGGTGAAACTTCCATAATATCAAAAGCAGAAAAAGAAAAACGTAGGAAATTGAAGTAATCAACTTTAATGTCGATTACTGAAAATCCCATCGGTCCACTGTCCGTTTTATCTCAAAACAATTTGGTCTGAAATAAAAAGATACAGTTTGAAAAAGATCTAATGAATTGTTGGACAACTGATTCAATCAAAAATAGATCAATGTCATTGATGTTTTCCTGAAAACAGCTGCGGAATGTTGACTGAAACAATGAATACAAGCAGCAAAAAATGATAGAAGTAGCAAAAACACTATTTTGATTATACAGGGTCTCTATAAATGATGGAAACAGCATAGTTGGCTTTGGAATATTCTCATTTTGCCGTTTTTTATGCGAACTCAACACTTTTATCAATCTCTCTCTATATTTATCTCTATCTATCTTCGACATTGATCATTTCAACCACTTAACCCATAAACATTTACAAAATATAGTATATTTTTATGGCCTAACCTGCGTAACAGTGAAAAAGTTTTATGTTCTGTGGTATAAAATAGTTTTTTTTTATACTCATCTCTCGGGAAAAGACTGAGCTTATAGCGCCCTTTCAAGCGCCCCAAGATGAATTAAGAAGAAATCGGTTTGTGCGTGTCTATTCTAAAGGGCAAAGAATAATCCAAAGTTCACTGCTCCGTTACAATCATTTATAAAGACCCTGTATCTTCGATTTCATTTCGATCTTACTTGGTAGTGGAAAAACTATATCTTCTTCACTTTGCGTATCGCTAGTGTGATGATGCTTCTATCTATAGACACAGTTCTAACTGGCTCATTAGTTTGTTACAGTTTTTCCTCAAATAAATTCAGAAGTGAATTGCCATTAATAATGTAGTTGATTAAATAAGTATTTCTATGCAATTCTTCTTTGTTGAATTGTGGACATAGATACCGGTGATAAACTGATTAGTATGTGCCACAAATCAATGAATAAATAAATAAAGATTTCCAACTCATCGCACAGTAGGTATATCCTTTTGATCTCTCCACAGATATAATTCTCATGAACCGTATTTTGGTTTACTCTTTCATTCAAGCCGTATATGCGTCCTATGGAAGCTCAAATTAAAATAATGGGCCACTTCCACCACGTTATTATTCCGAATTACGGGAATATTCAAATTAACACCTCGAGAAAAGCAGCTTTCGCCGAGGTGTTAAGAACCATCTCCGAAATAGCAGTTCAAAGCTATGATTTTCGGCCACTCTTGAAATGTATACGACATACCGTGTACCGAAAATGCCGAATTCTAGTTATTATCGCTCTGTATTATATAGATTTTACGAAAGGCGAGAAGGATATGAGTATAAAACGAGGATTGTACTGACTCGGTCTTAAAAGGTGAGAAAAAAGTAATTGTGTAGCGCTTATATGGCAACGAAGAATATTCATTATGTTTTTTTTAACTTTATTTTTTCGGTATAATTGAGATATACGGCTTTTTGAGATTCGATGTTAACAGAAATTAAATTATAATTTCGGAATCTTTTATAGCGATATATAGAATATTTTATCATATTGAGCTCATGAACTTTCTCGTAATGGTATGATATACATGATCATCATTCTTCCTATTCGCAGTTTTCATTCAATTCCTTCAAATCAACGAAAGCTTAATTCCATTTATTTGTGCAACTCAGGGATTGAAATCTTAGTAAGTTATTGCAAGATAAACTAAAAATAATTCTCTGTAGTGAATAAAATTGAATATGAACTGCCTGAATGAAGTACTGTCTAATCTTACACGAACTCATGCCAATAATAACATCTTCAATAAATGGAACAATGATGAGAAGCATCTATTGAATTTATACATTTTTTGTACAACTATGAATGTGAATTTACTTCGTCTAAATATAAAAGTTATTGAAGATAATGCTTCAAATACAATATTACTATGCATCCAGTGATCTTTCTGTGTCGTTACGATACAAACTTACTTTTTTAAACGGTGAAGAAAATAAAACTCTTTTTTTACGGTACAGAAAGACTTTTTTTAACGGTGGAAAAAAATGTCATTTACGCATCCATAGTGATGAAGAAAAGTCAAGTCTTTTTGACAATCGTACAAAAGAAATGATATTGTCAACTAAAAGTCCTCAATGTAAAAATCATTTAATGATATTTATGTTATGTTAACAAAAGAAAAAAATTAGTAATAGTCTAACAGAGGGATCATTCTAACACTCGTTCTTTCTTGAATTTCGTACTGCTGAAAGAAAATAAATACTCTCGGCACTTTTCTATTCATAAATTCCACTTTTCGAACTGAGGAAGCTAGGTAAAACATTTATATTCAAATAGACACTGTAACTAATGTCGATAGACCTATTCAAACAGTAGTGATGGTCCTGGGAGAATTCGTAAAGAACCAGTTTACCAACATAAAACTTTTTGTACTCTTCCTGTAGATTCATTCTGTGCAAATATTTATTTCCGGGATTCAAAGTACCGGAATAAATATAGGATTAGGTTTCTGTCGCATACAGAAACTAAATAGTAGTGAACGTTCCACTTTACGAGACGATTCTCGTAGGTATTTGATTAACTCTCTATAGTTTTAAGCGATTGTTTTTATTAGAACCAGTAGAGATAACTCCTCGAATTTTAGTCGGAAATGGTCCCGACTGAATGGTTTTGAATCATTGATAAAAATTTCTAGATCTAGTATAGCTTTTTCCATACAAGTTGGACCAAAAGCACGATAAAGGTCGAACAGAACGAGCTAGGAAAAATCTGAGCTTCATCTCATCTTGAACTGATCATAAATTATCTAACATGCTCTGAATGAAAACCATTGGATAAGATGGGATGAATCATAACCTATATCTTAAAAAAATGAAAAACAGAAAATTGAAGAAGGCATCTTTCATGTCAATCTTTGAAAACTCGAGTATTCAGACCTATGTACATCTTTTCAATAACAAGATCAAGTTTGAACTAGCTCGACTAAATGTTGACAATACAATAAAACACAAAAATAGATCAAAGTCTTCGTTGGTCATGCAGAAGAACAAAATTTCATGAGGACATCTATTGAAAAAAACGGTCAACTATTTTTCGAAATATAGAGGTTTGGAATTTTACTTCTGGAGACTCTGTTAGGTACTTCTTTTGGTAGCTTAAATATCAGGGTTTCCTGAACTGTGTACAGGGTATCTCTAGCTATCACAGTATTTCATATACAATAGTGACTATAGACTAGAGATTTCCGAAATATTTACACCTACTTTTGGACAAACTTCGAATGGAACTTTCATCAATGAGTGTTTTTTTCTCAGGAATGAAGAAGTTTGTTGATAATCAATTTCCATTCAGGAATTTCTTGTTGTTATAGCAGTTTATTCCTTGCAGAAAAATTTCTTCTTGTTTCTCCAGTTTTGGTGAACCATCAATTTGTGTGCAGACGAAAATGAATAGCCATTATATCGTCTTTCTCAGTACCGTTTGTTACCTAAACTTCCCAATACACTCTGTATCTTATGTAAATACGTATGAATCTCTGAAAAAACCTAGACAAAGAAAAAAACATTAAAAAACTGAATAGATGGCTTAACACATAGTTGATCAGAACCGAAAGGTCCAAGTCTACCTCTCAGGACAATGAGTTAAGCACCCCGAAGATAATGAGAAAAATTGGTGCCCAAAGTAGGGTCAGGGAGTACCGAATCGTATAACGGAAATTCTCTTATGAGTCGTAAAATAAAGTCTTTTTCAGACAGGGCGGTGCACTATTATTCTAAGTGCTCCGAGCGACTTAATTCGGTGAAGGTAAAAGTATGGTACATACTTGAACGGTCTGCAAGATCTTCCGGGCTTTATTGGCCGCCGAAAATCCAATCAGGACAGTGGCGGAGGACCAGGTGTAGGAAAACAAAGCAGAAAAAATTTAGATTTTTTTAAGGTTTACAGAAAAATTTTATTTCATTATAATAAGGTTTTTGAGATACGATATTTGGAATCAATATTATTAATTTTATTGGTTTAACAGTGGCCCGAGATTTGTAGTACTACACCACATTTTTGAACTGGTAAGTAACAAGTTGTGTAATAAGGTTTTCAGATGTTTTTTCAGCTCTATTCTTCAGAATTTCGAAAATTTTCGGATTCCATATAGCAGTCTGTTCATTCAAGAGTTTTATTCTTGCATTAAATCATTTTAAAACCTTGTAACAAAACTTGTTATTTACTAATTTGAAAATGGAGCAGAACTAAGAAACCGAGATTACTGTGAAACATTCGATGAAAATAGTGATTGCAATATTGTTCTTTCATTTGTCTATCACGAATTAACTCATTATGAAAGAAGTATAATTTTTGATTCGAAAACATTTTTTTGCGCAAGAAATACATTCGACATAATATAAATTTTTATGTTTCAGTAGAGTTGTAGCATTACTCGTTATGCTTCTAAATTCTTTATGCATGGATGTCCATGATAATCATTCATTAAAAAAGCAGGAATCACGCATCGAAATGGGTCAGTATTGATCAACTTTGTGTACTCACATTAAAATCAGCTGTTTTTTTCGGGTGGTTTTAACGTATACGAAAATGATCAATGATCTCCCAGATTATGGCTCAATTCTCATATTTTTTAATGTGCGAATGTCATGGCCAACTAAATATAAAGTATTCAAAAGCAATACAAGCAAGGTTAGTACTCTACTGAAACATAAGAATTTATATCATATTTAATGTATCTTTTGTGCAAAATAGAAATTTATTTAATCAAGAATTTACGCTCAGTTCATTATGCGATAGGCAGAAAAGTCTTGTAAACAACTTCTTTATCAATCTAGCGATGAATAAACTAGCTGATGAAATAACCTATTACGTATCATCCATTTTGATGAAGAACAAAATTAATTCCATTGCGAACAAGCTGGAGGGATACATTTTTGGGAAATCCTGAGTGGTTTTACTTTCTTATTTCAGCTACAATCACAACTTCTTTGGCATAAATGATTCAATTCAATTAAATTTTTTATTCCCAAATTCAGTTACAATTAATTAACTTTACATACTTCATTAACAATTTTTTCTAAAAAGAATCATATCAGAACATTTTATTTGTATGTCACATCGGTCAGTAACTCACACTAAACGAGTACAGCAGATGATATACTTTAAATTTTTATCATACTCTTCGGAAATCCAACTGATTCAACCTAAAAAATTCCCCCGCCACTGTCGTCTCCCAAGACCGATCATTGTAAGACTTCTGAAAAGATTGGCTTGACTCAAGATGTGAACTTGAAAAGCTCCGATTCAATTCACCTCCGCTCTAATTTAAGGTCAGAGACTGAATTCAGGGTTTAATCTATGCCAAAAAATCATATGGGCCTATTGTGCTATGAAGAGGACAAGGCAGTCCCAGTTGTATCTCCAGGTACCACCCATACGTATAAAAGTTAGCTGCATGATTGACGTTTTGAGTATGTGACACCAAAGACGACGAAATCAAGAGTAAAAAGTTACCGATGCTCCCATGTGACCCTAGAATTATTCTATTTATTCTTGTAACTCAATATTTAACCCTTTCAGTTCGTTATTGCTTCGGTTCTAACCTCAAACATATCGAATTACTTTTTGTGTGAACAAACTGAGAACCGGGGTTGAAGCCTTGAAATTAAATGGGTTTGTATATTTGTGATTGCATCATGGGCGCCTAGATATCGGGGAGAAAGTGGTACAGATAGTTTTGAGAGAATTTAGGTAAAGTGGGATGTCTTTGGAATTTATTTTTGCTGGGTAAATAATTGTGGCACGTTGGCTTTGTGTTTATTTTTCAACCCGCTCTCGAACGATAGGGTTCGACTCCCTAATGAGGAATCCGTAGTCAAACTCAATTCTATTCGTTGGGCCATCCATTCGGCCAGCTCTGAGCAAGATAACTTTCAGAGGAATTGTCCTAGAGACTTGAGATTTCAGGGTGAATTCGGTTCCCAAATGCCTCGGTTAAGTTCTTAAATAGCCAAATCTTACAGGGTGTCTCATAAAATATCGCCATTCAAAATTTTTGTTCCTCAATATCTCAGACAAAAAGAAACCAATCGGAATGATATTTTGCTGCCACATGTAAGATGCTCATAATAAGCCTAATGCAAAATTTTGTTGCCATAGTAATAACAGAACCAAAGAAAATTCACTTGGAATATTGAAAAAAAGAATCTCTATATTGCCATAACCAGATATCCGATTCGAGTAAAATTTATTTTGTGTATGACGATTGATAGACTGAATGTTCATGCAAAATATCAAGACGATCGCATCATCTGAACCATAAAATAAAATTTTTTAATTATTGATTTTTCATATATTTCAATTCTTGAGTAACTTCCAGAGTATATAATTCCGATCGTGCTGAGATTTTGCATTTATATGCTTATTATGAATCTCAAGTCCTATACAAAATTTGCTATTGATTTCATCCCTATCAGCTATTAGCTTTTAATCATATTTTTCTTGGAACCCGTGATTGTTTCATCACACCGAAAAAAATGAATTATTTATATAAAATACCATATTTTCCGTTCAAATCAACTCTTTCAGTCTAGTTGTTTTCATATTATATATAACTTTTTTTGTATTACTTTTTTGTTATCTGTAAATTTCAATACACTATTTGCAGTTTGGAACAGAAAGAAAAATCGTTTCAACAAAATGGTTATTATTTATAATGTTCTGTCCATCAGCAACATACAGATGATAAACAGTAAAAATATAGGTAGCCTACTTAAAGGCGGTAAGGCACATAATGACTCAGTACTGAAATACCCGATAATAAGTCGATTCTCATTTTTTTAGGCGTTTGCAGAATTATGGCAGCAAGGCAATTTCCGACTGCCGCTCACTTTTCCACCGAAATTATAGGAGAAAACAGTTACGATGTATTTAAGAAACGTAATTATATACTGTCCGAGAAACTTTTTGTCCGATAAAATACGTTCAGAAGCAGAATTTACGGTTAAGGGTGTGATTTACTAGATTTTCAATCAGCTTGTCGATTTTATATATGATTGACCTGGGAGATATGGAATTTTTAATATGGAGGAAAATAACGATATATTATCTCGTGATTAAGAACTGTAACGTGGCCTTAATTTGCCGATAATCTGCTACATTATGTGTAATTTCGAATCATATTCACATTGAAATTCAATCTTGTAAGTATACAGGAATTTAATATGAAATCATAGTTGTTAGTCTTCAGAAAACAAATACTTTGATTAACTTCTGCAAGTCTTCCTCTATTATTTATCGCAAATTCAGTTTCAAATAAATAACCTGATGATTGTGTCTTAAAATGATAAATAGCAGTCAAAATTCAATTCATAAGAACTGACATTTTTTGTCTACCCACAGAACATATAGTCTCAAAACAACAAAACTAATATTTTCGGATGTAGGTAGCCCTTGTTGAAGAAACCGTTGGTTATCGAATTTGATCAGAGGAAGAACTGGAAGGAGCATAACTTCAGCAGTCGAATATTTATTCATTCATTTGACATAGGTATCCTATTTCGATTTGAAATATACTTTGAAATAATCGAAAAACAATAAGAAAATATTCGAAAGCTCTAAACAAAATACCTCATTAAATATATACGTTATAGTTTACTGTAAATGATCATAAACCATAATTTATGTTTACAGTTAACATCGAATATGTGTAAGTAAAAAGTATATATTTGCATCGACAAATATGCGAAAAAAATTTCACCTCTACTTGCTCAGCTTAGCATATTTTATTTTGTAACGTCGGATAAATCCATACCAGTATATTTAAGTAGAACCTCATTCACGTGAAAACTGTTGAAAGCTCGTCTTTAGGTCATTAAGAAACAGGCATATATTAATTTTTGCCACCGCCTTTACTTCGCGTGTTTTCTTCTGCACTCCATAAATAAACAATTTATTGATTCTCTCCGATATAATTTAAACTATTTTTTGTTTCGTAAGTCAGCGTGTGCTGATCAGCCTCATTAAGTCAGGCTCAATTTACATCAATATAAAATTAATTTTCATAAACTGAAGCACACCTTTAATTTGTAATATATTTTTTCAGTACTTTCTATGAAAACAACGTCCGATGAAACGGTGTAGCGCATTCAGGTTGTATTTTTGAATTATGAATATCATTGAGGAAATTTACACAGTTTTCTGTTGAATCTCTCAGAAAATTATCTCTCTTTAGGAATGAATAATAAGACAAATTTTGAAGAATTTAAAGAATTCAAAATTATCGAGCTGGTAATATTCAAAAGATTTCATTTCTCACATATTTGGTGTTATTTGAAAAAACTGAGCAGAAACTAGGAGGTTTTGAAATTAAGATATTGTTTTCTCACTACCAAAAACTACCGTATTTAAAGTCTCAGATTTCAGATTAAGGACAACTTCATCGAGAAATTCACGATAATGTAAAATTAATAAATATCCGTTCAAATTAAACATCACTTCATAAGATAAAATTAAAGAAATTAAGAATACATCTCAAAGTCTTGGGCAAAATGGCTATCCGAGAATATTGTTGAAAAAGGGCACAGCAATTGGATAATATTTCAATATAAATATAAGATATGATATGTGTGATTTGAGAAATATTGAGTTGTTTCAAGGAGCGAAACTTGTTTGCTTGCATTCAGCAAAAATAAATCTTATTGTAATATATCATGAAAAAGCTCCGTCGAAACATATCAAACCAAGGTATTCACTCCGCATATGTCAGTAGATCAATCATTGAAAGATTCAGATATTCTTATTGATTGATTCAACGACCACTGTAACAGTGTTCATTATTCTTGAAGATGACAACGCTTCCAGTCTGCAACTCAAGAATTCTTGTGCTGATTATTGGTAGCGGTTTGTTGTATTATTAATTGCTTGCATGTCTGCAGTTTTTTTCAAGAATTTTATTAATGATTGTATTGATTCATTATACCTCATGATAAGGCTTCCGCTATATTCAGAGGTTACTCTCATCGCTTTAAGATCATCTTTAATGGCTACGCCTACAGCTTTTCTCCCACATAGTGTTGGTCTTCGTTTATGAAGTCGTTGGTCCAACAGAACTGTTATGTTGAATTGTTCCGACTTTTAAATGGTGTAAATGTGAGATTAATATGGGATCTCAGGCAAAAGATGCATTAAGTTAAAAACTGTCCTGAGGTGTGGACGTTTTAAACTACGAATTAATGTATTTTTCCGCCGACCTCGAAATAAAAGGTGCTTTTAATGTGTACGAAATTGAGCATTAATGACCCATTTTAATGCTCAACTTTTTAGCTATTTCAATGTGCAATCCTCATGGCAACCGTACACAAAGTATTCAGAAGCACTACGAGAAATGTCAAAGCTCTACTGGAACATAGAAACATAGAAATTCCATTACGTCAAATGTATGTTTTGTGCGAATTGAGAATGTATTTTAATCAAGAATTTATACACTATTCATGTTGAGATCGTCGGAAAAATCTTGTAATAAACTCGGTTATTAATCGAGCGACTAATGGTCTCGAACTATTAACAACAACAAACAAAATATCTTGACCATTAGTCACTGTCTTTAATAACCTAGTTTATTAAATAACTATTTTATGTGCTAGATTGGTAGTAAAGGTGTCCAGAAGAGTTTTCATAACCTATATAGGGTATCTACTTTTAAAGTGGACAAACTTCGAGAGGTTATTCTACGAGTGATTTGTAACAAAAAAGTCATATAACATGTGGTCGAAATGATGACGGTTATTCTCCAATTTAACATTTCTTGAGTTCACGAAAAATTTCAAGTTTTTTCCCTAAAGAGATCATTATTCAGTGTTCCTTGTAGTCTCATCAAATTTGACCACATTTTCGGAAAGGGCAATAAATTTGCTACAAGATGAGAGTCTGTGTGCCGAAAACGTGCATGCGTGGTAAAGAGAAGAATATAACGATGTCAGTCCTATTTTTCCAATGGTTTTTTCGATAGAATATTAATAATTATGCACACGCCTTTTTTAATTAGAAAAAACCTCATTTAGTGTTCTTTCGAAAGACATATCAACTTTTGTGCTAGCTGCAAATTCTGCGCCCTAATATCATGGCTAACCTGATAACAACGAAAAAGTCTAACAATTGCGAACCTGAATATGCTTTATTTCGAAGCTCTTCACAGACTCCCTCATCTTGTAGCAAATTTATTGCTCTTTCCGAAAATGTGGTCAAATTGGATGAGACTACATGGAAAACTGAATAATGATCTTTGTAGGGAAAAAACTTGAAATTTTTCGTGAAATCAAGAAATGTTAAATTGAAGACTAACCGTCAACATTTCGATCATGTATTATATGACATTTTTTGTTACAATTCACTTGTATATTCACCTCTCAAGTTTGTCAACTTCAAAAGTAGACACTCTGCATACAAATCTTCCTGTCGAAATACATCTTCACTTCTATCGAACTTTGAATATCTATCTTTTTATATTTTGTGGTTGTAAGATCAGTTACTTGAAAATAATAATATTTTCAGAAAATACCATGAAAAGTTCTTCTCCTTCAAGTTTATATATTAGTACTGAACAGAAATATGTCGGAATAGGAGAAACCAGACATCTCTTTCCAATTTCAAAGAGGAACTAACTGCTCCCTTTACCTATTTAACCAGATTCCTCATCTTTATCTGATCTAAAACAGGAATTTGTGTCTGAAAATAGCTCCAGGCACTTGTGGTCGATAAATAAGCTGAGACACTGTCTGGAATCAGCATCTTTGAGTAATGGCTCAAGGTGGAAGACACTTGCGGAGGTGGTCGCCCCATTTACGAACAACTTCCGCAATAATAGGACAGCAACAAGTAACATGTGTTCCCTGAGCGCCAGAACATCTGGTACACCTTACTACTTTCTTGCGGTGCTACCATTTGGTGGAAATTATGCCGTTGGCACGAACTGTACATTTCCGTTTTGTTTATTTTCTTTGGGGATGATGTCACTTGGCGTTAGATATTCTCGAAAAAAAAAGGTTTTCCAATAAGAGGTGTTATTTTGAATAGTCCGCTATTTCGTTAGATGTCACGTTTGAAGCTGTCATTTTTTGACATTTGACAAGTAGAAACTACGCCATTAATAAAAATGGAAGGAAGCACGCTTCAAGAACGCATTAAAATCATAAAAATTCAGTATAAAAATGGTGAAAATTTATTTGAGACGGTTCGTAAAACTGCACCGCAATAAGGAAGTTAGTGGAAAAATTCGAGCTGCTGGGACAAGTTAGTGATGTGAAGAATAAAACCCGTGCACGTCGCTCAAGAACAGCCGAGAATATTGCTGCTGTAGCCGAAAGTATTGAAGAAAACCCAGGTTTTTCCATTCCTGGCCGTTCTCTGGAATTAGGCATTCCACGAACGTCATTACACGTATTTTGCATAAAGATTTGTGTCTTAAGGCGTATAAAGTTCAGTTAACACAAGAACTCAAGCCGGCCGATCATCAACAACGTCGTGTCTTTGCTGATTGGGTCGTTGAAATGCATGATCTCATTTCCACCTCGGTGGCTACATCAACAAGCAAAATTGTTGCATCTGGGCCTCGGAAAACCCAAGAGTTATTGTTGAAAAGCCTCTCTATCGTCAACGTGTGACTGTTTGGTGCGGTTTATGGTCCGGCGGAGTCGTTGGACCTTACTTTTACGAAAATGAGGCTGAAGCAACAGTTACGGTGAATGGATTGCGCTATCGAAAGATTATTAATGATTTTTTATGGCCGAAATTGGTTAGTATTGATCTGGACCACGTTTACTTTCAACAAGACGGTGCTCCTGCCACACAAGCAATGAAACCATTGATCAGCCACTTTGCCATTTGGTTATGAAAAATTTCATTAAAAGGATATGGTCCTGTAAGCGTGGTCGTGGTGGTCATTTGCCTAATGTTATTTTCCATTATTAACGGCATAGCTTTTTCCTTATAATGAAATAAACATCCGATCATTTATATTGAAAAATGGCATTTTTATTCGAATATCAAAATAACACCTCTTATTGGAAAACCCTTACGTGATCATATGGTCAGAATTTTTTGCTATTATTGTGCAGGGTTTATTGGTTTTCATTTGTTAACTATGTTCCTATGAGGCGAAATATGATGAGTCGTAATATTCGAGTTTGCAATGTCCCTCGTTATATTTTTCCACTTCCAAGCCTAGACGCAAATATTCTTGATACAAATATCCTTCAAGAAGTTGTTGACCAATACATTTCCATTCTATAATCAAGAACTTTTGATGAAAAGAGTAGACTACGAATTTTTCAGCAGTGAACCTGAATGCACTTATAGGTGACATTATATCAAGAAATCCTCAAGTATCTCAGGTAAGCCAAAGAGACTGCTTCCAAAGGCATGGTCGTTACTTTGAGTTGTTTTTTCTTCGACAATCGACAATTTTAACCGTTCCATTTTCATGACAAATAACCAAATGAATTGCTCTCAAAGGCGTAATTATGACTCTAAATTGTTTCCTCATTCGACAATTCTACCCTTCTGAACGAAGACGAAGCAAAAACTAATGAATAAGACACAAACTACCTCTACAGCTAGATCAACCATATTGTCCCTCTCAAACCTTCTCACCTATGAATTTACATTAACGAACTGAACTTCTCACTTCGCAGTCACCCTTCACTTCTTCCTGTACAATAAACAATTCCTAGATCCTCATTATAGTAGCATTATTACCCAACGGCACCTCTCTTTTGCTCTCTACCATCATAAATAACCGGTGAGAACTAACTACCGACTTCTTCAGCAATACCTCCATATTCACTTTTGGCCCTCTCAGAAATTAACATATTTTACACATAATGCTACGCGTAACCAGTTGAGGAGCCTTTAGTTTGAGGCCTTATAGGTACATGTGTACGGTAATATATCTTCGAAATGTTACAAGCAACACGTCCTCGCATCCTTGGCTTCTTTTTTGCGGTCGCATAGCCATTGATTTATGAAGAGCATGATTCAAACAAATCAGTGTATAATTTTCATTCTGACGGGACATTGTTGTTGCAAATGCGTGCAGATAGAGATTCATCCCTTTTTTTGTGTTGTGTTGGTACCTACCTAAAGGCTGGATACTCTAGAAGTCTAGAATCTAGATGATTGAGGTTCCAGGGTTCTAGGATTTGTTGCCTGCAGCTTGCGAATATTCAATCTGTCATCAAAGACATTCATAGGTCTGAATTTACATTTTGTAATTTCCCGAATGACATATAATATTTATCAGCATTATCTGAGGCTTTAAATTCAAATTTCGAAAATACAAAAACAAATGCGGGGGACTTTGAGAGATGATTCCCCGGTGAAAATAAGCAGGAGTAGGTAGTTCATATTTTTTTTCGAAATCGACCTCCCTTTCAGATACAGCCTTTGGAAGGCGATGACGAGTTGACAGTTTTAAATTTTTTTTAGGATTCCTCAAAATTACTGAGTCGTAAAAATATACATAATATGTTTTATTAAGTAGATGTCACTCACACAACTTTTTTTTAAACCCATAACTTCATTATTAGGGGTTGAAAATAACCCCTCGTGATTTTCCTTCAAAAATTGTTTTCGTGGAATATATTCTCGAAAAATAAAATTCTCTTCTGGTTTCACATGCAATCCTGGAGGAAAAAAGTCTCCTGCAAAATTTCGATACAGTCGATACTTTTCTCGGAAAAAATGAAAACTTACAAGCAGTTATGATCACATTTCATTTCATTTCATCGTACAAGTATTCCATTGAATGAATATTTTTAGATATTTTATGTTTATGACAGGAGATAAAGATGTTATAAAAATCTTTCTGAAGGTTAAATACTAATTTCCAGAAGAAAATTATATCTGTAATATTTTAACTTCACAAATACAACTTTCTCACGATTAATAATAAGCATCATTGACAGAACCAATTTCGAGCATAAACAATATCTTAGAATATTCATTCTATGGAACATACGGTGAATTGGAATGAACAGTGATCATAACTGCTTGTAAGTTTTTATTTTTTCAGAGAAAAGTATCGACTGTATCGATATTTTGCAAGGGACTTTTTTTCCAGAATTGAATAGGAAACCATAAGAGAATTTTATCTTTCGAAAATCTATCCCACGAAAACAATTTTCGAAGGAAAATCATAAAGGGATTGTTATTTTCAACCCCAAATAATGAAGTTATGGGATCAAAAATAATGTGTGAGTACAATCTCATTAATGAATCATATTCTGTATAGTTTCTTAGGACTCCTGAAAAAAATTAAAAACTGTCAACTCGTCATCGCTTCCGGCTGTATCTTGGAAGAGAGGTCGGTTACTAAAAAAATGTATATGAACTACCCCTGCTTATTTTCATCGAAGAATCATCTCCCAAAGTCCTTCGCATTTGTTTACAAACACCCTATATTGATGAAGAATTCCATGGAATATCTGTCGGTTATATTTTTCCCAGATACTTTTCATCACAAAGCCGAAAGGAATATCTCTGACCACAGGTCCAATTCGAAAAAGTGATTAAGGTTATATCAAACTGTAGAAAGTATCATTTCATCTTAAACTCACGCTATCAACGTCACTTCTCTACAATTCCTGACATCTTCATCGCAACTTATTCGACATCCACTAAATGTTCGAGAAAGAAGAAAAGAACTCGGCGATAAATTCAGATTATGAATGAATCAAAGTGAGCGTCACTAATCCTTTTTTAATAAAGATATTCTCGAGAGCCTTCCAACATTCTCTTCAAGCGTGAATAAAAAGACGGCCATCAAAATCGAGTTTTTCATATGTATATGAGATGGACCGGCATCACTTATAATTTAGCCATTATGAACATTATGAAAAGATCAGAAGGGCCGAATAGAACCTTTTGTGTTATCGCCCAAAGCCGCTAGAAGGAATCGAAATTTTTTTTGGAGACAAATTCGACTTAAGCCTGATGTATGATTCAAAATGTTGTGACAGGTTTTGAGTGGGCGAATGCTAGATAATCTTTCGATATGTTTCTTGGAGGATATTTTTGTGTGGTTTAATTTATTGTTTTATATTTGTTACTACCGAGTTGACCGGGAGAAAGTGGTGAATTTATTCCATTAATTTTTTATGTGAATCGAAAAGGACAAACGTTTTTTTTCCCGCAGTTACTCATGATGAGCTAGAGACTTGAAACTTTTAGGGTAGCGATTGTCCTAGAGAATTGAGATTTTCAGGGTGAGTTCGGTTCCCTTATGCCGCGGTTAAGTTCGTTATTCATCCAATTCCTATAGAGTGTTCCATAAAATATGGCCATTCGATTCTTCAATACCTCAGACAAAACGAAACCAATCAAAAGGAAATGTTGCGGCCACATGCTAAATGCTCATAGTGAACCTCATGCAAATTTTTGTGAGCAAAGTAATAACAGAGCCATTAAAAATTCAATCGGAATATTGAAAAAAAGAATCTTTATATTTCCATAACAAAACATCTGATTCGAGTGAAATTTATTTTGTTAATGGAGACTGATATACTGAACGAACATGCAAAATTTCAAGAGGATCACATCATCAGAATCATGAAATTTTTTCATGATTTTTGTTAGTATTGATTTTTTACATATTTGAATGAATCTCAAGTCCTATATAAAATTTTGAAATTATTGCATCACCAATGAACAAGCGCTCGAAATCAACTGCTTATGGTTAAAATTTTTTCTTAAATATACAAAAAATTATCCAGAATTTCAGTTTTCATCGTTAATATTTCTCTTTTCAATAGCTTATTTTGTACGTGGAGAAATTGTCCACCGAAAATCCATGCATAGTAACAATGATGTTCATGCAAGCTAGATTTGTAATTGTGTCGTTGGATTTTTTATGACCATCTTTGGCTCAAATTCGAAAAAGCACCCCAAATTTCAAGCCATAAATATTTTTTCAAAATAACAGCATTTTCGAAAAAGTCTGTAGGAGTTTTTATATTTTAATGATAGATTAATTCTAACTTTCTCTGTCATTATCTTTGCTACATGCTGTCATCAATCTAACCAAATTTTATCGCAAAAAACATTGTGAAAGTCAGAAGCGTTAGTGGGCTTATTCACAAGAAGAATAGCAAAATGAACTCACTCCATGTCAATGTTTGTAGAGATTTTCATTCATAGATTGATATGAGAGATATTTTATTTATTCATTATGGATTTGGCTCATAATTAGAGACAATTTGGGAAAATAACAACGCCCTCAGTCCATATTGAAAGTATAAGTAAAATCGGAATAATTTTCTCACGAAGAATCAAAATCGCTACTTTTCTGACTTTACCTACCCATAACTTCCAACGAAATGTAAAATCCAAATTGACCCCCTAACTTCCCAGGCTACTTGTTCATTTCTCAATCCATCATAAGACTTAAAGATCGTTTCAAATCATGAATGATCCGAACAAAAGGCCATGTCCGTTGAGAAATCCGCCACATTCATAAGAAAAATAGATCAAGTGAGAGCATATCTACATAAATAAAGGACGCGCTGAATTTACCTGTAAAGCGAAAAACAAGTTCTAGAGACCCGTCTAACGTGGGAATGGATTCCCGTACGGGACCTTTGTCCTCACGAATGTGCTTCTCGCCTATTCAGGGCAGGTTCTTGAATTCACCCTCCTAAAATCTGTAGGATTTTAGTGGAAAAGCCGTTAAAATGCATATGAGCTTTGACTACGCTTCGCTGGTTCCGCTTTTTTCACAAATCCACGGTTCGTGTTTTTGTCGCGCCGGAAGGGGATGATTTTTTTTCGGTGTTTTGCGGGAATAGGAAGTTTTAGGTCGTTGCGAAGGGAAGTAGGTTTATTAGCTTTTTCGTTTTTGTTAGAAAAAGTTTTTTCGGTCGACTATGTCGATCGTTATAACTAATGACTTCGGAATAAACTTCTATCATTCGTTAACTGTGGAATAACGATACTTTTATCTTAGAAAACAACACAAATTATTATTATTCAATGAGAATTATGATATCAATATTGATAGTATTCAGCAAGACTAGCTAGAAATAATTCTTGGATGAGTATTTACAACAAGAAAATGTAGCAACATGTCAAGACCTACTACATTTTAATTATCTTCCTTATTTTGACAACTGTGGTGCCTTTTTCAATTGCCATCACAGATTGACTTCTCGTCCCAAACGTAGACATTCTTATCAACCTTAATTCGAATGGAACCACTCATTCGGCACCTACAATTAAATTTTTACGATTAACTCAGCCAAACGATATCCCAACACATTAATATCACTCCGCCTCTCATCTGTACTATCTTCGGTCCTTAGCAAAAGAAGGGAATAATCTCCAGTTTAGTACCTAGTAGCATTTGATGAATAATCGTTAGCTATATCTTATCCTTCATGTCTGAACCTAGCACCGATCTTGAGACTTCTATCACCAAATGGAAGGTTATAAAGATATGCTGCCTGAGACAGCTCACAAATCCAGATACATATTTTAAAATTTTACGTGTGAAGAATTGATTAGTCGAATTTAAATTGTTAATTGTAAGTTCTCACTGTCGGTGGTAGATATGGAAGAGTTATGTTTCAGACGTATCGAGAACTACTGAGGTGAATGAAATGAGTACTGTTTTATCTTGGAGTAATTAAAGCATCTTCTTTTGTATCTGAGAAGTGTCAGCTTAAGTGAATTTATACATCAGTGGTAGTGAAGACTACCACGCTTAATGGTTTCAGGTATCATTTTTTGTATTGAGTTTTTTCTCAGTTAGAAATGGGGAAGACTGATATTATGTCTCGTTATGCGTCTAGGGCTCATTCTAAAAGAAGTCATGTCAGTTGTAACCTACGTTGACATTTCGGTTCAGTTAGGTTTGAAAATTCGCCATAGAATGCCAGAACAATTAGACAACAATTAGACATGTTCGCGAAAAAGTTCATAGAGCATTTCGTTCATCTTTTGACCTGAATATTAAGTTTAGATTGTTGATTATCCACTACTACCTTAAGGTCTTTTGTGCCCATGTCATTATTTGAAATGAAAATTCTACGACTAAATATAATATATCAAGAAATTGTCAATTCACAACGTATCTTCAAATATTATTTGATTATTTAAAAATATATTACATTCTTATGAAACTAATATAGATAGTTTCACAAAAAAAGTTGTCATACAATTTCTTTAACTCTTCTTCACCTGATTTTTTTTCAATTCAATCAATCTTCTTTCCCCATCGAGAACAATAAATTTGAATTTTTTTTGATTTTGTATTTCATAATTTCGTTTTTGTTTCAGGTCATCTAGACAACCATTGTGCCAGTAGAAAAACGAGAAGATTTTCGTTGTGATGTATTCTTAAGAAAATATGTATATTTATTGTTGAATAGTTAAATTTTAATTAATATATGAAAATGTTGGAACTGAACAAGAAATACTATTAGGATAAGTGTATGATTCGTACCAAGTACTTTTATAGCTGCTGATCTCGCAAATGTACTTTTGTAAATAGTTTTTTCATGAATTTGAAAAATTTTAAGAATAAACTCATGTATACTAAACCTAAAAAAGATGAAATACAAAATATTCGCCATTCTTCATTCAATTTCTGATCGTCGAGAAATTACAGATTCAATATTATTTATCGAATTATATTGATGATAATTTCAATCTAACATATTTCGAATATTCCATAAAATCCTTATGTAAAAAAAACTGTCTTACAGAGCAAAATATGACAAATTAAGAAACAGAAGGTTTTTATAAGGTGAAGGGGGTAAATGTGATATAGTATTTGATTAGTTCATAAACAAAGTGTTATAAGTAACAGTTTGAATAAAGCTGAACATTCCAAAAAATGCCAGCATGATCACAATATAGTTCTCTATTGATTGTATTCTGGTTACTCTTTGAAATCTTTTCTGAGAAATGTTGGGTAATTTAAAAAAAAATGATGCTGGTCAATCACAATAGCCCCAGAATTTGGGGTAAATGTGATAAAAGCTTTCAGATTCCTATGACTAAGTTATTTGGAAAGGATTGGGGTAAATGTATAAGAATCTTACATTATTGAATACTTTGTTTTTTACAAAAATAAAATATTTCACTTAATGAAAAATTGATGACCTTATTTCAGTCGACGCCAAAAATGTGAAATTAACTTCAGCTTCTGAACAAAAAGGAAGTAAAAACAAATTAGGCAGAAACAACTATATAATAATAAACGTTATATTTTAATTAAACTTATTTTTCCATCATTAAGATAAATTATATCCGTCAAAAGACACTTCAAATATGAAAGAACCACGCCTATTCATATTATCACAATTGCCTCAAATGTATATGTCACATTTACCCCAAAAAGCATTTCGTGCGGGGCAAATGTGATATATACAAAAAGAAATCAACCAGCGCAATTTATGAGTTGAAAGTATTCAAAAACACATTATAAAACTGTTAATAATAAGTCTGGAAATAATAAAACAGACTTAACTCATCAATTAAAATTTACACCAAATAAAGTAGAGACGTACCTACCTGAAATTTAAGGTTACGTTATGAGAAATAATATTCACGTGCCTTACAACCATACTGACAAGTAATTTCGTTCGTTCTAGTGTTTTGGTGGTTCGCTTGCAATTTTGAAGACGTGTTAGATAGATGGCAGCAGTATTAATGAATTGATCTGAATATATAGTCCGTTATCACAATTGCCCCATTATCACATTTACCCCACTTCACCTTACATGAAATATTGAAAACAGGCGCGTGAAAACAATTTACCTATCACGAACAAATATCTTGTAGTTCATCTTTCAATATTTGGCTGTTGAAATTTAGTGCCTTTATGTTTCTAGAAATCTTTCCTAGTCGAAATACATTTTGTTTCGGAAAATTGTATTTTTTTGTATAATTCTCCTATATGATGTAATTTTTATTTCTTATTTTCAATTATTCATTCAATTCTTATGACAAACATTATACAATTATTGGTTGCGATGAGAATTTCTGAATGCTCCTATGAAGTTCATTTTCAGCAACGTTCTGAAATTTTCACCACGCTTTCTTTTAAATTTTTTGATACAGATTCTTCTTAGGTTCATCGACATACTATGAAGTAATTCTCAAAGCTTTTGACAGAAAAATATTTGAAAGAAAATGTTTTGTATCTGTTTCAATATTTGAATGAGTCACTTCAGTTCGATGTACCTACGAAGGAATGTTTTCATCTCATATTTAATTTTAAAATATCTACAATGATTTATAATTTATTCAAATTTGTATATTTTATATATGTAAATATTTTTTTCTACTTTTTCAATTCTAAATATATTTTTTTCTCTATACTGTGTTTACTTTTCCATAATTATTTTGGAGTATCAAGTTGAAAATAGGTGGATATAAAAATATACCTATTTACCTACATGAAAAATAGGTTGGTTCTGTTTGTTGACAAAGCTTTTCCATATTATTTTCGAAATTAAAAATATAAGACAATTTGCCAATCAATAAAACATCAGAGTACTATAGAATAAATACAATATTACAATACCCTACTCAGAGTAGGGATTTGTGAAACATTTTTCAACTTCGTTTGTCGAAAAAACCGTTGAAAATCTGTATGGGAATACAACATATGTTGAATTCATGAACAACCACCCCTCATTTTCCAATCTAGTTCACAGGAGATCGCATTAATACTCTATTTCGTAGGGGGTGAACCTAATTCAGATACCTACAATAAAAATAAAATATATATCGACACATTGTTCACTAGACCAGGTAATAATCTTTGCTGTACCCATAAGCGTTTGTCGAAATGAATATAAATTTGATTAGCATTCTAATAGAACTTCAAGTTTTCATTGAAATGGTACATGGCATATTCTTATATTATTGAACGCATGTACAGGGGGGTTGACTCACCGATTTTATTGAGAACATAAATTCTTTCAAAAAATTTCATCAAACTAAAAATAGGAAAATTCATACAAAAAAAATAAGTATGGTGCTTGTCTTACTTGAATAAAGTTAAGAAGAAAAGAAAAGATATACAGGGTGTAACTAAATAAGTGTAAAATATTTAAGGGGGTGATTCCTCATCGAAAAAAAGATAGGATCTTTTATATAAGGAAACTTCATTGGAGCATCCCTTGTTAAGATACAGCCCCTCAAAGGGAGTACATAAAATTTGTATAACAATTTTTTTCACAAGCACCAAAAAAGTTACAATATTGAAATTAACCTAACGTTTCCTACTAGCAAAAAGAAACTTATCCAGTTATTTATTTGGTTTACCCCATGGTTGTAAGGGTGGGAAACGCAACCCCTAAAGTTTATTTCCAAAGTAACTTTTTGTCTTATTATTTGTTTACCATTTAAAAAATTATTTCCGATAGCCTGTTTTATTCTAAACAAAAAATGTCTCTTGAGTTTTTTGCCCAAAATAAACCAGTTCGCAGTAAAAAATTATTTTACGAACAACTACAGAGATAGATCGTCATAAATGCGAAACTAATCTATCTAGTAGGACACTTTTAGCGATAGTGACAATTTTTTTTTTGCTAGTAGGAAACGTCAGGTTAATTTCAATATTGTAACTTTTTTGGTGCTTGTGAAAAAAATTGTTATACAAATTTTATGTACTCCCTTTGAGGGGATGTATCAGTGACGGCTCGTCGGGGTCGGCAGGGTCGGCCGGGCCGACCCAAAAATAATCGGGAATTTGAAAATAATTCTGAGTCATTCAAAGTCATTCTGAATTATCAATTTCGATATTAAAATTGCCTGGATATTTAATATTTCCACTCAGAACAGAAAAATATAACTTATTCCGCCCAACATTTCCTTTCTGGCTCACCAAATATTCGATTTCCAAAGCATCTAGCGATTGCTCTTTTTGTAACAAACCCAAAATTATAAATAGTAACATATCGTAACATCACCGAAAGCTAACAATTCAGAATTGTACGTTACCCGTAACAGTAGATCTGAAATGTAACACAAATGTTACAATTGTGACACCAAGGTCGGCCCACAGCCCTCGGCCGTACTACCAGTACGTAAATGAAGCGATACTACGACATACGTCCAGAATACGGCCACTCAGTAGAACGGTACAACGCATCGATAGTAGGTCGCTTCCCAATAGTCACGGTCGGCAGGCCTACCCTGCGAAGCAGAAGTTGCTAATTTGCACAGTTCTTTCACTGATCGAATGAATAGTTAATTATAACTATTTCAGGAAAGATCGGTTTTGTACCGTTCGATAGTAGTTACTGATTTTCTGATCATGAAAATATCATTAATGTATTCTTAACTTTAGGAATATCGTGATTTCAAAAGGTCTCAGAATACGCGGCTAGGTCGGCAGGCCGTACCTCAGAAGAGGGGATTCATCTAGAATCGCATTTCGCGATCTTCGCTTATGTATAAGGAATTGAAAAGGGGTTAGTATTTCTAAGGGGTAAGTCGACAGTGTAATACAAGTGTCCAAGTGTTATTAAAATTTATTTGGCTACTTCCGTAAGTTTGTTACAAATTTATTTGATTGTTAAATTTGAGATACTAGGTAATGGCACATGTAAGGGAGGTTGTGTAAAGCAGCGTCGACTTGATGAGTCGGAAAACAAAATATTTTGAATTGTTCGGACAGTGCTCGAGTGCTCATCGCAAATTTATAAAAAGTTTCGACGATAAGGTTAGGGAAAGTAGTGAAATTATGAAACATCTATTGAATATGATCCCTTTCCTATTGACACAAGAAACAATCATGAGAATTTTTAGGAGGTCGTTTAATCGCCGCGAATTTAGACAAAGATTTCAGAAATTGTGTTTAGCCTTCCGCGCCGTCGGTATTTTTGGTTTGTCAAGAACCATACAGAGTGATTTATATGATTCGGCGAGGGAATTAATTTATGAGGAAATAGACAGTGCAGCGTACTCTTCTTGGGGAATAGACGAGACAATAGATATTAAATGTATCTGTCAAATATTGACGACAAGGTGAATTATCGAAACGATTTTTGGGGATTTTGCGATGTCCGTAAAATTTGAACCGCGAATGATATTTTCAATAACTTGTTAGACAATTTCAATCATTTTAATATAGCGACTAAATTATTCGGACAAACCAATGACGAGGCGGCTGTGATGGCAAAAAAAATTAAGAGTTTACAATCGCGAATAAAAAAATCTGTGTTATATATATATATTTCTTTTGGTCTGGCCGACCCCCATCTGGAGGGCACGAGCCGTCACTGGGATGTATCTTAACAAGGGATGCTCCAATGAAGTTTCTTTATATGAAACATCCTATCTTTTTTTCGATGAGGAATCACCTCCTTAAATATTTTACACTTATTTAGTTACACCCTGTATATCTGAAAGATTTCAATGAAATAGTGAATTAATTCATCAAGATGTACAGGGTATTTCAGGATAATGTAATCACCAATGAAGATTTCCCAGCTTATTTTGAGAAGAAAGTTGTTTATAATAATAATAATAATTTGTTCCAATTTTCCCATATAAAATAATATAGGACCTATAGGGGGCTATGTTTATACAACATTTTTTCGATATTTCATTATTTACAATAGAATTTAGATATACATTTTTTTTGATCACGTCGTCGTTTATGCTTGTGAAGAATCATTATCATTATCAGTTCATTCGATTAAAATAATTGTTTCTTAAACCTGCCATGTGTGTTTTTCAACGAGTGTTTCTTGAAAACGGTTGGAGATATCAGATTGTAGCAGGAGATAATATTTTCAAAGAAGGACTAGGTTATTTATTTGTTGTATTTCATTTGAAAATGGCCCCTTCGCTAAGAAAAGGGGGTGAAATCCATCAGGACCTGAAAATACTTCGCCCCTGATTTGATTTTTAATACTTTACCAATTTTTACAGAACACTTCGAATAGATCAAGCGATTACACAATATAAATTCAATAGCAATGGTCAATTTTGAAATATCAATAAAAAGTTCTTTTCCGACAAAGTTATCGAAAAAACTTGATTGAATTTTATCTAAGCACTGGTGACTTTTTCTATGGAAGAATTACCATAAGAACCAAATTTAGTGATGACATATCAGGAATAGGAATTCTCATCTTACCCGGAAATGGGTTACACGACGTCATGCCTTTCAGGGTGGTGGGCACCAATTAAATATCTTATGCGATCACCTGTGCAAGGTGTCCAGCACACGCACCACATTTGACCACGTGTACGTATTATTCAGAGTTAATAACCATGTCCCGATTCGTCAATGAATAGACCATAATATGTGAGTGTTCAATTAATTATTTATTCATTTCATCTTTGTCTAATTTTGAGGAAAACATTGTTATTTCTCTACATAAAAAAAAATGTTTCCATTACACAGGGTGTTTCTGAATTGATATGAAATATTTCAATAAGTGATTCCTCAGCAAAAATTAAGGGGGGTCTTTGATATAACTTTTTGTTCAACACCCTTGTCCCTCCAAGTTGCAGCCCTTTAAAATTAGGTAAAAAAAATTGTTTTCATTCAATATAGCCACTTATGAAATTTGGCAGATAACTGATGCTAATAAAATAAACAAATAAATGATAACTTCTGTGAATTCATGGGAAAAGAGTTTAAGCAGTATTTAATTATTGTTGATCAAAATAACATCTGTATTATAAAAAGTCAAAACATAAAAAAGTTGCAGATTGAGTTGATTGTCTTTTTAAATACATTTTTTAAATAGGAAAATATATGCACAATTAAAAGTTCTGATGCAAAATATTATAGTGGTTGTTTTTTTCAGCCCCACTGTATTACATGTTAGGGTAACAAAAACACTCAAAAACTGCCATTTTATTAGCATCAGTTAATGCCAAATTTCCTTCTTCTGAATTTTTTCAAAGTGGATATATAAAATATAACTAATTTTTTTACCTTATTTTAAAGGGCTGTAACTTGGAGAGAAGAGGGTGTTGATGAAAAAGTTATATAAAATATCCCCCTTGATTTTTGCTACAGAATCACTCATTGAAATCTTTCGCATCAATTCAGAAACCCTGAATGAGGGATAGATAGATAAGACAAATAATATAACAACGTAACTTCTGATCCAGATCTTTCAGTGTTCGACTAATGTAACTGTATTTTGATATTTATGTGTACGGATATTTTTTCTTCAATTTCCTAAGATTCATCAATCAAAATTCGATTTTCTCATAGCAAATATAAGTATAAATTAATAGTACTCATATAAAATTCACAAAAATAGGTCGACAAAGAAGGTATACAAACATTCTATCCTTATTCTGAAGCAAAAATTTCTTTTGAATATAGAAAATGCCACGTTAGATCAAAAAGAGCCAATAATGTATTTTTCCAATATTTGTTAACTACAATCCACATGTGTTTTAATAAATTGCGAAAGCAAAAGAATGAAAATCATATTTATAACTCCGAACGCTTATTTTTTCAGAGATATAATCATTAATCGAACAAAATTTATCATTATGATCACAAATCGATTAATTCTTATTCTCTGTGACAATCCTGAATTTCTATTCGACTGAAATCACTTAAGTTGGAAGTGCGGAGTGATTTTGACAAATAGAACATGCCTTTTTCGGAAGGCAATCAACAAAACGATCGAAGATAGTTCGGAAGGAAATTCTAAAAGTAATATAAATTATTCATTACTAGCAATGAAAACCGAGAATAATAATTCACTTTCTGTTATGTTCAGAAGTAAATTGTAAACATTTACCAAAATGTTAGGTTATGTGATTGTTATGATGAACTGAAGTGATTGTGGAAATTAAACTGATTTCGTCAGAAAGCAACATCAGTTGGAAGTGTTACGCATCAGTTCAAAATCCCGACATTGTCAAATAGAACGCGCATCAACTTATTTTGCATCAGTTTGGAAGTGATGCAGCTTTATATAGAGAGGGCCTTATGTTATAGGTCGTTGGTATATTGACAATACCCAAATCAAATCCTATATAGTGATGCGTATCATGTAATTCAGAAGCTTCAGCATAATTGTTCATATCGGGAAAACAATAATCCAAATTCAAAAAATTTTATTTATTATTATTGATTCGGACTACCATTTTTTTAATCTCACGTTAGGGTTTTTTCTTATTTCCCAGGACGCAACTACAAAAAAAAACCATCTTCCATCCAACCAATTTCCTTCCTGTCGAAATAGCCAACTCTCAAATTTTTTCAACAGGAAACCCATGCTTAGCGTCCGAAAAAAAGGCCACTTTCACGTAATCGGCAGTAGGAAGAAATTTCAAAGCCACGTTTCTAATATGCGGAACGTGTGGCGCGCATAATTCTTGATTGAAGTGTGCCACAGTTCATTAAAGTGCTTCCGGCTTTCTAGGCCAGCTTAACGGTGGTGGAACACCCCCAAACACGTGTTCTCCCTTCGTGTGTAATTCCGTTCGAAAATGGGTAAGCCACCGGCTGTAAATTTGAAATTTATAGCGGAAAATTGTGAATTAGCGTTTTCGGTTAGCGTGACAGAGCTGCAGTTGATTTTTGCGGCAGTGAAAAAAGCGCACTATAACTATGTTACCATATCTAACCAGAACGAAACCAATGAATGAGACACAAAAATCAAAAAATTGTGTTTACAATATACCCTGTATACAGAAGAGACATCGAGACCTTTAGAAATAAGAAAACGGGAATATAAGAACAACATCAAAAATAGAGACGTTACAAGATCACAAACCGCTGATCATGTATGTTCAAATAGTGTTGATCTAGGATTCGTTCGAGGACTAAATGAAGAGAAACAGTTCACGGATGTCCGACAAGACTTTTTATTTCAACATGTGCATCTGACATATTATAAACTAATCAATATTATTCATAGATTGTCCAACAGATAGCAGAGATGATATGATGAACTGGAACAATACAAACATCCTAATGACGGAACCTGATAATTATAAAAGAAAAATCAAGGAATCCACATGTATTTTGTTAGATGAAGTAGATAATTAGGCTAATTGTTCTGTTGGAATATATCGTATTCGGATGGATTTATCGAAGAAAGAAATGACATCAGGAAATTTCAAAATTAAATAAAAAAACATCTTTATGTGTTGAAAACTCAAAATTTCAATTAGAATGCAAACGATAAAACCTTAGACAAAGGATAAAACACACAATTCCGAAAATTTTCACAAGTAGTCCGTTCACGAAAGGTTGAGCCGTCGGTTGGCCATGGAAATTTGGCATATTTTACTGTGTATACTAAAATTTTATTTTATGTTATTTATTTTCTCGTCAGATTGATACGCAGTGTTGTCAATATTGCGTTAGAGTTCTCTGATTCTCAAATTTAATCATATGAATGTCATCATAATATTTTCATCAAAATTTAAATTGTTGGAGAAACCCATACAAAGGGCATAAATGGCATTAAAATAAAAAGTTTTTCAATGAGAGCGTAACAGGTCTGTAGTTAATTTTTGCGGCAGTGAAAAAAAGCGCTTTTATTTATCCAAACCTTGTTTCTTCATGATTTCCGTCATGTTACTATAGCATTTGTACACGCGCATTTGCCAATATTTGATGTTAATTTCAAGGAACTTTATTGAAATTTAATGTTATGAATATCATCATAATCTCACTATTAAAACCAAAATTGCTTGAAGGAACCTATACATATACAGAACACATACACAACGTGCCTAAAAAAATTATCATTTTTTCATGTTGGGATTTTTTTCTGATTTCCCAGGACGCAACTACAGAAACCCGCACCAGGCTTATTGTCATTTTAAAATCAATAAGTTATCCTAGGTATTTTTGGATTTGACATTTCTCACCCCTTTGCCCCGCACACTCTTCTTCATTTTTTCAAATAGGCATATAATATGGGCTGAGCTCTGATACATCAACTCAAATGAGGGATTGTGGCTCAATGAAATGATTTGAAGAACCAACATATGAAAAATTCGTGTGGTCAAATCGCCTGATTTTGATTTCTTTATTCAAGCCTCTTTTTCGGAAAATGAATGAATATTTTCAAATCCCTAATGCAGAATTTCCAAGGTGTGGAGCACATTAGCATAGTCCTGCTGGAACCATAAGTCTTTCACGTCTATTTCGTCTGATAATTTTAGACATAAGAACTCGGTTGTCATCTTTTCGCGATTAAATTTGGTAACTATTTCCACTTTCTCGAAAGTATCTTTGAAAATTTAATGAATTTATAATGAATTGAAAAGACCTCATCTACATCCTACAACAATACGTTATGCGCTCTTGGTTATTTCAATCTTTGTGCTTCCCTCTAGTGAGTAGCACCTGAGGTATACGTGAGATGCCTGCCCTCAATGTGAAATACTGTATTTGGAGCGTTAGTGTCTCAAACTTGTGATAAGATATCTTGCAGAGAACTATTGATGGATGTTAAATTGATCAGCAATCATTTATATAGCTGTATCTGTATAAAAGTTTGGTTCGTTCAGTTTGCCCTCTATTAGTCAGTTGCTGAACTACGGATGGCGGTCGTTTTCAAATTTATTGATCTGCAAGGACTCAGTTCTGAAATAAAGATTTCACTGGAGAATTATCGAGAATGAGGTGAGTTTCACAAATGGATCTACGCATAGCCGAAAAAGAAGGAATGTTAGTATTCTGCAGTTTTCTTCTGAATCCAAATTGAAAATGAGATCAATAAAGTTGGAACAAAATTAAATCTTTTGAAACATCGCAATGAAATCTTGTTGCTCACTCGTATTTGTCTAAAATAAGGCTGCTGTGAATTACTATATGTTATGATCAATTTTTCAAATTGTTGTTTTCAGTAGGTTTCACTCTTTCGTACTCAAAGCACATGTCGGGAATTTCAATGAACTCTGGACCATTTATATTTCTAGATTTATTCTGTATTGTTTTGATATTCGAATTAATCGATAATCTCAATATAAGTGCATTTTCCATTTATGCATTTCAACGGCTCCCTGCATCCTGATGTTGGTGGACGACCACGGAATATTGGGGGGCATCGTTCATTTTCATCTGGAAATATTGTTGTTGTAGGAGAAGTTAACATTCGAAAAATGAGGAAAACAGAAGAGAATTTTAATCTACTTAGATTAAAGCGTCCTTAGACATCCGGTAACAATTTTATGTATAGAATAACAAAATTATAAGAGTAGGTACATAGACAAAAAATTATAATCCCATTTCTCTAACTCTAAATTAAAAATATCGAAATAGCACATAGAGTTTTGAATTATGCTCCAGAAGGCGTATAATTAGACTCTTAGACGTGAGCATATTCCATGTATACATCTCAATCCTCTTCTACATCCTGATGATGGTGGACCTCCGCCCGATAACACTGGAGGACATTCCTCTCCTTCTTCTAAAAAGTACATAAATGAAATATTCAAAAGAGGGGTTGAGAGAATGTTGAAATCTATGTCATTCAAAATAATTTCATCTACCGAATTACTGCACAGCTTAATATGTATTCATTTTCCGTCGATCTCAAAATAAAAGGTGATTTTAATGTGTACGAAATTAATCATTACTGACCAATTTTAATGGTTAGTTTCTGCTATTTTAATGTGCAATCCTGATGCCAACCGTTTGCAAAGTATTCAGAAGCACTACGAGAAATGTCAAAACTCAACTAGATCTAGTTACATAGAAATTTAATTATGTCAAATGTAGGTCCTGTGCAAAATGAGAATGTATTTCAATCAAGAATTCATCCATAATTCATATAGAGATCGACGAAAAAATTTTGTAATCAACTCGGTTATTAAACGAGTGACATTTGTCGCTGTCTTCAATAACCTAGTTGATTAAATTTCTATTAATAATTTGCCAAATTGTATATGTCAAATTGTTTCCGTTGTATGGAAAGTTTTGTAACTATTGTGAACAATTATTTCTTTTTCAAATAACTA
The DNA here is from genome assembly GCA_013421045.1 of Propylea japonica. Taxonomy (NCBI): domain Eukaryota; kingdom Metazoa; phylum Arthropoda; class Insecta; order Coleoptera; family Coccinellidae; genus Propylea; species Propylea japonica. Next base: position 83,515,288 of record CM024241.1, read on the forward strand.
TCCCATATAATTTACCTTGTCAAAAGCTTTTTTATCTTCATTATTGATTTGGAATGCTCAATTACTTAATGAAAATTATATATTTACAGACTTGTCTCCAGAAAGAGATACCCCAGTTCGTTAATATCAAACTCATTTCATTTATCGAGAATTTTTGGAAAATTTCTCAAATTAGTTTACCTGTCGAACCATGACAAAATAAACTACTCCACTATTGTATATTAAATTGAACCCGATTGTGATAGAGACTTCGGGATTATTCGAAAACAGAATTTCAAATGGGTCATAAAAAGGTTTCTGGAAAATAGGAAGAAAATTTGGATAAAAATCCGTTCTGCGTCGAAAAATCTAGTAGAATTTTGTATATAAATACAGTGGAACTTCCCTATAAGGAAAAGTAAATCCGCAAAAAAATTCGTTATGAAGAAATTTCGTTATACAGAAAATTTGTTTCTATAGTCGGCAATGTCGTGGTCGACTTCACTAATGAATTTAAATTTATCATTCAAACTTAAGCACTTCCTTTTAGACATTTTCGCACAAATTTCACACTAGCGTAATGGTTACATTGAAACCAAAGCCAGGGGTGTATTTAAAACTGTTTCAGTAGGATCTCTCTGCTCGCCGTAATGATTCAGCTTAAGGTCAGGATTTATTATGTAGGTACGTCTGGAAAAATTTCGGAAAAACCCACCTTTATAGCTTTTTACCAATACCCATTCAAAGAGTGATGTTCTTTGAATATTTCGTTATAGATAGAAATTACTTCGTTTTAGAGGGTGTTTTTAACATGGAATGTGGATTCAAGTTGCAATGTCTTGTACAAAATTCGCAATACAGAGAAATTCGTTATACAAACATTCGTTATAGGAAAGTTTCACTATACTTCGTTTACGAACAATATTATTGATTACTTATTCCGTGAAAAATTAAACCTAAGTATATATAGGGCTATTTCCTCAATTTTACTACTTTTAACTGATTCATCTTCCTGGACGCCATCCAAGTGTTTCCATAACCTCCAAAGCCTCTGCTGACCGTCTTCGTACGAAATATTCCAAAAGTGTAAGACGAAATAACAAATATTCTTCAAATGTACCCACTCAAAAAATTTGCAGATGTGAAAAGATGTGTAGGGTAACATACACCCCGTAACACTAACGAAGGGTTAAGGATTTCACGTCATCGTGTAGTTACAATAGTACCTATGTATACTCCGTTCACGAAAGGTTGATCCGTGGGTTGGCCATGGAAATTTGGCATATTCCACTGTGTATATTAAAATTTTAGGTTATGTTCTTGATTTTCTTGTCAGATTGATACGCAATGTTGTCAATATTGCATAGAGTTCTCTGATAACTCGCAAGCTCGTCGGACGAGGCCGAGTACATTCGGCAACGTTGACTCTATTTTACTCTATGACAGTAAATACTGCCAACTTCAGATAAATAAAGAAAAGCCTACTATGTGCTCAACCTTTCGTGAACGGACTATATGTGAATTCAACCTTATCGTGCCAATTCGTATTAGCTGTACATGTTCGAGGTAGTGGATCAAAATGCAGTTCCCGTCGGCTCAGCACAACAAGGAACAATATCCTGACTGGAAGCTAACCTATTTAGAATCTCACATTGGTTTGTCTTGAGCCCTAAGCTTACAATTCGCCTAAATCAGACAAGCATAAATTTGCATTTGGTATCATTGAAGTCGACTGCACGGAATTCCGCCATGGTTATTAATTATGTATTCGACTGTAGGTCTCCAAATTGAAAATTATGATGTGATATTGTGCTATAATCAGGCATAAAAGATGATTATCTTTGATGATTAACTCACACGGCAATCTAGAAGGGGTCGATTTGGAAGTTATGCCAGCAAGAGGGTAAACTGGGGTTAATTTTATTATCTGATAATTATTTGAAATAAGAGAAATACATACAATAGGTCTTGATTACGAGTCACAAATATTAAAATTTAGTTGTCTGTTGACCTCAAAATGAAAGGTGGTTTAAAATATATGAAATTGAAAAATAATGACCCATTTTAATGTTCAATGTATACTATTTTAATGTGCAATTGTCATGGGCAACCAAACTTTAAGTATTTTAGAAGAACTACGAGGCTGAAAATCTTATAATCAATTCATTCATTAATTATTGTCAATATACTATGAAAAAATTATATATTTTTTGGACATTACATACTGGAATCAAAAGAACTCATTCACTCCAAACACCATATCAGTTGAATAGAATCATTGAGTTTAAAAATACATATATAAAAAAAATATAAAAATATTTTTAAACTCAATGATAGAATTCCAAGACGAATTAAAGTACATTATCATTTTTTGATATACCAATAATTATGATAAGTTTATGTTGCCAATATTTTACTACTTAAGAAATGTAACTTAAAATATATATATCATTCGAAAAAAAAAAGGAAATAGTAAGAAAACGGATAATTGACAAGCAGGAAACACCTATTTAGTCAGCATTAAAACTTGAAATATTCAGGATCAGAACAGCGGTTCAATTCTACATCCACTCTTTTCATTCAAATAACTATTTAGATTCAAGTTTTTATATCTTTATTGAGCACCTAAATAAAAAGTTTGGAACTAATTGAATAACCATGTACTTCTGAAAATATCTTTTTTCAATTTTAATCATAACGCGGAAACAAATCGACAGATTTAATGCTTTGAACTAAATAGAGTTATTTTGACCCTTCAACTTGCAACTACCCTAAACATTCAACCAATTATCGATTGAAATATAATCTGGGAGGATTCTGCATTTCTGAAAAAAACTTTTTAGGTTTTCACTCCCAGTCTCTGAAACAAAAATAATTAAAAAATTGTTGACAACTTTCAATGTCGATAAGACTGCAAATGAAAAAACATACAATTCCGAAGATTTTCCAAGTTTGCCTGAAGAAGGTGTCTGATATAGACACCGAAACGTTACATTATCCTTTCCTTTTATTTCCTTTTTCAAGTTTTACTGTTACGCAACAATTTTTTCAAAACCAATTAGGTTGACAACTTTCAATGTCAATTAGACTGCAAATCAAAAAACACACAATTCCGAAGATTTTACAAATTTGTCTGAAGAAGGTGTATGATATAGACACCGAAACGTTACATTATCCTTTTCATTTATTTCTTTTTTTACGTTTTACTGTTAGGCAACAATTTTTTCAAAACCTATTTACTTCTTTTTTTCCAACTATCAATGTCAATCAGATTGAAAAAAAATACACAATTATGAAGATTTTAACAGTTTGTCTGAAGAAGGTGTCTGATATAGCCACCGAAACGTTACAATATCCTTTTAATTTGTTTCATTTTTCAGTGTTACTGTTAGACAACAATTTTTTTCAAGACCAATTTGCTCCTAACAAATAAGTGCAAAGATTCTCGCAGGAGCACTTCACCTTAATCAAACATTTTTTAATTATTTATGTTTCAGAGACTGGGAGTGAAAACCTATAAAGTTTCTAAGAAATGCAGAATCCTCCCAGAATATATTTCAATCGATATCTATTTACTTCTGACTAAAAGTGCATAGATTTTCACAGAAGAACTTCGTCTTAATTAAAATTTTTTTAATTATTTCTGTTTCAGAGACTAGGAGTGAAAAACTAAAAAGTTTTTCAGAAATTCAATCAATTCCCTAGCTTCTTCCATTCGAAAGTTATAGTGCTCGACGCCAATCGACAACAAACATCTGTCAAAAATAATCAACAATAGCTCACCCAAATAAGTAAAACAAATTTTACAGCAACCGCAAAATCCGTCTCTTATTTCTTTGTTTGGCCCACAACAATCTTTTGATGTAACACTAGCGCATTTAACAGTGTCGCAGATATTTGGAGTACAAACAATACTTTGTGCATAATGCACCACAGTCAAAGTGACTAAACAAATAGCAAAAAGTTTTAACATGGTGATTTTTTCACTGTGGAATGAGAACTGGAAAAAAATCTTTATATTATGTTGGAAATCGTGTTAAATTGCTTTTTGCTTACTCTTTTATTTTGAAATGGGACAATAAAGATAAATTTCAGTGAACTTATATATGAATGTTTATTCATTATTGCGAAATGAGGAATATTTGTATACCTACATGGAAAAGTGATAAGAAAATTCTTTTTCTATTGAAAAACATATTTTGTTATTCACAAATGAAAACGTTTGGTCATATTATGAAGCGAATATTTGTAACGACCACGATGTGAATTTTTTTTGTATTGCACTGCTCAATAACGATACGAACACTTGTGGAATATTCCGCAAATGTTCCAGAAATAGAACATATTTTTTTTCGAAATATTCAATGCTTACCCAAGTAAGTAAAACAAAAGTTACAGCAACCACAAAAGCTCTTTCTTATTTCTTTGTTAGGTCCACAACAAGTTTCTGGTGAAACATTAGCACATCTTACAGTTGCACACATGTTTCGCCGACAGGCATGTGCATAATGTATCACAGTCAATGTGATCAAACAAATAAAAAATATTTTTGACATTGTAATTTGTTTCTGCAATACGGAAACTATTGAGGAAAATTCTTTATATAATGCTGGGAATCGTGTCAAATTGCAGTTTTGGTTAGTTTTCCATTTTAAAATGGGACCATTAAGATGAATTTCAGTGAACGTTAATCTGAATGTTCATTCATTATTGCAGAATTAGGAATATTTGTCCTCCTATGGTGATAAGGAAATTTATTTTCGTTATTAGCAGATGAAAACTTATGGTGAAAAAATACTTCATATAGCTGACAGTTGATGGACTCAGATTCTCACAGACAATATTCTAATTCTATAATGTTTATGTAATTGACATTAATTTTAGTTAATTAATTATATCAATTCCGTTTGCGAATAACATCATACAAGTCGAAAACTTTGGCAAGATATCCATATTCAGTAAACGATAATTCAAATTTGAATGCCAGCATATATCCCAAATGTATAGAAAATTACACAAAATGAATAGAAAATTAGAATGATCATCAATAAAATTGTTCATAAATTCATGCTTTGTTGCCATTATCAAGAAATCGGAAAACATATCACTGTGCTGTTGTGACATCCTGTATATTATTAATAAAGCATGGATCAGCTGAAGAAAGCTCATGAATATCTTTTAGGAAAGTTGTTATGAGTACTCAATGTGCTTTTTTTACACACAGATATTCTACAAAGAAACCATCACTGCTTTGATGTTAGATTCACATTATTACCCCATAATAAGTTTTTTACTGATATAAAGGGAGATGCTCCAAAAATATATTTCTGTCATCTTGCGATTTCAATATAAAGTTGTTAGCTTTGATGATCTTAAATTTAGGGAACCTAATCTGGACGGTGTATATCATAAAAGTAATGAATTTCACTTTCAATCTTTTTGGGGATTTTTTACAATGGGTAGAGGAAATTTGGGTTTAACATGAACATATTAAATATGAAAGACGATATTTAAACATAATATTTTATTTTTTTCCGTTAATCATAGACAACATACATGTTTTTTTATTTTCTCGTATCGATAACAAACGAAATACCAAAATAAAAGTTACGAATTTATATACACTACTTACACTTAAAGAAACAGAAGGAGTTCAGCTTTCTAAAAGCTCATATAGTTGTCTTTATTTACAACAATGTTTTATATAAATTTCTGATGAGCAAATGTTCAGGCTTTCAATCAAAATAAGGTATCTGACAGTTCATTAACTATACTGAACTTAAAATAAAAAAGTTAACTAAAACCAGTTATTTCCACTATAACAAACAATAATCGAAGTATTGGCAAGGAATACAATAAAAAGAGGAACGAAGAAAATTTTTCAGCTATTTACCAAGGAGAATTAGACTTAATTAAATAACAACAAATAAAGAAATTGATAAATATATCACGATCATCATGTACAAAATGATTTTCTACAATGCTGATTTGTGCGAATTTGAATTGATGTTGTAAGAAGTCATCAGAGTTTAAAATATCGAAAGTTTTGAAGAACGACAGGTAAGTTTCTTAACTTTGTTATGAACATCATCATAATCTCACCAATAAAACCAAAATTGTTTGGAGGAACCTATACATATACAGAAAACATATACAACGTTCCTAAAAAGTAACATAACTCGTCAATAATTTTTGAACGAAGAATTATTGAGGAAAATCCTCGCACCAGGCGATTTGTAATTTCAAAATTAATAATTTATTTCATGTTTTTTTGGATTTGACATTTTTCACACCCTTGGCCCCGCACCCTTTTCTCCATTTTTTCGAGTGGGCATATAATATGGGCTGGGCTGTGATACATCAGCTCAAATGATTGAGCTCAATGCAATGATTCAAAGAACCAACATAAGAAAAATCTGTGCGGTTGAATCGCCTGACTTTGGTTCCTTTATTCAAGCGTTGTTTGAGGAGAATAAATGAATATTTTCAAATTCTCCAAACAGAATTTCCAAGGTGTTGACAGCTGTGGAGCACATTAGCGTAGTCCTGCTGGAACCATAAGTCTTTCACGTCTATTTCGTCTGATAACTTAGACATAAGAATTCGGTTGTCACCTTTTCCCGATTAAATTTGGGATCTATTTCCACTTTCCTGAAAGTATCTTTGAATACTGAAGGAATTCATAATAAATTGAAAAGACCTCATCTACATCCTACAACAATACGTTATGCGCTCCTTGGTAATTTTGATACTTGTGCTTCCACCTAGTTAGTAGCACTTGAGGTAAACTTGAGGTGACTGCCCTCAATGTGAAATACTGTATTTGGAGCGTTGATGTCCCAAACTTGTAAAAATATATCTAGCAGAGAACTATTGATGGATGTAAAATTGATCAGCAATCATTTATACATATAGCTTTATCTGTATGAAAATTTGGTTCGTTCAGTTCGCCCTCTTTTAGTCGATAGCTGAACTACGGATGGCGGGCGTTTTCAAATTTATTGATCTGCAAGGATATAGTTCTGAAATGAAGATTTCACTGGAAAATTATCGAGAAAGGGGTGATTCTCAGCAACTCTTAATGGATCTCTGCATAGCCGAAAAAGAAGGAATGTTAGTATTCTAGAGTTTTCTTCTGATTCCAAATTGAAAATGAGTTGAAACAAAAGGAAATCTTTTGAAACATCGCAATGAAATGTGGTTGCTTACTCGTATTTGTCTAAGATAAGGCTAGTGTGGATTACTATGTTATGATCAATTTTTCAAATTGTTGCAGTAGGTTTCACTTTTTCTCACTATAAGCGCATGTCAGGAATTTCAATGAACTCAGAACCATTTATATTCTTAGATTTATTTTGTATTTTTCTGATATTCGAATTAATCAAGAATCTCACGATAAGTGCATTTTCCATGTATGCATTTCAATGGCTCCCTGCATCCTGATGTTGGTGGACGACCACGGATCATTGGGGGGCATTTTTCGTTTTCATCTGGAAATATTGTTGTTGTAGGAGAAGTTTACATTCAAAAAATAAGAAAAACATAAAAGAATTTTAATCTACATAGATTAATGCGTTCTTAGACATCCGGTAACAATTTTATGTATAAAATAACAAAATTATAAGAGTACATAGACCAAAAATCATAATCCCATTTCTCTAACTCTAAATTAAGAATATTGAAATAGCTCATAGAGATTCGAATTATGCTCCAGAAGGCTCATTATTACTCTCGTAGACGTGTGCATATTCCATTTCTACACCACAATCCTCTTCTACATCCTGATGATGGTGGACCTCCGCCCAATAACACTGCAGGACATTCCTGTCCTTCTTCTAAAAAGTTCATAAACGAAATATTCAGAAGAGGAGTTGAGAAAATGTTGAAATCTATGATATTCAAAATAATTTTTTTTACAGAATAACAGCTTAATATTTATTCAATAATTTGCTAAATGGGACATGTCAAACAGTTTCCGTTGTATGGAAAGTTTCGTAACTATTGCAAACAATTTTTTCTTATAGTACGATCCCATATAATTTACTTTGTCGAAAGCATTATTGATCTCTGGAATGCTCAATAACCAACCTATGGAAATGAAAGATTTACGCACTTGTCTCCAGAAAGAGATACCCTAGTTCATTAATTTCAAACTCATTTCATTTTATCGATAATTTTTTAAAAATTTCTCAAATTCGTTCACCTGTCAAACCATGACAAAATAAACTACTACTACTTTGCTACCGTATATTAAATTGAACACGATTGTGATAGAGACTTTGGGATTATTCGAAAGCGGAATTTCAAATATGAGTCATTGAAAGGCGGTCCTGGAAAATTTGGGTACAAATCCAGAGTTCTGCTTCGAAAGAATCTAGCAGGGATTTTGTATATAAATACTTCGTTTACCTGGGTATATATAGGGCTATTTTGTACAAAATTTTCAAAAATATAAAACGAAATAACAAATATTTGTCAAATGTACATATAGTCCGTTCACGAAAGTTTGAGAGCATAGTAGGCGTTTGTTTATTTATCTGAAGTTGGCAGTATCTGCTGTCATAACGTAAAATAAAGTCAACGTTGCCGAATGTACCCGTCTCGTCCGACGAGCTTGCGAGTTATCAGAAAACTCTATGCAATATTGACAACATTGCGTATCCATCTGACAAGAAAATAAACAACATAACCTAAAATTTCAATATACACAGTGGAATATGCCAAATTGTCATGGCCAACCGACGGCTCAAACTCAAACGGACCATACTCGAAAACGTTGCAGATGTAAAGAGATGGTGTGTAGGTTAACATATACCCCGTAACATTAATGAAGGGTTAAGAATTTGACGTCATCGCGTAGTTACACTTGTACCTATGTGAATTCAACCTTATCGTGCCAATTCGTATTAGCTGTACATGTTCGAGCTACTGGATCAAAATGCAGTTCCCGTCGGCTCAGCACAATAAGGAACAACATCCTGACTGGAAGCTAACCTATTTAGAATCTCACATTGGTTTGTCTTGAGCCCTAAGCATACAATTCACCTAAATCAGACAAGCATAAATTTGCATTTGGTATCATTGAAGTCGACTACACGGAATTCCGCCATGGTTATTAATTATGTATTCGACTGTAGGTCTCCAAATTGAAAGTTATGATGTGATATTGTGCTATAATCAGGCATAAAAGATGATTATCTTTGATGATTAACTCACATGGCAATCTAGAAGGGGTCGGTTTGGAAGTTATGTCAGCAACAGGGTGAACTGGGGTTAATTTAATGATAATTTGATAATTATTTGAAATGCATACAATAGGTCTTCTTTACGAGTCACAAATAGTGAAATTTAGTTGTCCGTCCACCTCAGAATGAAAGGTGGTATAAAGTATATGAAATCAAAAAATAATGACCCATTTTAATGTTCAATGTATACTATTTTAATGTGCAATTGTCATGGGCAACCAAACTTTAAGTATTTTAGAAGAACTACGAGGCTGAAAATCTTATAATCAACTCATTCATTAATTATTGTCAATATACTATGAAAAAATTATATGAATCAAAAGAACTCATTCATTCCAAACACCATATCCATTGAAAAGAATTCCAAGACGAATTAAAATACATTATCATTTTTTGATATACCAATAATTATGATAAGTTCATGTTGCCAATATTTTAATAACTTAAAATATATCATTCGATAAAAAAAATGGAAATGGTAAGAAAACGGATAATTGACAAGGAGGAAACACCTATTTAGTCAGCATTAAAACTTGAAATAATCAGGATCAGAACAGCGGTTCAATTCTACATCCACTATTTTCATTCAAATAACTATTTAGATTCAAGTTTTTATATCTTTATTGAGCACTTAAATAAAAAGTTTGGAACTAATTGAATAATAATAATATTGCTCAATAACGATACGAACGCTTGTGGAATATTCCGCAAATATTCCTGAAATAGAACATATTTCTTTCGAAATATTCAATGCTTACCCAAGTAAGTAAAACACATGTTGCAGCAACCACAAAAGCCCTTTCTTATTTCTTTGTTAGGTCCACAACAAGTTTCTGGTGAAACATTAGCACATCTTACAGTTGCACACATGTTTCGCCGACAGGCAATACTTTTTGCATAATGTATCACAGTCAATGTGATCAAAGAAATTAGAAAAAATTTCAACATTGTACTTTTTTTCTGCAATACGAAAACTATTGAGGAAAATTCTTTATATAATGTTGGGAATCGTGTCAAATTGCAGTTTTGCTTAGTTTTTCATTTTGAAATGGACCGTTAAGATAAATTAGAGTGAACTTCAATCTGCAAGTTCATTCATTATTGTAAATGAAGACTATTTGTCCACCTATAATGATAAGGAAATTTATTTTCGTTATTCGTAAATGAAAACTTATGGTGGAAAATTATTTCATATAATGCTGACAGTTTGATTGACTCAGAATCTCAAAGACAATATTCTTATTCTATGATATTCATGTAATTGGCATTAATTATAATTAATTAATTGTATCAAATACAAGACATACAAGTCGAAAACTTTGGCACTTTGCGAACCGAGAGCCTTTGTTGAAAGCAATATCGTCCGAAAAGAATGACAGCAAATCTCCTAAATGAATAGAAAATTAGAATAATCCTTAATAAAATTGTTCATAAATTCATGATTCTTTGGGTCATTTTCAAGAAATCGGAAAACATATAACTGTGCTGTTGTGACGTCCTGTATATTATTAATAAAGCATGGATCAGCTGAAGGAAGTCCATGAATATCTCTTTCAGGAAAATTATTATGAGTACTTAATGTGCTTTTTTTACACACAGATATTCTAAAAAGACACAATCACTGCTTTGATGTTGGATTCACATTATTAAACCATAATAAGTTTTTTACTGATATAAAAGGGATGCTCCAAAATATATTTCTGTCATCTTGCGATTTCAATATAAAGTTATTAGCTTTGATGATCTTAAATTTAGGGAACCTAATCCGTACGGTAAATGTCATGAAAATAATAAATTTCACTTTCAATCTTTTTTGGGGATTTTTGCAATGGGTAGAGGAAATTTGGGTTTAACATGAACATATTAAATATGAAAGACGATATTTAAACATAATATTTTATTTTTTTCCGTTAATCATAGACAACATACATGTTTTCTTATTTTCTCGAATCGATAACAAACGAAACACCAAAATAAAAGTTACGAATTTATATACACTACTTACACTTAAAGAAACAGAAGGAGTTCAGCTTTCTAAAAGCCCATATAGTTGTCTTTATTTACAACAATGTTTTATATAAATTTCTGATGAGCAAATGTTCAGGCTTTCAATCAAAATAAGGTATCTGACAATTTATTACCTACTGAACTTAAAATAAAAAAGTGAACTAAAACCAGTTATTTCCACTATAACAAACAATAATCGAAGTATTGGCAAGGAATAAAATAAAAAGAGGAAGAGAATTTTTCAGCTATTTACAAAGGAGAATTAGACTTAATTAAATAACAACAAATAAAGAAATTGATAAATAAATCACGATCATCATGTACAAAATGATTTTCTACAATGCTGATTTGTGCGAATTTGAATTTATGTTATAAGAAGTCACCAGAGTTGATAATATCGAAAGTTTTGAAGAACGACAGGTAAGTTTCTTAACTTTGTAAATTTTTTGCCTGAGTTTTTTCCTATTTTATATTTAAGTGATCAACAATTTTCTCAGATGACTTCTTCATCTGATGGTCATTAAATAAACGAATGGTGAGCTGTTGAATGGATGGGTTCTCGAGTGATCGGTGATTGTCTTCCATCAGTGAAACTTCTAGGCTTAGATCAAAGCGGTTATGAGACGAGCTTTGAAGTTGACTAGTCTTTCACTGGTTTGAGCCAAACGCTGAAACGAAATATTAATTAGACAATATGAAAACCAATAACAAAACAATTTCAAAGTTTTAGATATTCTTGAAATCAATAGATGCATAAACAGAAATCTAGAAAAAAGCTTTTGCGGTTTAAACAAACTGATTCATTCTGATAGTCAAGCTGATGTTGAAGCACTGAAAATTCATTTCATCGATTCGAAGCTACTGTAAGAGAGCCGAAGGATAATCAATGAGGTAGTTAGGAACAACAAATTCTCTTTAGTCTGGGTTCTGGTCACCCAGGAATCAAAAGAAACGAAGAGGTTAACAAACTAGCTGGAAAAGGAGCACTAACGCCCATTTTTCACCAAGAACTGCCAACAACTGCCACAATGGGGTGAAGTGAACAATTGGTTAGATTTGCATTTTTCCAATTCCTGAATATAATACAACATTTTCGTAATTTTGCCATAGCTATAGTTAACGGAAAAGCATTCAGCAACAATAAACTGACACCAAATCATTGAAATGATTCAATTTATAAACAAATTGAAATGAAAATGTAAACACATCACATCAAGAAACTAAACACTAACAGGCAATGTTACCAAACAGACAGAATTGTCTGTAATAGACGTAAGCCGTTAGTATCAGTGTAGGGGACCGGTAAATCAATAATCCCAATACGGAATAAACATAAGGTACGATTTAGCAACGCCGGAAGTTTCTTCGCTCGTATAAACAGATTCTACTTGGCTGCGTAACAAATGCGTGAAGGCAACTCTAGGTTTACTTTTTACTTTGAGGTATAGATAAATGGACATAAACGAAATAGTTTTTTGGAAAGAAAGGAACTGAAAGAAAAGTATTCTGGAGAAAACCCGTCCGGGAAAGGATAATTCCAGAAAATTCCAGAAAGTATTTGGATCTCCGCAAGAATAGGTTACTTTACACCTTTCTTACAGAAAATTGTCGCCTAAAGAACCACATGCCCAAGGACATCTCATTGTCTTGGACAGAAGAGTTCTTGAGCAAGACCGCTCAATAGGTTTTATTTTCTTCAATGAAGTAAATAAAGCTATTTTGATGAATGGATAGCATTTAGGAAACATGGACAATTCATTTTCACGAACAAACTGAAAGATTCGGAGCGATGTGTAGGTATCTTCAAACAAACACAATCTGCCAACTGAAACAATTCTTTAGTTCGAAAACTCCAGGGATGATACAGTACAGTCAGCTAATGAAAAAATTATAAGGGAAAGATCTTTATACGAAAAATTGAGAAAATGATTTCTAGACATATCAGCAGGGTTGCACTCACCAGGATCAAGTCTTGTACCAAATTGGCAATTCCTCTGTTGGCGATGACGAAAAGTCTGGTGATAGGTCCGGGAATTCCCTCGGTATAGCCATCAGCACCTTTAGCGATATCGATTTCAGCAACACCTCCAACTCCGGCGTGACCTTGGTCATTCCCGTCCTCAGTAGCACCTGATCCAGCTACCAACTGTATGAAATAAAAATAATGTTAAGAAAGAAGAAGAAAAACGCTGAATTATCTAATTTTAACTCAGGCATAAAGCCAGGGTTTTACTACTTATTTACAATTTTACGTGAAATTTTGTACTAGGGTATATACAGATAAACAAACAACTTATATAATTTATATATTTTCTCTTAGGAATATTCCCTTTATTCAGTTTATACATTATTGGTTATCTTACAGAAATCCAATTAGACCTTCTTTGGTTTAGTATACAACATTATTTCATAAATAAATTCCTGAAAAATAAATAAAATGTAAAACAAATTCTTTCAGTTCGGCGATATATTATTCGTAGTTTTTCATTGCAATTCAATAAGAATTTTCTTGGAAAATAGGTATGTATATTACACTTTTTCCTAAAATTAATTATTAATAAAAGAGTTGTTTCAACTTTCTAGTTCTGGTTCTAGCGATGCTTTATTTACGGCATTTCTTAGCTAATAAAATAAGCTTTGTTTTTCAAATTTCATATTTTTGATTTGAAATCGACTTATCGAAATATCGAAAAAACAAGCAAAAAAATCTACCAAAAATTACGAGTAAGTCAGGAAAGCGCCTGACTTTGATGGTCTTTCATGCACGATGTATTATCTCTATGTTAGTAACTTAATTACTATTTTCAACATACACGTTAAGTATTTTAGTGAATTAATTGTTCTGTACTTTCATTTGTTAGGAGTATATATCTACCATGCATATTATTCATTGAAAAAATAATTGGTTTTAATATGTCTTCCTTTCTCTAAATTATATTAATATATGTTAGAATGTTATTCTCAATTTCTTATGAAATTGTTTCAATTTCTACTTATTTACACAATGACGATCTTCTTTTCAAAATTTTCACACAAATTTCATGCATCATATCTTTAATTCATAGAGTATTTTTTTACGTTTTAATTATAGAGAAAAGGCACTATCATGATCTTCATTTTCCAAAGTATTTGGGACAATTGGTTTGTGAAATGTTTGATATCCGGTTAATAATAGATGAAAGAAAAATTTAGTAGAGAAAAATTTGAAAAATGCCAAATGAGGGGGAAGTAATGAATGAGGAGGACAAAATTCAATGAATTTGGATAAGAATTATATTGAAGAATATACCTGCTGGGAAAATGAAATAAATTCGCATTAGAACGAGATAAATAAGGAACAGAGTATCAGGAGTCTTCGCAACAAAAATTTTGAATTTGTTATGTGTTTAGGATATTTTAACTGACTTAATTGACTGATCGAGACATTTCGTAATATTTCTTCTTTTATTTTTATTTTCACAATTTTAGTTGATAATTATTATTCTTCCTGAATTCTTATTTTTTTCGTTCACTCTATTTGGCTCTATATCACGACAGTAGCAATTCTGTATCTACGTGTCACTACAAAAGTCACTACAATATTTAGACATGCTCTAATTTTTCTACTAGATGAAATAAAAAAGTTTCGTACAAGGAACAGAAACCATATTCAACTTGTACTGTATGGAATTTAAAAAGGATATCAACATTGTTTAAGTATACCAATGATATCAATATAGAATTTTAATTGCTGAAAATTCTTTCATTCGTCTATTGATCGATAGATGGCATCATCATATACAAGAAGCTGTGATGCATTCATCTTATTGAGCTCAGGTATAATTACCATAATGATTTGGTTCTTGTTCTCGTAATTAATTTTGCTCTTACCTGTTTAGCAGAATATTTTCTTAGATTATACGTTAAAAAACCTTTTTAATTGTTACAAACTGTCTACTTCGTTTTTGTCATGCTCTTAATTACTGTACATTGGGACCATCGAACCATGTCTTCTAGAATACACGAGGAGCTATATGCTAAAAATAATCTTCGATATCTACTTCTATTCTAAATTCACTAAATTAAATTGTACAAGGGGTGGGTGTATGTCGAGTCGTCTGTAGTACCTGTCTTGAGTTCGTATTGTTGAAAGAGAATCCAAAGTTTTGAGTTCCTGCAACTATTCTGTAGATGGTTCCCATGGCTCTTCCAGTCATGTCAGCTGTATTCTAAATACTAATTTATTATATTTCTTTTGATTTTCAGCTATTCATCGTATTAATAAAGATAATATTATCAATTATATTAAAAATATGTATCTAGGTTACGAAAATATATATTCATAAAATTTCTCAGGACATTTCGAGGGCTTCTCCCTCTTGGTATTTACCTTCAATTTAGGAACATCCTGTATTCGTTTCTTTACATTTATTTATCGCATATGACTGAACAAATTTATGGTTATCGAGAATAAAATCGAAGGTTATAAAACAATTGAAATTTTCCTTACAATATGTGCAATAATCGATGTATTTAGTCCATTTTAATCCATTATTTATGAGGAATATAACATTTCATATAAGCTTCTCTTAGTCAACAGCAGATTGCAACATTGATAGTTTTTTGATAACTATCTCACTTTATATTCCTAAAATTTATATTGTAACTTTTGATATGAATCTTCCGTGAGTATTTGAATAAACTACTCAAATTTATTCATGAAATCCAAACATAATCAGATATGCTTCGTTGAAATTTAATTATTCGCGAATTTTGGTAACTAAAATCTGGTTGATATAGCGTAATTATTTATATGAAATCTTTTCGAACACTTTATATCATGATATTTTCCAATATCTAACAGCATTTGTATGTATACTTTTTTGTATAATGAGAATTTGACTTTTACTTTTTTCAAATTTCAATATCTTTCTTCCACTTTCTTTCTTGTTTTTAAATCTGAGTTTAATTAATTCTTTGAATATAAGAATTTGACTTCTTGATCATTTCATCAATCAACTGTAATGAAGAAAAATCAATCTTAGATCTTAGAATATCAAAGACCAGAGTTCATTCGACTATATGTGTTTTTTCTTGGTCATCATACAGATGAATCGACTTTTCGCATATCTCATTTATCTCTCTGCTTAATTTCACACCATTCATATTGTCTATACAATAAATTGTGAAAGTTGTAGATCATTTCATACATTTCACGATAATCAATGTTAAAAAATTCTATTTGATATGAGCCTTCAAGAATCTTCGTTGCATATTCATGAGGTTACAACTCCAATTAAGAACCGCACCTTCTTCTTATTATCTTTTCATCGATAATATAAATTTCCATTTGTGTTTAGACGAAAATTACCTAATCTTCGATTTGTAACTGGTGCTGGCCTGCATAATGTGTTACTTAGGAATTCTAGAATGCCTTGATGGAGTCTATGATTTAGGTGGTCAAAACTGACATTCAATGTAAAACCGACTTGGTAGTTACCAATTCACATTTGGTGGTGAAAGTGGAATATTTCGAGCAAGACTGGAATTTAAAGTGCGCCACACAAGAGCAGATTTATCGATACGTGTAAAACTCAACTTTCAGTTTTCAATATATTTTGTATTCGATAACAAACTTTTTAGAAATATTGGCTCTCTACAATATACTGCTAAATTTCATTTTATTATTAAAAATTCCAATTATTTATTTCTATGAATCTTAATATTTCTTAATATCTTTCATTTATTTTTTAAAGGTCGTGAAGAATGGGACTCAAATTTCCTCTGGCATCTTAGAAATCTGTATCTTTACTTGTATCGATTCGAGAATAGAAAACCTATGCAATAATCAATTCAAAATTAACTATTTGAAATATTAAGTCTTTAAATAAATATGTATATACAGTGGAACTTCCCTATAACGAACGTCTGTTTAATGATTTTCTCTTCATAACGAATTTCGTCGAGACATTGCTCCTTGAATCCAAATTCCGTGTTAAAAGAACCTCTAAAACGAAGTAAATTATCTCTATAACGAAATATTCAAAGAACATCACTCGTTGAATGGGTATTGGTTAGAAGGTATAAGGTTGGGTTTTTTCCGAAATTTTTCCGGACGTACGTAATAAATCCCCTCATTAAACCAAATAATTCCGGCGGACAGAGAGATCCTTCTGAAACAGTTTTAAATGCATCCCTGGCTGTTTGGTTTCAATCTAACCATTACGCTAAAGTGAAAAGTTGTGCGAAAATGTCTAAAAGCAGGTGCTCAAGTTTGAACTCGAATTCAGTGAAGTCGACCGCGACATTGCCGACTATAGAAACAAATTTTCTGTATAATGAAATTTCTTTATAACGATATTTTTTGCGGATCTAGCGCTTTCGTTATAGGGTAGTTCCACAGTATTTAATACCACCCTTAATTCTGTTATGTAAAAAAACACTTTATTTCAATATAATGGAAATGCCCATTATTAATTATAAGTAGGAATAACTTGAAAAATTGGAATCAATAGAATGATTTTAAATAAGAACTTTCAACTCAAGATTAACTGATCAGACATTGATTTTAAAATCAGAATGAATCATTCTAAAAACAGTAGGTTAGATTACATTTTGCCTTTTTCATTCTTCGCTCATGTTCTTATTTCCTCATTAATTGAATTTAATCAATGCATCGCAATGAAATAATAGGACTAAAACATATATGGACTATAGAGCGGTGATATTGAACTATTTGAGACTTTATGCTTTTATCCTACAAGTCGGACAATCCGTGGATGCCTTTAAACGTGGTTGCTTGATTCGTTGATTCAAGTCGCTGGCGAAACACAAACCTTGTTTTGAATACTTTCGATTTTACCAACGTTCAACACCAATACGAATTAATAATAATCATACCGAATAACCATCCATTGACGCATTGAATAAAATGTATGTCATTCCATGGGAAACACAAAAAAGAATAATAATAAGAATCAATTCGTAAAAAAATTGGTTGATGAATTAAACTTTATTTTGAACACTCAGGAAATGTCTTGATGATATAACAATTTCATTAATGCGGAAATGGTATGAATTACAAACGTTCACTTTGGTGTTAACATTTTCAGATGGGCGTAGAATGGCGTGATATGAAATGGCAAACATTTTTATGGGTGAAAAAATCCGAGAGAATCTGGTGAATGATGCTTATATAACTTGGTGATATAATTTGGCCCAAATTTGTTTCAAAAAGCGGATCACAGCAAAGGTTTATACCAATTCGACAATATTTTTTTTATATTTGAGTTCAAAATTCAGAATTGTTTTACGAACAAATGGAAAGCCTTCTTCGCGACTATTATATTGTCTTCGAAAAAGTAATTTTAAATGCTAAATTAATGTTTTCTATGCATCCACCAAGTTACTTTAGCATCTGAATTTTCTCATTGGAACGAAAATCTGATGTAGTGATGAATGATGAATAATACAAAAAGTGTCCATAATCACTTAAACTATATGATATCTTTGGCTATCGAGTCTCTCGATACAAACTCATCTCAAAGGTCCAGATTTCTCAGATCAGTAAAGAACAAAGATAGGCTTGTAATATAATTACACATCCAAAAATGAGGAAAAGATCTCTTTGTTTGTATTTCCCTCATATGTTCATAAACATTATCTTGACATAAGTTTGTCACACGTTTTTTATCATTATTCCGAAATTAAATTCGATATTTAGGATGAAATACCACTATTTCAAATCTGGGAGATGATTACCCTTCAGTAGGGTCCTGTAGCGGTCTTAGAAGAACAGAAGATTCGAAAATCATCACTTGGAACGCCAGACCTGGTTTAAAACACCCTCCTGGCCCAGAGCATCAATTAAGTGTTTTGTATCTAAATATTGAAGGTATTTATTCGAATATTTTTAAGTTTCAATTTTGTAAAAACGGCGAGGCAGGGTTTTTTCTACTGAGGTTTTTCCCTGTGCTCTGGTATCATACGACAGAATAGTATGGTACCCCGTTTTGCACCAACCTCAGCTAGGAACTTTTTTGTTTCATGTATTGTATTTTTTAGCTCTCAATTCAAAAGAATATATATATATATATCTTGATTTCGGGTAGGTATTCCTATAATTTCTAAATATTTGCGCCAGTTTTCCTGATACTACATTTTAATTTAATATAGGTACCTTGCAGTGATATTGAAGTTCATTCAGTTCAGGAAAATGCCAAAATACTGTAGGATGTAGAGAAATATGAAAACATGAAAAAGCAACATTCCAGAGTTGAGAACAGTAGAGCAGGTTGATTATGAGAAGTAGGTATTAATGAAATCATGTTTCTCTTTTTCTGTAAACCTATAATTAGAGTGGAACTTACCTATAACGAAAGCACTAAATCCGCAAAAAACTTCGTTTTAAAGAAATTTCGTTAAACAGAAATTTTGTTTCTATAGTCGACAATGTCGCGGTCGAATTCACTGATAAATCTAAGTTAATCATTCAAACTTAAGCACTTGCTTTTAGAAATTTTTGCACAATTTTTCACACTAGCGTAATGGTTACATTGAAATCAAACAGCCAGGGGTGTATTTAAAACTGTTCCAGAAGGATCTCTCTGCACGCCGTAATGATTCAGTTTAAGATTTATTACGTACGTCTGGAAAAATTTTGGAAAAAACCCACCCTCATATTTCCTTATGTAGAGAATTTACTTCGTTTTAGAGGGTATTTTCAACATGGAATTTGGATTCAAGGTGCAATATCTTGTACGAAATTCGTTATACAGACGTTTGTTATAGGGAAGTTTCACTGTAGTTATAGACAATGTAACATCGATAATAATAATTAAGTTAACTGAAAATTTCAGAACAAAAACATTTGCTACCTATATCTGATCCTCAAATTCATTCTGTTGATATCATGCATATGGGGCCTATCTATGTTCTCTATCGATCTGAGCTGCAACCTAGCCTAACTTAGCCTAATCCTTATATTTTTCATCGTCCATTTGCAAGACCCAAGGACCTTCTTACCCGAATGACGTCGAAAAGGAAGTTTCCTGAGCCACCTCCGTGACCATCACCTCCGAAGGGCAGGAACCTCTTGCCTCTGTCACTGTCACTTTCGGTGTCTACGTTGCTGAGGTCGTCCTGCGGCTCTGGAGCAGACTCAGCCAGCTCCTGATCTGTTTCAGCCTCACGCACTACCCTAACGTGCCTCTTGGCAATTGTGTTATCATCTGCTGAGGACTGTAAAAGAAAAATCGACATCAGTTTGTTTTTCTAGACCAATTCAACTTTGAAACGGAGAATAAAAAAAAATTACAGTAAAATGAGATACCATATACCTCTTAAATACTAGCCATTGTAGATGAAAAAATGTCCTAAAAGAAGTTTATCGAATAACACATCTGAATTGTTCAGATACGAAACAATGCAGCATAGCATATTAAAGAAATATCACTATTTAAATTGGAGTTGATACCATAAAAAATAAAGAATAAGTAACTACTACCAAATCTCATAACAGAAGAAAAAATAAGTTTTTTGACACTCTATTTTGAATTTTTCTAGTATGTTATTTAACGTGATTTTGAAAGGTATATTGATCGAAAAGACTGGTAAACATTGTTGAAATGTTATTTGAGCTAATTCTATCATTATCAATTGTTTTTCGACAACAATTTTAAGTCATTAATTTGGGAAGTGAAAACACTAGAGACAATATCTCTGCAAGCTAGCTGATTCGAGCAAATTCCTATCTAATGGAATTAAAAAAAATGTTTCTTTGTGATCATTGATATCTGACAAAATAATAGCAAGTATAGACAATGAGAAATGTCGACAATAGAAACCTAGCAATCAAGAAGAAGAAAATTTACATGAACGAGAAGGTTATGGGCCTAAGAAGTCAGCAAAAAAAATTTTCTGCGAGATTGATACTTTGTCGAAATAAAACAAAGGATTGATAAATAAATAGGGAATTGAATTATGACATATGTTCCAGATTAACTAAGAATATACGCATCAACTCTCGGTGTTTTCAACATAATTTTTTTATAGCATAAAAACAATATGAACAACATTTTTTTTTATTATTTAGCTGTATAACATCTCTTCCAACTATGTCCAAAGTATAAAATAGAATTTGATTGAGCAAAGAGAATGCCAAACTGAAATATCTGAATACTAATGAATTATAATGTTATAAATAACTGAATTGTTAAATAATCATAATGTTAGTAGGTACCCCTCAGCTGCAATGAGAATATTAGTTCATGAAGCAGAAATAAATGACAATAGTAAATATAAGTAAATTCTTTATTTTTCCACAAACTTTGTAGATATTTGAATAATAAATCATATGAATAATTGCTAGTTTTTATCACATTTCCAAGATTCTCGAAAATGAAAGCACTTGTAGAATTCAGGAAATAAATCATTACGGAAAATAACCAATGTTTTTTATGAATGAAAATTACCATGTTTTCTTCATGATTATTACATAAATGTATGAAAACCACTTAGACTCAGTGTTTTCCAGACGACTGATTTATAATCACAGTTTTATGGTGATCATCAATTCAAATATTTGAACATTATACTTATGACTTAGTTACTTAGTACTTTGTACCTTCACGATATTTTTAACACCATAGTAGCTTTTGATTGCCATAGCCATCAGATAATTTTATATTCCATCATTCGTTCTTTAATGACGATATTCGATTCAACAATTTTATTGAGAGCTAAATCATCAAGAGACATGATCAAAAACAATAGTGTTATTGATGAAAAACTATCTCATTATGTAATGAAAACACAAAAATTCATTGATGTCCAACTTTCTCTATGAATCTTATATAATAGACACTGTTCTGATGTTCTTAACATCCAACATTTTGAAGAAAATTAATTAATAATGCTTTGAATTCTCACCAGTAATCGAATTGAAAATGGTATATTCCATTAAAAATTTCACTATTTTTTTGTGTCTAATGCACTCAAGTTAAATTAACTTGTGATGATAATATGATGTTATCTTAGAGGATATTGAAATAAAACTTTCTTATTTCTTCAGTTTGAACATGAGAAGGATGTTGAATTAGACCTCCTTCAGATATTTTATATTGGTGTTTTCAAATATTTTGATAGGGCTCTGAGATTTTATTATGAATGAATGAAAAGAATGTATGAATTCGTACAGGCTATCGAATGAATATTTCAACAAACAGAGAACAACTTATGTGTAAAATAATTATATTTTTTTCAACTTAATTGTTACAAAACAATTTCAAAGACTCAGTTTCTCTATAACATATCAAAACAACTTTTTGTGCCTAAACAAATTAGTAATTGCCTCTACTTTTATACTTTGATTTGGAATGAGAGGTTGTTTTCGTAGGTTGCAGAGAAATACCTGACTCTTTGCGATTACTTTGTAAGAATTAAGTTTGAAACTAAGATGGCTGAAATTTATGGAGGAGAAATGCGGGTACTCAAAATTAGGTTAACACATGTGCCATCTATCTCTCGGTATCATAATGAATTTTATCTCGATGGCAGTTCCCTTGAATTATTTTGTCTGTTCACTAGGATCGAGAATTTCAATTATAAACTGAAGGAGAACGGCTTGAAGTTGCTTCTAAGAAGATAATAATTTCAAGTGCGCTGAGGTTTGAAGGACCAATATTCATTTCCCGATTTCTATATCTTTTTATATCGTGCGAAATAAATATGAATAACCAAATACGAATGTGTATTTGTAAATACCATTTATATTGCACTACAGGTAGGTTTTTGAAATTTAAATAAAAATTATATCGTTCTTTTCTTATGAACAAGCTGTGAAGAATTAGGTACTTGCAAATTGATTCATTTTGTGGTTTTTCAAGAGTTTCCTTACTTTCACCCTTAAAGTTATGAATAACTCAAGTGAGGAGACATTTCCAATGTCATTATATGCAACGAGCGTGTAAGTATAATGATGGCTAAAATTAACGAGGTGAATTTTAAGCTTAGAGCAGGCGAGTGGCCTAAATCACCGAGTAAATAATGGCCATTATACGCGAGTACTATACTTCATCCACGACTACTGAATATTTTTTTCGAAGTTTTTAACATTTGGCCACCGAGACAGGACCCTTTTATTAGGTACAAGTATGGAAAAGTAAATATGAATAATTGTTCAAAGAAATTGTAATTTTATGTTTTGTGATGAAAAATGATTACATTCAAGTAGATTTGGCTTTCGATTAAAAAGTTACACCCATATTTTTGAGTTCGAGAACACTAGAAGACTAAAGAAATATCAGTTTTGGCAATATAATATTATCTGACAGCAGTGATTAATGAAACACTGGTGATTAATAGGTATTATTATGACAGAATAAACCGACGTATAATGTAAAGATTATACAATAGTCGTGGATAAATGTATTCTTGAAAAAATCAAAAAGTACCTTTCATATGATGTTTTGAGGGGTCTGTAAAAATTCATGGCAGCAAGCCTAATCAATAATAATGTATAATATGATATGTTTGTTGGTTTATATATCAATGATGGCAAGGAAAACATGGTAATGGTATGAAACACCTTTAAAAAAATACTATCTTTATTCTTATCAATGTATTCCGTTTCAGATATCCCTATCTACTTCCTGAGATTCGTGCAAGTATGGCAAGATAATGGTTGTGTCGTCTTGCTTAGTATTCAGGCAAGATCTGTATCTTCTGACGGTTTGGGGTTCACACCCTCGTCAGTCGAAATCGTGTTCGAGTCCAGAACCAACTGTGGGGATGATGTAAATACCGGGAGAGTAGTGCTTTCAGCTGTTTTTCCTCCTATTCTTGTGTCCAGGTCTACTGTCACTGGGCTAGAGTCCTCTTCTTCGTCGTCGTAGTCCTCATCTGGAGGGAATGTTGGGAGCACCACGTTGACCTTCTGGGTGCCTCCAGCTCCTCCACCAAGACCGCCATTTTGTAAGATGGCGCGCCCGAATATACGGAACGCTTGACTAGTTACGTTCTGGATGACGTTATCTAAGATCTGGAAGGTGGAATTAAGATTGAGGTTGCTCTGGATGAGTTTTGGAGAGGGTGATATAAAATGTTGTGTTGTTTGCTTCTGAAATTTTACTATCTTATGGTGGTCGATTTGTATCTTTTTTATATGTTGGATATCAGTGGTTAAATCTCTATGTCTAGCCTCAGCAAACATATTTACAACGTGTTATCTATTTACTCCAATTGAAATCATTTAGGATGGTTACAATAAGATGAACAAGTTGAAAACGTCATGAATTAAAAGAATGGAAAGCAATAGTTAACCAACGAAAACGAATAAGCAAGACGTTTTGCGAGAGATGAAAGCAGTGAATTTTTCTCTGTAGCAGAAACATTGCTTGAACCATGTACAATCTCTTTTTTCTTCGAAGGAAAACAGCGCACTTCAGTTTCGCCGGAGTGTTTGTACGATTTTCAGAATTTGTTTTTCTTTCGCAACATTGCATTCTGTTTTTGTTTCGGTTGAAAATGACATTTTTCAATAACAAAGCAGTCAGAAGAAAGGACTTCTGGACAGCATAGTTCTCTCGACTGATTCAGATATCAACTAGAGTAAATCCTATAATTAAATTTGCTAAAAATCAGTTGGATATCAGAAGATCAGATGAAGTAATTTCGAACTAGATTAAAACATATCTTGAAATATGGTTGAGCTTGAAATTAAAATGGATTTTTGATTTGATCTAAGATCTTAAAATATTCTTTCTATGGAATATACTATGAAATGGAATTAACAGTGATCAAAACTGCTTTTAAATTTTTATTTTTCCGAGAAAAGTAATTTTTGAAAGAAAATCATGAGAAGCTGTTATTTCCAACCCCTAATAATGAAGTTATGGGATCAAAAAAAATTGTGTGAGTAAAATCCACTTAATGAATCACATTATGTATAGTTTTATGACTCAGTGTTTTTCAGAACTCCTAAAAAAAATTAAAAACTGACAACTCGTCATCGCCTTCCGAAGGCTGTATCTTGGAAGGGGGGTCGATTTCGAAAAAAAAATTATATGAACTACCCCTGCTTATTTTCATCGAGGAATCATCTCCTTAAGTCCCACACATTTGTTTACAGACACCCTGTATAATTATCTACAATGATTCACTCAAAATTTCCAGTGATTAATATTTGATTGAATATTGAAAACGCTATTTCTATGATCACATCGATGTAAATTATGATTCTAATTAAATGAATACTGACGCGTACAGGGTATCCCATTTTGGGCACTTTTACGGGATATCTCCGTTATTTTTAACGTTAGCGGGATGCGGTTTTCGCGACAGTGTGCTACTTTTTTGTGAAACTAAAGATGGCGCAATCAGTTTTTGCATAGCCCTCTTAGTTTTTGCTATACAGGGCTGAAATGAAAAGTATCACTTTTTAATCACCTCCCGTATCTCAGTTGTGCTTGAACTTGGAGAAATGGTTGAAACTTATACCTATAGATTTTTTTCCGTAGAATCCAGTGGCGTAGTCAGTTTTTCAATTAAACTTTCCGTTTTCGAGTTATTGAGCAAACATATGTTTTTTTAAATTGGACACCCTGTATATTATTTTTTATTCTTATTAAGCACAATCTCAGCTCTTCAAAAACATATTATTTTATGCATTTATTTTCAAAACCAAGCTCAGAATTCAAGATTTTGTAATTCAATTTTCAATAACTAAGTAGTAAGCTCCATGACTGTTTATTAAAAACAAAACAAAAATGTCAAAGCTTTGTCGGTTGGTTTAAAAGTTTACAGTTCTCGCAGTTTTATTATTTATTATATTATATTAATGATTCAGTTTTAAGTTTTTCTCATTACGGCTGCTTACGAAAATTACGAGAAATTTGACATGCTTGTTTGTGATCTAGATATTATGTTCACATTATTTTCGATTTCTAACGAAATCGTGACATTTATTTTTTGTTTTTAATAAACAGTCATAGCCTACTACTTAGTTATTGACAATGAATTACAAAATCTTGAATTCTGAGCTTGGTTTTGAAAATAAATGCATAAAATAATATGTTTTTGGAAAGCTGAGATTGTGCTCAATAAGAATAAAAAATAATATACAGGGTGTCCAATTTAAAAAAAACATATGTTTGCTTAATAACTCAAAAACGGAAAGTTTAATTGAAAAACTGACTACGCCACTGGATTCTACGGAAAAAAATCTATAGGTATACGTTTCAACAATTTCTCCCAGTTTAAGCACAACTGAGATACGGGGGGTGATTAAAAAGTGATACTTTTCATTTCAGCCCTGTATAGCAAAAACTAAGAGGGCTATGCAAAAACTGATTGCGCCATCTTTAGTTTCACAAAAAAGTAGCACACTGTCGCGAAAACCGCATCCCGCTAACGTTAAAAATAACGGAGATATCCCGTAAAAGTGCCCAAAATGGGATACCCTGTACGTAACACTCAACCGCTAATTCTGACAGTTTAAATTTACTAGCTTATTTCGGTGATTTCAATAAAATTTTCCTGGAAACCCTAACAACGAAACAAAAAACGGACGACTAATCACTATGATTTGATGAGAGTTCGTTATTTCGAAAATGAGTTTTTCCTAGAAATCGCCGGAAATGCTTGTTTTTGTCTTTCTAAATCAAAAGCTAAAATCACAATGAAAATTGTCCTCGATATTTTCGTCCCCAGTACCTATTCAACGAAAAAAACCATTATTTCTGTTTGTGAACACGAAAAAAACCTCTGTAACATTTATACTATTCTGTGAATGTTCCCATTCACCTTCGAGTTGCCTATCTCTCCGTTAATATCCTGTTCGTCGACAAAATTCATTTAAATATCGAACGCTGTATTCACTGCAGATGTTATTTGTTCAGATCAAACATAGAAAAATAATCTACTGATTTCCATTATTTTTTCATTTACAATACCCCCCAAACAGGCTGGCGAAAACGTGAGTCATCAATTTTAATCAACAACATTTACGGTGAAGGGAAAACCCTTTTCAGATAAAAAATGCGTAGACCGTTCTGCTACAGCAGTATGCTGTTCCGAGCTAATTAAAGGCAAATATTGTTTGAAAGAGTTTCAGTTTTCTATCTTTTTCTATAAGATAGCTGATGGGAGTAGAGGCTGAAAATTTACTCTACGGGAACTTCTTAATTTCAACTTCAGAAAAGTTCTAAACGACACTCAAAGTAGGACATTAATTCAGGTCGAAAAATGTGGAGTTACGGATTATTTTGTCTGTGTTCGTCTGAATCAATAATCCTTTTCATAATGGCTTTTTTCGAGATTTGAAAGAATTCGCAATGATTTGAGGAGCGGCTTCGAAATCTTCCATTTTTTTGGCTCAAGATGTCTCAGTGAATTTGGAATGATTTTTAAGTTTTTTGTCGTTTCCCGCAAACATTTCGCATTTAAGTTTCCTGTTTTAACTTAATTCTGCTTGAATTCTTTTATTGGAATTATATCTTAATGCTAACACACGAATATTTTATGGATGACACTAAATGTCAGTGAGTGGCCATGTCTCATATTCTTCGTGAAAATTTCCATTAAATAATGAAAAAAGCTGCTTTAAAAATTTTTGGAAAAAATATTGTACGCAGAATGGGCATTTCCAGTATGTTAAAGTGTAGGGTTTTTTCATCTGACAGCATTGAGGCTTGTGTTAAAGATATACCAATTATTCACTTGAAATTCCTAGTAATTAATTTCTAATTAAATATTGAACATGCGATTTAGATACTCGTAAGTTCAAACGTCGCGCCATGATGAAGTTGTGAATCAACCAATGAAATGAATGCTAACGCATGCGTCACACTCAACGGCGAGCTCTAATCGTTCGAATTCGCTTGCTTTTTTCGGCGATTTCAATAATCTGTCAGAACAAAACACAGACCATGGATTTTCTGAGGTTCCATTATTTCTAAAATTATTTTCAGTGGACATCACTGAAAATTACCATAATAAAAAAAGCAATAAAATTGAATGAAAAGGAGTAATTTTACCTGACATTTTCAGACACAACGTACTTATATGAAATAAAGAGTATCTATTATCTCGAGAAAATCTTTAAAGTTTAATTGCGAATATTCTGCAAATTTTCATAATTATTGGTATTGTTCGTTCACGTTCACAGCAAAGCAAAACTGCCGATATTTTCCGCAGTATTACCGATTGGAAGCATAAAACATTTCTACGATTGCGGTCGAACAAAATCGTTGCATATTATCTCAGTATCCACAAATTTATCTGCAATCCCATTTCATGACGACAAAACCGAACATAATTAACTGGGAGCTCAATTTTGACCGCACCAATGACTTCAACCCACTTTAAATATCAGAAAAACATCAAAATGTCGATGTCGAAAGTTTGATGCGAAATTTTTACATTTTTCAACACTTTCTCAATAGTAATCAGGTCATGGGGTGCAGAGCATTTTAATTGGTACCCAGATAAAAACATACATCTTTTTGAAGCGTTTTTATCAATATTTCACATAGGTAAATATGGAAACCTTTATACGTCAAACAGATCTGAATTCATTTATCCTTCGATTTTTTCACTTTTCAAGCAGTTGGTTGTACACGATCAAAGCGCTGGGTGGGTGTATGTATATTTTTTTCACGTTTGTGACTCACTCAAAAATCTATTTACGCGATAACTGGCATGCTAATATATTCCTTTCCCTTTCATGGTTTAAAAAGTTGATCTACAATGAGAATAAAGCAAGTGTTGCACAAGAAATATGTCATTAAGAGGTAAATGCAAAGTTATATTGCTCGTTCACGGAATAGAATGTCTTTTTAAATCAATCAGCTCAGTTTAGCTAGTTATGAACACTGTTATCACTTAATAATTCAAATTGTTACCACTCTGACTGTAATGATTTGTCAGACTAATTATATGTTTGATATATTATTGCTCAGTTGCAGGAACGTCCATTAAAATTTAAAGGTCCATTAAACCCTTAATCCTCCATTAGTTCCTTGTAATAATGGAGGATTAAGAGTTTAATGGACCTTTAAATTTTAATGGACGTTCCTGCAACTGACACTGTGTTGTATTGAATTCGTGGATTTATTGATTGTGTTATTATTTATTTAATTTTTCTCGATTGAACTCTTTACGCTATTGTTTTTATTATAAGTAGTTTTTTATAGTTTTCAAATGAAACCTGAGAAAATTAAAGCGATTAGCCGTATTTATTTGGTAGTCAGGTTTTACAGAAAGAAATTCACCTAAATACACTAGCGAAATCAAACTACAAAAATCCTCATTTGAGTGTGACATACAAGTCAGCATTCAAACCATTGGTTGAATGTTGAATCAAAGTTGAAAACGCTGCTCACTGACCACTCTCTGTTGTGAACTGTTATATATTTGACAAGAGTGACAAATATATCTGAAATTAGCGAAATATGCTTTCTCTTAAGTTTCAAGATTGAAGTGTGAGCTGAACGAAAGGTTAGATGGTAGAGGACCAAATAACATTTTAATAATTGAGAAATTCTCTTCAGAAATCTGCAAATTAATCTATATTTATGAAACAGGATCTATGGTTACCGTCAAAATGCAATATCTTTCAAACGGCTGCACCAAATTGGATAATTCTTTTTTGTTGTGTTTATAATTGCTAGGGCAAGGTTTATACAACGAAATATTTTTAAGAAAATTGTTCAGAAAAAATAAAAGGCTTTCCTTTTTCTTACGACCAATCAAGCAGTCATAGAATACTTATTTATAGGTTATAATGATTTAGACAATTGGACATCGAGTGAATCGAAAATTTATAATTTTAATCAGAAATAACGTATCAACTAACATATTATACAACAATTTTCTACTTAGGTATGCCATATTTTACAAATTTCAAATCTATGATGTATGAATGTATTTTGGATTGCCTGATTCCCGTATGAACACAAATCAGATCAACAGATGGCGATGTAGCCGTTATATAGGTTACTAATCTATTCTGCAAATAAACGGCTGGATCAAATTGAATGAATTTTTGTGTATGCAGAACAACGTCTGTTAGGTCCGCTAGTTTCAGATATGAAAGTAAATCTTAAAAAAAAAACTTCTGACGATTAATCTTGAATGCCAGATGATCACGTAATAACAGATAGTAAAAAATCAAAAGCAATCAAAGATATAAATCAATCGGATGACAAATGACCCATTTCAGATATTATGCACCTAAAAGTAATATCCCATATAAATGTGGGTGTAATTTGATATGTAACTTCAAGTGTGGACACCAGTTTCAAGTGTTGCAATCATCTCTTCGTGTCTGAGATCTTTGACTTACTTATTTCAAAGCTGGTTTCCACATTTTATGATTGACAGAGGTATCCATATGTCATGTTTGAGATACCTCCGAATGGATTTGAATACATAAATATTCTAGTCATAATTACCTGTGACAGTGGCGGACAAAATTGCCTAATTAATCCTACAAAACTGTTTATTCCTCTCAGTAGGCCTGGTAAATCGATATTTTGTAAAATATTCGTTAGGCCTCCGATGGGGGATGCTGATGGGGAGGTTCCACCCTGTTTTCAACAGAATTATTACATTTGGTTTGACATTCACGCCCTTCAAATTGTTCCCTTGAAATTCCATATCTCATGGAATGTTATGAGTTGTCATGGGTCTTGTTATATGGACCTTTATGATATGATGGTAAGTATGGACCATGGAAGATGACTTAATGATCATTGGACTGTACTACGTTCCAACTTTAGAGTTTCAGTCGGTGTTCAGTGTTTGTCTGTAAGTCTTTTTAATTTTCCTTGGATATTCTTTCAGCGTATTAACTTTTTATGGTCAGAAACTTCAACCAACAAGTTGTCCTTCCAGCAGATGGCCTCAATAATGACAATGCTCCAGATATGAAGAACGAATCCAGCTCGGATTTATTTCTGGCGATTAAAAATGCCAAAAAAAACGTCAGATAATCAAAGTCACTGTTATCATTGTAATGAATATTCACGTCAGTTAATTTCGATTGGTTGAATTCAATATAATGAAAATCAATATATTCGCATTACAAAAAAGTTGTCTGTATTGGACATACGTATCATACAATAAATAATTTTCAAAATTACATCTTCTAGCGTGCACAATACAATTTTTTCCATTATTTTTCATATTTAAACGAATGATTGTTTGCAAATGATAGGTACCTATAAAGCAGCACCGGAAACAAATCCTGTTATAGAATCAATTTACAACAGTGGATCACATTTCCTTATAGTCTTCCATCAGTTTGAATGACATTAAAATTTATTGAACATTTACAAGTATTTTGTATGAGCACCTCATTTAAATACAGCGTAAAATGTTTCGGGCAATAAGCTATTCATGCAAATAAATGACGTAAGTGATAATAAGTCAAATACCTGACTTTGAAAGTGAAATTTCCTGGTAGAGCCTTCGATTTGAAGTCATATTTCATAATGCACGAGAGGAAGATGGAACTTGTTGTCAACTAAAGGTCCCACACACTGTTAAGTTCATTTTGACAAGCAATCAGACTTTCTCATTTCTCGTTAGTTACTCTAAGAAATACTGACATCTAAAGAGATAAAGAATTTATTTATTCGTTTCTAACTGGGTAGGAAAACCAAGGTATTGGTTGATGAAATAATTCGACAAAAAATGATTCCGTAAGCATCTGAAATGATATGGGAAAGTTTGTAAAAACGTGATGACTATGAGTGACCACATGACAGGTGAAAATACGAAATGTATCAGATTCAAGACGAATTCTTTCACATGTGTGAGCACCTTAATTAAGGAATAATCGAAATATCATATAGCGTGCTAAGGCAAGGTCATGACAGAAGAAAGCGAGAGAAAGTTTCAGACCATCTAACATGCTGTTAGGTATAGATAGACAACATCGTCAAGTTGACCGTGGCCGGTTATATAACACCAATCGAATATTTTTCACCTTATACTAATTTGAATATTAGGACTATCAAAACAATCCTTTCATCTCAGAAACAAAGAATGATGAGATTAACATTTGAGAACTTGATACTGAAATCTTTTTCCCATGACAATGAAATACTGAAAATGTTCATGTTAATGATAGTGAGAGTAGATATCACCTTCAACTCGGGAATTTATAGCCATGTTATTCTATCAAGAACTATTTCAATGAACTGGAATAATTTGCTGTTGTAAAGACTCTGAAACAACAATAAGAAATTTTTCTTGAGGAATATTCACACTCAACAATGGCTTATTGAATTCAATTTAGAATAACAAAGTTATACCTGTGGATTATAGAAAAAAAGATGCTTTAAGCCATGCAGCAGTTGCGGGAAATCACCCTGTAGATTACTGATGTTGATAATGTAAAGAATAAACTGCCGAAGGTGGTTAATAGAAAGCAGGTCTTGATGAGTTCTTGTTTGATTTTTACATATTGAAAATACATATAGCAACTAATTCATACAAACATACAAGAGTGCTCAGCCATCAAAGTATCAACGAGGCTGGAATTCTTTCTGTCAACATTTTACTGTAAAAACAACCCTCAAGATTTTTTCTTAATATTCATAAGGGAGTTGAACACCTACACACCAAACTTTTACTCGACCATGGGTATTTTTCAGAATTTTTAAGCTTGAAATGTAAAAAAGCTAAAATCAAATTACAAAAGTCTGTAACTTCTGGAAATATGAACGAATTGGGCACAGAAAACTGTTTCAGAAAAGCTCAGGACACGTTTAGTCAACAGTTCTTTCAGTTGCGATCAAATTCACCCTGATATTGAGAAATATCTGTTTATCTTTCGTAACTTTCATGAAATGCCAAAATTCTTTTCATATTTAATATAAATTCTATTTTTTATTCAATAGGCATCAGTTCTCCAAATATCTCAAAAAATTACTGCAAAACCTGTCTTTTTCACACGAAAAATCATGCAAAAAACTATGGGTTCCAGCCCCAAGTGAATTTCGTCATCGTGCTTTTTTCCTCTAGTAAAACCGTACAATTTTTACGAAATTATATCAAAAATACTGAAACTGGACACGCTTGTCTGTGTCCGATATTCTCCACTGGATTTTCCGCAATATCGCTATTATGAAAGTGAGCGAAACGATTACCTACGTGACAGGTGCCTGACGACACAGCTTGAAAGGTCACAATATGGTCGACATGTCTCCATTCTACTCGATCGAGCGTTATATTTTTCGTCCAATGATAAAATCCTCCTTTGTGGAACAATCTACTTCCTATAATTCTCAAGGTTATGGGAAATTGATCAATTTGAATTCATTCGAACAAATCAAAATTTACATTTTCGGAATTACGGAAAAAAATTGTTTTAAATAATGAATCTTGGGTAAATGCATGAATAATCAAGCCAGTTCAGTAAGTCTTTCCTTACGTAAGCACAATTATTCTGGAAAACGAGCAAATATTGAATCGAATTAAAATTTTGCGGTTGGTTTGGATCCGAAAGTCATCTTGAGAATAGACAGGCAAACATTTGCGAAGAAATATTAGTCAGGCAAGCGAAAAAACTGCAATGTTATCCCAGTTATTAAGAAATTACAGCTGAAAACATTGTTTTTAACTGTGAGTGACTTAATTTAAAGTCAAAATTATTGAAATTGGATGGTTTGCAATGCTGTTTTTTGGCATTTCAAATCTGAGAAACTCAAATGCTTCTTTTCTTGTAGATTCCACAGGCTACACAGCTAAAACTTTCACGATCAATTTTGCAGTGAATTGAATAAAAATTTGAAACAATCTGCGAATAACTGATATGTCTGTTAACTTTTTTTTATTCAGTTGAGAACTGATATGAGTATTTGAATGTCTATTTTACATTAGCCATTGGAAGATTCAATACTTCAAAACTTAAACAAGCTGCAGCAAAAGCAAAAGCACTGGTTGTTCCTTAAATGAAAATTCATCATACGAAAACTTGAATAAATTATTTAAAATGAAGATCAATTACTCATTAACTCAGTTATAAAATTGAACTTCATTACAGATTATTGATGCATAAACTAATTATTACTGAAACAGTCAACCTGTACTATTGCTTTTTTCCATCAATAAAGATACAAAAACAAATAATATTTTATTATATATTGTCGCATTATTTGATATTTCGAAAATTTTATGGGAGATCGAAGTGAGTTTCTTCTTCAAATGGAGAGAATCTGTAGTGATTCGAAACCGTTGAGTTGAATCTCATTTCATTTGATCTTTCCCAAGAAATTCAGAAAAGTCTTGATATAATATACTCCTAGGGTACCTTATTATGTGGTCAGGTTTATTTGAAAGACCTCTCTGTTTCCAAAAAAGAGTAATTAAGAGATAAACGTTGCTCAATCTCAAAGCTATCAGTCAATCCAATTCATGCAATTCGTGGAAGTCTGGGAAATATGACGAGAAAATGCAATGCGAACGCTGAGAAAATTAATGAAGAGTTCCGGTTCGTCCCAAAATTTTTTGAGAACTTCTGATATGAAGGGGGAGCACTCTACGAACAAATCCCTGAAGAAATATGATCTTTTTACACCATTTAACAAATAGTGGAATCATGGTGGAAAATGTGCAGTCAGGATATTCACGATGGGGAAAGAATGCATAGCCTTTTCGTGCTGCAACAATTTTATACGAAATCGATAGCTTCAGGCCTTTGGGGAAATCTGCAGTCTTAAGAATGCGGACAGTTTTGGTTATGAACACTTATTAAGTCCATGAACCCTGAATATAAAAGAAATTTGTGCTGTAAGCAGCAAAGTCAATGAAGATTTTCCAACCAGAGATGTGTATGGACTTCCGTTTTGCGATTTGCACTGGTTTGTCTTTGAGATAACATCATAATTTTTCTCCAGTGCAGTCTCCAGACGTATCAGCTTTGATAATTTCAAGAATTAAATAACCAGTCGTCGATTGGAGAAATTTCTTCATAGATATTTTTCGGAAGTCAGTCGTCTGGTGATATGAGGTGAAGAAAATATGACCTTGATAGTCCGAGAGCTGGCACGAATTTTTGGGTAGGTATTTGAGGCAAGCTGAAAACTTGTCAGATTACTCTCTTATTATATACCAACTCGGGATTGCAGACCTGGCTGGTGAGTAGCGGGGCTAAATCAACCCCTACATTTTTAATGGCCTGGCAGGTAGAAAGCCCTACCGAAATGATCTGTCTTTTTGGGAATCTTATTTTTTAGTTATAAGTAACACTCCATTAAAATTTCAAGCTGCCAAATAATTTAATCAGGGTTTTAACATTGCCAGACGCGTGCAAAAATATGTTGCAAAAAATTATAAAAAATGTTTTTGAGGCAGCTTGAAATTTTAATGGAGTGTTACTTATAACTAAAAAATAAGATTCCCAAAAAGACAGATCATTTCGGTAGGGCTTTCTACCTGCCAGGCCATTAAAAATGTAGGGGTTATTTAGCCCCGCTACTCACCAGCCAGATCTGCAATCCCGAGTTGGGATATAATAGGAGAGGCATCTGACAAGTTTTCAGCTTGCCTCAAATACCTACCCAAAAATTCGTGCCAGCTCTCCTACTAGAGACCACAATAATCCGTGTAATGAGACTCATGAAATCATCCAGAAGTCTGCATATTTGAATGGTGAAGATGTGCCATCGAATACTATGATATTGAGTACTTTACTGTACTGTTTGTTCAATGTATATGAGTAATAATCAAAATGTTTCAATGAAAATGCAAAAAATGTATTACAATAAAGCAAATCTTGTTAATAAAAATGCACTATTTCTACCCTACACCATCCTTGAAGTGAAGTATGTTGTGAGCAACTTCTAGTCGCTTATGCCTGATTCCTGATGACCTGAAATCTTTTAGGGACTGACCTGAACACTGGCTGACGCTGAAACTGATCCGCCGAATTGTGGGGCGGGAGCAGCACTGATGACGACCACCAACAAGCTAAAACACGCGAAACTTGCCACACACTTCATTTTGTTCTGACTAGACTAGGTTACCGATCTGAAACAGAAAAATAAAAATGTTATTGGGAGTTTCTTCGAGATCAGAGTTGTTGTGACGACTTTCTACTTTATACTCAGTCAAGAGCATGCGCTCTGTGAAAAATTGTTGCGAAGATTTTGTGGAGAAGTAAACTATAAAGTTTACTTTTATTATATTCAAGTCGAATATGTACCGGGAGTGAAATTTATGGTTGATGTTGATCTACCGAGTGAACCTTATTTCATATTATACTCGATAGCTAAGAAAGTCATAGTGATATGTTTTATATTCAAGACCAATACCTTGCTGATCATTTCGACTTCTCTTTAATTTAATTTTAGTGATATTTATAACTAGATATTATGTACAAATTGATTCATTATTTTGTTGACCACCTTCTTCGAAAACGGCTTCTTTTTTTCATTTCATAAGAGACTTTTGATGATTTTATATTTTAAACATAAAATCTCTCATTTAAACCGTTAGCAATATGCAGAGTGGTATATATTTATGTTATTCAATTTCTTTTTTTTCCTGATATATTTTCTCTAATGATCAAGAACCTGCTTTATTACATGGCACAATGTATCTGAAATTCAAAATAGATGTCGATATATATTCGTTATTTACCTATGAAAACAAGGAATTGTGAATGTATATTTCCATTTTCAAACTTTTAACTCGATTGATAAACTACTGACATAATTGATGAAGAATCTACGAAATATGCAAATCACATTACATCATGATTCAACTCAAATACTCGAAATGACTTGTATCGATAGAAAACCAGGTCAAGAATATCGAAGGTGAGATTCAGCAGCTCATATATGGAGGCGAAATATTCAATTTCATTCGACTGAAAATATTCTACAAAAGCAATAACTTGATAAAACATGAATAACCAGGAATATATGAGAAATTTCTCGTTTTTCTCCCGAACTTTATTTGGAAAACATGAATTGATTGCATGAAAAAATTGATATGTCTTTTATCAGAACAGATATTGGCTCTCAAGAAAGTGCTTTGGTTTGAAATTTGATTTCCTTAGGGGTAAAAGTTTCATAAGAATGCTTCTGGTAGTATGAGTATAATAAGGGTGAATTTCATGAAAAACTGGATCCAAATAAAGCAGAAAAATAGACAAATCGTTCTTTGATAGTAGTTTAATTAATTTCAAATTAATAATTATTTTTGTGCGCATTTTCCTAGGATCTATTGCTGAGAAATATCAGTTATTCGCGACTTTTGGGCTGAAAATTTCTTGAAAAGAATGAGTTGATTTCATAGACGAGTCACAATGACTGGAAAAAATCTTTTTGAAAATAATGGACCCTCAGAAAGTCAAATCTATTATACGGTTTTTGTTTCATAGTGGAAAAAAAAATTATTGAAACCACGAATTCGAACGATAACAATTCGCGTTGTTATGTATATATTTAACACGTCTCTTTATGCTTTCATATAAAGAACCCTATATTTAAACATACTGGAAAAGTCCATTCAAAACAATAAAAGCACGAAAGCAGCAGATTTCAGGTCAATGCCTTCTTAGAATCAAATCATCGTATTTCTGTTTTTCTTGAATGAATTCCGATCCCTTAAAATTGCAATCAATATTTAAACACAACAGGGCTTCCGGTCTTTCAAAGCGTTATATTTCCATCAAATACCTTGTTTGTGAATTAAGGAATAGAAAATTCGAATTTCATATTTTATACTTCGTATTTCCATTTCCTTCTGACTGTCTTTTTCTGAATATCTCATGAATGAAAGTATGGTTTTTGCACGTTGCAAACAAACTAATCCGATACAAAATACTTGAAGTCATTGTAAAAAGTTGTCATAAGCGGAACTGCACATAATCCTGCTGTTCGCGAGGGCGGAAAAATTGACATAAATGATTCATGAGCCCGTCATCAGCAAGTCTGGATTCTTGGTAAACAATAACAACACCGGGAACCTTTACTCGCTCATCTACAATTCCTCAAGTTGTTTGAACTCGAAGCGAAATATAAGCAGTCATAGAGTGGAAGAATATTTTTTTTCGCAGAATATTTCGATGTTGAATTATTCCGTAAAGTATGGAAGGTTTTTTTTGCCTAACCCTATGGGATTTCCTCGGAGACATTTAAGATATCGGATATTTGGATAAATAACAATTAGTATGAATTAAGTGGAAGTGCTGAAAGTTTTTTCGAGTTTGCGGAACTTATAAAAATATATTCGGAACAGTTGTCTCGAACTTCAAATCGTTTGGTCGGAAAGATTGACACAGCTAACTAGGTACTATTTGGAGAAGAAACCCTTTGGGATTTCCTCGGAGACATTTAAGATATCGGATATTTGGATAAATAACAATTAGTATGAATTAAGTGGAAGTGCTGAAAGTTTTTTCGACTTTGCGGAACTTATAAAAATATATTCGGAACAGTTGTCTCGAAATTCAAATCGTTTGGTCGGAAAGATTGACAAAGCTAACTACCATTTGAAGAAGAAATGTATTTCCTTTCACATATTTGTATGCCTTCAAACTTTCAATATTTCTTTCGACAATTATTTTAAGGTACTATCAACGCCGAAACATATGCTGTTCCATAACTAAGTGAACCGGAGTTTTCTCGATTGAAATATATTCTGGGAAGATTCTAGATTTATAAAAAACTTTATAGGCTTTCACTCCGAGTATCTGAAACAGAAATAATTAAAAAATTTTAAATTAAGATAAAGTGATCTTGCGAAAATCTTTGCACTCATTTGTCAGGAGCAAATTGGTTTCGAAAAAATTGTTGCCTAACAGTAAAACTAAAAAAGGAAATAGATGAAAAGGAAAATGTTACGTTTCGGTGTCTATATCAGACACGTTCTCCAGACAAACTTGTTAAATCTTCAGAATTGTGTGTTTTTTCATTTGCAGTCTAATTGACATTGAAAGTTGTCAAAACATAGAGATGTTCATTTATTTAATTTTGAAATTTCCTGATGTCATTTCTTTCTTCAATGAATCAATTCAAATACAATCAATTCCAACAGAAAAATTTTCCAAACTATCTACTTCATCTAACAAAATACATGTGGATTCCTTCATTTTCCTTTTATAGTTATCAGATTCCGTCATTAGGATCTTTGTGTTGTTCCAGTTCATCAATTATGATCTCCGCTATTTCAACATACATGATCAGCGATTTGTGATCTTGTGATGTCTCTATTTTTGATGTTGTTCTTATGTTCCCGTTTTCTTATCTCTAAAGATCTTGATGTCTCTCCTGTATAATGTATAAATGTGGGATTCGTATTTTTATTTATACTTTTTATATGATATTCTATGTTATTATAATGACATAATCAATAACATAGTAATGGTAGGCGAGAAATAAAAAGATGAAGATAGACCTCAATCAGATTCAGACGTGTTTGTTAAGAGACTGTATTTCCTCCGAATTTTGTTAGTTGTTTCGTTAATAAACTTTTATACAAACCTCGTGGCAGTTTTACCAACAAACCCTAGACAACGTAAAAAAGCCTACATTTTAGTGTGGGATTCGTGTTTTTATTTATACATTGTATATGATATTCTATGTTGTAATAATGACATAATCAATAACGTAGTATAGTAGGCGGAAGATAAAAAAAAAGTTAGTTGTCAATCAGATTTAGACGTGTTTGTTTAGAAGCTGTATTTCCTCCCGATTTTCGCTGTTGTTTCGTTAATAAACTTTTATACAAACCTAGTGGTAGTTTTACAATATACCCTAGCTAGACAACGTAAAAAAATCCTACATTTTAGGGGCTCAACCGGGATAACGAAACAAATCGTCCGAGATAAAGAAACAAATCAACCGGGATAACGAAGTAAATCGTCCGGGATAACGAAGCAAATCGTCCGGGATAACGAAGTAAATCGTCCGGGATCACGAAACAAATTGTCGACGAAGACGAACTAGACGAAGATCTGAACAATGAAGAAGACGAAGTAGAGGAAGATTTGAAGCAAAGATTATATAGTATAAAGATCGGAAACGACACGACTACAGTTTATAAGCGACATCTCTGGGTCAAATGTGAACTAATGTCACTATAGAAGGGATAAAATTCTGGTTCTATGATTATAAGTTTCGAAATCAATATACATGGGAAATGTCATTGATATAAAAAAGTGCCAATCAATTCGTTTGCACAAATATTATTTCACTTCGAACGGCTTTTGCCGTTAGTGTCGTCTCGAAAAAAGTGGAAAAAAGATTAGTTTGTACCCTTCAGTAATGCAGATTACGAACGAGATAGTGAAACTGGATGATCAACTGGTGTTTTATGGATGTATACAGGTAAAGCTATATCTTGGCTTGATCAACACGTCAAACATCTGTTGCTATTTCCACGATACAGGCAGAAATAGTGGCTGATGTGAAGCTGCACGGAAAATGAAATGGTTAAAGTGACTATTCAGGAAAAGTTTTCCGTCAATACGAACAGTGATGGTGGACAACGAAGCTGCAATTGAACTGAGCCAGAAACTGGAATTTCACAGACGCACTAAGTATATTCATATTCAATCCATGTATAAATCTTACAATAATACCCTAATATTTCTGTAATATCTTCTATAAATGCATAATAAAAATATTACACATGAAATACTGAATTTTACTGAAAATTATGGATTTAAAATATGAAAATGAAACATCCTGAAGGGAATACGAATTTCGCATCAATTCTTATTACAGTTTTCTTTATATGATTTCTAATCCAAATTACAGATTTTATATAAAAATTGATCTTCAGTGCCATCTCTGTGTCAAATGTGAACTAAAAAATGTAGTCGTTTTTTAGTACTAAGAATGTAGGGCCGTTTCCTATCTTTCTATACTCTATAATCTATGATTTGAAGGAAGAAGACGAAGTAGTGCTGCAAGGCGAGGTGTACCCTTTCCACTAAAAGACGTAGACGAAGTGAGGAGACCCACGGCGAAGACTTTCAGACGGGAAGCTGGGGCTTGGGTTCCGAACGACCGGTGGAATTGGTATTGGTAGAGTTTTTCAGTATCAAGGTAGGAGATTTAACTTTTTAGACGTACTGACTGAGAGAGGCGGAGTAATTCATCTACATTTGTATTTTTTTGAGTTTGTCAATTGTGTAATTTTGTAAAGAAGTACAGCCACTTAACAAACAACGGTAATAATTTTTTTATATTAATATTATACATATTTATTTTATATAGAGTATTTGAAGCTTTGGATGCAACTCGGAACTGAATCCGAGGCGGATTCTCCGTAGGATGGCCGAGTGTGGGATTCGTGTTTTTATTTATACATTGTATATGATATTCTATGTTGTAATAATGACATAATCAATAACGTAGTAATAGTAGGCGGAAGATAAAAAAAAAAGTTAGTTGTCAATCAGATTTAGACGTGTTTGTTTAGAAGCTGTATTTCCTCCCGATTTTCGCTGTTGTTTCGTTAATAAACTTTTATACAAACCTAGTGGTAGTTTTACAATATACCCTAGCTAGACAACGTAAAAAAATCCTACATAAATTTTTTTAATTATTTCTGTTTCAGATACTGAGAGTGAAAACCTATTAAGTTTTTTAGAATAAAAAGTTTTCTCCTGCATTCCACAAAATCTACAATCGTCAGTTCCTGTGAAGACAATTTAAATCATATGCTTCCCAAGGCGACAATGTCCTGTTATAAAACAAAAGCCACTGAGGAGGCGTAACTTATTCCAACTACCTGCAGTCTTAAAGTTTGGAAAGAAATTTTTGGAATGATTTATTCCCTGCCGATTCATTCAGGCTGCTACTCTTTCAGTTACTTTTCCAAAAACTCTTTCTTATAGGTACATGTGCCTATATCACAGAGGGTTTGTGGGCGAGTGAGTGAGGTTTGTGCTCACTTTCTGGCTAGTGTGTTAGACTCTTCATTTCCTCTGAATCCTGAGTGACCAAGAAGCCTGTCTGAAGAGACCTCGTCATTCTTGACCATTATTAGATTATTATATTAGATTTGAGTCGATGGCATCAAAATGCATACTCCTTGTTCCTGCTATCCAACTACATATTTATTTTCTCCACATCACATAGAGAGAGAACAAAGAGTCCATCAAAGGCATAGTAATATGAATAATCCACAGGTTTTTTGGATATACTTTCTTTTACGAATGTCGTCTGTATATAAACTTAACAGGGATGCAAAACAATGTGAATACTTGATGAGCTGTATTTTGAGCTTTCCTTCGAGCACATTGATCATAACTTATGCATGGGAAACTTAAGAGACAGGGGTGTTTGTTGAAGGATGCAGAGAAAACGGATACGAAGTGTCGAACACAGAGTAATTTGTTGTCTTTGAATTGGAAATGTATCGGGAGAAATATGCCGAATTCAGTGGGAATACAATATGCAGCTAAACTGGTATCCATATCGTTGAGTTGATGCATTTGGTTGTTTTGATTTTGCGTTCGATTTTTTGTCAAATATACCAGTCTTGATTATTTAAGACTTAATGAAAAGGTATCAATCCGAAATTTTAATGTTTAGTTTAGGTTTCATGAATATATGTCAGAAAAACTGCTTCCTTAAGGAAAAACAGGGGTGTTGAAGTTTATTTTTTTATATGGTTTTTTTACTAACTTTGGACAGAAAGGTTAGAATTGAACGAACTGTGATAGGGGGGGGGTTGTATGATGCCGAATACAAACACCTATCAGTTTTTTGAATACTAATAGGGGCGTCACATACAGAATTTCCCCACATTTAAATCAACTCTTACTTTTTTGCTTAACGCAGTATGTTATTCTGGACATAAATAGCGATTCTTTCAAATTTTTCCTTCAAAAATGTATACATTGTTGAAGTAGCTAGGACCAACGGTTTCTGTTAAATACACATTAAAAATTTATAATGCACGCAACTTGTCCTGAAGCGCCAAAGTAACCTACTTACAATAACAAGGACAAAACACTTCAATAATTAAATTTTAATAACAACAACAAAAGACTGATTAATTGACAAAAAACATTAGGTAAGTATTTAGAAGATGTTCGAATTGCTAGTCCTGTGCTTGAATGCACTTTTCAACTCTTTGTATCATTTATTGACATCTGTGAAATATAATAAATTTTAATACACTGTATTTTTTAAACGAATCAGTTTCAGTTTCATATTTTATGGCCTACTATCGCGTTACACAATGCAGTTTTTTCCTTGACACCCTGTGGAAAGTCTATTTCAATACTCACGACACTGTTTTTGATGAAACTGATATATTTGAAATGAAAAAATCAGCTCAATAACGTATTCCTTCTCACCAAATCTCAAAACGTTTCGAATCTTGAAAACGTAGCAAACAGACAATGGCCTGAAAGACTTTTCCAACCCAAATCAACTGAGACAGCGATATCCTGAATATATTCACAACATAAACAAAACAGCGTCCATAATAAAATTCCAAACTCCTGAAAGAATCAACAAAGCAAATATAACGGACCCTGAATTCATCAACTTGTCGCATAATACAAGCATGACCCAAAATTTCTGCACCGAGTGAACTAAAGAATTTCTCCAAGCCTAATCAATATAATTCGAAACTTTCGGTACAGGAATTCGACGCTGAGATGAAATTTGCGGAAAAAGTAATGAAATAGAGTTTAGAAATTACGTTCCTTGAGATAATTGGGTATAGAAACTCAAATTTCTCGCAACTGGCTGCATCATTGAGTTCAAATTATATGTAGTAATCGCTTAGCACCAATGCTATTACAAACATGATTGTTTTTCTAATGAAATTTAAACGAATATTCCTATTCTTCGCGGATATGTCCACATTAAGATTGCTGCAATTATGAAATCCTCACAGTTCAATGCTGAATAACACATTAAATAATCAGTCGGTATTGAAATTGACATGAAAATTGTTTTTCATAGGTCTACGATAAACCGCTCAGGGTTAAATATTCAATTTAACAATTTCCCCGATAAATGTTTTACACCCATTGCTACTTATATTCTGATGCGTGAGTCATTAAATGTTACGAAAACTGATAAATGCATGGCAATGAATTGAAGTAGTCAACTGCTTGTCTTTGCCGAAAGTAGTTGAACATATAACAATAATTATAAATTTTTTATGATGTGTCTTCTGATCTTCGGAATTAATTATTAGAAATTGTTATGGTAGGTATATCTACTATCACAAGGGAATAAAAAGTCTAAAGATTATGATTATATGTTAAATATTATCAGCTAAATAAAAGAGAAAGATATAATCACATGAAATGAATATAAACAATTTTGCATTTTTTCAAACGTGATACTATCATGTGAGAGCAATTGTTTAGGATCTGTTCTGCAAACTCTAGGAAATTATATGCTTCCATACATAGTTTTCAAGTTTTACAAAAATGTTCCGCAAAATAGTGGCAACAATTATTTAAATAAATTATCATATAAATACATTAGGAAAACTAACAGAGAAGTCGTCAGAAGAAATGGAAGAATACATTGCCA
Source organism: Propylea japonica (assembly GCA_013421045.1). NCBI lineage: Eukaryota > Metazoa > Arthropoda > Insecta > Coleoptera > Coccinellidae > Propylea > Propylea japonica. The sequence continues at coordinate 83,560,025 of CM024241.1, forward strand.
TACAAGTTGTTATTTGTTTAAATTGAAATTATAATAAAATGTTGAAATTGAAGACTAAAAAAATATTATATTAAATAATCTTACGTGTTAGTCTGATTAAGAAGCAAACGATTCCTACATCATCAAGCGCACTTGCCTGCTTGAAAGGGAAACTTGGCCAATGATATTAAAACGATACAGTAACCTTACGTGACGCTACTTTCAAATACCACACTTATAGATGCGTCTACTTCGACTGACAAGTCACAAATTCTTCAACTACCAAAATTAGTAGCCTTCGACTAATGACGATAAGTGTGAAGGTCAATCTGGTATGGTAATCTTGTTTTTTTTTTCAATTTTTTCTTGATTACTATCGGTTCGCTGATTCTTGAAAAAAACTCACAAAAAACTGTTCAAGTGAAAAAGCTGCCGTTTTTTGTTAGTCTTTGTAATATATACATAATAAAAAACATAATATTCAAGATATTATTTTGAATCTGAATAATTTGCAAATTTTCACCATTGAAAAATATTTTCAATAATTGTTTTCAATTAAAAAGCTTCTGAATATCATGAATTTCATTGTTAGAATTGTTTTTCTCCAGCATTGTTTCGAATAACGAACGCTTTTATTTTTTACAGATGATTTAGGCATTTTAAAAAAAGCACGGAGTATCCTTATGTTGTGAATTCGATGAGGAATATTCGAATTAACTTAATTTCGGATGAAAACAGTGAAGTACTTTTTCTATTTTCGAGAAATATGAATGTCATTATCAGTTCTCACGACCTAAGGAATCATTTCAATTCCACATCACTCAGCGGTTGATATTTCGGATTAATTTTAGTAATAATTAAAAATTCGAGTACCTTGACCAATTTTCATGGTCAAGTCCTATGCCCAGACAGTAATTTGAATATCTGAGTCACATAATAATTATCATCTGGAACGAACTCACCGCATTTTAATAAAATATCTAGTTAAGTTCCAAATTATATCCATGTTCTCAATTTTTTCTGAGGTCACAACTAGTCCCCAAACAAAACCTTCCCGTACATTCGAGGTGATGCTTATTAAAAATCAGCCCTAGGCATATCAAACTACCAACATTTCAGCATAAAAAAAGCAGTAATTTTTCATAAAATAAATATCAAGGTACCATCGAATTCGAATCTACATCTACACCACCGATTGCGAAAAGGATGACATTTAACTCAAGCCTTAACTCTGGCAGAAGTGTAACCTAGACCCAAATTCACCAAATATCTTCGAATTATTTCGCAACCATCGAACAAGTCCAATTACTGGTTAATTTCTAGACCGGCTTGTATCGAAAACCTTCCAAATTATCATGATTTTCATGGTCGGTGATCAGAGAACTTTGTTATTGTTCTGCTCCAAATAAGTTGGAGAGGCATAGGGAATATGCCAAATGGAGATTGATGACATTAAGCCTTTGGGAGGCCATAAGTTTCCTTCCAGAAAATAACAGAGGTTTGTTTCAAGGAATCCTTTTTATCGCCGAAGAAAAAGTCCTTTGGGAATATGGGAATTACTGAAGTTCAACTAGAATAAGATTTGGGATCGCCCAGACACAAATAGATGCAGTGCGGTAAGTTCTCTGCAGGATACTTAATCAAATAATTCAACTAGGTTCCAGGGCAATGGGGGAAATTCCTGCATATTTGGAAGTCAATAATGGAGGATCCACATCAACTCAGATTCCTTGAGCGATATTCACTCTAGAATAGCCTAAAGCTTACTGTGAAATTAAATTTGAATTCGTGAAAAAATTACAGGTTAGTTAATCATATCTCTAATTCTAATTCAGAACCGAAGAATGAAAAAGCCAATAAATAAGAAATGAATACTGCTACTCGATAAGTTATAAAGATTAGGCGTTAAACTTAATTCTTATCACATATTTTCAATTAAATAAAGGAATGAAAAGAAATGTACATGATGAAAGAGTTTAGTTTTTCAGCAAACATAATTGTTAGGTATGGGGGATCTACATTTTTCATTCAATCCATAATTCAAGTTTAAAATTTCTGGAATCGGAATACATGAAACATCTACATTGAGACAGGTCAGGATAAGCCATACAGAATGTTAGCTATCTGTTACGCATGCAGGCAAATATTGGAACAACTGCTAGTCAAGCTTGGGGAGGTTTTTTATCAAACATTTCGGAATGTATATTCCAGAACTATCATACCGACCTCAGGCAAAATCCATTTATGAGTACAGAAAACCTACGACTGAGAACCTGGAGTTATGTTGAATATTTTCCTATGGAAAATGATCGAAAAAACTAACATCAAAGCGAATACTTCCAATTCACATAAGAGTTATATAAACAATTCCGTTGCAGCTAATTTTCAAATGAGTCACAATAATTACAAGCTTTTCCATCAGATCAAAATCACTCCTGTCTCTGTTTTGACTGTGTATATTCAAAGAGTTTCCGAATTGATATTTCAAAAGGAAATTGTCATTCAACAAAAACGTGATGATGAATTTTAAAATAGAAATGTGTATTTCAATCGGAAATAAAATTTCTCAAACAAAATGAAAAATAATTTCTCGTTTCCTTTGAACTCAAAGAAAATATTTGTATGACGTATTTCTTTTTCACAATCTTGTATTGTAATTAATGAAATAAAGGGATTACTTACTTACTTACTCAAATAAGTCTTTCTTCGATCGAACTGATATTTTTAATATAATTTCTGTATAGAAAATTGAGGTTGAAGATATATTTAAATGGAATGTTACCATAACCACTAACGAAAGCTTAAAACTTTCTTCCTTGCAAATGAAATGATGATAAAAAACTAGACAGTTTCACCTAGAAAAGCAAAGATTTAAGTTGTACACTAATTTTATCCATACATTACTTTCGTCAAGTTTTGTTCAATTTCTTTCTTTCTTGGTAAATTCAAGTCAAAATAGACAGGCAAGTGTGTTGAAATAGAAAATGATCTCTTGAACCCTTGACAATTTCGACATGCTCAAAAAGAAATTAATTTTGCTGTTTTTACAGTTTTGTAGACAATTTTCAATTAATTTCAACCTCCAGATGAAAATTTTTTTCGTTATTTCACATAAAATCCACTGAAGATCACCGTATTAAAATTGAGAAGATAAATTGTATAAAATTGATAGGAGTTTTCACGCTTTCAACTTCAAAAAAATGTGTATATCGAAAAAAAAGTGAATGATTAATTATTCGATAGAAAGAATGTAGCATGTATGGCCGTAAAAATTAATGTACAACTTAAATACTCACCCTGTTCAAAGAAAACCAAAATGAAAAAGAATCATATGAAATATACACTTAGCATAAGATGGACCAGTACTCGGAAGAAAGATTTTACCGTGGGTGAAAGTCAAATACCCTAAACCACAGAGATGGTGAAACAATTGTGTGGAGCAATTTCGGTGTGTGTTGGTATAAATGGACTGAAACCTTTGATCTTTGAATAATTGCACAATGCAGTTCTCGTACGCAGGAATTGTAACTTGCAACACTTCTTTTATCTTCGTTTAAGATCTGGATGCACTGATTCAACTCTTCATCTAACCATCTTCTTAGTTGCGAAAAACACTCGGATATCTGCACTAGAGAAAAACTTGGAACATAATAACTTAAAATGCTGTTGTTCTTTTAACAAGTAGGCTCTGAAAGATGACAACATGGGGTGGGGACGATGTTTTCATTGAACGTTGTAACGTTGAAGGCCTAGACCTATTAAGAGAATTCGAAGCCGATTTGTAGTGATGGTGAGAAATTTAATATTTTGCGATTATGTCTGAAACGATGTAAAATTTGGCAATTATCTCATTAGAATACTAGAATTTTAGGTAAACTCGACCATTTCATTATGGGATGGTGAAAGAGATAGAATGCATATGTCAAATGGTTATTCGGTTGTTGAGAAATATTGGAACTTTTATGATTTTTGGTTTATTGACTATTGGGAATTATTTGAATCATTCATATATGGCCTCATTTTTGAGAAGAATTTTTATGTTTCAAGTATAAATATTCATAAATGAATTATTGGCTAATGGTTGTGGCTTGTTACAAGCACCAGATTTTAGAGTTCGTCAAAGGTAATTTAAGAGTGCAATCTTATGAATTTATGGATATGGAAAAAACACAAAAAACTTTGTCCATCAATTGAAGAAAGTATTCATATTTTTGACTCAAAAACTAAAATCATCATAAACGTCAACCGTCTGTTGATCTCAAAAAATTCTGGCTCCAATAACAAGATCCAGTTTAAAAAAGATGAAATGAATTGTACGACAGCTGATTAATTCAAAACCAGATCAAAGTCATTTATGTTTGTTTTCTGAGAACATTAAAAAATGACAAACAGTTTAACATCTTCTTCAACATGAATAGTGCAGAAACAATTAATCACAACATCGTTGAAAAAATTGAATGATATTTTGTTTGACAAAGACTGAATAAATTTCCATAACAGATGAACGACCCATCTATTGTTCTTATGAATGAGATTTAGATTGAAATAAACCTCCTGTAGCTATCTAGTACTTGGGCTCACAGTTTCATGCCATAATCAAATGCTTTATCTAGTGATTACATTGCAAGAAAAATAATTATCAAAAAGTTTGCAATTCTATGTTTATGTGAACTCTTTTAGGAAGCTGAAAAATAAAAGACAATATTCAACGCACGTTTTACCGTTTCTAATATGCCACACGTCATTTGAATTTTTCCTACACTGAAATCGTGATCATGATACAGATCCCATCAGAGTTCCATATTTCGTAATGGGAAATGAATGGATTTTATCTCTAGATTGAATATTGATGTCACTTGAATAGATGGGACATGATTATGATATGATGGTCAACTTCTGTTTTGTCTCGAGAATATTGCATTCTGATAGGGTCGAAAAACTTTTGATTGTGAAGGTTGTCTTTGTTTGATTTTATGTTTTATGTGGAGTAACTTGGAGCTCTATCGTTTTTTCGAAATGTCAATTTTTTAAATTATTGTTTTATCGAGAAAAAAGGAATCTTTTTCATTTCAAATATCTAGAGCACAGTCGAACAAAAGACTGGTAAAAAGACATTTAAAAGAGATCCCCGATTTATTTCACGAGAAAAATTGGTATTCGCACTATACCAACTGAAACGAAACGTTATAGAGGCAATATAAAGGAGTATCACATCCTAAAAATCTTCTTATTTCGATCTAACAATCGTTTTTGAATTTTTCGTTCAATTCAGTTATGGGGATCGCACTGTATCATAAAATTAGTACCTAATTGAAGCAGAATTCATGCAAAATTGAATACCATGATACCAGTCGATGAATTAAATAAAGCTCCAAAATTAAATAACCGAAAGTAACATAAATATAACCAGAATAACGTCATGTTTGCAGCATCCTAATTTTCTGGACAATTTGGTTTAATCGATCATTTAATTTTGCTATTTATGTAATGTAGTTCTCTTTTAAGCCCTAATCACGAGCTAGTTATACGTGCTGTCAATGAATATGAGGTCATAATTTCAGTTTGTAACTATCGAATGAATTTGTATCCGAATTGAGCCGAATGACTAATTGCTTGTGTTTTCTGATTGATTTTGCTCTGGTGATTTGTCATTTATTGAAGGGTTTTGTGTTGATTATACATGGGATACGAGGAATCAAATGGATTATTTTCTGTTGAATCTCTATATGATGTCGAAACAACATTCGTACATTTGTGAATATTAAATTCGGATATTTGTAAGAGGGTCTAAAATAAGAAACATCGACATCGATGTTTTAGCTAAGGGATAATCGCTTTGATTCTCATCTGCTCAAAGAATTGCATTTTTGATCACTCGAAACGTTGATAAATTTTGTATTGTTCTGACTAGACAACAAATGATTTTTTTTCAATCCCGTCGGTAAAAAATAAAGTGAGAGGCAAATGTTTTTTGATACTTGAAAAAGTGGTTTATGTGTACAGATACTGTTTTGGAGACACATCGGATTCGCAACGACATTTGGTTGAAACACAGTCTAATTGAAATTGAAAGTTGTCAGCACATAGAGATGTTGATTTATTTAACTCTAAAATTTCCTGATGTCATTGCTTTCTTCAATAAATCAATCCAAATTCCTTATTCCTTAATTTTCCTTTATAATTATCAGATAAATTATGGAATCCACATGTATTTTGTTAGATGAAGTAGATAATTTGGCCAATTGTTCTGTTGGAATGGATCGTATATTTGGATTGATTCATTGAAGAAAGAAATGACATCAGGAAATTTAAAAAATCAAAAAATCAACATCTCTATGTGTTGACAACTTTCAATGTCAATTAGACTGCAAATGAAAAATCCACGATTCTGGAGATTTACAAGTTTATCTGAAGAAGGTGTCTGATATAGACACCGAAACGTTACATTACCTTTTTCATTTATTTCCTTTTTTAGTTTTACTGTTAAGCAATAATTTTTTCAAAATCAGTTTGCTCGTGACCATTAAGTGCAAAAATTTTCGCAGGAGCTCATCTTAATTGAATTTTTTTTAATTATTTATGTTTCAGAGACTGGGAGTGAAAACCTAAGCTTTTTGAAAAAGTTTCGACATATTTGTCCAATTAATTTTTACCCAAAGAACCAATTCGAACGAACCAGTTGGGACCAACAGATCGCAGGTCAACTATGAATCAGAATCTAACTAAACCTTATTTCATTTATTTAGTTCAACTCGGTATCTAGTTTCAGAGTTTCACCCAACCGTGACATTTTCTGATTAGTCTGTTTCCAATTTTAGGAATTGCACAAATCGGCCAATTGCAAACAGTACGCCAACTATAATTTCTTCTCGAAAGATTTTTGTAAAAAATTCACTTATTTCAGATACGGGGTATTGCAGTTAGGCCATCGATACATATTATTCGATCTAACAATCGTTTTGAACTTTTTATTCAATTCAGTTATGGGGATCGCACAGTATCATAAAATAGTACAAAATTGAAGCAGAATTAATCCAAAATTGAATACCATAATACCAGTCGATGAATTCAATAAAGCTCCAAAATTAAATAACCGAAAGTAACATAAATATTACCAGAATAACGTCATGTTTGCAGCATCCTAATTTTCTGCACAATTGGTTTAATCGATCATTTAATTTTGTGATTTATGTAATGTAGTGCTCTTTCAAGCCCTAATCACGAGCAAGTAATACGTGCTGTCAATGAATATGAGGTCACAATTTCTATTTGTAACTATCGAATGAATTCTAATCCGAATTGGACCGAATGACTAATTGGTTGTATTTTCTGATTGATTCTGTTCTGGTGATTTGTCATTCATTGGAGGGTTTTGTGTTGATTATACATGGGATGATTAGGGAATCGAATGGATTATTTTGTGTTGAATCTTCATGTATCGAAACCAAATTCGTACATTAGTGAATATTAAATTCGTATATTTGTAGGGTCTTGAATGAGAAACATCAATTGATATCAGGAAATGTATGGAAGTGCAGTCAATGGACATTTTCAATACTTCTCAGGGCACGTTATATCGAACTCTGACACAAAGGCTCAAACAATAGCATCTTCGAGCACTCAAAACGCTTATTGATTTATTGACTTTTGTTTATTCCTTACACCGAATGATTTCTTTTCGATCCGTTGGAAAAATGAAGTGGGAGGCAAATGTTTTTTTTGAAACTTGAAGAAGCGGTTTATATGCGTTCAGGGTGGTTGAAACACATGTAGAATCTGTAGATCTTTATGAGGAATATCTCGAGGAACACTAAAGTAATTCCACATAATTTTATATCGATTGAAATATAATCTGGGAGGATACTACATTTCTAAAAAACTTCATAGGTTTTTACTCCCAGTCTCGAAACAAAAATAATTTGAAAAAATTAATTGAGATGAAGTGCTCCTGAGAAAATCTTTGCACTAATTTGTCAGGAGAAATTGGTTTGAAAAATGATTACCTAACAGTAAAACTAAAGAAGGAAATAAATGAAGAGGATAATGTTACGTTTTGGTGTCTAAATCAGACACCGTTTTTCTTTTGCAGTCTAATTGACATTGAAAGTTGTCAGTACATAGAGATGTTGATTTATTTAATTCTGGAATTTCCTGATGTCATTGCTTCAATAAATCAATCCAAATACCTTATCCCTTAATTTTCCTCTTATAATTATCAGAAAAATGAAGAATCCACATGTATATTGTTAGATGAAGTAGATAATTTGGCCAATTGTTCTTTTTGAATAGATCATCTTGGATTGATTCATAGAAGAAAGAAACGGCATCAGGAATTTTCAAAATTAAATAAATCAACATCTCTATGTGTTCACAACTTTCAATGTCAATTAGACTGCAAATGAAAAAACACACAATTCTGAAGATTTAACAAGTTTGTCTGGAGAAGGTGTCTGATATAGACACCGAAACGTTACATTATCCTCTTCATTATTTCCTTTCTTAGTTTCACTGTTAGGGAACAATTTTTTCAAATCTAATTTGCTCCTGACCAATAAGTTCAAAGATTTTTGCAGAGCACTTCATCTTAATAAATTTTTTTTTATTATTTCTGTTTCAGAGACTGGGAGTGAAAACCTATAAAATTTTTTGGAAATAGTTTTCGACATATTTTATCCAATTAATTTTCACCCAAAGAACCAATTCGAACAAACCAATTGGGACCAACAGATCGTAGGTCAACTATGAATCAGAATCTCACCAACCCTATTCCATTTATTTCGTTTAACTCGGTATCTAGTTTCAGAGTTCCAACCAACCGTGACATTTTCTGATTAGTCGTGTTTCCAATTTTAGGAATTGCACAAATCGGCCAATTGCAACCAATACGCCAACTATTAATTTCTTCATTTGTGTACACTCAGCCAACTGCTGGTCAATTTTCCGCCAATATCTCTGGGTTAATTCGAACTCCAGTCCATTGAATCAACGTCTGTAGTTCAGATTACATATTAGCTGTTGAAATATACTGGGTGCGTCAGGGTTAATGAAAAATCCCGAAGAGCAAGCATTGAAGTTGTACACCTATTTCAACCAACACTATACTTCTGTTAAGTTTTGTTCATTTTTCTTTTTTCCCGATGAATGCAGTAAAATAGGCAGGCAAGTTTTTTGAAATGAAACTTTCCTTCTCTTGAAACTTCGACAATTTTGACATTTTTTTTTCAGTTTTGTAGACAAGTTATTTCAACCTCGAGATGACAAAGTTATTTGATATTCAAAATAAAATCCACTAATTAATTCGAACTTCAATCCATTGAATCAACGTCTGTAGTTCAGATTCCATATTTGCTGTTAAAATATACTGGGTGCGTCAGGGTTAATGAAAAAATCCCGAACATTAGTTATGAATCATAAAAAAACGGAAAATTTCGATTGAAATAGGTTCAGAAATAAATTAGTTTTTTTTTCAAGAATTCATCCAAAACACATAACAAAAAAGTTTAGGCCAGATAATATTCATTTTATTCCAACTGAATCTGAGCAAAATATAAATGAGAGAATACTTCATGAGATCGCAGATGGAAAAAAGGATTAAAATGGTAATAATCACAGAACAACAATGTTTTCGGAAAGTAGGCAACTATTTTGTTCGTAATATTTCGGTATTTTTTCAATTGTTTTTCTTTCATAATCAACTGTTTTCTAGATAATATATAATGAACCCTCCACTAGAATTTTCATACGGAGTACCTACGAAAAACTGGTTCTTCAATATAACACAGAAATTAAAGAAATAACGAGCGTAAATTGCTGTGATTTCATATTAAACCAGATTCTAAGTTGTAGTTGAATAATAATGTGTGATGCCCCACAAACCAAACCACAGACTTCATGTTTTGTGTTAACCCTTCCACAAAGTCAGTGAACACGAAGGTACCAAATCCAAAACAAACTTTTGTAATTAATATATAGGTATTTACAACAATCTGTTCCGTACGAATTATCTTAAATAAACCCATCCCTTCTTGTTTGGAACTCAACTAAGTTCGTTATGACATCAAACAGTTGACAAAAAGCATCTAACTTCTAGCTAAGAGATAGATGACAGCGTTTCTGTTATGCATTTTCTGATTTCTAACAGTAAGAGTTTTCTACCAATTAAATTATATGCTCTCATGAATTGAAGAATTTGTCCAAAAATAAATACAGTGGGTATTTCCAGAAAAATCATTTTAGAAAAAATGAACCCTCAAAAAATTATAGCGTTCATCAGTTTTCTGTTTTATAGTCAGGTTATCGCGATAAAAATATTGAAATCAAAAACAAAACGCGAGTATAAAAATCACATTTTCAATATTCAATTTAAAATGCTCTGAAGACCTCATCGGTCGCAGTGTAGAAAAAGTAGTCACTATACACAAATAGACCAGAATTATATCTAATCTATAATGCAAAATCTCCAGCTTTTTTCATGTAATTCTTCGCACAAAATCTGACGAAGAACTAGGTATGACCTTTCATAAGTAAAGCATTGAAATCAATCTGATCATATGAAATCATTCTTTCGATTAATTAACATGATGAAAAGTTCCAGAAGAATGATTTTCCAAAGATATATAGATATCGTTTGTTATTTTATGACTAGATACAATTACGACTTATTCAATCTATTTGCTTTGAAATTAACTCGAGTGATTAATCAAATATACACCTGATTTTATCGTTTTATAGGTAACAAATGTCAACTCTATCAAGACATGGCAGGTACAAGAAATATATCATATTATGTTCAATTTGTACATTAAATAATAATGTACATATTTCATAGTTTGTGTTGACATTTTTCGTGACTCAGATATGCGGAGAGCTGACATGAAGAAATTAAGATGAATATATTATTCATTCTTGATAGTTTGTTTTCTCAATGATTATTTTCTATGGATACATGAATAAAATGTGCGGAAAATTTCCTAAGTTTGTCTTCCGACATTCAAGGAAATTTTCGGTGCATTGTCCCAGTTAAAAATATAGGAAATGGTGCCCAACCCAATTAGGTGTCTGTAGAGTTTCTTGCATATCAGAGAACATGTTCGATCCTTTGGTCAGAAAACAGTTTTATCTAAAGGGTTTTCCACTAAAAGAAGTTATTTTGAATAGCCCCCTATTTCGGTAGATGTCACGTGTGAAGCTATCATTTTTTGACATTTGGCAAGTAGAAACTACGCCATTAATAAAAATGGAACGATACACGCTTCAAGAACGCATTGAATTTAACTAAAACCAATATAAAAATGGTGTGAAAATTTGTCAGAGCCGGTTCGTAAAACTCGAAGATTTCTGGGTTGTCGTGAAGCACCTTGTCGGACCGCAATGAAAAATTGGTGAAAAAATTCGAGCTGTTGGAACAAGTTAGTGATGTGAAGGATAAAACCCGTGCTCGTCGCTCAAGAACAGCCGAGAATATTGTTGCTGCAGCCGAAAGTGTTGAAGAAAACCCAGGTTTGCCCATTCCTCGTCGTTCTTTGGAATTAGGCATTCCACAAATGTTTTTATGGCCGAAATTGGATAGTATTGATCAAGACAACGTTTACTTTTAACAAGGCACGCAACGAAACCATCGATTTTTTGCGGGAAAAATTTTCGGACTGTGTCATCTCTCGAAGAGGTGATCACAATTGGCTACGGAGATCTTGATTTTTAACACCTTGCGTCTTGTTCGGCGAAAGAGAAGGTCTACGCCAATAAAGCAGCGACGATTCAAGACCTCAAATATGGAATTCGTGGGGCTATCGAATACATAGAGGAGCCACTTTGCGATTTGGTCGTGGAAATTTTCATTAAAAGGATATGGTCCTGTAAGCGTGGTCGTGGTGGTCATTGCCTGATGTTATTTTCCACTATTAACGGCATAGCATCTCCTTCATAATGAGCATTTATATTAAAAAATTGAATTTTTCTTTGAATATCAAAATAACACCTCTTATTGGAAAACCCTGCATATATATTGCATGTATTCATGAAAACATGATAGGATATTTCCGCTGAAAAAGCACCGAAAATGACTAAAAACATTATGTATTTTGGATAATGCTAACTCCGAATTATATAAAGCTCTACTTCCATTTGATTCACTGCCCTACAGTTCATGCAGTTTGTTATCGAAATGATATATACGAATAATATACGATAATATCTACGAATATTATGGAAAATAACAAACGATAACAGAAATCGATAACCCAATTAGCGAATTTTGTGTTATTTTTCTAGTGCCTCTCTGATTTACCGGGGTCTAGTTTCATTTCCACTGCAATAATATTGGTGCAAATCAGGTCACGTTTTCAATATTTTTTTTCGTTGTGACAGAATTTGATCGAAATCATTTTCATGGCTCTTCTGTAATTTTCCACCCGGAAAAATTAAACGAGGAGTGTACCACATAATGAGACTTTTTTATTGAAGTTTTCGGGATACCACTACAATTATAAATAATTTTTGGAGGCGAAAGAAATTAATTCGATATAAAAAACATATCTTTTCAGGCTAACGTTCGTTGTCTGTATTTTCAACTCAACTCTCGATGCAAGCGTATCCAGAAAGAAAACAGATAAAAAGTTGGTGGAACCTGATCATAAATGAACAAGAAAATGCTTTCAATCAATGGCAATCGAATATCTGAGGAAACTTGATACCGAACCTACCAATTCGCTCTATAATTGTTATATGCGATTGATTACGAAGTTTTCAATCGGAAAGATGAAATAAAAGGAACGACGTTGGATTATTTGTTGGGATTGTCGAATTCTAAGAACATTCGTTTCGTTCCTTTTGATTTCTCGTAGATACGGGGTGGAAGAAAACTTTTATTATCAATGAAAATGAATTTTTTTCAACAGATCTGATATCACTGTAATCATACTGGAAAAGAGAGTTTCTTCAATTGAGGTTTTCTCATTGAACTCTTGTATCTAACGTAGTGCGTAGAAACCTCAGAGTAAGAAGTTTCTTACTCTGAGGTAGAAACGTATATGGTGCTAATACTCTTCAAATATTATTATATAATATAATATTATTGGTTATTTATCAAATATGCATCTTTCAGCTCGAATTTTTAAATGTTTGAAATCTGGTTTTTACGCTTTAAGACACCAGTCTACCTATATCTGTGATTTCTACAGCATTGTTGTAACTAGAAATACAAACAACAAATATCAAATTTCACAAAATCATATATACGCCAGCATTAGCTACCTACCGAATGAAACTATATTTCTTGAGATGGATTATTCAATTTATTTTGTGCCATACGTGGTGTCTCATTTGAAAGTGTATACCTACCTTCAATAAATCAACAAGTCAAAATTTCTGAAAACACTCAAACAGGTTGAATTTTGAAGACATTTGGGATATAAAGCTTGTTTCTATTACCAAATCCATGGAGGGGGATGCAACCCCATCAGGAATTCGAATAGGGAAAGGCACAGTTTTGTAACACAAATCTATGCATGAATTCAAATTTGTATGAACCTGCAGTTTGTATTTTATAAACTGAATATTCACAAAATTACAGCTTGTTTTTTTAGAATTTTGTTAGCGATCAAACTGAATAAAGCATTAATAGATCACAAACTGCAGGTTCATATACAAATTTAAATCCGGGCATCATTTTAGCTACAAAACAACCCATTTTCTCTATTCAAATTTCTGATGGGGTTACAACCCTGTTATGGGGGTTGCTAGTAGAAACAAGCTTTGTAACCCAGATCATGTCGCCCTGTAATAAAAAATGGACCTGTCTGAGTATTTTCACAAATTCTGATTCATTGTTGAGTTATTAAGGGCGGTCATTTTTAAATGAGAGACTATATTTATATATAATTTGTCGAAAACATTGTCGATTAATATTTCTGAAAAACTCTTACTTCCAGTCTCTGAAACAGAAATAATTAAAAACATTTTAATTAAGATGAAGTGCTCCTGCGAAAATCTTTGCACTTCTTTGCCAGGATCAAATTGGTTTTGAAAAAATTGTTGCCTAACAGTAAAACTAACAGTCTAATTGATATTGAAACAATTAGACTACAAATGAAAGAATACACAATTCCGAAGATTTTACAAGGTTGTCTGAAAAAGGAGTCTGATATAGACACCGAAACGTTACATTATTCTTTTCATTTATTTCCTTTTTCAGTTTTACTGTTAGGTAACAATTCTCTCAAAACCAATTTGCTCCTGACAAATTAGTGCAAAGATTTTCGCAGGAGCACTTGATCTTAATTTAAATTTTTTTAATTATTTCTGTTTCGGAGACTGGAGGTATACCCCTAAAACGATTTTTAGAAATGCAGAATCCTCCCAGATTATATTTCAATCGACATCTGAAAGAAAGGTATGGGCCTTTTTCTATCACTAGTTTCGGAAAATCGGAGGAATTGTAAAAGAAATTGTAAATTAAGTTTGTTGATTAGGTAAAACTTTAGTGAATGATTTTTTTTGTGGTTCTTTGTTGGAAATTTTAAAATTATGTCCAATTCTAATGAATAAACCGATACTTTTCCAAAAAAATATTTTAGCGAGTGAACCAATGTTGTTAATGATAACCAAATATGCACCACTTGTATCGAAGTATTATTTATTGAAATCTATCGTGATTCACTGAAATATGTAGCAAGTAATATACATTTCGATCGAACAATTGTAGCTTATGCAAATCGTTCCTAACCGGAAATAATGCATGTATTATTCCCGATATTTTGCAGCTTTCGAATTGTTTGAATGAAATGATATAATTTACTGAAACAAGAGTGATTTTGACATTATCCTCATTATTTGTCAGGCATGATGATTACGTTGTGGATAGACGTCATCATTAACTTCTTCAACAGGGGACATTTTCTTCCGTGCAACTTTTTCTGATGGAATTATGCTTTCATCTTTACCTTCGTATCAACAGTGGACAAAGAAGAAAGTGAGATCTTCATTTATTCGTATTTCATGAAAATAGGTAGATTTGTTTTTGTATGGTATCTCCGAACGAAATTTTGGGCGAGAATTCGGAAAAACCTCGAAATTTATAGAACCAAACTTCTTCACTTGTTTTAGCAAAAATAGTTTTATGTGTTACAATTTCTGTAGAGCAAAATGATGCTATAATATTTCAGAATCGCATAGTTTTCAAGGTTGAAATTCATTTTTGTTTGCTTGTACTGTACAGAAAACTGTTTTGTCAAACAATTTTTTTCAAAGCGAAAATGACTAATATTAAATCACGGAACAAGTAGGGAAAATAGTTTCGTAGAATAGACAAAATGTCGAGTCTAGAAAAAACTATTTTCGATCGTGTTGTGTACAATATTTTTTCGGCAAACGTTCAAAATAACACTGTTTTCCATATATCGATTGATTGGACAACTTTCAATGTCAATTAGACAGCAAATGAAAAAACAGACAATTCCGAAAATTTTACAAGTTTGTCTGAAGAAGGTGTCTAATACAGACACCGAAACGTTACAATATCCCTTTCATTTATTTCATTTTTCAGTTTTACTATTAGGCAACAAATTTTTCAATACCAATTTGCCCCTGACAAATAAGTGCAAAGATTTTCGCAGGAGCATTTCATTTTAATTAAAATTTTTTAATTATTTCTGTTTCAGAGACTGGAAGTGAAAACCTGAAAAGTTTTTTAGAAACTGTCTTCCATATTTTACTATTCACACTATTGACATCTAATTACATAATATGAACTGTCAGCCGTTATTTCGTTGCTATGGCAATGATTAAGTGCAAATTGATTCTTCCCGACTCTGGGAAGTACGTACTTTCCGGACTAGACCAGAAAATGCTACTTCCACAAACAAATAACATCCGGAAAGTGCGTATATTCCAGATGGTTGCCGAAGAATGATATTTATGAAAATTATCGATTCATTTCCGTAACAATTCAGTGAATACGAAATAAGTGCGTATAATACTTATGCAGAAGGCCCATTCTCATACTTATTCACTTGAATTTTTGAATTTGAACTCATTAAACCATATCAATATCTCCTGAAATTGTTTCAGGAATAACTGTTTCGGTATGCTGAATCTGATATATCTCTCAATCGATACATGTAGATCATTGAATTATGTCATTCGATATGTATTTGTGTGATTATGTATAGATTTCTTGCACATTTGGCTTTCAAGAAAGTCATTTTGGAAAAAATAGAAAAATTATTATTTTTCTGCATTGCTTGTGGCAGTTTTGCTAATTTGCGATATGATTTCACTTTCTGTAGTTATTGTTGCTGATTCATTTCTATTATCTGTATGTAGTAATGTATGGTGTTCTGTTCAAAAGTGCTTCTGCCAAAACAAAAAATTTTATTTTTATTTGGACTCTTTACTGATTTCATATATTTATCACTTCGCGTTAATATATGGAAAAGTCGTGACCTTGACACAAATAATGACTTACTTTTTCAAAAGAGAAAGGATAATGCAAACAACGATATCCACCGAAAAGGATATAGTTCTTCCAATCCTAATTGGTGATCTCAATCGATGCACGTCCTTACTCTTAGTGACACACATATAAAATTCATATCAACTTCCTTGTTTGATATGTAACATACTAACATAGTTGCTCCGTGCATCTCATTCAGTAGAACATTCTTGAAAGATTGACATCTAATCAAAGATAGTATGATGAAGCTCTCTCTTTTCCTGGTTCCATTTCGAAAACAAATTAATCCTTTCAAAAATAAACACTGAATGACATAACACTGTCAGTTATTTCGTCTGGAGGAACAACACAGTTATCAAATTGAATTAATGAATGCCTCATTAAATATTCAAAATTAATTAAACATTATTCAACTGGCAATATTCGAAAGGCTACTTTCTGGCATAATTACCATGTAAACAGCTTTTATTAAACATAATTAACTAGATCAATCTAGTCGTCACCTTCGTATCGAAATTGCGTAAAGTTTCAGATAGTTTCGAACAAAAATGATCCAATAGAAGCTAAGGAAGTAGGTTCAACGTTATATCAACACTCTTCGATTGGAACTGACCGATGTCTTGGAATGTTCGAAGTAAAAGTAAAAGTAGATCAACCAAAATTTCACTTGACCGGTACCTGTTCGAGTGTTACCGACTTAGCACGTTTGAGGTTATGTCCGATAGGCGTGAACCGATCCTCGAATCATCTGTGATGACTGATGAGCCTACAGGAAAAAGGAAGAAGAAGAAGAAAATCCACTTACGTCTTAAAAAAAATTGAGTAACAAATGCACACGCTTCGACCACGACGAAAGGACTGGAGATCGAAGTTGGCTGGGAGATTTCTAATAGAATTCGACGGTTCTCCCACTTTTGCAGAACCCACCACCAGACCCATTGGAGTTAACAAGAAGTGAAATGGTTCAGTGGTCGTATCCATGGCATATCCTATCCTTACAAGATTGGTCTCTTTAGGATATTTACATCGCAATTACGGCATAATTTTTTAACCATGTCCGGTTATCATTTTTTTATGATCTCTTTAATATGTAACTTTTTCTGTGCAAGAGCGTTGCGATTTTGGGTTAATTTGGTCGTTCGTTTGATTCAATGGTTCAGTGAAAAAAATTGAATCACTAGTTGGGTTTTTTTGTGCATTTCACTGCGATACTTGAATGTACAGGCTATTTTAGGGCAACATAATTAGGACTGATTATTTCGTGACTAACTTGTTGCGTTTTAATTTAAGGGAAAATTCAAGATGATACTGAATTGAACTTAGGGGCTTACTTTTGCTTCTATGCATCCATGTACACTGGGTTGTTACTTGAGAGTTAAAAATTAAATCAAATTCATTAAACAGGCATTTCAGTGATTTCAAGAAAAAATCATTTCAGAACCCTCAAAAAGTCATAGCGATCATCTGCTTTTTGTTTCGTAGTCAAGTTTTATTATTATTTTTGAAATTATCATATTTTTTGAAGTGTCACTATTTGCATAAATATCCCAATTAAAAATGAAAGCTTTAAATTGTGAGAAATTCATTATTTTTTTTTCATTTATGGTAAAAAATTTGTGGTGCCCAAGATATTCAAAACAAACAATAAACAGAAAATAAACATAAACAACAACTTGAAACATAATGAAACAACTCGTAAATCATTTCAAATTTAAATCAACGTGAAAAATTTTTGAGAAAAAAATTATTATTCTTTCGAGGAATGATTTTGCGTAAGATGATGAAAACTGTATTAACATATTTCTTTTCTACTTATAAATCGTTAAGGAAAAAAACATTTGAGGGGGCAATTTAATAAAAGATATATGGGCGTAATTTTTTTAGGGTTGTATTTAGAAATGAAAATTTGAACTATGAAGGCTATTAAAGCTTTTGATACCATTTGAAATATTTTTTTTTATCATTCTACCTAATATGATTATTTGCAGTGAGGAACAGCTTGTCCAATATTAAAAAAATATATATTCGGACTCCATTTATACCCTGAAAGAAAGAATGATATAGAGATTTGAGAACAAACGACCAGACCAATTAATTATGACCTCGGATTTTTCATCAGCTAATCCACTGTTGGCTCAAAGTTGGAATTTATGATTTTCCTACAGATATGAACTATTTGTGGAAACTGATACTTTGTTCTTTACTCATATAGGTACACATTCCTATGAGAACAGTCATATCATGTTGTTGCTTTGTCTCCTTCAAAGTAAAGATAATTAGGCTCCGAATACCCTTTCCAATTCAAGTCGAAATGAAATACTTCTTCATCAGAAAAACTACCCTTTGCACTTTTTCCATCCCGTAATTACCCAATGCAACATGGGGAGTAATTCTGCTGTCCTGATGCTAAAAGAATACAAAGTTGCCATAGCTTGTCAAATTTGTATGGAAGCTATGTTTGTTTTTCATTTCTCGATGCGAAAGAAAGAAAAATCGAGTCTTTTACTTGCTATCCTCAGATATATGAAAATTTTATATGGCACGTGGATACAAACATGAAAAAGTTATGAAAACCTACAAGCTTTTCTTTACTGGTAATTTATTCATGAAACCTCAGATCTTAATTATGAAGCCACTTTGGGATTTTCATGAGTATGTTTGGATAGCAAAAGGAACGAAAAACCTCTTATTTTTTCTCAATCTCAAAAATTACCGACAGTTCCTGCTAATAAACTGATATTTTCGTTTATTTCCCTAGGTTGGCAGGATCAACTTTGTAAATTGAAACCGTTTAGTGAGAGGAGTACAGTGCATCCCAAATTTCCAAATTCGCTGTCCCACAAGGTATTTCGGTTACCATTTGAGATATAAAACTAAATAACATCAATCAATGTAACTGGGTTTATGAAACCCATCTTTTTAGAGTGCCCAAAATTTAATCGCAACGGCGCATTCGCCATTTTGTGAAAATGTCTAAATTGAAGATATAAAACTGATTCCAATCGTCCTCCCATTTGATGAAATATTCGTATTTGTGAGTTATGAAAAAAATATACTTCCATTATTGACAAATATGTTTGCATTCGTTCAATGATATAAGGGAAACTTATCGCTAACGAAATGAACAAGGAAACATTGAATTCTATACATTTCACGCAAAACTATTATTTTTCCAAAGTTTTGTGGAATTGTTTCACGAAAGGACCCGCATATTTGTATGAGAATTGGCTCCCGGTGGATTGGCTGAAAATTTGATATGATGTTCTACTAATCCTTTTGATCAGATGTCTCCACAGTCACGAAGCTAAAAAATGCATACTTCTAGAGTTTTTAGCGACTTTTGTATCCATTATGGCTTACATATTACCGTTCACACAGAATGTTTGAAAATATTTCGTAATTATTGAAAGCAGATTCTGTCAATTGGAAATATTTTCAAATATTTCTGTGTGAACGGTAATACGTAAGCTATAATGGATACACAAAATCGGTAAAAACTCCTAGAAATATGCATTTTCAGCTTCGTGACTGTGGAGACATTGATCAGAAGGAGTAGTAAAACATCATACCAAATTTTCAGCCAAATCTACCGGGAGCCAATTCCCATACAAAATGTGCGGGGTCCTTTAGATGAAAATTTTCACAATATAGGGGCAGAAATGATTGTTATTTTCCCAGAAGAAAGTCGAAGTGGAGCCACAGAGTCTGTCGCATGAACGAATGGAAAATTTCAAGTGATTCTGCACTTGAATCCTTTTTGCAGAATGTTGTGATTTTGTAAAAATATATTTCAACCTTTACAAGAGTGTGTGATGGTTGAATTTTGATTCAAGTCAGTGTTCTAGTCAAGCAGTAGTTGACGAAATGCAAAAATAGTTATTTTTCTGTGACGGGAAAAAAATTTGACATTCAATATCTCTTGACAGGTCACAAAATATAACTTTTGAAGAAATTACTTTTTTCCTATCAAGAAAAAGAGTGTCCAAATATCCGTGAAAGAAGTATGTACTCACTTTTTTTCTGGGCAAAAAATAATTTCGTGAAAAGTTATATTTCTTCACTTTAAATGGTTTTTTCTGCCACAGAAAAAAATAATAAAAACTATTCATTACACAAGGGAAAGAGTAATGGATTTTAGCTGAAGAGGTAATCTCTAATAATTTTCCTGTGTATAATACGACGATTTAATAGTGAAAGAAAATATAACTTTTTAGGAAATTACTTTTTTTCCAATAAAGTGAGTGTCTATACTCCGTTCACGAAAGGTTGAGCACATAGTAGGCGTTCCTTTATTATCTGAAGTTGGCAGTATTTGCTGTCATAACGAAAAATAAATTCAATGTTGCCGAATGTACCCAGCCTCGCCCGACGAGCTTGCAAGTTATCACACGACTCTATGCAATATTGACAACATTGCGTATCAATCTGACAAGAAAATGAACATCATAACCTTAAATTTCAATATATGTACACAGTGGAATATGTCAAATTATCATGGCCAACCGACGGCTCAACCTTTCGTGAACGGACTATAAATATTCGTGAAGAAAGTAATTTCGTTAAAAGTTATATTTTTTTCACTATTGAATGATCTTTTCTTTGTCATAGAAAAAAATAATAACTATTCATTATACAAGGGAAAAATGAATTTTAGCTCGAGAGATAAAATCTAATATTTTCCCGTGTATAATACACTATTTTTCCTGTGACAGAAAAAAACGACCATTTAATAGTAAAAGAAATATAACTTTTCACGAAATTACTTTTTTCCTCGGGAAAAAGTAAGTACTTTTTTCCCGGATACATAGACACTCACTTTTTGACAGGAAAAAAGCAATTTCGTAAAAAGTTATTTTTGTGAACTGACAGGAGATAAAATGTCAATTTTTTCCCGTCACAGAAAAAAATTATTTGTTATAATACATGTGTAAAAAATACTTTTCAAAATTCCCAACAGCATCTTATCGAAACACATGAGTTTCAACAGAATCTAAACTAATCACAATCTATGGTTTTCACACAGCACAGAATCGGGAATCGTCAACCATGCACCAAAATTGAGTTAGTGTTTCATTAATTTTCTAATCAACCACTTCTCACATTTCGCTTTTGTCTGTTCAACATACCTATCTTATCCAGTTCAGGTCATATTATCGACAGGATAGGGTTGATTTCGCTCTAGTCTGTCTGGGTCTGGGACGCTTTTAGCTTATCGCGTCGTTCCCGCTTCACAGCTATGTTAGAAAGGGATTTGGGAGGCACATTCAGGATGTCGATGGTCTTATCTCTGTGTAGGAGGTATTATGGTCCTGCTGCGGGATTTAGCAGTGTTGAAACTGAAAGAGTCGTTTACGAAGTGTCATTTGGTCATTTTTATAAGGTCCTTACGAGTCCTTCCGCTACGCACAAATTCAGGCTTTTTTGATTTTCTTGAGAATAGTAGAATAAGGTTATCATCTATAATTTTTCTCCATTTCAAAAATATGCTAATATTTTCTGCAACACAACTGGGATTATTTTGGACTTTCTCAAAAATATTAACCTACAGCTGCTAGTGCTCTACATGAACGCTCATATGCTTTTCGTACTTTGGTTCTGCATTTGTTGGCAATATATCTAATGAAGCAGTTTTCATTCCTTCAACTAAATCTAAGGGAGTCCAAGGAATCAAAATTTCATCTTCTCTTACCGAGAGCATCAGCAATTAAATTTATAAGCTCAAGTTTGACGATTTAACCTAACTACGATTTCATACTAAACCAAGCAATTTTAGGACGAAAAGTAAATTCTCAGAATTGAATGATATCTGCCAAATTTGAAATGTTGTGCTGATGAAAGTACAGGGTTATCCATTTTGCGGTTTCAAAAGTAAACGTAAATAAAACACATAAAAAATATTTTTTATCATGATATTTCTTTTTATTATGAAGTTTGAACGTTGACATTTGTGTGAAACACTACATCATTTAAATGACAACCACCCGAATTGTTGCAAGCATCGATTCTTTTGAGGTAATTTTCGACCACCTTTTGACACATATTGGGCGATATCTCAGCCATAACTTGACGAATATTGGTTTTTAACTACTCAAGAGTTGAAGGTTTATCTGCATAAACACGGTCTTTCGCGTAGCCCCACAAAAAAAAGTCAAGCAGTGTCAAATCGCATGATCTTGGTGGCCAGTTGATATCGCCGTCCACCGCCGGTTGTTCAAGCACCCATTCGACGTATCCACGATGTGATGTGAATGGTCGGCTGGCTTCATGTTGTGTGAGCTGGATTTTATTTGGTTGTAGGTGTAGATCTTAATGCAAAATACGCCATAATGTGCCGTAAGACAGTCCTAATTCCTGAGAATGACGAGAAATCGACAGATTCGGGTCTTCGGCAACACTTTCACTTACAGTAGCGATATTTTCAGTGGTACGAGCAAAACGATGATGCACAGGGCTTACAATATCTGTAACCAATCCAGTCTCTTCAAATTTCTTCACAATTTTACCAATTGCTTGAGTAGTTGGACGATTATGTAAACCAAAATCTGCTCTTAAAGCACGATATGTGGCTGTGGCAGAATCGCCATTTTTGTATTAGGTTTTTACAATTTTCATGCGTTGTGCGATAGTGTAGCGATCCATTTTCGTAAATGTCAGACTTTCAACTAAACAAAATGATTTTTTTTAAAAAACTTCGTTTGAAAGATATCGAATTCCAGCCGTATACTTTTGAAACCGCGAAATGGATAACCCGTTACTTTTATCTCGAAAGAAAAGATACATTCCTGGGCTTTGTGTTGCTTAGTCAAGGGGTATCTATGAAATATTCTTCGAAAAACTATTTCCATCAACTTTGTCTCCTTTAACAATTTCTTTGGATAGCTATAACCTCAAGAATTTCAGAGATATTCTCAAGAAAATGTAAGAAAAACCCCAACTGATGGAAGTAGCCCAAATATTATCTCAATAAATATTTTATCTATATCATCAAGTATTTCAAGTCAAAAATTGACTAATTACTCCGTTTTTGAATTTCAAGGATACTCATAAGTAAATGACTAAAGCAATTGAATACAATATTGAAGAACTACAACCTATAACAAGTCAAATCTAACCAATACAAACGATAATCAAAGTAATTTATTTGTTAAGGGGTTATCTGAAAAGATAAGACGAATGGGAAATATTCAAGATTCAAAAAACTCTACAGGCTTATCTAAATGAAGTGAAACCTGATTATAAGAAATCAACTAGCCAAAAATTGCATAAAAGAATTGAAGGATTTTCCAATAAGAGGTGTTATTTTGATATTCAAAGAAAAATGCCGTTTTTCAATAAAAATGAGCGGATGTTTATTTCATCATAAAGAACAAGCTATGCCGTTAATAGTAGAAAATAACATCAGACAAATGACCACCACGAACACGCTTTAGGACCATAGCCTTTTAATGAAATTTTTCATAACCAAATCACAAAGTGGCTGCCCTATGTCCTCGATAGCCTCGCAACTTGCATCTTTGAGGTCTTGAACCGACGCTGGGCTATTGGCGTAGACCTTCTCTTTCACGTGGCTCCAAAGGAAGAAGTTGCATGGTATTGAATCACGAGATCTCGGTGGCCAATTGTGATCAGCTCTTCGAGAGATAACATGGTCCGGAAACTTTTCCCGCAAAAGATCAATGTTTTCGTTGCTTGTGTGGCATGTAGTGCCGCCTTGTTGAAAGTTAACGTTGTCCAGATCAATACTATCCAACTTAGGCCATCAAAAATCATTAATCATCTCCCGATAGCGCAATTCATTCACCGTAAC
Source organism: Propylea japonica (assembly GCA_013421045.1). Lineage (NCBI taxonomy): Eukaryota > Metazoa > Arthropoda > Insecta > Coleoptera > Coccinellidae > Propylea > Propylea japonica. Next base: position 83,584,261 of record CM024241.1, read on the forward strand.
TGCAGCCTCATTTTCGAAAAAGTAAGGTCCAATGACTCCGTCGGACCATAAACAGTCGCACGTTGAGGATAGAAAGGCTTTTAAACAATAACTCTTGGGTTTTCCGTGTCCCAGATGAGCCAATTTTGCTTATTGACGAAGCCATCGAGGTGGAAATAGGCCTCATCACTCAAGATGATTTTTCGATGAAATCCGGATCATTTTCATGCATTTCAACGACCCAATCAGCAGAGACACGACGTTGTTGATGGTCGACCGGCTTCCTTATGAAATTATTAAAATTGTTCAAATAATGCAAATAAGAGAATAGGGAGACATCTATGTTCAGCTATCTGAAACTCATCCATAATCTATCCACGAATTAATAATTCAACCGACTGATTCCTAGGAATTTAACTGCCGCTAAAACTACTATAACTCATAAATATTAACTCATCTTGCACCGAGCTGAATCTCCGTGGAAAAATAAACCATTCCTTGTGCAAGACGAAGCGACATTTTTATTGTTCGAAACTGGAGCATTCTCGGATTTTATTTCCACTTTACTAACTTTAATTCAGACGGACGGACGGACAATTATGGTTCCGAACTAATTGCCTGGAAATACTTCCGAAAAAATTGATTAAATATTTGAGTTCTTCATGAAATGTAAAGATTATATCAGTACAAATTGGCACTAAATTAGCGATGGGAGAACATTCGGTTGAATTATTATTCTCACATGGCATTTGAAGCAATAAAAAGTGATAGAAATTACTTTCTTCTCGCGGAATTGGGATTTTACAATCTCTTTCGCAATAGAGGATCTAGTGTATTCGATCATTAAATGTGTGAAAACTGAGGGGAATTTTTTCAAGAGCATATTCTTGTTTGTCTTTAATGTTTCGTTGAAAATGTTTGTGTCTGTTGTTGTTAATTTTTTTTTATAAAAACCTGTCGTGAGATTTAACTGCTACAGACATAAGAACTTCCGAAAGGGACAATATTTTTACGATTGATTTAAGATTGGAAAGGTAAGTTTTTTATAATAAGGTTTTGTTTTCCGAATAACAATAATTTTTGTGAATTAAAGAAACCCATGGTGTAGAATCCAGGAGTAGGGAGGAAAAGTTTAATACACCATATAATTTTAATTTTTCATTTGATGATTCATACAGGTTGACATGTTTCGGCCGACATACCATTCTCAAAGCCATAATATGAATAATATCGAGATATAATAGAAAAGAGACGCTATAATATACAATTGAGTAAGAAAAAATAATATCTACCACTGGGTGGTTCTAAGTCGGGTACTTACATATATGGCGGAAAATTCAGGGTTTAATTAAGTTGCCAGTTTTTTCTGTTCACAAATTTCACCCAAAAAATATGACGTGTTGGGTTTTTAGGAAACCTGTTCAAATAAGATCAATTGAATATCAAATAAACAATTTTTCTTCGGGCCATAATATACACATATAAAAAGATATCATGAAATACTGAACAGATCTGCATTCGAAATGTTTGCAAGTTCGTCGTGGTAATCTGCAGATTACCACGACTGACGAATGCAGATCTGTTCAGTATTCATCTCTACCTGTGATATGTTTTTCCTCTAATTTTTTCTTATCTACCTTTTCTCTGCTTAAATAAAGCACACGATACCATTCCATTGTAAATTATTAAGCAGAAAAAAACACAATTCATCTAGAAAAAAGCGCCATGTATAATTCAATGATGGCAACTCTATACTATTCAATGTATTCAATGTATAAACAGATCAGGTCATATTCGAATGAAGCAAAACAGGACTTTTTAAATGAGTTAGGTAACCAGAATTGGTTGAGTGTTTTCAATTTCGAAACTAATAATGTAAATGGGCAATGGAGCTGTTTTTTCGAATTGTTCTCAGAACTTTTGGAAAAGCATTTTCCTAAAAAAATAATATTGAAAAAACAAAAATTAAAAGAAAATTTTTATAAGGACCCAAAAATTTTACAGTGCAAAAATTATTTAGATGTGTTACTATGTTTGAGTAGTCATGATGTAAAATATAAAACTCTGTACAAAGAAGAAAAAAGGAAATATGATCAAATTTTAGTTCAGTCAAGAAAACAGCACTACAATAACAAAATACTTTCTTCTGATAACAAAAGAAAAAGCATGTGGAATATTTGTAATCAAATTCAAGGAAAAATATATACTGACGCTGAATGTCAAATACCCGGTTCAGCAGAGTCTATTTCTAAATCATACAATGAATTTTTAACCAACATGGTTCCAAGTTTACTGCAAAATTGTAACAGTTCAAACTTCTACTGCAATGTTAAGACAGATACATCAATGTACTTGAAACCCTTCCTCCCATCAGAAATTTTAGCTTTATGTAGTAAACTAAAAAATAAATTCAGTAGTGGCTTTGATGAAATTTCCATCAACATTGTGAAGCTTAGCATAGGTTGTGTAAAGGATGTGCTATGCTACATCATCAATAATTCTTTCAAATTTGGTATATTTCCTGAACAACTGAAAATTTCAATGATAATATCAATTTTCAAGTCTGGAGATCCAGAAAAATTAGAGAATTATAGACCAATTAGCCTCTCAAACAGCTTCTCTAAAATCTTTGAATTAGCTATGGCCACTCGTCTTCTTGCATATTTCAATGATTGTAACCTTTTTAGTCCCACTCAGCATGGATACCTGGGAGGTAGATCAGCTCAAAGTGCGATTTTTCAGTTCACAACAAACATTTTGAAGTTCTTGGAAGAAAATAAACTTGTGGCTGGCCTATTCCTTGATCTATCAAAGGCATTTGACTGTCTCAATAGGGAATACATAATAAAGAAATTAGTACACTATGGAATAGTGGGTAGTGCTTTGAGCTGGCTTACCTCCTATCTATCCAATGTGTAAAAATAACAAAATGTGGTGAAACTAGCGTTTCTGAGTGGCTAGAAAATGAATTTGGTGTTCTCCAAGGTAGCATCTTAGGGGTGATACTTTTTTTGATTTACATAAATGACCTGGGCGAGGTAAAAAAGAAATAGAAGATTCAAAATAATAAATTTTGCAGATGACACTAATCTTCTTGTGGCAGGACAAAACACTGATAGCTTGAAGGAAGATGTAGTTTATTGTACAAATGTGTAGATGATTGGTTTTGTAGAAATGATCTAATCATAAACACCAGTAAAACAAAGGTCGCTGTATTCAGAGCTAGTAACTCGAAAAAAAAACCTTCAGAAATATTTCTTAACAACCATATTACTAATACAGTACAAAGTGCAAAGTTTTTAGGCATTATAATTGATGAATTTCTGAAGTGGACTACTCATATTGAATATCTATTGAAAAAACTGAATAGGGTGATCTTTGCATTCAGAATTGTTAACATGTACCTAGATGAAAATGTGAAAAAGTTCTGTATTATGCTAATTATGAATCGTTAATAAGATATGGTATTATATTTTGGGGTGCTAGTACATCAGTGCAATCTATATTCATTAGTCAAAAAAGAATAATCAGAATATTGTTGAATATGGGATACCGCGATTCCTGCAGAGGCAAATTCAGGTCGTTAGGAATACTGACAGTTTATGGTCTCTATCTGCATGAATGCCTTCTATACCTACATAGAAACAAAACAGAATTTCTCAGAAATAACACCAATCTTACATACAATACAAGAACGGCCAATATCAATTATCCGCAGCACAAGTTGACTATAACAGAGAAAAATCCATATTACATGTGTATCAAAATCTTCAATAATTTGCCACATCACTTGAAAATAATAGAAAATCAGAAACTTTTCAAAACAAAAACCAAGAAATTTTTAATCAATCTTGAACCGTATAATTTAGGGGATTACTTAATGTAGTTTTTAATTGTTGTATAATATTCATTGACACTGTTTCATTTCATGCTTTTTTATGTAAAAATTTGATTTGAAATAAAGAATATATCTATCTATCTATCTATCTATCTATCTATCCTATCTCTATGGTGAATACAGAGTTATGTCAGATATGAAACAAAATCCTCAAACAATGTTTCTAGTTGAGACAATAAAAAATAGTCAAATACATGAAACACAATGTTAAAATTACCTAAAAAGGGCTGGCCGCGCGTTACAATTTTCGCGGCTGAAATACAGTAAGTGTTTTACTGAATTAATAAAGGAAATCCGCTAATAATAATTTGTAAAAGTTAAAACCGCCTATTGAGAAATAAATATGATTCAGTTGAACCTTTTAATCGATTCGTGTTAAAACAGCTAGCAGAATTTACAGGAGAAACTGATTAGTCATGGAGGTGAGAGGATAGAGAATTGTCGGCCATGGTTCGACCAAATGGTGGTATAATAGAATCGTTATGTCATTTTTATTGAAACATTAGCACGAAACCCACTCGTTAATCTGAATTAACTGAATAAAAACAACAATATGCACTTCGATTCGATGTATTCAATTTTCTCTATTAGATTACAGGTGTAATATGTGCTTTTTTCAAAAGGTTACTCTTTCGTTCGGTTGATTTAGAGCTCTGTTATTTTGTTGATTGACTCGGCGTAACATGGTGATAAAAACATGACACATTTAACGAGAAAATGAATTTTATATGAAACAGCACAACAATGAATCATCCGAAACATGAATACAGAGTGAACTTTGAGTATGTAGTGCAACAATCATCTCAGTAATAAATTTTGATTGATTTGTTATTCTATTTCTGATTAAACTAATAAGTCTTCGGAATTTACACAATTGTATGCGAAATGGATGGAATTTCTGAATTGTTGTGAAATATTTGTAGGGGTGATTCCTCAGATCATTTTATGAACAGAGTTCTCATGAATGCTAAATACAAAATGCAAAATACAGGGTTTTGAAGTTTTACTTACAACTATAATAATAATATATATGACTATAAAGCTGGTGAAACACAGAGATATATTGAAATAACAATTATTTTCGAATTCCTTATCTAATTTGCGACCAAAAATCGCTTTTGTCAGTTTTCATGTGAAGCTTCGTTTTAATATGAAAATATAAAATATCTCAACATAGCGTCGCTACTACATAATGTGTATATTAACGACATATACGTTTAAAGGTTTTATTTTCTTACATAGAAACGGTGCCCTACACGAAAAAAGGGCAAAAAAGGTATTTGGTCACTAATTGAAAGAAGAATTAAAAATTATTGTTCATTTGAAATATTACAATGTCTTACCAGTCAGTAACGTTTATTACTTACTTTATAGTGAATTTCTATCTAATCGAATTATAACTTGCAAAGATATAAGAAATAAAATTCCATGTATTCAAAATCCAAAACCACGTTTGTACTGTGAGAATTTATTCAATGTAATTTTCGAGTTTTCAGTGATCCTATCGATATTTTCCAAAACAAATAAAAAAAATTGAAATTGATCGAAGGGTTCTAAAGAAAGAACTATTAGCTATTTATGATATGAGTGTTGAAAGGGACGTTCTATTTTATGAGTGAAAAAGTTTGTGAAATGAGTGAAGCGAATTGAACAATTTCACGAACAAAATAAAATCACTTTTAACACAAATACCATATAATGTTTTTTGTACAACTGCCCTATTTTGATAATGAAATGGGCGAATTTGCAATGACAATTAACTTCAAAATGATATGAGTGTTAAAAGTGACGTTAATTAACGTGGAAGCGTGTTAAAATAGTATATTATATAATTATGTATAAGGATTAAAAGTGCATATTTTTTTTACGAGCAATATTTGCAATAAGGCAGAATTGCGAGTTAAAATAGGCACTTTTAATCCGAATAATATATACTATTTTTTCTCCAACCAAGTCAAAATTACAATAAAATTGGTTTTAGTGGAAAATCGTTCATAATTTGGTTATGAATTTGAACACAGAATCATGACAGTGATTGTCAGGTAGACTTCAAATGCATTTACTTTTAATCCAAGGATTAAAAGTAGCGTTTTTAATCCTAGGATTGAAAGTGTTGCTAAGCAACGAGCAAATTTTTGTACGGTAAGGGAATTTATGACTTTTGCACCTGAAAATAGTACAAAAAAGTCAACATTTTTTGATGGTTGGAGAAAAATATTTTTGCCGCCGACCCGACCTCGGAATAAAAGGTGATTTTAATGTGCACGAAATTGAAAATTAATGACCCATTTTAATGCTCAACTTTTTGGCTATTTGATGTGCAATCCTCATGGCAATCGTTCACAAAGTATTCAGAAGCACTATGAGAAATGTTAAAAGATACATAGAAATTTTATTATGTCAAATGTAAGTCTTGTGCAAAATGAGAATGTATTTCAATCTAGAATTAACACACAATTCATATTGAGATCCGTCGGAAAAATCTTGTAATCAACTCGGTTATTAATCGGATTGGAATTTTTTGCTTTTTTTGCTTTTTCCGCTCTCGAAAACGCAAATACTGTCTTCCAAACAGTCTAGCAGGACAAATTCTGGAGGAATCGAACTGATGAGGATAATTAAAAGTAGGTATATAATTTTATTCCGATGAAAAGAATTGACACAATAGCATTCAAAATGAATAATTACTGAAATGATTAATGATTCAATATGTTGAAATACTGCCAAAGTATTTCCTAGGCACATAGGTACACGTCAATATATTGATTGCAATATTCAAATATACATAAGTCGATTGAAAAAACCAATGAATAATATTATATCAACGAAACGGAAATCCTACCAAAATCATTGCATAAAATTCGCTAGGAGCTCAGTAGAAAAAAATTATTTCAGGCGCTGACTACTTTCACCAATATTCCCAATGCGGATTTAAGATGAGAGATGAGATAAAGTCAGAGATTTAAGAGCCTCTAAGCACCAAAAGTTCCAATGCATCAATATTAAGTTAATTATAATCCGATTTGTTATGAAACAGACAGTCTAACAAATTGAAATTTAAGAGGTGCATTAGACGAATTGATGAAATCTTTAATATATATCTGTTCAAAGTCTTCCGGTGTTAGATACTCATATATAGGATCCATATACAATCTAACATATCAAATTCCAAGCTCAATCATGTGGTTAGAGTGCATAATTCCATTTTTTTATGTTTCCTTTTTTGGCTATGTCATTGATCCTTTTATTACACGAAATTACATTGTAGATGTGAAACTGTGTGAATGATTTTTTGTGTAGTATTTCCGGGTGCAATATCTATAATTATCGTAGAAATAAATATACTTCTAAATGATTTAGAAGCGCTTTCTTTTCGATGGGTGAAAGATAAGAGGAATGGCGATTGAATATATATGTGATTGCACTTGAAAGTTGGTTGAATTTCTGTAAACTTGCTTCAATGGACAGGTAAGGTAAAAAATTCCAAAAAATTATGAATTTTGTATCAGGATTTTTGTCCATGATATCAAAAATAAAAAAAATTTTTTCAGGAATTTGGACTTTAATGTTTTCGGTTAAGTTTCTTAAATCTTCACCAAGGTTTCGGATTCAGTTTTATCTTTTATTAAGGCTTGAATTTATCTCAATCTAACAAACATTTTCGAAGATCTATCATTTTTGAACTTTTCAATGAAAGATCTCCCAAAATGTTTCTTAGATTGAGATAAATTCGAGCCTTGTTAAAGGATCAAACTGAATCCGAAAAGTTGGTGAAGAATTAAAGAAAGTCAACAGAAAACATTGAAGTCCAAATTCCTGAAAAAATATTTTTCATTATGAATTTTCTTTCGAAATTCCAGTCAACCATTGCAACGAAATTTTAGACCAGTCTCTGTTTTGTTATGAAATCCAATCTAGTATTTTGAGACCACACTAGGCTCAAAATTCGAAAATACACATAACAGATATTTAGGCAAACATATTCTTGCAACTGACCTCTCATCAATTATTTAACATATTCGAAGGCCCTGGAATAGAAAAAAAACAACATTAAAAGAAGTATTTTTTATCTCAAAAAAACGAAATAATGAGGTTATACTTGAAGTGGCCCTGGTAAGAAATCTTCGATTTCAATTTGGTCTTCATGTAAAGGAAATGAGGAATTATGAAATACGAACTTCTGTGGACATTCCTAGCCTGAGGTCAACAATCGAAAGTGACACAATTATTATTTTCGGATTAATTACTTCGTTCAATGATAAGAGGTGAGAAAAACTCATTCGAGATTATTTTTGCAGCGGAAACATTTATAAATTTTGTTTGTTATTCATGAATCTCATCAAATAGCCGTTTTGCCGCTCCTTTCTGGTCAGCGACTGTATTTCAACCTCACAAGGTGCTACCCATGGTGTCCGCAAGAATCGGTCCTAGGTCCGTTGAAGTTGAAAAAGACTTTCCACTCGGTATTAATGAATCAAAATGAATGAATCTTGTATGGATTCCGTTTTTCATTCTTTCGTGAATTTCCTCGATATGAAGACGTTAAAACAAAGTCTATTTCAAATATTCTCACTGTAGATTTTGGTCTCCACACAAATTCACGAGTAGCAACGGAAGAAAATCATCAGGAAAATTGAAAATTATACCGTTTGGCTCTTGAATTGTGGAGTATTTAGAATTGATGTTAATTTTCCCAATGATATGTTTACTTGAAGAATTGAGATGTCGTTATTGCATGTATTTGAGCGCCTTGCATGTATTCAGTTTTTTTAATTCGTACGATCAAATGAATAAATGAAATAGTGTGAATAGAATTATCAGAATTCAAAGAACGGATTATTTTTATATGTTTTATGAGAAAGGTACAGCAAGAGCATATTTCCATAATATTCACTAGTTTTTCATAAAAAAATTCGAATCTCCTTCAATAGTAAACGAATTTTTCGAATTCCTCATTTCAAGCTATGCTTAAAATTGCCGAATTCTGTAACAAGAATACAAAATTAATCTGAAACTAATGCAATATCTACCCAATAGAAAATATAATTATTTCACAACGCGCGAAAGAAACATATCTAGTTACTGCGGGTAGTTATACAGCTCAATTTCATCTGTTTTGAGGTTAACCCAATACATAAATTCGAGTGCCTTCCGTAGTGGACCGAAAAGAAATTGCACTGGAACGTACCTAATTACGTAAACAAGATAATTGACTGTATAAATGCTGATATGAATGTATATGAATTTTCCTTTTTGGCAGGGCTCCAAAGAAGCTAGCGTAGATAATTGGCTGACAAGTATTTGAATATGCAACGAATAACACGCATAATATGTCATATATATCTTTTTTCGGGTAGAAATAAATCTTGTTGTCAAATTTCGGTAATTTCCTATTTTCTCTCTATTAATTAACAAAAAGTTGGAAACGGTTCTCTGACGTTCATAAGAAATGAAATTATATTGCACCATTCGAACCATTTTGAATAATTTTTGCACCAACATATAACGAGTGGTCTCGGATGATATCAATCACATTAATCTTAATTCATCCCTTTAAACTTTAAAATTATGAATTTACGAAAGTAGGTTGTGCGCAATAGAATAAATACAGATGGAATTTCACATAGATTAGAATAAACAATTCTTATATTTTATTCATTCTTCAAGAATGATTGGAACACAGTTGAAAGTTGTCATTCATTGGCAGAATACGAAGTTTGACTTGCGTAGAATTTATGGATTTAACGAACAAAAATAAAAACTTGAATCTTGTGAATGAATGACCTAGATACTTGAAATTTTCAGGATTCTCAAATGAGCCAAATAAGCTAGATGGTTTTCGGGTAACATATATACCTTTTTGAATTTTTGAATTTGAAATCTGTTTGGGTTCAAATTTTTTATCCAGCAGCTCTCGCACAATTCGGCCATATAACTCATTCGAAATAAATCAGGTCTCTTTTATTTGGAAAAACTACATTTGATTCAAGAATTTATATGCGTCATTTCAATAGGTGTTGATTTATGAATTATATTTAATGAGTATGACTATAATAATATATCTGAAGGAAAAAATATGAATTAATTTGAAACATATAGTCAATTTCCATAGGATTATTATTTATTAGCTTCATTAGGATTATAATCAAACAAATGGACCAAAATTTCATACTCAAGTGACAATTCGCCTAATTCGAGATACAATTTACCATATTGTATGATATTTTAATATAATTTAAATCAGTGAAATCAATTTCTATTGTAAACAATATAAGCTTAAACTTTTTACACCCTTATTCATATTGAAAAAAATGATCATTCAATTTAAAACTTATGAAAAGTATCAATTAGATTTACTTAATTCAGATTTAAATTCAATTCCATTGATATTCTAATCTTAAACCTACAGTGTAAGTTTTCAGGTTGTTTCATCAAATCGTGTAGGCCCTTTCTCCAATACAAACAAGCTCTATTAAGCTTCTGACTTCACGCCTGGGCATCCTTGAATTAAATTAAAATTTCCAGTAGCGCAAGACAAAAAGTGAGGGTGAAATAGTACTCTGCAAGTGTTCAACAACAAACAGTGACAAATGTTTTTTTTTGATGATTGATTATTATTGAACGTATTATCTTAGGCTTCCTCTTAGAAGATACTAAGTATGTGCAAGTTGTGAGAATCAATTTTAATTTGAGCTGAACACATCGAGAAATTTAGATGCATAGAAGGAAATTCAAATTAAATATAATACGAATTATTTGCAGAACTGTTTACGATACTTCTAGATATAACTTCAACTTCAAAAGTCATACGTTCCTGTTGAAAAATTGAATTGGTGAAGCAATACGAACTGTTTATCAGACCAACATCTAAACATAAGTGATTGCAAATTAGAAACACAAATATACAAATCTGATAACCTCTTTGAAAAGTGAAAAATCGGATTGAATAACCAGTATTTTCCATCGACATTACATCGAAATAACTGGGAATGAACTAATGCAATTAGTATTTTCAACACCCACAAATTTCCTCAACATTCTTCGCCATGTAGGTACATGATATATTTATCAACACCTATAAATTCACCATGTCATTTCTCATGGAACAGAACAACATACAACTTCAATATTCAAACCAAATCCTATATCGTGCAACAATTTTTATCATTGTAATTCTCGCTAATTAAACAATTAAACAAGTGCACATATCTAATAAAATTGATTTAACCCACTAGTTGCTCTGTACAAGGTGAACTGGTCAGTTTTAAAACTTGCATGCTGTCCCACATACGCTTATCAATTCGACAAGGATTGTGAAGCATTAATTGATCTCTCAGATCAATGAAACACATAGATAGGCCCTGTCAAATACGAAAATGAGGAGAAGATTTCTACGATTTAATTGTCCTCCTTTTGTTTGCAAATATTAACCTTACTTTGGTTATTCTTATGATTTTCAAAATTGTTTTCGTGACTTTATCCTAGTTTTCTATTTGACTGATTAACTGAAGAAATCACTTCGACCGAATCGACCAATAGGAACGCTGCGTTACTGATTTTGCATCAGTTTGGAAGTGATGCAGCCTCAAATAAAAAAGTCGGTATATTTCAATGTGCCCTGCAGTCCATTCCTCAAAAAAATTGCTTTTGATCTCTGCTTATAAAGGCTTGAGAGCTATACATGAAATTACCGAGTCGTTTTTGAATTGGGTTGTTAATTTTAAATCGATTTAATAGAGTTTTAATCATTTAATTTTTCTGTTTCTTTTTTCTGCTTTGATTTTTTCGTTTCAGATTCAGAATTCCGAAGGCATCCTGGAGAGGGTTATCGTTCATTTGGACTAAATAAAGAAGAAAACCTTCAATATTCTAATAGTTTTTAAGTGTTATTTTTGTTGAAACGGCGAGACAGGGTTTTTTCTACTTAGGTTTTTCCCTGAGCTCTGGTATCATACGAAAAAATAGTATGGTTCCCCGTTTTGCACCAACCTCAGTTAGGGATTTTTATTTTTGTTTCATGTATTGTATTATGTTAGCTCTTGATTTCAAAAGAATATATATATACTTATTTCGTTTAAGTACCCGTAAAAATGCACCACATTGCCTTTTGTCATATTGAACTGTCAAATTTCAAAATAAAACAAACATTGGCTTTGTATATCTGTATCTTGTATAATCGACAAATGTCGACCAACTTAGCAGGTAATTTGGTAGACAATTGTCGAATCACGAATACGACAATATTCCTCAAATTAATTCCGTTGATATCGTACTTGGAGCGTATCTATGTTCTTCATTGATCTGAGAATGATCTACAATTACGCAATCGATGATTTTTTGTTATTTCTCCCACCTGTGGCAGAGAGAGAAAGTACGAGGACTCGAGGAAAGGAGAGGATACTTGGAATTATTCTATATCTAGGAGTTGTAAAGATGAAAGTCTTTCTGATGATGCATTCGTTGGATTTCCCTTGAGTTGTAAGAGGTTTGGTTGAAAAAAACGCTTGGGTAATCGGAGAAGTCGGAAGATTGTTGCAATTCGGAATTTTTATTGGTGATGGGACAATCCCATTTGTTGTTACACTTGTTGAGTTGCAATTGATTCGACTTACTTTGGATATGGGTTGGTTTGTTTGGCTTCGATTGAAATCGTTTTCAAATAGGGGTATATTCCGTAAATCAACCAGATGCAACCAGACCGGTCGATAATATTTTGACAGCGATTATATGCTGGTTGTTTTCGTTGAAATTCATTTACGAAACGTATTTCGGATGCTGTGTGACTATTTAGGTTAGGTTCATAGTCAAAATGATATTATGCATTTAGAATTCAGTCCACTGGAACTGAAAAAAGAAAATGATAATCAACAGAAGAAGGAATCTTTTGGGTAGACAAAAAAATGTTCTCATTCTCCCAGGTATTTTTTCAACTAAAACAATTGAAAAATATAGTACCTACGAAATTTTTTTTAAGAACAAAAATGCATTAATAAAATATTATATTTAATACAACATATTTACAAGGAAAAAATAGTTCAATATAAATGGGACATAATGTCAATCTTCAATTGAGGAAACAAAAACAATCAGAAAATAAATCGTCACGACATAAAATGAAAAAATTCTAACTCAGCAACACAAATCACATCACAGAACGTAAAATATCACAGCTATTATGTACAACGATTTACGTCTGAAATAACCTAAATACCAAAAGACAAAAACAATAACCAACCAAAGAAACCGAAGAATATCCTCGGTTGTTCTGGTAGCTGAATACTACCGCTTTTTCTGTAACTGGTTTTGTGAATGAACTGTTTCGCAGAAACCAACCGAGAATATCATATTTAAGGAACAGAAAAATAACAACCAAACCAACCAAGTTGATTAGCGGAATATAACCTAGGTTATGTATAAGGTTGCTTTTCATTTTTCAGGGTTAGAGGTCAAGTACAAATACATATTAATCTTTTAAAATCGCTTTTTGATTTTTTCAAAAGAATTCCTATGAAGATCTTCACAGTTCTCGCTTTAAAATATTTTGACCATTACTCGCTGTCTTTAATAACCTAGTTGATAAATTAGATATTGCAAAACATTAACCTCTCATTATCAGACTAGGGTCGATCCCTTATATTGACTTAAAATCGAAAAAGCACCCTTGTTTCCAATCAGAGATCGTCACTTCAAAATATCAGCATTTTCGTAAGATTCTGTGGGATTTTTGTTCGTTGCAATCTCTTATTTTATGGAATGTTCTCAGCAAATGCAAAAACTTTGTTGCAGCTGTGAAATAGGACTTTTGGAAAGCATGATTTAAAATGAACAAATTTATGCTCAAAATGTCATAGTTCTGAGAAATGTGGAAGAAAAACAATTCCACGGTGAATTTGTGCATTTCAAATGTTTTCTGCAGCCAACTTTCGACATGTTACATCCAAGCTGTAGCGAAGGTCTTGTCATTTTCTGAGAACATCCATCATAGTAATGTATTAGTCCGAGAGCTGGCACGAATTTTAGGGTAGGTATTTGAGGCAAGCTGAAAACTTGTCAGATACCTCTCCTATTATATCCCAACTCGGGATTGCAGACCTGGCTGATGAGTAGCGGGGCTAAATCAACCCCTACATTTTTAAAATATTTTTTTTTTCTTCCCAAAAATATATTTGAGGCAATACTCAATTTATATATGTTGGAGTGTAATGCTTTATAAATACTAAAAAAATTAAGCCAAATAATTTAATCGGGGTTTTAACATTGCCAGACGCGTGCAAAAATATTTTGCAAATAATATAAAAAATGTTTTTGAGGCAGCTTGAAATTTTAATGGATTGTTACTTATAACTAAAAAATAAGATTCCCAAACAGATCATTTCGGTAGGGCTTTCTACCTGCCAGGCCATTAAAAATGTAGGGGTTGATTTAGCCCCGCTACTCACCAGCCAGATCTGCAATCCCGAGTTGGGATATAATAGGAGAGGTATCTGACAAGTTTTCAGCTTGCCTCAAATACCTACCCTAAAATTCGTGCCAGCTCTCCTACTATATATGATTCCTTACCAAGAACATAACAGATTTAAATAAACAGTAGGTACTTCCACAGGCCTTTGCGAAAACGCTGACTTTGTTTGATATTTTTTTATATGAGAAACGTGAAACAATAAGTCCATACATTTTTAAGACATACGAAACCGAAAGTTTTTTCTTTCTAGGTCAAGTTTGAATATTTCATCGGATTCATCAATAACGCCATGCAAGTTCTCGTGAAACTTTGCCCTATATGAGAACTCGAAAACAAAGGAACATGTCAGAATAGTTCTGATTTCATGTTCAAGTATGTTGGGTGTTATTGATGTTTCGTAGTTATTCCTATTTCTCCAATCTAATAAGATTAATACATCGGCTAGTTCTAATCAGGACAAAACTTGTCTGTCCTGTCATGATTTAATCTAATAAGATAGTGACTTTGATTGATTGCAATGCCTGCCTGAAATCAAATCAAGCTATCGATTGATAAAACACTTGATAAATACTACTTAACCCCTGATGAAGGTTTCTTCATTTTCATATAAATACTAACAACTAACTGTTCTAGAATTGAATGAAGTATCCGTATAATTAAACTGAATGAGGAGTAGAAAAAGTACTCTCTAGAATTTTTTTTATATTTATTTTAATATACTTAGGTATTTGTAACAAGTTTGTAAATGAAAGAGTTACTGAAATTTCTGATGAATTCTGACAAATTCAGAGCATTTAGAACCAATTACGTTTATTGAAGGTTCTCACTAGCTGTAAGGACAGCTAGAAGTGCTAATACATTATATAATTTCAATGTTGGTGTGAATATTTCCTTAATTTTAAGGAAGCCTGGTGATACTGAATTTGATTTAAAAATATTCCATGAAGAGAAAGATATTCCTTTAAAATGGAGTTCAAATTCCATAATATTTCTTATATGCAGATGTGAACGAGAAATACTGATAGCAAGCTTTTTTCAGAAAAGCTTGTGGAATGAATCTAAGGTGTACGAATGTGACTACAAATGTTCAGATCTTGCCACATTTTTGCTACATTTTCCTGAAAATGTTCCTTTTTTTCCATAGACTATGATATCTTGATTTTGACAAAATTACATCATTTCAAATTCAAAATTGTGCGCTTTCAATGCTAAGCGAGACTTGGCATTGTCGAGTATGTTGACCTGGCCATAGAAAGACGGTTGCATCATACGAGCATGTGGAAGATATGTAAGATATTGAGCAAAGCTGATAATTTTATTACCCATTAAATATTTATTATTGCGTGTGAATTAAATGTGAGAAATTGATAATTGATACAGAAAGTGATCCAATACTTTCAAGATATGGATTTCTGAATGAATTAAAAATGAGACTTTTTCTGAAACCATTCACCACATAGTAAGTACTTCAAGTTAATATGGAAGTGTCGAAGAAAACTCGATGAAGTAGGTAAGAACAACAAGATCTCTTCAGTCTGGGTTCCTGGTCAGTCAGGAGTTGATATAAATAAAGAGATTCTAACACACTAGCCAGAAAATAGAGCATAAATGCCACCTACTGGCTCAGAACTCTTCTGTATGTATAGTTAGTTTGAAAAGAGGTTACAAATCACTGCGACCTCAGGGTCTATTATGCCCCCTTACAGAGCTGTTCTGATCACACCCTCCACAGATCTGATGAAATCCAATATCTGTGATGGCTTCAACGAGGCTAGTTTCTCACTCTTACAAGTTTCTAGGCCAAGGCATTCTCTCCTTAGGCTCGCAATGCCAAAATATTCCGTGACTAGGTGAATGGGGGTTTCTTCCTCCTCCCGACAGAATCTACACTCGTCAGTGTCCGATAGTCCCATCCTCCAAAGGTGCTTCCTGAGGCGATAGTGTCCTGTAAGAAAACCAGGGAGGAGGTGTAATCGTTTCTTACCAAGATCCAGATATCTTTTGGATCTTGCTGTTTCAAAGTTCCGAAGGAACTTATTGGAATGATCCATCCCTGGGAGATTCCCCCAAAGTTTTTCCCTCTCGGCTTTCTCCTTCTTCAGAATCTCCTTATAGGTACATTTGCCTATACCCCTATACCACAGAAGGGTTCTGGGCCAATGAGTGACATTCTTGCGCCCTTGATCATAAGCTTCTGCTGAGGGCTTTTCTTACTCTTTTTAACAAAGAATCACCCCTTACATGTTTTCGCAAACTGTTCATATACACACAACAACTTTCGGAGATCTTCGGAAAGATCTCTTTCCGATCTGTGATCCATACTATCCAATAAATAACAATTAGTCCCCGTACTTCCTCAAATTCTTCTAGTTTATGGACGATAAGAAGCCAATACCTCATTTTCGAATATACTTTCATTTCTTAATGTGTATATGGATGAAAAATTACATGTTATTAAATGGACACGGTTGCAGTGTTCCAAGTCAGTTGACATTTACAAAAACGGTCGATTTTGCAAGGAAATGTGTGACTGACTGCAATTTGTTCGATATTAGAGAAAATTTCTTACTGAAGACTGGAAATTGTGATATCAACCATCAATTTGATGAAATATTACGGAATGATTTTCTTTCTATTGATGGTTGTCACAGTATTTGTTCAGATTTCATGGAATCGACAAGTGTGTGGGCTAGTTGGAATAATTATAGTTTGATATGAGTGATATCATATTTTTGATATAATTTAAGTTTTAGTGACAGTTTCGCATCGAAAATGATGAGAATTTATTTTTTTATATTATTCTCTCTTCTCAATAACATATGTTCGTCTCCTTTACGACTTGTTCAGAATATTGCTGAGAATACACATTTTCAGGTAATTCTTTTTTGTATATTTGTATTTTTTATTTGTATTTATTTTTTGCTTTCATTTTATTTCTTTTAATTCCATGGTTTTCATGAATGAACATGTTATTCCATTTTATTTTGGGCGTTTTCTATTTATTGATACCTTTTTGAGGCACTTTGATGACGAATCACATGTCATTTTCTCAACATGTTTGCATCTTTACACCCTTCACAAAATATTTCTTAGCGTGTTTTATGTTAATACTATTCCAATATTTTTTTCTGTATTGTGACAGTATGCTTTGATTTAGAGAAATGGGTACCGTAAAATAGGGCGAAGTCGGACAGTAGGGGTGAAAACGGACACTCGGTCCTTGCCGTCGTTCTCGTCAAAGTCACTTGAAACGGTAAGATCAAATTACCTAAAATGTTTTGACTATAACGAGTTAGTTAAAGTCTAGCAAAAGTACTGTGCGGATCGTTTCAAGAAGATAATCATTCTTGTAGCTTGCAGGTACGTCTTATTGAATGTAATCATTTATCCACTTTTTACGAATTCTAAAAAGAAACTCTTGCACACAAGAAATAGTGGGGAGTGCTTGCATGAAACATATTCTGAGTCGTTAAGGAATTAATCGAGAAGAAATAGCTATAAAATTTTCTTCTTCAAATAATTCCTTCTTGATAATAAATGAAGAGATTCAAAAAATTTCCCTTGTAGGGGTGAAGGCGAACAGAATGGGCCGGCAGTATAAGGCTTAAATTGGAATTTCATTTATGAATTATTACACTAATGAAAATTTACAAAAAGCTGTGAACGATGTTAAAGGTCATCGAAAAACACTGCCGAGTGTTATGGTATAGGTACCAAAGTCAGCGTTATATGATAAGGTGAAAGGAATAAAAACAAAAAAACATGGAGGACAAACAAAACTGTCTGAGTTAGACGACAAAAAATTGGTCGACGGAATAATCACATTATCCGAATGGGGTTTTCCAATCACTAGAAGCGACATTCGTCTTTTAGTAAAGAGCTTTCTTGATAGAAAAGAGGTGAGATTGATCAATGCAAGGATAACTATCCCGGAATTGATTGGTTTTATAATTTTATGAAACAGCATAATAAAATCTTGTTAGAAAGACTAACCCAAAATATAAAAAAGGCACAGGCAGGCATAACAAAAGACACTGCCAAAGACTATTTCGAAAATTTGAAAAAAGTCGTTGAGAATGTTCCAGCAAGCCACATAATAAAATTTTGAGGAAGGTTAATGATCTGCGGAGCCAAAGTTTTCAGTTTCCTCAGTTGCCCGAAAATATTAATATAGAATAAGGTTTGTTTTGTTTTCGTTATATTCATTTCCTGTCAGAATATATTTTCTTTATACGTTGAAAATATTGAAATTGTTAGAATGAAAGCTAATTTGTTATGTTTTTATTCATTTTCTCATCCGAATATATATTATATTTTCTTATCTGTTTCCAATAAAAATTTCAAACATGATGAGAGTTTGATTAATATCCATTGAAATGTCACCTCTTTTTGTATAATTAAAAGATGTTTTTGTGTCCGTCTTTATCCATACAAGGCTCGAAGACGTTTTTGAATTGAAATATACGGCTGTCCGCCTTGACCCCACACAAAGGGGTGAACGCGGACACTCTTTATCACAAAAAAATAGTGAGTAGCTAAAATTTCAGGATAAAGAAATGATCAGATTATATTTGGGGGGCATCATAAATCTTAATTATTTTTTTCAGAATTTTTTTGCTCAGTTTAAGAAAGTTATTCACAAAAATATTTGAAAATTGTCCGACTTCGCCCCACTTCACGGTATGATTGTGTTTCTTAAAATCAAAAAGACTTTGTAGCAAACTATTTCTCAATCATTATTTTCATCAAATATTATATTTTATAACAATAAACATTCTTTCATTATACCTAAGGTACTTTGGTGAAAATATTAGGTTCCACTTGGACAAAGTTACTAATAACGAACTAAGGAAAACATATAATTTATGTGTGGATCAAAATGGCCGGTATAGATATAGAATATATGATTTGACATGTTGCATTTATTATTTAAAAAGTGTTTATTGTTAAAAAATATAATATTTGATGAATATAATGATTGAGAAATAGTTTGCTACAAAGTCTCTTCGATTTAAAGATACACAATCATATCTATGTCTCTAAATCAAGGTATAGGTACTGTCACAATACAGAAAAAAATAAATGGCATAGAATGAACATAAAACACGCTGCAGGTCGGTAAGAAATAGAAAAAATCGTATTCGAAGGAAACATTCAGAATTACATTATCTGTAGTATGACTTCATAAAAAGGTATGTTCTTGGAGAAAAAAAATTGATAGCGCCGCGAAGCCTGGCGTCTTAATTCTTTTCTTCGACTTTAACGCACATCTCAAGTCAACATCCACTTGTACCAAGTACCGTCAATAGAATAAACAATTTTTTTATCCCTTTTCGAAAAAAACTAGGTTAACAAGATAAGAGAATCACCCTATACTTAAATTTGTGGACGCCTCATAGATTCGTAATATGGATAAACTGCCGAACAAGGTCGTGGAAGCTGCTGACCCTTAAAACTTTTTTTTCATTTTTCTTTCTCCAATTCTTTCCAACGTTATTGAACACACACTTCCCAAGTTTTCGGGTATAATTCGGATCTAGAAACCCCAATTCAAGCTTGGATACCGCGTATTTTAGGAAAGTTGAGGTTGGCTCAGATTGAACAAATACTGGTGGTAGAAATGTAGCTGAACAAACTCCATCAACTAAAATATTTGCGAGTCTAACGCACCTGTTGGTTGCGGATATTTCTAGGAACCACGAATTAAATTGGTAAACAAAGCCCTTATTTCCGTCGCTGGAATTAATGCAGATCCCAGGATTTTATCGCTGGGGAATACAACTTTTCTTGAAAATGAAGTACATTCTGAGATGAAAAAATCTGCGCCCTTCTTCGGTAGGTAATTTTATCCTACCTTCTCTTTCAGAAGGGTTTTTGGTGAGCAGAGTCCATTCGTTTATGCATAACTTATTCTATTGAAATATTATTTCGGACAGTTGCATCTATAGACCCGGGTCCATGATTTTGAAAATGGTAAAACATGGAAAAAATTACATAAATATCGGTAAAAAAAGAACGAGAATATAACAAAAATGAAAGGACAAATAATTTACGGGCGATCTAAGGTCGGGAAGTGGAAGGGGGTGAGTTTTTAAGGGTAAAAAACGGCTTATCTTGATTTCCGGCAAAACTACAAGTCCTATGGAAAAAAATTAGATGACTAAATTGTGGGTAATAAAGAGTCCTACAACTTTTGCTACTACACTTTTTCACATAACCTCAAAATGTATGTGAAAAATTCAAATGAAGTTTTTTGATTTTTTATTTTCATCTTATGCAAAAAAAATTTTTCACGAAATTTGGTGAAAACTTACCATCTTATGTCCTAAAGACACTAGAATTTTTTTGATTTGAAATATTTATTTTCTGCATAAATTGTTTCTTGTATTCAACGTTACTGCCAGCACCAGCCAGCAAAACTTTCAGGAAAGCAACTTTCCTCCCTCTGAAAATATTTGTTATTTTTAACAGTTTCCAGAAAATAATCACTGATGACTTTGATCTATTTTTGATTGAATAATTTGATCTTCTTGGAGCTGAATCTTATTATTGGAGCCTTCGGTTTGAGATCAACTGACGGTTGATCTTAAAACAATTAATGCTTCAATAATGAGATTAAGCCTTGAAAAGGTCAATTGAATTTTTTGGCAACTAATTCAATTTAGAATAGATCAAAGTTATCCATGATGGTTTTCTATTCCGTTGTCCATGACAATCATACAAAAAAAATAGCAGAAATCGTACATTGAAATAGGTCATTAGTTGATTTAGATGTCGATGGAAATATCCAGCTATTTCGCATACATACTTTTCTAATAGAGATGAATACTGTAATTTACATGAAGCGTCATATATTATTATATTTGTCGAAATTTACAGTGTTTTCTGCTGGCTTTATCTACGTCAAATAATAAACCTACATCTTTTAAAATTCCATACCAGTACTGCATAAACGGGCTCATTTTATTACAATGGAATAAAACTTCAGACAAAAAGGATTACTTCTTGAAATGAAAACATTTACCCCAATTTGTTCAGCGAACAGGGCAGATACAATCGAGTAACTTTGAATGTAAATTTATTTTTTATAGAACAGTGGATACAATGTTTTGCCAAATTAAATTACAATTGAAATAATTCTATCTGAGAATGATAAAATGCTTGCACATTTTTTTATTCGATTATTAATAGCTGTATTTTTTCTAGGACATCGATAACTACCTACCCAAAGAGAATGATCTTCCAAGATACGAGTACTCAACATTCATGGGCTCTAAAGGAGACGAAGATATTTTTTTCAGTGCACATCCTTCCGTGGGTACAACTGAAGCCCCATTTCAGGTAATTTACCTAAACTTTCTATATTTTCCACTTCATCGAACAACTTTTAGCATTTTTGGTTAAGAAACTCTTCGAATACAGGTCAGTATAAACTTAGGATACTATTTATCTGCAATTTCACATCAGCCAACTTCCATTAGATTGTTTATTTTCATATTATCCGCTGAATCATTATAAATGTGTCAATGTGTGTGAAACTTTGACCAGCGTCATTTGCTGTTCACTTCAATTTTCAAGTACTCATTTTTTAATTAAAAATTGAAAATGGGATTTCTATACTCGTAAGATCATACGTCGCTCTATGGTGACGTACGAGCAGGCATAATTAGTGGTGATGACGATTCACAACAGAGTTGGTACCATTGTGATTGTTATTCAACATTTAATCCATGAAATGAATGCTCAAGAGTTCGTCACACTTAACCACCAATTCTGATCGTTTGAATTCGATAGCGAAATATATAATTTTTTTAGAAACATGATAACGACACGAAGAAAGCATAATCACCTCAATTCTCTGAGGGTCCATCATTTCTGAAATGTTTTTTTCTGGAATGGAAATTGCTTTCGACCTGAGATTTTTTATCAGTGAGTCGTTTAAGTCACAAAATTGGAAAACTCGTAACTTTAAGTTTGAAATTTCACTAATGAGTTGAAGCAAAGAGAGTAATAATTGATTCATTCTAATATTCTAAATTCACTATCAGATTTAAATGAATTTGGTACCAACGTATTAGTTATAAATGTATTGTTGTAAATAATGGGTGGTCAACTGAGGAATTCGATTTGAAATAAAAATAAAGCAAAAACTATCAAGTCGATTTAATTTTTTTCTACAAATAATGCTCAGCTCTTCGGGAATTCATTTCCTAAAATTTACACTGTCAAAATGTTCGCCGTTTTTCTGCTGGCACTCTTCGAGTCAAACCTCCAAATAAAGAAAAACACGTCCCAAATTTTTTGGACCGATGGCTTGAACTTCCTGGTGGAAATTCTCCTTCAACGCAATTAGAGTGCGGGGATTGTTGCGGTAGACTACACTTTTCAGGTATCCCCATAAGTAAAAGTCACAAGGGGTCAAATCCGGTCTTCTGGGGAGTCATGGAAGGTTTCCACGCCGAGATATCAATTTTTCAGGAAAAAGCGTCTGAATAACATGTAAAGACCAATTTGAGGTGTGACAAGTGGCCGGTCTTGCAAAACCAAGTGTCCCGATTGTATCCATCAAAGTCTAGAAGGGCTGGTTCAAAAAGATTGTTCAACATGTCCACATAACGATCAGAATCCACTGTGTCTGCTCGGCCGCGTCCGTCTTCGAAGAATTATGGGACAATAATGCCTTGTGCGTGTATTGCACACCAAACTGTGACCTTCAGACTATGCAATTGAGCTTCATGTTTCTTTTTGGGGTTTTCTGAAGACCAAAACCGGCAATTTTGTTGGTTTACATAGCCGTTGAGATGAAAATGGGCTTCATCAGAAAAAAATTATTTGATTTTGGTAATGAGCGCTCACACAAAACGAACGCTTCTCACTTGTCCAGCGAACCATGGCGACTGAATTTTCATGAACCTCTCCTTTGTTTAAGCCCAACTCCACTTCTCTATTCCTATTAAAAAACAACTTTAGAGCGCTTTTAAATAGGAATTCCTTAGTTGACCCAGTATATAACTTTGTTTCGAAATCTTTCAATAACATGTAGAATTGAAAGTAGCAGCTTCATATGATTTATCTACAGCAAACAAACTTATGACAAATGATTATACCTAATCAAAATTATAAGGATGGTTGAAGTACTTAACTACTTAAGTCTATGGTTAGAACAAGATGGCCCCAAAGCAACTGCCTTCACCAGATGTTAAGGGCGTAATTCTTCGACATAGAAAGTATACCTAAACATCGCCGTTTTCAAATTACTTCTGGACGATTTGAGAAGATGTACTTTATCAAATTATTCATACACAAATTGAACAATAAACCTTCTTCGTCATGCAGAAACTGGCGTTTCCCAACTGCCAATATTGAAATGGCCATGTTTCCGCTACACCATCCGCAACCACTAACATTCATAAAATGACCACATAATGAATTCAACAATGACGCAATATCAACAATTATTGTAATCAATATTAATGACAGCCGCACATAAAAAAATTACCATAGACTTTCATTTTCAGGTCATTCGAAGCCGAAAAAAGGCGATTTAATTTCATAAAAATGAATATTAACAATATGAAGTAATCAAATCCGAGAATAACTCGCGAAAAACAATTGAAGTAAGGTTTGGTGAAGGTCACTGCTTTGATTCATGAGTGAAATGTGTGATTCAGGTGATTTTAATCGTTTAGGGAGATTGTTGATTAGTGGTGGATTGTTGTGAGAGATAAGCTGGTTCTGGCTTTACCCACATGCGCGTTGAATCAATATTTCGAATTGGTTGTGTCAACCTTGAGTCGTATGATTTTACTATTTTCGTTCCGTTTTTCACTATAATCATTCCTCAAAGTATGAGATTTTCAGATTAGATAAAGTTCTAAACATGTAATGGGCATTAACAGTATGTTAATTTTAATTAAATATTGAATACTTCACGTAAGTATGAACTCTTCATCAGAAGATAAAACGCGCAAAGTTTTCAAAATTAATTTTGCAAGTAAGTAAGTATTTGAATGAATAATACAGTGAAACTTCCATATAACGAACATCTGTATAACGAATTTCTCTGAATAACGAATTTCGTACAAGCCATTACACCTTGAATCCCAATTCCATGTTTAAAACACCCCCTAATACGAAGTAAATTCTCTCTATAACGAAATATTCAAAGGACATCACTCTTTGAATGGGTATTGGTAAGAGGGTATAAGGGTGGGTTTTTTCCGAAAATTTTCCGGACGTACGTAATAAATCCCGACCTTAAACTGAATCATTACGGCGAAGAGAGAGATCCTTCTGAAACAATTTTGAATACACTCCTGGCTGTTTGGTTCCAATTTAACCATTACGCTAGTGTGCAAACTTGTGCGAAAATCTCAAAAAAGTGCTTGAGTTTGAATGCTAAACTTAAATTTATCAGTTAAGTTCGAATGCGACATTGCCGACTATAGAAAGAATTTTCTGTATAACGAAATTTCTTTATAACGATTTTTTTGCGGATTTAACGCTTTCGATATAGGGAAGTTCAACTGCAATTAGGTGCAATATAATTAAATCATAAACCGAATGTGTAAACATTGGAAGTAGAAAAAGCAACTAGTCAAAGTATAACTAGGGTGTAAAAATATAATAAATTAAATCAGACCCCATTTTTCATTCAACTCAACTTAACACTCACTCGGAAAGATTTCCAGAGGAAATACTTTTTGGTGATAAATAGGTTGACATTGATCCCTACATCACACAATTTTTGATTCATGAAAACGTAGAAACTATTGAAATTATTATTATGAGTTATCGATTGTTACTTTCACAATTTCGAATTAAATATAATAATCAAATATGACAACTTGCGAACTTACTCATAATCAGCTTTCAAACTGTCGTAAGTATCTTTTTTGCAGAAATTGTTCAAATAAAAGTTTTTTTTCTGTATGTTCCTTTTTAGTGGTATGTAATATGCATACTGTCTGCAAAAAAAAATTACCTACTTACTTACAACTCTATAAGCAATTAATTGCTTGATTTGAGTCGTTGATATAGATTTAAATTAAGAAAACCCGAACTAACAAGGGTAAACTGCATTGAACCACTAGAAAAAATAATGTAGTTTTCTACAACACATGGACATTTCCCTGCTGTTTTCGAACTGTTCCAAGAATCTATGTTCACACATTCCTGTTGGGAAAAGATAACTCGATAAGCTTTCCTAGCCCACCATTTAATTTACTCCTATTTGAACTTAATGAATATGTACGTATCTTCCTTCCAGAATTTAACTTTATCCTCCGAGGACCTGAGCCCAACCTATCCTCCAAGTGTGTCATTAACTTCCACGTTTCCTTTCACTATGGAGAACTTTACAGATCCTGTACTGGATCCTCTTAACGATACAGAAAATGAGAGTTATTTGATGAACAGGACTTCAAGACAGGAAGTTAAGAATTCTACAAGACCTGGAAGCCAACTAGGTGTCCAGTTAGAAGCCCAAGAAGAAGAAGAAAGTGACGAAGAAGAAGGAAATATGATTACTGGTTTGATTGGAGCCTTATTAGGGGGAGTTTTGAGGGTGAGTTCTTCATTTCGGGGGATATGCAATAATTTTATGTAGATTGAAATATTGTTTGAACCATTTTCCTCGTATTCGCCAGCTGTCGTCAGGAGACACTTTAGACTCATAACTTTTGAAAAAGCAACTTAAAAAAACCACTAAGATGTTGAAATATCTATCGAAAAAACTTGAGCGATCAATTTTAACTGGGATTTGAGATTGATACCGAATTTATAAATGCAAAATCGCAGCACAATCGGAATTATACTCTGGATATTATTTAAAAAACAGAATATGTAAAAAATAAATAATCACAAGAATTGAATTCAATGGTTCTGATGATGCGATCCCTTTGAAATTTTGCATGAACATTCAGTATAGTAGATTTAATTCCCAAAATAAATTTTACTCGAATCGGATATTCTGTTTTAGAAAATAAAGATTCTACTTTCAATATCCCAATTGAATTTTTATTCTTCTGTCAACACATGTTTCAATTTTCCAATTGAATTTTCTATGGTTTTGTTGATACTATGACCACTAAATTTTGAATGAACATTCAGAATATTGATCTCCATTAACAAAAAAATTTCACTCGAAGCGGATATTTTTTATGGAAATATGAAGTTTGTTTTTTCAACATTTCAATTGGATTTTCTATGGTTCTGTTCACACTACGGCCATAAAATGCATGAGGTTTCTTATCAGGTTTTTTCATCTAGTCGTAACATTTCATTCCGATTGGTTCCGTATTTTCTGAGATAGGTATTGAGGAAAAAAAATTTTGAACGGCCATATTTTATTGAACACCCTGTACGATTTGGCTGGTTGTTAGAAACTCAACCAAAGCATTTTGGACCCAAACTCATACTGAAAATTTCAAGTCTTTAGTAAAATTCCCCTGAAAGTTATTGTGCTAACGGCCTGAACGAGTCTAACCCTATCGTTTGAAACCATTTTCGGCTCAAAATAAGAAAATAACAGACATTTTGGCAAAACGATATAGCATTCGTTTGAGTCGAACGAGCGCTCAAAAAGGAACAAGTGTCTCATTTTTACTTTTTATACCTAACTGTCTGCTGGAGTGTTAGTTGACATGTGCATAAATTTATAATTTTTTCTACTTTCCGAAATTCTTTTCAAACGGTTTCACATTCACCTTGAAACTCGTTTTCTATACTATTCACTTCCGAAAATTTCTTAATAGCCAAAATTTCATTTACTTCATGTGTGGTAGGTAGGTTGCATAATGATCGTAGGAGTTTCCAATCACTGCTATTGAAATAATTTCGTAATTTTTCCACTTTTTAACAACGCAAATGAGCGGTTATCGTTTAAAACCTGATTTACTACTCGTTTAAGTTGACCCACCCGATATGTGCATAGGATCACGATTTAAGTGAAAGAAAATATTGAGAAACTATTCTTTAAGTTGATTACTCATTTTTGCTGCTTCATTAAAGTTTTGACGACATTCAATTTATTGTACTATTTTAGTTGAAATCTTTATTTTATAAATATATCATGCACTCAAAAATTCTCGCTTTATTCATGAATTTTTAGCATTATTCTTAGTTGTATTCTATTTCTGCATGACCGGAATCCAATCAAAAAATGTTCTCTTATACAGGGTGTTACTACAATGAATATTTTTCATGATTTTCAGATTGAAAAAAAAGCTGATTGAATTCAATTTTTAAATTCAAATTTGTATATTTTTCCAGCCCGATGGAAGCATTGACGTGGAGGCAATCACAGGACTACTGGGAAGTCTGAGTACTGTAAGAAAAACCAAGAATTTCCCTAAAACATCGATACCTAGTAGAGCAAATACAGGATTGTCCTCGATGATATGTTTATGTGATTAAGGGAAGGGATTGTAAAAGTCATTTTTCGAAAAAAAAAACTTAAAAACAAAGTATGTTGTTAACGTGCTCACTAAAGTAGAGTATTCAGAAGAATTTTTTTCAAAGCCGAAATTATTCTACTGGAATATTTCTATTATATCATAACTATAGTACACGTTCAGATTACATCAAGACACATCTTCTTGTGTAGGTACTCACAATCACCAGTGGAATATTTACCAGCTAGACACTGAAGAAATGAGTTTTTTTTTTCGAAACGGAAATCATGCGTTGGACGTGATATCAAAGATGAAAGACCCTCAAGATTAAATGAGAATTTGAAAACTGATTTTCAAGGAATATTGCAGGTGTTATTTCGTAAAGCGTTTACAGAATAACGAAAATATTTTCGTGATATTTTATTAGGTTTACATAACCGGAAAACATTAGTTATTTTGACCTTACATTTCGCTAAATCTAGGATGTTATTTTATATTTGATAAAAAAAATGCTGTTGACTTCACCCCTCTGTATCCCAAAAGTTTGCACGCTTCCAAACGAAAGTTTTTTTTTAATGACATAAAGATTCTTTTTCCTCAATATTTATTTATCATTAAGGAACATCCTGTGTGATCTCAGTTATCCAATAAAAAACATTTAACAAGGGTTGTTGAATGCACTCGACTTTTTTCAGCAAAATCCCGATGGTACGTACGATTTCATGGGCATTACCGAACTACTCAGGGGCTTCTTTGGGGTGAGTTCTGATTTTACTCATATTCAAATAATTTTTTTTATCCGGCTTTCAAATATTTTATAGGGTGGAGATGGAGGGGGAGGCTCTGATATAGGATCTTTTGTTGGAGGTTTGACTGGCGCTCTACTTCAGGGAATTGCAAACCCACCTGGTGCAGTGAGTGATTTCTTCAATTATAGTTTTTTGTTTTTACTTTAATGGGAATTTATCTCTTACAAGCAATGCTATTGTGCAAAAATTGACATGATAGACCAAGGTGTTCATTTTTATCACAAAATTTATTATTATTATTAATTTATTAAAAATTATTGCTGAACATTAGTTTTCTCAGATATCGATTGAAATTTAATTTGGAAGGATTCTGCATTCCTGAAAAACTATTCAAAATGCTCTAAGTGCACTTTTATGAAACATTAGATTTCATTTTTCATGAAATCGATGTGCCAAGGACAATAGCGTACAAAACGGTCCAGACAGTCCGCTATACAGACAGTTATAATTTCTGATGAACAATAAATTTTTTAGAAATTTTTTTTCATATGTTCTAGACATGTTTTATGGAATATCTCAGGTTAAATTTTTCGGCAATTAGACCCTTTTGAATTTCCACTCCTCATTTAGGTTTTCACTCCCAGTCTCTTAACAGAAATATCTAAAAATTTCTTAATTAAGATGAAATGCTTTTGCGAAAATCTTTGCACAAATTTGTCAGAAGCAAATTGGTTTTAAAAAAATTGTTGCCTAAACAACTTAAACTTCAAACGAAAAAACACACAATTCCGAAGATTTTACAAGTTTGTCTGAAGTAGGTGTCTGATATAGACAACGAAAGGTTACATTATCTTTTCATTCAGTCCTTTTTTTAGTCTTACTGTTAAGCAACAATTTTCGCAAAACCAATTTGCTCTCGACAAATTAGTGCAAAGATTTTCGCAGGAGCATTTCATCTAAACTAAAAAATTTTTAATTATTTCTGTTTCAGAGACTAGGAGTAAAAATAGAGTTTTTCAGAAAAAAAGTTATAAATTTTGAACAAATTTCATACGAAAGTGAGAATCTTCTTGAATAATATGGAACCTGAGGTCTTTCTTTGATTCAAACACTTCAACTGCTATCAACTGATTAAAATAATTACGGCTATAACCTTAGTGTAATGAAATTATTGGAGGTTCACAACCACCTTATTTCCTCCGTAAATGCAAATCATTGTGAAATCAAAATCCAACAACATACGAAACTAATTTTCCATACAATTATAATTTTTATTTTCATGTTATGAATGAAAGACATTATCCTTTCATGCTTTAGCCTTGGCACGTGATTTATTTCTCATATAAAAAATACTGTTGTTAGACCGTTTTTAATTGGAAAGGTTACATTTTTTTTTCTTTTAGAAAGGAGTTGGCAAACTGTCCGGGAGAGTAGTAGTGGGTTTGTTACCATCTCTGAGTGCTCCGGTAAGTTTTTTTCGTATTTTATTGGTCATAAAAGTTTTGTTGAAAAACTATGGACAGAATCCAACCTAAACAAATGTGAAACATTTCACGAACTTGTATAATTAATATCTTAGAATCATTGCGAGAAGATAAAATAGAATATTAACAATACAGATAATTAGAATTGAAATCACAGGGTGTTTTCCAAATTGAGTATTATTTTCAGAACTTTACGAAATGACGTTTTCAGAGTCCTTGTCATGAACATAGAATCTCATCAATAATTATATTTTCCAACAGTCAGGGCAAGAAAGCAACTCCAGACATAAATTTCAAAAGAAAAGTTGTTCGGAATTTCCGATCGACCTAAAATATAAACGGTGGTATCTTAACCAATACATAATGTCTCATAACTCTTGTTATAAATTATTATTTTCCATTGTTTCCTGACATTCACTACCGAATGAATTGTTACAGTTTAATCATTCAATTCGCTTTGTTTTGCGAGTATGTGTTCGTTAAACTGAAGATAAAATCTAAATTCCAAACTGAAACAATGGGCGACTGGAAATTTTCAAGGTATATTTGAGGTAATATTTTGAAAAGTATGATTTCAATCATCAGGCTGATTTTGTATATATCGTTACAAAATCACGAAATAAATATTGTCGTTGTGCTTCACCGTTTCATGAAGATATAAATGATCTCAAAGATATGCTTATATATATATCGAGAAGCAATATTCAAGAAATCGAACTTCATTCTCTCGAAGAGTGTACCTAATATCTAATTATTCGAATTCCATAATCGAAAAAACTTTATATCGAACGAGAACGAAAAGAATATATAAATATAATTTCACAATAATTTTTATATACATCATAGTTCACAATCAGTTCAAAGTATTATTTGAATTTGTTTTCAATGAATAAATATACAAGTCTTGATAGCGGAAATAAAATTTGCAGTTTAATCAAACAATGTTTGAATTTTTCATTCGAATTTGATTCGGTTTTCTGTCAGTAGGGCACTTCATCATCTGATTTTGTATGGAATAATATTTCATTAATTTTAGGTTTAGTTCTGTGTACTTCAATTCAAAATCAAATCAATAAATGCAGTCAAAAATCAGAGATAGGATTGACGCCTTTTTTTCACATCCCAACCTACATCAATAATACTCTGTGTAGGTGGAACATTTAAAAATTTAAGAATAGCTCTGAGCAGGAGTTTTTGAGCGCTCGTTAATTGGTGGAGCAATAAGACTATTACCTCGAAATGTTTTATGGGACTTGGGATTGATACCAAATATATATTCATATTGAAAATCTCAGCACAATCGGGATTATATCCTGAAATTTGTTCAAAAAAATAAATATCAAAAAAATAGATAATTAAAAAAATTGAATTCTATGGTTCTGATAATGCGATACTTTTGAAATTTTGCATGAACATTCAATATATCAGTCTTCATTTCCAAAATGAATTTCACTCGAATCGGATATCCTGTTATGAAAATATATGGATTCTTCTTTTCAATATTCCAATTGAATTTTCTAAGGTTCTGTTTACGCTATGGTCACAAAATTTTGCATGTGAATTCAGTATATCAGTCTTCATGCACGAAAGAAATCTCACTGCATTGAAAATTCTAGAAATATTAAGTTTCTTCTTTTCAATATTTCAATTGATTTTTTTTAGGATTCTGTGTACACTATGGCCACGAATTTGCATGAGGCTATTTTGAGCACCATTATGGAACACCCTGTACAATTCGGCTTAACTCACCCTCAAAATCTCAAGTCTTTAAGACAATATCTTCGAAAGTTATCGTGCCCCACGGACGGAATTGAGTTTGACCACGAATTCTTCATCAGGGAGTCGAACCATATCGTTTGAGACAATTTTCGGTTTAAATTTGAAAATTCGAACATTTAGGCAAAACGATATAGCACTCGTTTATGTAGAACGAGCGCTCAAAAATTAAAGTTGAATTCATGAATGGGAATAATGAGTTCAATAAATTCCTCGATATTAAAATTTGAATTATCGTCTGACGAATATTGATATTATTGGTCTGAAAAATTCTTCTAATTATTTGTCTCAACCACTTCAACATCCAGTAACAGGATTAGAAATAACAGTAGTAGGGCAATGCGTTCGAATAGTCAAGCAGTACTGACAAGGTCAGTGTTCCACTCGAATCTCACCTCCCCCACATCAAAAGCACTCCTCAAATAAATACATTTCCGGCTTTTCAAGAAAGAATTGTGTTCAGGATCTGGGACACGAAAAGTTTGTTTTCTCACTCATACGGGATTGCGATGAGATTCTCTCACGTCTTGGCAAGTGAAGTATATCGAGATTTCCTGAAAAGCTGCGGCAACTAACATCAAAACATAGTGGTTTCAATTCCTCTTTCACTGCATGCTTTCAGCCAATTCCCTTTGAAGTCTGTTGATTTTGGGACAGGAAATCGTTAGACAAAAGTGAAATTATCGATTTAAAAGCCTGTGATGTTTGCGGGAAATAATTTAAGCGGATACAATTGACGAGATGTCACAGAGTCAAAGCTGAAATTTATCCGAATGCACTGTTTCAAGTGAAGAAAATTTTGTTCGTTTTTTAAGGCTGTATTATTAAAAAGAATCAATTTTCATGGTGAAAACGGTGTTTCTGAGATGTTGAAAGGCTATCGTTTTAAGGAAATGCTGTCAATTTCTTATTTTGATATGACTTACGATTCGTTTTAGAATGTTTTCAGTCTGACCGTGAGTAAACTATAGAAGTATAAATTAAATCAGTAAAATATCCTAGTTATCCATCTTTGCATTTCTGTTCACATTTATTGGAAATACTTCAAAATTCCCCTGAAATGCAGAAAATATAACAAAAATAAAAGGAAAATTAATTTGAGGGTGATCTGAGCAAGGGAAGTGTTGGGGGTTAATTTTGAGGAGAAATAACAGTATATTTTGGTTTGTATTCAGAAATTTTTTAAACACCTCAATATTCACGTGAATGGCACCAATTTCCTGTTTTTTAAGCATTCGCAATAGAATTTTCTTTATGAAATTTGGTGAAAACTCAGCTATAGTACGTTCAAGAAAATTTGAGCCATCGCTTCGCCATGAAAATTTGGCATTTTTCACTGTGTATATTAAAATTTCAGGTTGTGTTGCTTATTTTCTTGTCAGATTGATAAGTGATGTTGTCAATATAACAAAGAGTTTTCTGATAACTCGCAAGCTCGTCGGACGAGGCCGGGTACATTCGGCAACGTTGACTTTATTTTTCGCTATGACAGCAAACACTGCCAACTTCAATTAAATAAACAAACGCCTACAATGCGCTCAAACTTTCGTGAACGAACTATATGCATGTGCTAAAAATACTGTGATCTTTTTGATACAAAATCTATATTTTTTCGCTTTATATTGACTTGAAATCGAAAAACCATCATGATTGTCAATTGCTCCAAAATATATACGCATATTTGAAGAACTCTGTCTGATTTTGTTCGTAAAAATCTTGTTTTCTTCTCATAGTATATACAGAATACACATTACAAGAATAATTTTTTTTATGAAATGAGAGAAACTTCACTGCACCTGTGAAAGTGACCTTCCGTTGGCTGCTTAAGATATGGTTTAAAATGTACAAATTCATCGTCGGATTTTTCTTCATTCACATTTTTCAGAACCATGACTGCGATCAACTTTCAAAATGTTTCATCTAGTTTAACAGCTGAAGCGAAGTTGCATTTTCACAATCGAAATGTATATTTGTTTATACTTTGAGAAAAAAAGATTTTTTCTACAAACGTCAAAAAACGACAAGGTTCGCGCATTGGCAAGAATATGCGAAGTGACCCTTTTCTTCATTTTCCTTTGTTACTATGACACCGTGCGCGAAGTAGTGTGCGAAATACTTACTTCGCACACTGCATGTAAACTATATGGGATTTTTATATTTTAACTTGGTAAATTTCTTGAAATCCACGTTTTCTTTAACATTGAGTGTTGCTTTCATTATAGAATATATTGCCCATAGTTATAATACCTAATTATGATTGGAAAAAAACAGTTCAAACCAGTTCAATATTTTTTTCATATTAAGCTAAGCGTTCGTAGAAAAAATTTTGTTTGCATCTCATGCGCGAAATACTTTGGTGATCGAGAACTGATTTTTTTAACGAGGCGCAGCCGAGTTAAAAAAATAGTCCACCAAAGAAGCATTTCGCGCACTAGATATTAACGAACCGAAATTTCACAGGCTTTTCAGTGAACGCTGATATTTTACGTGAGATTGAAAATCAGGGTGCTTTTCATTTTGAGTCATCATGTGGTTAAAAAACGAATATTTCGAATGAAAAGAATTTTATATTAAGAACATACAAAGGTAAGTTTTCAACAAATTTCATAAAAAAAATGTTTGTATATAAGATAAAGCACCAAAAACTCGGTATTTTGAAGTTTTTCAATGGATTTTGGAGTTACGTAAAAAGTTGAGAATGCAAAGTCGAAATAATTCGTTTTTTCTTTGACAGGAAAGAAAATTTGACATTTTATATCTCTTGACAGGTCACAAAATGTAACTTTTTCTCCAACCATCAAAAAATGTTAACTGTACTATTTTCAGGTGCAAAAGCCATCAATTTCCTTACCGTACAAAAATTTGCTCGTTGCTTAGCAACACTTTTAATCCTAGGATTAAAAACGTTACTTTAGATCCTAGGACTAAAGCAATAATTGCATTTGACGTCTACTTGACAATCAATATTCACCAACAATACCAGATATTCATGATTACTGACTTGCTATCGCTGTTATATTTAGTAGGTGTTCAAATTTATTACCAAATGATCAACGATTTTTGAATAAAACAAAATTTATTTTAATTTTGACTTGGTTGGAGAAAAAATAGTATATATTATACGGACTAAAAGTGCCTATTTTTAATCGCAATTTTGCATTCGCTCGGTTGCGCTGCGCTCCGCCTCGCAATTGCAAATATTGCTCGTAAAAAAATTTGCACTTTTAATCCTTATATATATATATACCATTTTACGAATTTACTTCGTCAAAAAAATGAGTCTCTATGTATCCGAGAAAAGAGTACTCACTTTTTTCCCGTGGGAAGAAAGTAATTACGTGAAAACTTATATTTCTTTCACTTTCGCTCTGCGTCAGGAGACAACATTACCTCGAGCTAAATTCTAATACTTTTGTCCCTTGTATAATAAATAACTATTTTTACTCTTCAAAACTGACATCACAACTTTTATTCTCGTTCTATTCTCTGGCTTTCGATGAGTCTCATTCTACTTTTATTTATTCTGGTTCCTGAAATTATCGACCCTGGTTTATAAGAACAAGCGAACAAAAATTTACAAATTCGATACCTATAACAAACCATCGTCCTTCTCGAACTATCCACAAACCTACAACAATTCAAAACGCCATGCAACTAGGTACAAATATTGACTACCCTACTGCATAATAATTCACAGTCATTCACCTGAATGTACTGCACAGATTTGCCTTCACAACAAATGAATGACGTGGAACATAATACCCATTAGTGGGTACAATTTGATAAGGGCATTATTCCACTCAGGAAATAATAGCTATTCATGTTACCCCTCTATCCGAATTGTGAAACTAGGCTATTTGCAATTTCAATTGGTTTATCATTAAACAAACTCCTAATATAAATTCGGTATCTGTCATTATGCAATAGAAGTGTGCAGAAATGGTAATTTCAATTTCAATTAAGCCAATCGAGAGTGATCAATTAACGATAGAATTTACTATGAAGACATTTTTTGCGAAATGTCAATTTTGTTCTTCGGAAATCTATCTCGAAAATTGCAGTGAGTTAGGGTTAATTGGGACTGTGACACTAAAAGTTTTTAACTTGCATACATTGATAATTTGCTGCGTTTAGCTAATGGAGAGTGATTACTGGGTCAACCAGTATTTGATCGAAATTTGGCTGGTTTTGATGTTGATCTTTCAGAGGCGAATAGCTATAATTAGCTGTCACTTCAAATCGGTGGATGTCAAATGGTAGGTCATAAAATTAGAACGGTAAAAAAAACTAGAAAATTACAGATGCAATATATTTATTGATTTAATGGGTACATAGGTTTTTGGAGGCTGAAAAAAATATACAAATCTCGTGAATGATACAACAATGTTTTATGAATGAACTGCTTTTTAATTAAACATGAGATACGACGATTACATTTTGAGTAAAGCAGAAGGTAAATATGAGTTTTTAAAGAAATTGCAGGTCTACTTAATAGCTCTTCAGTCAACAGAATTTTTATGAATATGCACTAATTTGTGAGCAGATGTTTGACTTTCTGAAATGGATGGAGAATGTCCTAGCTATCATCAATAATTCTAATTCTTATTTTTTGTAACTTCTTTTATGATATTTCAGCCCTTAGATGAAAATGGCGAGCCTCAACAAGGGATAGATCCTTTTGGATTTATAGGAGGATTTTTGAAGACTTTTTTGAATGGTAGCAGTAACAGTGTGCCCATGAATGACACGGAGAGTGGAAAAGTATGAAACAATATTTAACATCTAGAGTAGGAATTACAAAGGGTTTTCCAATAAGAGGTTAAAAGGTGTATTCTGATATTCAAAGAAAAATGCCATTTTTCAAAATAAATGATCGGATGTTTATTTCATTATGAAGAAGAAGCTATGCCGTTAATAGTGGAAAATAAAATCAGGCAAATGACCACATGACCACGTTCACAGGACCATATCCTTTTAATGAAATTTTCCATAACCAAATCGCAAAGTGGCTGCCCTATGTCCTCGATAGCCTCACGAATTCCATCTTTGAGGTCTTGAATCGACGCTGGGCTATTGGCGGAGACCTTCTATTTCACGTGGTCCCAAAGGAAGAAA
Source organism: Propylea japonica (assembly GCA_013421045.1). NCBI lineage: Eukaryota > Metazoa > Arthropoda > Insecta > Coleoptera > Coccinellidae > Propylea > Propylea japonica. The sequence goes on from CM024241.1 coordinate 83,621,118, forward strand.
TCGCTTGGTGTTAGATCACAAGATCTCGGTGAGCAATTGTGATCACCTCTTCTTTTCCCGCAAAAGATCAATGTTGATGATCAGCCGGCTTGAGTTCTTGTATTAACTGTACTTTATAAGCCTCAATACCCAAATCTTTATGCAAAATACTGTGAAATGACGTTTGTGGAATGCCTAATTCCTAAGAACGACGAGGAATGGAGAAACCTGGATTTTCTTAATCACTTTCGGCTACAGCCGTAATATTCTCGGCTGTTCTTGAGCGACCTGAGCAAGTTTTATTCTTCACATCACTGACATGTCTCAAGAGCTCGAATTTTACCACCAATTTCTTATTGCGATCCGAAAAAGTGCTTCACGACGACCCAAAAATGTTCGAGTTTCACGAACCGTCTTTGCCAAATTTTCACCATTTTTATAATGAATTTAAATAATTTCAATTCCTTCTTGAAGCGTGTATCGTTCCATTTTCAATAATGGCGTAGTTTCTACTTGTCAAATGTCAAAAAATGACAGCTTCAAACGTGATATCTACCGAAAAAACGGCTATTCAAAATAACACTTCCTATTGGAAAACCCTTCACTTATTACCATCTTTTTGGATGATACGATCATTTCACATTGCCCTGTCAGACTTTACTATGACCAATCGCCATACTTAACTTTTCAATTCGAAATATTTGGAGAACTTTCAGAAAGTTCAGACTTTGATAGTTCTTAAATCAAATCGTCAAGTATATTCTTTTCTGAAATGTTGAATGAAAAAACTGATGAACTTAGCAAACATTAAGAATTTCATGTCATCACCCAAAGCCAAGAATTTTAATTAGTTTTACTAAAATATTTTCTCCAACATATTTGTAGAATTGGTGAGGGAATGAGGGCATATGGGAACATGACAGACTGTATTACGTTTTCGTTTCAGGGAAATAAATCGAAGTTTTCAATATTCAAAGCAATAATATCAACGATCACTTCCCTCTTCTCTGCATCCTCAGGATCAAGTTCTTGCATGCCAACAATGTTGTGTGGAAACCCCAACTGGTAGATTAATGAAGTTTTATTTCGATTCCACCAGGTGGCGTGAGAGCTAGAAGATAGATCTATCTTCTAGCTCCTTGTAGCAGATGGTTGAATAGAATTTTTTAGAGTAGATGACCGAACATTTTTCTCATTTTTAGATTCAACATCAGTACTGAGACGAGTTGTAGAAATATTATTGTTTATTTCGGTGAGAAGTTATTTGAAGTTTGTAGGATTTAATTTTGTAATTCGCACATGTACATAAATCAATGAATGAAGAATATTTTTTTACATTATGAAAAAAATAAATAAAAATATATTCTAAATATTCTTTTTCCTTACCAATCTGTCCTTAGTGTCTTCTATATCACTTTCCAAGAAGGGTCCCTTATATGATCAAAACTAACCAATGTTTTGCTAGATAGATAACAGATGAAAATTTCCTATTTTTCTGAAAGAACTCTCATCCAGCTGAGATAATTCTTCCATTACACCCGTAAGTGCAATATTTTTCATTTCTGCTGAATATATTCAAACCAGACAATGTAAACGATACTAATTGGAGAAAAATGATACTAATTAGCACCTTCACTTTCTAAAGTAGTGATTGTGTTTTCATTCATTGTATTTATAAATAAAGTCGGATAATATTATTTACATAATCATAATTATTGTGATTGAAAGGTGTGCTCACTCTCAAAAACCAATTGTCCACCTTTAGGATTTTAGGTTCACTTAAATCACTAGAACAAAAATAAGTTGGTGCCAAGTTCACTTTATAATCAATTTATTGACAAGCTATTATTGGATAATGGCTAATTTAATTTGCGCGATTATTTGAATTCATTAGTATCGTGAAATTACGTTAATTTATAAGAATAAAACAAAAAAACAAAAATGAACAATTTTAATTTGATGAAATCCATGATTTTGCGCTTGTTTCGTCCAAATACCACTCAAATTCTCTTCGTGATACTTTTCTATGACATTCATACGGTTGAGATCATCTGAAATAATTTCCAATGTAAAGAACAGATTGGCTTATGATTGTTGAGTGGATGGTTGTAGGTACGAATCTGGACAAGGTAAGTATTTTTTTCACTTTATTAGATCAACCAAATCAATTTAACTTGTGCAGAACACAATATAGGTTAGAAGCTTTGGAAAGACTTATATTGGAAAAAGTTCGAAATAGTTCCTTTCGATAGTAGTTATCGTGTTTAAGATGAACTGTAGAGTTTGAGTGATCATTTCCACAAAATGAAAAAGCGCGCAAAAGCTCCGGACTTCACATAAGGGCTGTCTTCAATTCTTTTCGTGATTTCAGCCCATTGAATTATAATGGAAATTCCTGCGAAACACTATATCCAGTAGAATTGTGCTTCTAGCAGGAATGTTTTTGGGAAGTTTTGATTTATTTTATTTTTATGTTTTTTGTCTGTAACAAGAATTTTGAATGGCCATGTTTTATGAAACATGAAATATGGCCATAAAAAAATAAAATTTTATTCCTCAATATCTCAGGCAAAACGAAACACATAGAAATGAAATTTTGCGGCCATTTGCAAGATGGTCATAATAAGCTTCATGCGAAATTATGTGACCATAGTGTGAACAGAACCAGAGAAAATTCAATTGGAATATTAAAACGAAGAATATTTATATCTCCATAACAAGATATCCGATTCGAGTGAAGTTTTTTTTGTGAATCGAGACTGAATGTTCACGCAAAATTTCAAGAGGATCGCATCATCGGAATCATAGAATTTAATGTTTTTTCATTTATTGAGTCATAGAAAATTCCCCATTTTAAACTATAATTTGAGCCAGAACAGGTTGTCACAGAACAAACTCTGGTAGTACAATTTGTAGGAAATTTCATGTACTTTCATTTTGTAAAGAAAGGTTTTTCACGAAAAGTTGATAGTTTCCGAGTAATAAGCAAAAAACTGACCAAGAATGAGATTTTTCATCTTTTTTGTATTTTTTTTATGTTTCGTCAGGAAATTTCGTTAGCAAACCTCAGACTCGAATTCAGCACCCCAAAAAACATAAAAGATGGAAAATATGAAAACTACCCCAAAACTTTCCCGTGTTCTTTTAAGCACAAACATACTGTACTATATTATCATTGTCCAGTGGCGGCTTGTGACAGAATAAAGTGATGAGGCACATCAAAAAAAAATATTAATCTTATAAACTCTTTTTTGTCAGCTGCATACTTATCATTATGAAAAAATCTTTCGGTATTAATGCTCCAATGATTCTATAGCGTTTTATTGGGTGGTAATTGCCCTGAGATACGTTTTTCAACTCGCTTCAACCAGTTTTTCACTAAACCCTATCGGAATATGTATTATTAACACTGCCAAAAAATAATTTGATTAGAGTTACACTGCCAGTAGGCCAGTAGTACTCTCATTTTGAAACCTCCGATTCGATTTTCCTACCGCACCGATAGTCAAGATTTGGAATAGGTTGTATAACTTCTTCAATTATACATATTTTATACTCATAGGAATGACTCAAAACTGTTTCTGTTTTATTGAAAACTCTGCAATATCACGAGTACTGCACAAACCCAATAAACCCAAACCAGAGTGAAATTTCACTATCTTCCGCTTCACGATTACCCGAATATGTGCAGTTTGCTGATGAAACGAAACGAAACGATCACGGATCAAGGGTAGATAGTCCGGTCAATCCAGACCAAAAAATTAGGGTGAAGTTACATAAAATCCCAACAAGCTGAAAATCGGTAAAATTGTTCAAAACATAATAATAAATAATATATAAAAGTTCCCAATCAATCCCGTGGATGGACAAAAATTTATTCAAGTTCAAACGTCGAAAAATGAGTTTTTCGCGATTTTCAGCAAAACGGTGTGTTTCATCAAAAAAGTAATTCAGACAAAAATGTAGATGTTAAAATTATCTTCAAAAAATGTATCAATACTTTTTTTCCTACGAGGCACCGTTTCTGAGATAAAACGCTTCAAATGTTCTAAAAGTTGTTACTGAGGCTAGCCTCAAATTCACCTTAGAAGCCGCAATAGATAAACTACGAAGGGGAGGTTCATGATCTCGTCACGTCGATGTGAATAACGCGCTAGACAAGGAAGCGCGTGAGGCAAGCCTCACCTCACCGTTTACGCCTTGAAGAGGAAGTGAGATGAATGTACAAAAATCGGACCTTAACGCCTGTAACATGTAACGTTACGGTCCGATTTTCGTGCATTCATCGTAACGTCAGTAACGTGTAATGTTACAGACGTCTGTAGCTGTACCCGGCTTGAGATTGAGCTCGGATATTATGGAAGACGAGTGCAGTATCGTACAAAAAATTGAGACTGAAGAACATAATGGAATGATGAAATTGATTAATAAAATATTGGATTAATTCGCTTGATATTATTTGTGATTTCCGTAATTTATTTGGTGAGGCACTGCCTCATAGGACAAGCCGCCACTGTCATTGTCATTAAATTCCATATTATAATTGGCCTTTAACGAGGTGACACATGCCATTTTGCTACTATAAATGAAGAAATTAGGACGACGAATGAAAAGTCATTTGGAGAGCATCAACTATACTTGGGTTGAAAAAAGAAATACATCCCACGTCAATTTTTTCCTGAGGGTATCTCCATTACTAGAGTTAATTTCCAGAATGCGAAACACGTGATATACAGCAAAAGGAATTCATTATTGCGCGCTTGTTGATTGGATATAATGAGACAGCCGAAATTGGCAATCACATTCACCTTAATTTTCTAATTTTCGAGCGTAGTATGGTTTCATTTGAGGAATGAATTTTGACATTCGCCAAATGCAATTCGCTTTTTCCAAGTGCTAGGGGTCTAATTGGAAATTCGGAAATCTTTCAGATTGCAATAATTCAAAATGATAGCCCACAAAAAATTCAGTGTACCCCAATGAATTCTAAAGGGCTTTCCAATAAGAGGTGTTATTTTGAATAGCCCGATATTTCGTTAGATGTCACATTTGAAAAAAAGGTGAAAATTTGGCAGAGACGGTTCGTAAAACTCGAACATTATTGGTTTGTCCTGAAGCACTTTGTCGGATCGCAATAAAGAAATTGGTGAAAAATTCGAGCTGTTGGGACACGTTAGTGATGTGAAGAATAAAACGTGCACGTCGCTCAAGAATAGCCGAGAATTTAGCTGCTGTAGCCGAAAGTGTTGAAGAAAACCCAGGTTTGTCCATTCCTCGTCGTTCTTTGGAATTAGGCATTCCACAAACGGCATTAGACCGTATTTTGCATAAAGATTTGGGTCTTAAGGCTTATAAAGTTCAGTGCTACGCTACGTGCCACACATGCAACGAAACCTCTCGAAGAGGTGGTCACAATTGGCCCCAGAGTTCTTGTGATTAATCACCTTGCGACTTCTTCCTTTGGGGCCACGTGATGAGAAGGCCTACGCCAATAACCCAGCGTCGATTCAAGACCTCAAAGATGGAATTCGTGAGGCTATCAAGGACATTGGGCAGCCACTTTGCGATTTGGTTATGAAAAATTTCATTTGAAGGATATGGTCCTGTAAGCGTGGTCGTGGTGGTCATTTGCTTGATATTATTTTCCACTATTAACAGCATAGCTTCTTCTTTATAATTAAATAGATATCCGATCATTTATATTGAAAAATGGTATTTTTCTTTAAATATCAAAATAACACCTTTTGTTGGAAAATCCTTTACTTAAAAGTATCTATCTATTTTATGTTGAAAATATCAGAAAAGGTTATCGAGATATATGACCCAACATGCAATAATTTCAAAATCACTCTGTCACTTTTAAAGTGCAACAAATATGAAAAAAACTGAAAGCACCTATCTTACTTTAACTTTTATATCTCGGGCGGTTGCGAAAACACCCTTAGGAGACAGAGAATCTGGAAAACACTGAAATATAATTGGAGTTTCTGAAAACATATTATTCCTCAACGGAATTGGTTTCTCTAGCCGAAATATTAAAAATTCCCATAACAATCAACGTGTTGAGAACATGGAACACTAACAATTTATTTATTTACATTTCAAACATATAAGTTCGCCAAAAGTAATTCAAATGCAACGAAAGCCAACGCTCACTCATTTATACTTCTCCAAGACACCATTTCTACCAGAAAAAAAAACTGATGAATCTACGAGATTATCAATTCTAACTTATTGCATGATCTAGAAAAAAGTCGCTTAACTTTAATTGCCAAATTATCAACCTTCACCCACTTAACATCAGGTAATTTTTGTAATATCTTCCAGTTATTGGGCAATACATCACTCCGAACTGATGAGTGCACACTCATTCGAAATCATTTAGAAGGGTAGCAGACTGAAGGTTCTTCATTTGAATGCATATATGAGTTACTAGAGGACATCAGGTGTATCCAACATTCTCGTTCTTTCGTTTAGATGTCAGAATTGAAACGGAGAAAATGAAATATTTCCGAAAGGGGAGAAATTCGTAAGGAATTGTTGTAATCCTGATAATAGGTAGCAGATGTGAAATGATGGCAATTTAATTGGGCTCTGCATGGAATCTAATTTAGAAGGAATATTTGGCATCGTTGCGAATTCATTCTTCAGTTGAGGTTATTTCAGTCAATTTAACTGACTGAAATGAGTTAAAAGGTTAAGATACATTGGAGTGGTGAATGATTCGATAGAGTACTTTGGGGAATACTCAATTAAAGTCTCTAATGTTAATGAAAAGTTTCATATCGGGCAATTATTAACTGTTTTTGAGAGAACAATTTTCATATCATTGATTTTATTTTATTTCTCAAATGACTGTAGTCTGACTAAAAGTTATTTAATAAACTAGATTATTAAAGACAGCGACTAATGGTCAAGATATTTTAACGCGTGAGCGGAGCCAACGCGTTAATAGTCCGAGACCATTAGTCGCTTGATTGATAACCGAGTTGATCACAAGATTTTTCCGACGATCTCAACGTGAATTTTGTATAAATTCTTGATTGAAATACATTCTCATTTTGCACAAGACTTACATTTGACATAATGGAATTTCTGTGTTTCTATGTTCCAGTAGAATTTTGACATTTCTCCTAGTGCTTCTGAAACTTTGTATACGGTTGCTATGAGGATTGCACATTGAAATATAGCATAAATTGGGCATTAAAATATGTAATTAATGTTTAATTTCGTACACATTAAAATCCCCTTTTATTTCTAAGTTATCTATAAATGGTAAGGATGAACGAATTTTTTTTAATTTTTGAATGTCTCATATTTTTTGAATTTTTGTCCAGATCGACCCAATGGTGAATAAAACTAGGTCAATAACAATTATGTCTGGCCCTCCGCAAACATTCGAAGGAAACTTGAAATTGTCAGGGTAGGAGATGCAAAATTTGATATTGAGTTCTCAGTTCTATCAATTCAAACTCACTCTGACAAAGTTGTACCTAAGTAATAAAAAGACCTACAACTTTCGTAGTTCCATTTTTTGTACATAAACCTTAAATTCATATGAGAAATTAGAAGTACCAACTTTCCTGTGTTTTATTTCTTTCCCTCGCAAAAAAACAATTTATGAACTAGATGAAAGCCTAGACTTCTTATATTGACTCAGAATCAAAAAAGCTTTATTATTCTCAATCGAAAATTTCCACGTCAAAATATCGAAGCGTTTTCGAGAAAGTCCGTGGGATTTTTGTTAGTTGAATTTGTTTTCTCATACTGTAGAGGAATCAATAGTAGAATAAGTTACTCAAGTGTTCAATAAAACGTATAAAAAAATATACATTACTTTGGTAAATGTTCCCAGAAAATGTTCTTTGGTGCAGCTGTGAAACTGGATATGGCATTTTGAAAGTTGGTTGCCGAAAACATTGTGTGAAATGCAGAGATTTATGTTGAAATTGGTTTTTTCAGAATCATGATATTTTGTGTGTAAATTCAATTATTCTGATTAATTTTTTTGAAAACAAACTTTCGAAATTTTACATGCAGTTTCGCAGCCGCAGCAAAGTTCCTTGCATTTTCTGAGAAAAATTACCATAGTAGAAATGTATATTTTTTATACCATGGAAAAAAATTAACAAACGAAAATCAAACAGATCTTTCAAAAAAATGATGATATTTTGAGGTTAAATTTTTCGGTTGTAAATAAGGGCGCCTTTACTATTTTAGGTCCTAATAAAGTGTGAAAATGATTGTTTTGAATAAAAGAGTCTTTTTTTAATATAAAATAGTTATTAAAATATTAGATTTTAGCTCTCGTTTTTTGTCTCCCTCCGCTTCTCGTCGGAAGACAACATAACCTCGAGCTAAAATCTAATATTTTTTCCGTGTATAATACACTATTTTTTCTGTGACAGAAAAAACGACCATTTAATAGTAAAAGAAATATAACCTTTCACGAAATTAATTTTGTGCCCACGGGAAAAAAGTGAATACTTTTTTCCCGGATATATAGACACTCACTGTTTTGACAGGGAAGAAAGTAATTTCGTAAAAAGTCATATTTCTCCTCTTTTTTTACAAAGTAATTTCGTAAAAAGTCATATTTCTCCTCTTTTTTACAAGAATTTCACTTTACTATAATATTTTTTATCGGTCCTGTTTCAAGTGGGAAAAAAATTATTCAAGTCTGAATATCCTGATTGAAATTTATTTTGCTTCGAAAGTTATTCGATTCATCTTCAGTACCACCTCTGAAGTCCATCACATGTTGAGAATTTACAGATTTATATATTGCCTCCATATTCCTCATTACTGTACTTACATTTGGTCCAGTGCATCCATTCAAATTTCTATCTAACTAATCTAAATTTCGAGTAATAACTCAACCGAAAAAACCGATAAACGTCCAAAACGTGAAATAATTGACCGTAATAATAATTCTGTTGCAGAAATACAGTACTGTAATTACAGAAGATTTCGATAGGTGCCTATTTCATACAAAAATTGAGAACATCGTTTGAATAACTTCTTTTTTAATATCGTACTTTCTAATGGTTAGTAATCGAGATAAATTATACAAGACAGATCTTCAGTTTTAAAGATGAAAGTGGTGTTATGTAACACCCTCGAAATGAGAAACAATCCATTGGCGCTAGGAAATGTGGTATTATTCTAGAAATGGGCGAACAAAATGGATGAATAAATTTGTTCCTCATGGTTTGAATGGAAAAGAATTTGTAGTTTGCACATGGGTTCATTATTTCGTCAGAATGATGGTTCTATTCTTGTCTGCACTTAAGTTGTCCCACGATTATCTGCACCATTAATATATGTACGAGGGTTGGTACATATTAATCATCGAAAAAAAAATTTCTCAATATGCACTGCGCAAAAAAATCAACGCACATTCTGAAAATCTCAATTTTAATGAAAGTTAACTCTACATTGACTTTATAACTTATTTTTATGTTCTCTCGGGAAGGTTTTGAACGTAACAAGACACATAAAATGGAAGTAAAATTCCGGATTTCCACCGAATCTTATGTGAAAGAAGAGAAATAAACAATTTTCAAAATACTGGAATGCTGATGAGTGATTTAATACTTGGTATTTCCACCCCTTGCGTTAATTACAGCTCGGCAACGACGGTTCATACTCAAAATGAGTGATCTTAAAATGTTCCGATCTAATCCTTCCCAGATTTCTCTGAGTTGGATTCCTAAGTCATTAAGAGTAGCTGGATGATTTTCTGAACTTCTCAGCCTTCTATTGAGATTTTTTCCAAACCAGCTCAATCGGTTTGAGTTCTGGACTTCTTGCTGGCCATTCCATTCGACAGACTTCAACCTCTTCGAGGTACTACTGAACGATGCGCGCACGATGGGGTCTGGCATTATCGTCCATGAAATGGAATTTTCACCAATGTATGAGACAATTGGCACTACATGCTCCTCAAGAATGTTTAGTCATATTCTCTGAGGCGATATCTTATTGTCTGAGTGCTAATTTGCACCCCATGAGTTTGCTCAAGCTGATTTTGAAGGAGGCGAGCGGTTGTAAACCGTTGTCTAAACAAAGAATTTCTCAACGTTCTTGAACGGCAGTTGTTACCCGTGGTCTACCCTGTCCTGGTCTTTGGACATTCAAACCTGTCTCCCTGAATCGCTGCAACATTCTGGACACACTCGTATGGGAAACTCCAAACATTTCTACAATTCTTGTGTATGTCCACCCTTCTTCTCGCGAAACTACCGCTTGGGCACATTCCTCTTGGGTCAAATTGCATGTTTCGCGTTGCATAGCGATTGAGTGTAGAAAATCAAACGAAAGAAAAACTATTGATCACTAGAACTGATCAAGAACAACTGATTTCAGAAATGAGCCAATACATTAAAAATCTGATAATCTCATCTTTTTCATTCCTGCTGGGAAAAAAACATCTGTATTGAAGAAAACGCTGAAAGTGCATAACATATGCATGCATAATTCTGATAAAAATAATTATCATTGAGAACTCCTTCAGTTGTAGAATAAATTTGAGATTTCCATAATGTGCTTTATAGTCAGGTTTTGAGAAAAAAATTACGTGATTAGCTTGCGAATTCAAACCATCATAATTGGCGATTGAGTGTCAGCATTCATTTCATTGGTTGGATTTTGAATTAGAGTTTACAAGGATGTCAACTGGCTTCTCTGTTGTGAATCGTATCCTTTATTAATTATGCTCACTCGTACGTCATTGTTGATTTTGACGGCCTTCATAAAATTCATCCTAAAACGAACTATGACCTCGATTGAATTCAACATACTTTCGATAAACAAATAACCGACAAGCTCAAGTTAATGTAAACAACACAAATAGGGCATCCATATCGAAAGGTTTTGAGTAGGCCTAACCTCCAAAAAGTTAAACTTTTCGATGATAACGTCAGTTCTGGGTTGTCCAGTCCTGATGTACAGTAGAACCCCTCTAATCCGCCCTCGGCTGGTCCGTCACTCCGGTTAGTCCGACCAGGCGCCGTCCTAACGTTTCTTTCTGACTTTTACCATTGTATAATCCTTATACAATGCTTTTACTAAGTTTTATAAGCTCTATGTCTTTATTCTTCTTTCATTACTTTTATTTATTACTTATTAAGTATCTACTTCTTGATTTGTACAGTTGGAACAATGTTTACAAACATTTTCTAAGATCAAAGATCACTTATTTCACTGTAAAACATGTCTGTATATGTTTAATGTAATAAATATTGGATTTTTGGATAATCCGACCTTTTTTGCGTTCCGACCATACCCCCAGTCCCGTAGGTGACGGATTAGAGGGGTTCTACTGTATAAGAGGAAACCCTCGTATTATTGCAGAAATAGGTGCTCAAAATGTATGAACAAATTGGTTTTTCATGGTTTGAATAAGAGAGGAATTTGTATTTTGCACATGAGTTCATAATTTCGCCATCAAATTAATGTCTTATTATTGTCTGCAAGTTAGCACTAATTTTATCCCACGATTATCTGTATCATTCGTGTAAACATCATCGCATAACATAGCTCTAGACTAGACAGAAAAATTGAGGTTTTGCGTGTTTGCTTCAGGGTATAAAAGCACATACTTTTGTACAAAGGTATATAATTTCTTCATTTCCATTCGAAATTGATGTGAGAGTGTTAAGATGAAGTTCGAACACATGTATAATAACTTTGGATGAATCTGAAAAATAATTCCATAATTAATATTTCCACTGTTCGTATAGTTGGTCAAAAGGAACTGTTCCTTGAATTCTAGTAGTTAATATACATTTTTTTAGAAATCAACCTCTTTTCTAAGCTACAGCCTTTGGAAGGCGATGACGAGTTGACAGGATTTTTTTTTAGAAATGCATAATCCTCCTTGATATTGATATTATGTATTAACATTATTTTTAGGGTTGAAAATAACAAGCCCTTATGATTTTCCTTCAAAAATTGTTTTCGAGGGATAGATTCTGGAAAATTAAAATTCTCTTATGGTTTCTCATTCAATTTTGTTCTATGGAACACTTATACGATGAAATATCATAACTGCTTGTAAGTTTTTAATTTTCCGAGAAAAGTATCAACTTCTTTTCTTCAGAATTTAATGGAAAACTATAAGAGAATTTTATTTTTAGACAATCTATCCCACGAAAACAATTTTTGAACGAAAATCGTAGATGGTTGTTATTTTCAACCCCTAATACAAAAGTAATGAGATCTAAAAAAAATTGAGTAACATCTACTAGGGCTGTATCTTGGAAGGGGGTTGATTTCGAAAAAAAATTATATGAACTACTCCTGCTCATTTTTATCGAGGAATCATCTCCCAAAGTCCCTCGCATTTGTTTACAGAGCCCTGTATGTGAAACAAATATGAAATCATAATATTAGTTCCATAGGAAACTTTTCCTATGATCAGATGAAAATTAGCCACATTCTTCAAGAACCAATAAGAAGATGGAGAATGTGAAGTAACAAGAGAAAATAATAAGAATATTCTCGGACCCTTCAGGATAATAAAGTCTCTGAAAGCAATATGTACCCATAAACTCGGGAATGAGAAAATAGAATGAGTGTAGCATTACAGGATAGAAAGGACATCATTGATTTATTTGGGAGAATGCTCTTCTAGTTTGATAATCTTTACTCTGACAAGGATTTGCGCGCTTCGTGATATTAGGATGATGATAATTAAAATTTCTATATACTGGTATCCTATTTATAAAATTATATTACATTATATTCCAGATAATAAGATTCCTCGATTAAAATCACGTAAACCATTTGGTCCAATTATTTTCGGACCTCGAATGAAAGCTATAAATCAATTTGGCAATACGAGTGGAACAGATGTAAAATTCGAAACAAAGATTTAATAACTGATCCTACAAAAAAGTTTCAGGATTTGAACTTCCGAAGAGCATTTGGACTGTTCCTAATCGTATAAGAACAAGTCATGGCCGTTGTCATAGCGTGCTTTCAAATGGAGTTCAGTTGAGAGTCCTAGTTGCGAATGCGTAGAAGCAGAGTAGACAAAAGAACATCTGGTGAATAATTGTCCCATATTTGAATTTCAGGATGGCTTGAGGGCTCTACATGAAGTAACAGAGTTATTTTTGAATTGGGTTGTTAATTTTAAATCGATTTAATATTGTTTCAATCATTTTATTTTTCTGTTCCTTTTTTCTGCTTCGATTTTTCCGTTTCAGATTCAGAATTCCGAAGGCATCTTGGAGAGGGTTATGATTTCGACCCAATAAAGAAGAAATCCTTCAATTTTCAAATAGTTTTCAAGTTTTATTTTTGTTGGAACGGTGAGACAGAGTTTTTTCTACTGAGGTTTTTCCTTGAGCTCTGGTATCATACGAAAAAATAGTAGGGTACCTCGTTTTGCACTAATCTCAGTTAGGGATTTTTGTTTTCGTTTTATGTATTCTATTATATTTACCCTGACTTCAAAAAAATATATATAAAATTATCGACGAAACATCTGTTACTTCAATCAACGAAAAAGTTTTCAATATCAAGGTTCAAATTTGCGAAATTATGTCAGAATAGTTCAGAGCAAATAACCCATCAATCAAAGCTACTGATCGAATTTGAAGATTTCGCTCCTTCAAATTCAATTATTCATTCATGAGAAAAATATTAATCATCCACGAATTTCATAACCTATCAAGAATAAGGTCATTCTTCTACAGATTGGATCGAAAAATATTACCTAAATAATCCTTTCACACAGATAGAATTCTTCTGCATTTAACAAATTCAGTTGGTGCATTAAATCACTGTTTAACTTGTAATTAATGAAGAAAGTACTGTTCATACATTTATTGATGCTACGGTGATTTAATAACCGTATAATTTAACGCTTATGGCTAAAAATATTCTGAATCCAACATTTGGGATTCACCTGCCAAAACTTAATAATGAGAAATCCGCTTTCAAATTGATAGAGAGGTAATTTCCTTGTTCATTGTTTCACTTCGAAAAGTTTTGATTAATACATTTACGTCAACTCGATTTTGTAATAATGAGATACAAGAAAGATCCAACCACCTGTTAAAAAAGACAATCTCCATTGGAGAACAGATGACCGTTTTTCTAGTTCTATAACTTTCATGCTTGAGGGAGAAAAATGTAGAAAGTTCTGACGTCAAGTCCAGAGCTTTTGAGCGCTTGTTTATATTGAAAAAATGGAAGTGAAGTCCTGAGCACGTGCTTTTGAGCGCACTTTCAGTGGTGGAGCGGGTGGAGCAATGTGGCTAATATCCCAAAATTCTCATCATGATCTCTATTAAATTCTGGACATTATTCAAAAAATGAAATATATAAGAAATTGATAACTAATTATATCAGCACTTGGGTTATTAATTTTAAATCGATTCAATATACACTACTGGAAAAAATTAAAGGATCAAAAAAAAATTCCAAATTTTTCGGCAATATTCAACATGCCGTAACTTTGAGAGGAATGGTCGTACAAGGATTTAAAAAAAGGAAATTGTAGCTCCAAGTGTCTTGTTTTTGGATTAGAACTTCAAAAATTTAAAGTTTTAGTGGTTCTCGAGGAATGATGGAAAAATCAGCAACAAAAAAATTCTGAAAATTTTACCACTTTTTTTTTCTTGTCTACGAGCGTGAAAATTTTATTTTTGCATAATCGTTATAATGATGGGATACTTTGTTAATTCAACTTTAATTTATTTCTTCATTGACCTCAATACGTCTACTTCTCGCCGAGATATCGGTCTTCAAATGGAAAAGGATCCATTTGTCTTTGATTATCGATTTCTCAGCAACCAATGATCGCATAGAAAATTGAAGGAAGGTTTCAAGACCTTAAATTAACTCCCATTAATCAACAACCATTGCTTATTCATAGAAATTTTTGTTTCTTCATGTCGCATCAATATAAAAATTTAACAAAAAAAGGGCTTTTGGTGGTTTCTTGGAAAATCTACCGCTGGATCGAAAATGTTGAGGAAACCAATAATGTGAAGTGTGACTCCCACAGTTCAATATGTTGATAAAAACCTTACGAAGAGCCAACTCAATCCAGCGAGCCGTTTTTTGGTTTGACTCGATTGAATTTTTGAAAAAAAATAAGGATCACGTTTTTTGCTCTGAGAAGCTCATAATCTTTAAAAAAGGCAAAAAAGAATTTTCTCGAGCTTTTTCCACATTTTAATTGCAGATAGTACATACATTTCAAAAAAAGAAAAATAAAATAAACTAACAAATAAAATTTTTATTAACTTAATAACGGATAAAAAATGGATCCTTTTCCATTTGAAGACCGATATCTCGGCGAGAAGTGGACGTATTGAGGTCAATAAAAAAATAAATTGAAGCTGAATTAACAAAGTATCCTATCATTATAACGATTATGCAAAACTTAAATGCCCACGCCCGTAGACAAGAAAAAAAAAGTTGTAAAATTTTGAGAATTTTTTTGTTGCTGATTTTTTTATCATTACTCGAAAACCATTGATACTTAAAATTTTTGAAGTTCTAATCCAAAAACTAGACACTTGGAGCTACAATTTCCTCTCTTTAAATTTCTTGTACGACCATTCCTCTCAAAGTTACGGCATGTTGAAAATTGCCGAAAAATTTGGAATTTTGTTTTGATCCTTTAATTTTTTCCAGTAGTGTAGTATCAAATCATTTCATTTTTCGAATCCTTTTTCGTTTCAGATTCAGAATTCCGAAGGCATCTTGGAGAGGGTTATCGGTTGGACTACTCGTAAATAGAAAAGAAATCCTTCAATATTCGAATAGTTTTTGAGTGTTATTTTCGTTGAAATGGCGAGTCAGGGTTTTTTTTACTGGGTTTTTCCTTGAGTTGTGTTATCATACAGGAAAATAGTATGGTACCCTGTTTTGCACTAACCTCAGTTAGGGGTTTTTTGTTTGTTTCATGTATTGTATTATGTTAGCTGTTGAATTCAAAAGAAGTTGAAGAAAATTCGTGGTCAAGGAAGCTGTGGATTCAATTTTTCCTAAGAGTCTATGAGGGGAAAAATAGAATCCACAGCTTACTTGACCACGAATTTTTTTGAACGCACGTTATATATCAGCAATGGTTCTGATTCTTCAGTTTTTCTAAAAATGTTTATGATCATTCTAATTTAAATCTCCAAACTCAATTTCCTTTCAATCAAACTTCTTTCACGGGTATATAAAACTTTTTTTCGATATAACGATAGACTTATCTATGGTTTTATTAACGGAACTAATTTTTGCGTGCTGCTTTGAATTGATATTGAAAATTTTACTGCAAAATTTCAGGTCGATAAATAATTTAGAAGAAAAAATATTCCATAGCCAAATTATGCGACTTTCTGGAAATTCAACACAAATATCCAGTATAATATTCTTCACCGTCAAAATAAATTTTACTCAAATCGAATATGAGAATTTTTTTTATTCCGTTTGAATTTTGCATAGTTCTGTTCACACTGAAGCCAAAAATGAGGCTTTTTAGCAGTATCTTGGCCGCAAAATTCAATTCAGATCAATTTTTTTCTGTCCGAGTTATTGAGGAACAAATATACACGGTTTGATTGATTTACAGGTGTCGCATATTCCATTGGAAAATTTTGGTTGGTAGAACACAATCTGTCTCACTGAATTGAAAGATTTAATAAATAAAATCGTGATAGGAGAGTCCCAGTGCCAACACATAAAAATGAAATACAACCATGAAAACTGCGAATTATAATTACATTTTTTAGTTTAACAGGGGAGGCAGAATGAACAGATTTACCACAGAATTAGAGAAATAGCTATTAGATCTAAAGTAGCAAACCAGACATAATCGTCCTCGCAATAGCATTGAGATTTCGTACCTACATGGTTTATGATGATTATTATCATCCATCTAGGAGATTGGCCAGATTGACATACGTTATTTGTAACATGGATTTCACTAGGTCACATCATGCAAATTGGACTACCTAAATATTTAATAGCCAATTATCTGCAATATCCTAAATAATTGTGCGAATTAATGTTCAACTGTAAACGTCATCGGATTTTGACATCCTAATACCAACTATTAATATTGGTTATGATTAAGCATTCGGCTATGTACAGGGTGATTCACTTATCTTGTTAACCTACTTTTACTCGAAAAGGGATGATATTTTTCATTCTGTTTTTTTATACAAGTCAATGTTAACTTGATATATGCGTAAAATTGGAGGAAGGAATTAAGACTCCAGGCGTCGCGACGCTATCAAGTTTTTTTCTTCAGGAACATATCTTTTTTGTGTCCTTCGAAAGATATTTTAATTTTGAATGTTTCTTATTAATACAATTTTTTTCTATTTCTCACCGTCTGCGACCTGCAGCGTGTTTTATGTTAATTCTATTCCATTTCTTTGTTTGTGTGTTGTGACAATAGGCCTTGATTTTTTTCTTGTATCGTTAACAGAATAAAAAAATATTCATCCGCTTTCGAAAAATTTAGGTAAGTGTATCACCCTGTGCAAATTGAGTAATGAATTTTGGTCTTCACTATGTCAGAATTTTATTTGATTTATCTATGAAAGTGTCAGTTGCAGGAACGTCCATTAAAATTAAAGGTCCGTTAAACTCTTAATCCTCCATTATTACAAGGAACTAATGGAGGATTAAG
The DNA here is from genome assembly GCA_013421045.1 of Propylea japonica. Classification (NCBI taxonomy): domain Eukaryota; kingdom Metazoa; phylum Arthropoda; class Insecta; order Coleoptera; family Coccinellidae; genus Propylea; species Propylea japonica. The sequence continues at coordinate 83,638,747 of CM024241.1, forward strand.
GGTTTAATGGACCTTTAAATTTTAATGGACGTTCCTGCAACTGAGCAAAAGTATGTCAAATTTGGAAATCCGTCGAATGCAGTTTGACTATCGTTCATAAGGAATTTAATTACAAATCCGTCATAAGTTTATATTTATGTGTACGATTGAATAAAACTCCTTATGACAATGTTGTATGATATTCATATCGTTGACATTATCCAAATCTATTTCAATTGTGAACAACATCATTCAAGTCAGAAGCCTTCCTATGTTTGTTCATATTGAAGAAATGATTATCCAAATTGAAGTATTAGTACTCCATTCAAAGAATTTCTTTGAATTTTCCCTATAGATCGAATTTCTTTATGAATGTATCGAGGAAACTGTCAGAGTTCCAATTTTATATTACATCTGAATTGATGGAAAAGACTTCTATTGAAAAACACAATTTTCCATAAAATGTTCAGGATACGCAGCGAAAGTAATTCGAAAAGAATAATAAATAAACGATATACCGCTCTAATATGATAAAATCGAATACCATTCAAGTCTGCTGAAAAGTCATGAAAAATTCTGATGACTCATTGTACCGCATTGAATTTAAACCTGACAAAATTGACGCTAGGTAAGTATTCATCGAATAAAACACTATTGATTGATATTTCAACAGGACATTACTCAATATTCACATGAAGAAAATTGTTAGATGGGTTCATCTTGCATTTCAACATCATCATATCATTTTTTCATTCGCGCTATCGTCTTGTACTCAATTCTTTTGCTGTAAGACATGTGATGATATGAGGAATCAGACAAAACTTCAGACAGGACGTTTTATCCTAATTAGTGTTGATTGAAAATTCGCTTTGTTCGACTTATATAATTTATAATATTGCAATGAATAATAGTGTTAATGGAGGAATTGGATATTTGATATCTAACATGTTTAAAACACGAGTAAGTCATATTGGTGTTGAAAGAATTGAAGCTTGGCATTTTATTGATAGATAAGTCGTCTTTTTGATGCGCCTTTTTCATAAAGACACATTCTATTCAACTTTTTTCGAAATTCTTTGATTTCAAAATTTGGGAAGGTAATAAGTTCAAAGGATTGAGTTGGATAAATGGTTTAGGAATCTTTGGTTCAGTCGGAGGTCAAAAGTAACTATGTCCTTAAGCATTCTTAATTTTAAAAAAGTGGAGAGGTTCAGTTGTTGACACCCTGATAGTGATTGACACTGTGCACATATACAGGGTGAGTCTTTGACCTTGCAGAATATTTTAACACAAGATTTCTGAAGCCAAAAGAAACATTTTTTTCCCATACCATTTTTTCCGATACGGCTTGGTTCGTAAGATACAGACTGTTGAAAATCCATAAAAAAATTTAATTTTCGATCATATCTCGCGAACGATCTCATCGAATGAGATGATTTTTGGAATATAGTTTTTTATTGATACGATGAATGTTCCTGCATTACAAAATTTCATCCACATCCTCCTGTTTCTTTAATATGACTATAACATTTCATAAAAATACCAGAAATTCAAAGAATCCAACTTTTAAAAATAATTTGAATGCTATTCAACGAATTTTGACGATTTTGGAAAGTAAAAGTATTCCTTATTTTTTTTCGTATGATGCGTCGTTTTCGAGTAATCTGAAATTCAAAAATAAAAAATATCTGTGAAATTCCGAGTATTGGGTACTTTGGCTGAATGCAACTCTGTTCAAAAAATTCACAGAATTCAATTTTCCCTATGTGGTCACTTTGACAAATTTCAAGAATAATTCGAGAATTTGTTATCTGGAATGATGAATGGTAAGAGAACTAGCGGATTTTCTTGAAAATGGGGTTATAATGAATAAGCTCACCTCTATACTTCTTCAGTGTAAATCCTTATCTATTCAAGCAAATTTCCACACCACTTTCGAAGTACCTATTGCAATTTTGTTTCGTTGAGCTTTGACATACATTGATCCAAATTTACATTACGTTAGAATACGTTCATTTCTCATTTATTCATCATATTTATTACTACTAAAATGACCCTAATAAAGTTATTTACTCATGAAGTCGTATGATTTTGAAAAACAAACTAACCACAGAACACCGATGTCAAAGAATCTAGTGTCACTTCTGTGACTTTCACCATGCGGACCACAGAACATAAATATGCGGACACCCCTTGAAATTCAATCGCCCCAACTGGTGTTTATGAACGTGAAATGTCATGCGTGTTATGGTTGAGTTGAGTTGTTGTTTTGATTTCGGAAGATTTCAAGAGAGAAGGAAATGAATGCTATAGCTAGAATAGGTGGTTTAAAGTTAATCCGATATAATCAAAAATGAAGTATACATCAAGAAGAGATTATTCTTTTTTCATCACTAGCAAAATTTTGGATGAATCAATCATTGCATTAGAAAATATACAACTGGTATTGAAAAAGTGAGTTCATATTTCTTTCTTTAATACAGCAGCTTATTTGAAAATTTCGAATGGTATATCTATTATCTACTCGTTTCTTTGATACAATAGCTTATTTCAAAGGTTTGAATGCTATATCTCGTACTTGCAAAAATTCAGTGGTTAGTTTACCAGTGGCGGCATAGCTCATTCTGAAAACTAAAAAGGGCTATATCTTCTTATTTAGGCCGAATCGGAAAAAATGGTATGGGAAAAAATGTTTCTTTTGGCTTCAGGAATCTTGTGTTAAAATATTCTGCAAGGTCAAAGACTCACCCTGTATATACCGATGTAATAAACGATTTATGCTATCTAAGGTTTTTTCATATGTCTCTTCTTTTTCAGAATGTTTTATTTATTTGGGTCAAGTTCAATTTCCTCGGGTTATCGTCCTGAAAATGGCATCGTTAGATATTTGGCGTGAGATTTTGCACTAGTGTCAATAAGTGTATATGTTAAAATTACTTAAGGATAGCGACTGCATACAATCACGCATATTTTCCGATTTTTTTATGTTTCATATTTGTTTTAAGTTTTCTTTTGTTTGGACGGTTCCAGCTTGATACAGTAATAGTCGAGCAATGGTGAATCTGGCAACGCTGTAGAATTCTGGATTAGATATATATTTATATTCTGTGATACATTTCATACATTCTTTTTATTTTGACAGCGCCCCTGCAAATTGAAGTTGTATTTAAAAACATTCGAGTTGAGAAATTTGTGAGACGAAGGCACACTTCAAAAAGTTTTTTATATTTGTGTAAAAATATTATGAATTCCAGTTTATATGCTGTATACAATGTTCCGAAAATGGTTTTCAAATTCCTCGACAAAATGTATTTCAACCCAATCCAGAAAAACAGTTATATAGCCTACTTTATTTGTACTTGTTTTACATTTAAATTTTCAACAAATTATCATACTATTTGTATGAATAAGGACAATACTTCCGTTTAAACAGGAATATTTTTCCAAACAATAGCAAATTAGAGAGAATGCGAATATTTGTGCAATAACTAATAGAATAAATTACAGTGGAACTTCCCTATAACGAAAGCGCTAAATCCGCAAAAACATTCGTTATGAAGAAATTTCGTTACACAGAAAATTTGTTTCTATAGTCGGCAATGTCGCGGTCGACTTCACTGATAAATTTAAGTTTTCAGCACTTCCTTTCAGACACTTTCGCACAACTTTTCACACTAGCGTAATGGTTAGATTGAACTGTTTCAGAAAGATCTCTCTGCCCGCCGTAATTATTTAGTTTAAGGTTGGGATTTATTACGTACGTCCGGCAAATTTTCGGAAAAGACCCACCCTTACACCTTCTTACCAATACCCATTCAAAGAGTGATGTTCTTTGAATATTTCGTTATAGAGATGATTTACTTCGTTTTAGAGGGTGTTTTTAACATGGAATTTGGATTCAAAGTACAATGTCTTGTAAAATTCGTTATACAGAGAAATTCGTTATATAGATGTTCGTTATAGGGAAGTTTTGTTTGCATGCCATAAGAATTTACAGTCATTGAGCTTAAGACGGCCTGAAGTCCATCTCAAGCCAACAATCATCATGGCTTAAAATAAGAATATCTTAGCATGTGCTCAACCTGTGGTGCAAGATGAATTGCGTCTTAAGGCTATCTTAAAATTTAAGATGCACTTAAGTCGTATTTTAATGCTATGGTGCAAGTGGCCATTAGTAACAGAATACCTTGCGCAAAGGATGTTCTGGTCAGAAAAATTATAGTAGAAACTAACCGGTAGGTAAGTTTTTAGCACTCTCAGACACTGGAGTTCATTGAAGCTCTTGAACTGAAAGCGAACTGCAGCGTAGTATAGAAAACTCAATAGACTCAATAGGCTCAATGACCGCAGTCCAAAGTAAACCCCTTAACAATCCCAATGAATTGTTAAAGCAAGAGTTCCTCTAATCATACCTTTCAAGATAGAATAGTTTGGACATGCCCTAATCATCCCAAACTAACAACCCAGTTTTTCCAAATCCAAATCCCTCTAACGAAGATGAATATTCCTCGGACATCATCAATGCCCAAAGTTCTATCGAGTATGGGGACTAAACGGCAGATACCCAAGTAATTACCATTCCCGAATCAAGAGCTTATGTTTCAATTCATCAACTTTTCAAGTCTAACGAGATTAAAATATTTTGCGAGAAAAGTTAGTTCATTATTTTCGATGAAACGAGATGCTTCTCTTCTGCGATTATGCTGACAGGCTAAATCCTCATTATCTTCTATGTAAATGAGACGTATCATTTATTCCAGCCGATGACGAAATGGTGAATTTTTTCTTGCGGAAACGATATCGGTACTTTTTTCGATGAGGAGGATCTGTGTTACATAAGAAATATTATGTTTCCTATTGCATAGTTGACGCTTAAATATTCCAAATTGGTGCCACAGTATGATAGGATAGTTTATCTCAATCGAAGTATATAAGTATTACAATTTTTAGTTGCATAATTTGTTCTCAACCTTATTTTTTTTAATGTTTGAGGAGGTGATTATTGTGAATGAATGGTTTCACTTTAATTGCAGGTAGAGGAATTCTGTAGAATACAATCGAGGGATAGTTTTATGATGTGGATCAATTTGATATGCTGAAACAATCAGAAAAAAGCTTTGTTGAATATACCAAACCCAAGTAATGTAGAAATTTGAGCGTTCTCGTATCAGAGTTATGTCATTTTTCCTATATACAAGATGTTTACAGATCACGCGGCCTTACGTGAGTATGTGGTTGGTAAAGAGGTCTTTTGAAAAATTGAATAAGACGCTGAATAGACATCTGAGATTTTAGAACATTTGTTCATATTGTCAGAAGTATAATACAAATGAAGATCTGAGGATCTTTTTTCTCTAAATGAATTGTGGTTAAATACTTTAACGCCCACTTGCTTGTGTCTTTTTTAACAATTTGTTGGAATAGCTAATTTTCATGAGAATTTCAATAATATGTAACGTTTTTAGAGCGCTCTTTGTGAACGGGAAATTCTTGATGATGGCTCTTTAGTTGAAAGATTATTTGGGCTGTTTCCATTATCTTGGATTGTTCTATCCAACGTTTTGGCAAGCATTCGCCAGCCGTCCTCATGATAATCGCAAAATTGAACTCAAAATTTGATTGAGTTTCTGAAAACTCAATTTTACGACAGCTTATGTCAGAAGCTAGTCGCATTAATTTTGCTGATTTTCAAGTTCAATTTTGCGATTACCCTCAGGACAGCTGGCGAATGCTTGCCGAAACGTTGGATAGAACAATTCAAGATAATGGAAACAGCCCAAATAATCTTTCAACTTCTGAGCGCTCATTTTACTTAAACGAGTGCTATATCGTTTTGGCCAAATGTATGTAGTTTTCGAATTTTGAGTCGTAATTGGTCTCTAACGATAGGGTTAGACGTGGTCAAATTCGATTCTATCCGTGGGACCGTCCGGCCGGCCGTTAGCACAGTAACTTTCGAATGGATTGTCCTAGAGACTTAAAATTTTCGGGTTGAGTTCGTTAACCAGCCAAATCGTACAAGGTGTTCCATAAAATATGGCCATTCATAATTATTGTTCCTCAATATCTCAGACAAAACGAAATCCGTCAAAATGAAATGTTGTGGTTATATGCAAGATGATCATAATAAGCATCATGCAAAATTTTGTGGCGATAGTGTAAACAGAACCATAAAAAATTCAATTGGAATATTGAAAAGAAGAAACTTCATATTTCCATAAAAAATATCCGATTCGGATGAAATTTATTTTATAAATAAAGATTGATACACTGAATGTTCATGCAGAATTTTGTGGCCATAGTGTTAACAGAACCATAGAAAATTCAATTGGAATATTGAAAAGAATGAGCGCTCAAAAGCTCCTACTCAGGGCTCTTCTTAAATGAAACCCATATAAAAAAATAATTTATTTCTTTGTAAATTCACATATTTTCGTCATAGCTTCGATTATAATGATAAAATTTAATTGAAAGTAGGTTGATCTGCCCTCAGAAAATCCTTAGTGGGCTCTTTTGCCTGTGTTGCGGCACTGGGTATATACCACTCATAAAGGGAATGACGCTTCATAATTTGGAGTTACATGAAGACTTCGTGAATCATAAAAGGACCGCATTTTGGTTATCATCCACAGTTCATTAAAAGTTTCAAAATTGCCCGTGTAATTTGCCAGGAACATGTTTTCATAAAAAGAATTGCTGTAGTAAGTTTCAACATTCTGCTTATAAGACTTTATAACGAGAAATATTGAGCCTTGTACATTTTTCTTTCCTGAAATAATTCAGGAGAGAACCTGATGAAATGAGCCAAACTGAATAGAGTGGATATCTGAAGAAATACTTCTAATGAACTTGATTTGTTAATCGAAGGTTAAGTTTCAGAAACTGTGCGATGTGAATAATCATTTCATATATTTTTTGTAAAGCACACAAGCCAAGATTCTTGATTCGTAATAATATGATTTGGGGTCGAATTTCAATGGCTATTTTGAATGGAATCTTAGTACTCAGTCTGATTTTGTTAATTTATTTGGCATTGATACTTTATCTAGATATTCGTTCATTGAATGACGTCTTGATAATATTCAGAAAATATTTCCATTCAAACAGGGCCGTAGCGAAGGGGGGTCCGATGGGGTCTTTAGATTAGTTTAGTTAAAAAGAGGTGACAGTTCACTGCGTCTATTGTGGCCCCTTACAGAGCCGTTCGGACCATACCCTCACAGCTCGCCTTTCAGTTCCAGAGATCTGATAACATCCAATATCTATAGCTTCAACAAGGCCAGTTCCTCACTCTCACAAGTTTCTCGCCCAAGGCATTCTCTCCTTAGGCTCGCAATACCAAAGCATTCCATGACTAGGTGAATAGGGGTTTCTTCCTCCTACCCACAGAACCTACACTAGTCAGTGGTCGATAGTCCCATCCTCAACAGGTGCTTCCAGAGGCGACAGTGTCCTGTAAGAAAGCCAGTGAGGAGGTGTAATTGTTTCTTACTAAGATCCAGATATCTTTTGGATCTTGCTGTTTCAAAGTTTCATAGGAACTTTGTGGAACGATCAATCCCTGGGAGATTCAGCCAGAGTTTTTCTCTCTCTCGGCTTTCTGGGTTCTGGGCCAACGAGAGACATTCGTGCGCCCTCTTTGGCAAGTGTATTGGCCTCTTCGTTTCCATTGATTCCCGAATGGCCGGAAACCCAGATTAAAAAGACCCTATTTTTCTTGCCTACCTTATTGAGTTTGTTTTGGCACTCCCAGATCATTTTTGAGTCGATGACGTAGGAGCTCAGTGCTTTAATAGCAGCTGGACTATCTGAGTCTATGGCTATATCGCACTTCTGATAGTTTCTTTCTAGATTTATATACAGACATCTTTCAATAGTAAAGATTTTTGCTTGACAGACGGTCCTACAGAAGCTTAGCCACAGTGCACACTGGGTACTTGACCCGTATATCCCAGCGCCAGCTCCTGTAGAGGTTTTGGAACCATCTGTATACCATTTTACGGTATTTTCTTCGAGGCTATAGTCGGTGTATTCCCGATCCCATTCTTCTCTTTTACTCCGATGGGATCTGGACCCCCCGAAATTTTTCAGAAGTACAGGATTAGAACATTTTCCTTTGAAAATTGTCATTTTGTCATTGGATGGACCCCCGAAATTTTTCAGAAGTATAGGATTAGAACATTTTCCTTTGAAAATTTGTCATTGGTAGACCCCCCGAAATTTTTTCTGGCTAGTTTATTTCGCAAACCTTTAGCAGCTGGATTGTTGTACTGACAAAAAACACACTCCGTACACCGTAAACACTATAACTTCCGAGATAAAAATCTTCACAACTTTAAATTTTCGAAGTAGGGTAAATATCTGAACAATGGAAGTCCTGAAACGATATTTCGAAAAAATTAATTCCATTTCACAGATCCAAACTGTTAGTTACGAAAGAGAACGAATTTAAACAAACCTTTATCTATTTGTCGAACATGCATTATCCAAATATCCTTGTTGATTATTGTTCGATTCGCAAACCTAAAACGGTATTCAAACAAACCCTCGAAAATTCGACGTCTATCATGAAAAACAAAAATTCAATAATTGCAATGTCACTCACGAAGTGCCGAAGGCCTCTTCCAATCCATCAAAACAGTTAAAACTTTCACGTTAAATTCTCGACTGATTTGAATTTCAAGGTCATTATAAATCGGTCTGTGTTATTGAATGCCACAAGATGATTATTTGGGAAATGTATGCTAAATGCTGCATATCTGTACCTACCTGTTAAGTGCAATTATTCCTGATCATTTTCAAATTGACAAATTATCCAAGGTCAAGGTTGAAGGTTTCCGGAGTTATTAGTTGATATTTGATAATCTGCATCTATTAGGACTAATTCGAAAATATTTCGTAATAACATGAAATTATTTTATTTGGGTCATGAATGTAAATATAGAAGTTTATTACAGAAATCAAATTTAATTTAATTAAATGAATTTATATACAAGGTGTTCTTCGATAGGTGAACAACTGTACAAGGATAATATTTCTTTTATTTCATCAAAAATGAATCCACAAGAATGAGTATGAATCGTTCTTTATTGTTGTAGGAAAAGGGTATACAGAATGACATACATCTTGAAAAACTCAGAAAATTTCAATGAAAAAAACGCATTTTTCTAAAAACTGTCGAACAAAAACATAGTCCATATTTTCAGCTATTATATAAACAAGACATTTTCGACATAAGACAAAATATTGTTGATGATAACGAAAATGGACAGCATAAATTCATTTCACCCCACCTGGAGCGTAAAATGACATATTACATATTTTCATCTATACCGGCTTCCAAGTCATGTGCTAACTACTCATATAAACAGCATTCTAGCCGAATATTACCCTATTTGTATAAATTGCGTAGTTTTGTAAAATATATGCACGCAAAATTTTCTTCTCTCTCGTCCGAAGATAAGAGTTCTTTTTCTTCAGCTGACTCCAATTTTGTGGGAATCTTTTTTGTTACTTTTTTTTTTTCTACTGAAATATTCATTTTTCATTCATTTTCTCTGTAAGCCTCTTCAAATTTGGAGTTGAGTGTTTTGAACTGGACATTTATGGTATGTCAATTTTCCCGCTCAGACCCATATCATTTTACCCCACTATATCAATCACGAAGCAATACGCAATTTAAGAAAAAACGACAACTTATTTATAAGATTTGAAAGGTATTTTTTCAAAACCATTAATAACGTAAATAATTACAAAAACTTCAATTCACCTTCTCCAAACACTCGAAAGTTATAGCAGATTTCATTGCGTCATTTCGAAAACTTTTCGATATCTAAAAGACAATTATCTGTCGTGTACCTATATCATGCAATGGACCAATCAAAATATGAATTAAAAAATCTTAGACACCTTTTGCAATAGTATATTCGTTTTTGATCGCAATTGCACGTCGATTTTAGGAAAAACAAGCGCTATGTCATTTTACCCCACTGTGTCATTTTGTACACCCTTCCCCTAGTAAAATAAACACTGAAAAACTGACATATTATTTCTCTGAATCACTGTCCAAATTTCTCTTATCTTTTTCTTGCAGATTTCTTTTTGTTTATTTTTGATACTGGCAATTTTTGATACTGGTTGAGACGAAAAGTTGAAGAAAGCCCTAACTTGCAGTCAGAAGCTTCTGGGTGCTGGTTCATATTGCGAAAAGGATAATTCAGTTCTGAATTTCCTGTGAACTATAGGTGTCATTCGTTTCCAAAAGATACCATGTTAAAGACCACGCATGAGATTCGATAAAGAATAGTGAATTCATGAATGAATTGAGTTATACTAATAATTTCCGTATACAGGGTGTCCCGGAAAATGTGGGAAATCTCTCGGATTCAGGTAGAACATAAAAAATGAAGATGACAAGTTCCCAGTTTTTTTTTCCTAGATACGACCTCCTAAATGACGCCACAGGAAATCCATCTTAGTGGAATAAGTTTCAAACTACTCGATATAATAATTGATGAAAATTGGATATGATTAACAGTATTAAGGACTTCTTAAATCACAGCACTCAAATTTCAATTAGCTTGTTCACTTTACCAGGGGTGGACTGGGTTGTACATTTTAATGCTTACATTTTTAACACCCTGTATGATAAGGTGCTAAAAAAACAAATTTGGATACCTTGAACATTAAGCTGAAGAAAGGGTACTCTTGTTGAGTGTCGATAAAATGAACCGTTTTAAAAAAAATAATGAAAGAAGTAAGTGAATGAAATTTATTCAACTAAAATGAATTTCCAGTGGCGTCATTTAGTATGTCGTATCTTCGTAGGGAGGGCCGCTAGGAAAAAAAATTTGGGAACTTGCCATCTTATTTTTTTATGTTATATCTGAATCTGAGAGATGTTCCACATTTTCCGGGACAACTTGTATACAAATTTGAAGTATAATTTTTTCGAACATTAAAAATCATGCATCAGCTTCTGGCCTCTGTACCATGCTTCTTACAATAGAAACTGTTTTGGTTAATGTCAACGAAACTCTAACTGCATGTTAATAAAGAATTTTGATTGATCCAACTGTCACCAAAAATATACTTATACCGTGCGTAAAGACTTCAACTTGCAGAAAAAGTCTGAGATTTTAGTTGATACACCTTAGAAATGAAATTTTCCAAAATGTTAGGGAGTAATTCTTAATTTGATGGACCCATATTAAATAGAGATAATCGTTTGAAATCTGATGAGTTTCTGTGATCGCCGAAGGTGATTAGAATTTTTCATCCTGAAATCGTTGATGTGTAAAGCTATTAATGCGTAAGAATGGAAATATTTACATATGTTAGTTGCTATAAGATTTGTTTTGCGGAAGTGAAAGTGATATCGGAAAGAATGTGAATATGAACTGAAAAGACATATTTTCTTGCTTATTTCACCGGAAAATGTCTTGGAATGTTTTACGATCTTCTAGGACTGTAACTGGTCTTTTCTATACGAGTACCAGACATTGTTCTACTTGATATAATTTTCAAAGAAAATTTTTTTTTTAAATTCGATAAAATGACTTATAACATTGATCATGACAGCAAATATGAGCTCCTTAAACGAGTGCTATATCGTTTTACCCGAATGTCTGCAATTTTCGAATTTTGAGCCGATAGGGTTCGACTCGCTGATCACGAATTCGTGGTCAAATTCAATTATGTCCTTGGATACGGCAAGCTGTAAGCACAATAACTTTCGGAGGGATTGTCCCAAATCGTAGAGGGTGTTCCATAAAATATGACCTTTCAAAATTTTTGTTCCTCAATATCTCAGACAAAACGAAACCCATCGAAATGAAATGTTGCGGCCATATGCAAGTTGTTCATAATAAGCTTCATGCAAAATTTTGTGGCCATAGTGTGAACAGAACCATAGAAAATTCAATTGGAATATTTAAAAGTAGAATCTTTTTATTTCTATAACAGGATATCCGATTCGAGTTGAAATTTTTTTAGTGAATGAAGACTGTCATACTGAATCTTCATGCAAAATTTTGTGGCCATAGTGTCAACAGAACCATAGAAAATTCACTTCACTTAGACGATACCTTAAGTTGGTCTAAACATATAGACGAATTATGCCGATCATTAACCTCTGTTTGCTTCTCCATGGGAGTGTTATCAAGGTACTTCGTTATGGCATTGTGTTTTATGGAACATCAAGGAGACTCAATGACATCATGATACTACAGAAGCGAGTACTAAGGCTCATGCTCAAGTTAAAGACAGATAAATCATGTAGAGGCAAGTTAAGGGAAAATCGAATTTTAACAGTACCGGCTATCCATATTCAGGAGTGTCTCTTAGACCTTCATAAAAACAGAGACCACTTCATCGGTTCTCAACCTAGAAACTATAATACAAGAGGAATGGAGATATTCTATCCAAAACACCATCTAGCTTCTACAGAAAAAAGCACAGAATATTGCAGTATAAAATACTTCAGTAGATTGCCCCTAACACTTAGGAGAGAACAAAATTTTAGTAGATTCAAGAAGAATCTATTTTCTCTTCTACTGGAATTGCAACCATATTCGATTGACGAATTCATGAACATCTAACTTTTTTTTTGACAATGTTTCGCTTCATTGATGTTTTGCTTTGTGAAATTTCATGACTTTGAAATAAAGGGTATTATTATTATTATTATTAAAAGAAGAGTCCCTATATTTCCATAACCGATAACCGATTCAAGTGAAATTTATTTTGTGCATCAAAAATGATATACTGAATGTCTCAATAGTTTCAAGAGAATCACATCATCAGAACCATGGAAATTAATTTTTCTATTTATTTATTCTTTATACATTTCAATTTTTGGATAATTTCAAGAATATTATTCCGACTGTGCTAAGATTTTGCCTTCACATATTTGGTATCAATCTCAAATCCCATATAAAATTTTTCGGAAATAGTCTTATTGCTCCACCAAAGAACGAGCGCTCAAAAGCTCCTGCTCAGGGCTTTTCTTAAATTTTTTCATCTTTGTTTTGGTCAGTTGTGATTACAATATTTTGAGCCAAAAAGCTGTCTTCGTTTCAATATTTCAGCTTATTTATTGAACAAATCCAGTATCACTACACTCATTGTAGATGATCTAGTTTTTTCTTTGAAACTTTCCTTTCCGAACTCTTGTATTATACATAGTATGGTTCAGGTTCAAAAATCCCCAGCTTGTGCTGCGAAATACAATTATATCGGTTGACAGTAATCGATTCTTCGTAATGTTTTTCTTTTCAATGAAGAGCATGACATTTTAATATCTGATGAGATAACTGTAAAATCCCCAGATCCAGCACAGTGTTACCAATCGTCCTACCAAAAATTTTCCAGTGAATACACACCATATTACCTAATTTCTTGGACAATATCCTCCTGAAAATTGACCCAACCAAGTCCTCTTCGCCACACGGATCTTCAAGTTCAAGTACCACCTGGGGTTTTTGAACTTTTCCCAAAAAAATAGCAAAAGAGGTGGTAACTGTCTTCCACTCTCGCTTTTCATATGGTCCAATACGCCTTCCTTGACACAGTTCACTTTCAGCTCGGCAGTACTCGTGAGGTAGTCGAAGAAGCACGACCCACTTATAAAGTTTCTTGAAATAAGAACTCCTTTTATCTGCTATCACATTCGTGCAAGACGTTCATCGAAAACGACAGTGTGAGTTGATTTTTTTCTTCTATGATCACGTCTATCGCTCTATTTTCGGCGCCATTTTCGAATCTGTGGTTTGTGCAAATGGTGACATGTGATTTACTTTAAGGCGCCAAAGGGTCTGTAGACAACCATACCAAGTGTTCGCAAATGTGCAGTTTCTTCCAAATTTTTCGATTCTCGTTTAATTGTTTGAAGTAAATGTCCAGTTGGTTATATAATTGGTCCAATGCACATTCGAATTACATTATTGAGTGTGTTACATTTGGTATGGCATAAATGAAACCTGTTTTGTTGATTATGACTGGTTGTATCTGTGGAGAAATCACTTCTAGACGTTTTAGAAAGTAAAAGTGATCAATTCTGGGAAAAATTAAGTGGCGTATAATGGCGGAAGAATATGTTTTATTATTGGTTATAGGTTGTTGGTTCTTCTTTATTGGCTGTAACAATCAGGATCTATATTGTTCTCATTTCATGCTCAGAATTTTAGAGTGTCATATAACTCATTTGGAGTACAGTATTTTAGCGAGAGAACGTAGTTTGTTTGAATATTAGTTTTTCATTCATTGTGAATTTTAGATTTGTAGCATTTCGTTTTTCTTATGACTTCTTCACTTCGAATTCAGTTCAGAACCCTTGTCTTTTCTTTTTTTTACCATTCAAACTTTATCGCTAAATTTGTGATAACCAGAAGTGGACAAAACCGAATGACTAAGAATTCGGGATTCACTGTTATGGCTCACTATTTCAGGTTCAGAAATAAACCGGCACAAAATGTCATTCAAAGTATTTTCTACTGAAAATTTTGATTGAGTTCTTTCAACTGAAAAGATTGTTTTGTAGCAATAAGTCGTGTTAATTTAATTAATCTAAAGAAAACGTGTTCATTTTTCAATGTGTCGAAATTGAATCGAATAAGGAGATGACAACACTCGAGACTCAAGATTTATGACTGCTGATTTGTTTCTTGCGCGCTCATTCTAGTTGAAACAGCTTGCTGTAGTTTTGACGCTAAATTTTTGTTTATGTTAAATTGATTGAAATGATTTTTTCGGCTATTTCCATAATCTATTTCATACGTTTTCGTAAGTATTGAGTAATTTCTGACGACAGCTTAAGAATGCAGACCGAAACGTTGAAAAGTATAAAAATTGTGGAGAAAGCGCTAATACCTTTTCAAAAGTGCTAGGTATAGTTTTGCCTGAATGTGTGTTATTTTCGTATTTTGAGCCAATAGTGGTCTCAAACAACTCGGTCAGATTAACTGGTAATAATAGAAATGAATTTGCAATTCCTTATTTTTCCGTTTCGAAATGAAATGTCAAATTTCCAAACTTGAACAGGAATATATTCAAAATATTGAAACTTTTCGTGAGTTACTGCCGATACTGCGATAGCACGCTATTCCAAGAAACAAACGACCCAAAAATCTTCAATTTATTGGTCGAAAACACAAAGAAACAATCAGTGAATGTTACGTCATTGAATAGTATGTCGCTAATGTGCGCCTCACATAAAAATTAGGTTATGAAATAGAAGAGGTGTCAGAATCCTTCAGTAATAGTAATTTCAACATCGTCGGTTATTTACAATGGACACAATAATGTCATAAATTATTTTTTTCTTTTTTATGATCGTCATCGACTACCAAGTTGAAATAGAGTCATTTATTCATGGTTGAGACAGAATTTAGCGTAATACTCGAAGCGTGACACGAAAGCGTATAAATACGAGTAATAATAATATTGTTTATCCCAGATTCATAATAATAAGTTTGTATATACCTAAGAACAGCCTCTTAATGATAAAAACTTGATTTTAGGATCGACTTCAGTTACTCAAATTCAATAGAAGAGAAAAAATGTCATTAATTGAAAACTCATTTCAGCGACAACAATTGTTTCGCCGAAATTCAAATAATAATATATTGTTACATTACATTGTTTTGCTAAAATTGAAAAAAAAATTGAGAAGATGCTTTTGAGCACTCGTTCTTTGGTGGAGCAATGAGACTGTTACCTCATAATTTTATATGGGATTTGAAATTGATACCAAATATATGAATGAATCTCAGCACAATCGAAATTATATTCTGGAAATTATTCAAAAAATAAATATGTAAAAAAATAATTACAAAAATCAATTCCTATGGTTCTGATGACGCGATCCTCTTTAAATTATGCATGAACATTCAGTATATCAGTTTTAATTTAATAAATAAATTTCACTTGAATCGGTCATCCTGTTATGAAAATACAGAGATTCTTCTTTTCAATATTCCTATTGAATTTTCTTTGGTTCTGTTGACATTATGGCCACAAAATTCTGCATGAACATTCAGTGTATCAATCTCTATTTATTAAAAAAATTTCATCCGAATCGAATATTTTTTCATGGAAATATGAAGTTTTTTCTATTCCATTCTATTCTATTCCAATTGAATTTTCTATAGTTCTGTTTACAAAATTTTGCATAAAGCTTACTATGACCATCTTGAAACAATTCATTTCGATGGATTTCGTTTTGTCTGAGATAACGAGGAACAAAAATTTTGAATCCCCATATTTTATGGAAAACCCTGTACGATTTGGCTTAACAGAGCAATTTGAGAATCGAACTCACCCTGAAAACTTCAAGTGTCTAGGACGCTTCGAAAGTTATTGTGCTAACTGACAGAATTTAATTTGACCACGAATTCGTCATCAGGGAGTAAAACCCTATCGTTTGCGATCATTTTCGAGTCAAAATTCGAAAATTACAGACATTTGGCCAACACGATATAGCACGATTTGAAGGAGAACGAGCTCTCAAAAATGGAATTCAGTTATCTTAAAAATTATTTGAATTATTTATAGAACCTAACAAAATATTTCCTGATACAACTATTTTGATTTAATGAAAATTAATATTGTATTTTTGAAAACTTTTGCTTAACAATATAAATTAAAAATTTGTAATATATTTCTAAGAGAAGAATTGAACCAGTTTCAAATTATTCAAGTGTACAGGCTCAAGAATATATCTCTCGGTTAGAGAATCCATTTTCCATTTCAAACCCTTAAATATAATTCTATCATCTCCCCTTATATATTGAATCAATCTGAGACGATTGTATTTCCTGGTTTTGAAATCCGAATATTATGGGGATCTCTCTATCCATCTCAAACTTGTCAGGGACAGGCACTGATTCAATAACAAGGTATCGACTATTTCAATCTATTGAATCTGGATTTTCCTTAGAAATGGAATGAAAAATCTGATGGAGATTTTGAATTCCATACTTCGGTGTCTTTCTGTATATATTTCTCCTTTTCTCTTAACCGATTCTCTGAACATGTGAATAATTTTGGTTCCAAAATACATATTTACCCAGTTATTCATTATTAGCTTCACATGTTTTTTATACCATCACCTTTGCATATAGCACGTCTGAATAAAACATAAAAGTAAATTATCCTTAAGAACTTCTGCTAGATTGAATACATTCAGGATTTTTGAAAGAAAAACCATAACCCTTTACAACTGGCCATCAAAGTCTAGGTTAAAAAAAGTGCTGTGTAGAATCTCTGCTAGATTGAATACCTTCAGGATTTTCGAGAGAAAAACCATAGAGGTTGTAGACATCGAGAATACACAAGACATGGTGGAGCAAAATTTAACCCTTACAACTGGCCATCAAAGTCTAGGTTAAAAGAAGTGCTGTGTTCCAAAGTAAATAGAGGTGATTAATTAACAGAATACTTCATGGGGAAAATTGAGGCTTAACCGGTCGAAGAACTACATCAAAAGAGGTCATCAGTAAGCCTCTACTCAATCTATCTATGTTAGGTTTGCTGGTAGCAGCTAGTATATAGTAGCTATAAAACCATTTGCCGTTGCACAACCTCAAACGATGAAGATTTCATCAAGTGATTAAATTACTTTTTTTTCATTGTGAAGGTTCTAGACACTTCAGGCACCATTTCAAGAAGTATCCTTTCACCAATTACAATAACTGAGCTCAAGTAAGCCTCAGATTGTCAATTGTTACTGATAATTTGGCAGACACCTTCTTGGTAGTTTCTTGTTGAACACCATCACTTCAGTCCATAGGTTTCAAAGTGGCATCTCTGGATTAACCTTTGATTAAGTAGACCGTTAGTTTGGCTTCCCCCATAGATTTTCGAGTATACTATTGTGACTTTTTTATGAAGCTACTTAGTTACACATAGGTCATGAAAACATCTACAGTATGCCTTATATAAAATGTCTCGTATCTCATATGAAGTCGTCTACTAGAGGAAAAAAGTAACTTCAATATACGTGATTTCGTGACGTTCACCACGTGTTGTCATCTGATCTTAACAATTCTTTCCATCTCTATTATTCTCCATCGTTAGAACATGAACCCTAGAACAGACAACTCGAAATGGTCTACTTAAGGAAACAACTCATACTTCGTAATCAGAGATCTTTCACTCTAGTATTGATTCCAACTAAACGAGCATTCTCACAGTTCTCCGAAGGCGTAGATGAACCTTCACGAGGGCCGTCGTTACGAAGATGTAAGCCGGATCTACAATAGAGGGAAAATCCTATTAAATCGCCATATAAGAATAAAAGGAGCAAAACGGCTTTCCGGCTAGTCAAAGCGGATATCCCGGAAGTTTTGGAACAGTGTAAAATCAAAGAAATCTCATTGCATGTCATGTGACCTGATTGTTTTTAAGGTACGTGGGTTGTTAGCATTCGCTATTGGAATTTCTCAAGGGAACTTTGAGCTCATGTGTGTTATGGATGGTGCATTCCGAGTGAGACCCGGAGAGTGTCAAGTGATTTTCTAGGAATTTTAAGAATGGGGAAGAACTGAAATTCGATTGACTCAAATCGTATTTAATTGGATAGTTTGAACTAGACCTATACTCCGTTCACATATTGATGAGCGCAAAGTAGGCGTTTGTTTGTTTATCTGAGATTGGCAGTATTTGCTATCATAACGATGAACAAAGTCAACGTTGCCGAGTGTACCCGGCCTCGTCTGACGAGCTTTCGAGTTATCAGAGAACTCTATGCAATATTGACAACATTGCGTATCAATCTGACAAGAAAATAAACAACATAACCTAAATACACACAGTGGAATATGCCAAATTGTTATGGCCAACCGACAGCTCAAGGACACATAAGTGGAGAAAACTGATGCTTCTTCTTATAAGGGTCAAGTTGTCACCTCATATAAAAGTGGAGATATTTCTTGTCTATTCTCAAAAATCTAATTTTTTTGCCATCGATTTTTTTCAGTCTACCAATAGTAGAAAACTTAGCAGGGTTGCCTCCTTTCGCAATCTTTTCAATTGATGAAATATATTCAATATCTTTTGAATGAAAGCGTATTCTTTGGATCTGTCGAAAATAATTCAGAAATTTTTAGACTGTTAAATCAGAAAAATTTCATTGCATGTCATGTGACCTGATTGTTTCTGAGGTACGTGGCTTGTAAGCATTCGCCATTAGAACTTTTCATGGGAACTTTGCGCTTCTTTATGTTATAGATGGTGCCTTTAGAGTGAGGTCCAAAGGGTGTCAAGTGATTTCCTAAGAATTCGAAGAATAGGAAAAAACTGGGATTCGACTGACTCAAATCGTATTTAATTGGAGAGTTTCAACTAGACCAAGAGGGGATGCTTTTATAGGGCATGTTAGTTGAATCCTAAAATTGTTACCCTTAACTTGACACCAGCGAAGCGAAAAGGAATGGATAGGATTGGAAAATCTGTTCACATAAATAGAGGCGACCGTGGCTAGTTATTACAGGGCTTTAGTTATCACAGTCCTATAAAAGTCAATATATTCCTCTGTCTGCCTGAGATACATAATGAGCCTTGTCCATTTTCAAAATCAGCCTTTTTTTGTCAACGTTTTTTCAGTCTTGTAATAACAGGAAACTGTCCAAGTTTCTCTTCTTTCAAGGTCCTTTCAATTGAAAAAAATTGTTGGTGAAATTCAATCTTTATTGGAAGAAGCGTGACTTCTTTGTCTTTGGAGATGTCGAAATGATCCATTCTTTCCGAAAATCGGTATGAGAAAATCTCAGTAAGAAGAAGCATATCACCTATAGTTCATTTGAGTAGAGTAGGAAGTGAAAGAACCTCTTAGCCCATCCTATCGCTATACCTCTGTATCGTAGACACGCCTGAGTATAGCCATCTATCTCTTTTATATTATTCCCATTTTATACTCTCGTGAAATAGAGTATAAGAGAATGATCAACTGGACTAATTCTTGAGATTATTTAATCACCAAATTTTCACGAAATTCTTGCTGAAATGGCTGTGTGGTAGATTGCACCGTTTTGTTGAAACCACATATCCACCAGATTATTTTAAACAACCACAGGGATAAAAATTATTCAAAATTATTTTGTATCGTTCTCCAGTGACTCTTGCTCTTCGAAATAGGTATACCGATCAATCACTCCACAAGCATCTTGTGAGCGTTCATTTCTTCGTCCTATATTGTGTATTTCACTTTCAAATTTGTCCACAATACGACAAATACTGAG
Organism: Propylea japonica; assembly: GCA_013421045.1. Taxonomy (NCBI): domain Eukaryota; kingdom Metazoa; phylum Arthropoda; class Insecta; order Coleoptera; family Coccinellidae; genus Propylea; species Propylea japonica. The sequence goes on from CM024241.1 coordinate 83,658,963, forward strand.
TGGATCGCCTGAATATTGTCGAATATGAATTCTTTAAATTTCTTTCAATATTCACATCTGACCACTGATTTCGATGAAACAATTTGACAATTTCTGAACGTTGTTGAATCGTGTATCTGTTCATAGTCCGGTCTATTTAGACATTCGAAGCTACATAAAGTCCCAACAAGCTGAATTTTTGTGAAGTTGTTCAAAACATAATTATAAACAATGTCTAAAAGTTCCTCATCATTCCCCTGTGAGGAAAAAATTTTATTCGAGGTCAAATGTCAAAAAAATGAGTTTTTCTCGATTTTCAGCAAAACGGTAAGTTTTATCATAAAAGTACCTCAGACAAAAATTGTAGATCATAAAATTATTCATAAAAAATGTATCAATACTTTTTTTCTTACGAGCCACCGTTTCTGAGATATAACGATTCAAAAAGTTATAACTACGCGCTAAGTACACAACCTCATAGGTGGCATGGAAACGTGCAGGCCCGCCGCTGGCTGTCTGAGCGCCCGCGTGCAAATACTGTTATGCCGCCCCCAATAGGGCGCTACATCAAGAGAGCGTATCCAGAGAGCAATTCGGGGGTTGGGTGGTGTTTGTTAGTAGCAAGTTTTAGCGAGGGACCTGAACTGATCTTGAGTGAAAAGCGGTGAAAGGGAGGGGGGGTTTAGTTTTCAAGTATTCAGAGCCTTAATGTTCCTTGCGTAGTAATTATTGCTATAAGTTAATGAACAAATAAACTTAGATAAGGACTTACCATTATTATTATCGATTACCTTGCACTTATACAGTACATGTATATTTTGCACTAATTCAGGTAAAATGAATTATTATTAAATTTAACAAGTTCAAATATCAATAATTATTTATTGATCCAACTCAGAAGAACTATTAACAAAATAATTGAAATTTAATTTTTTATAGTTACTATTCATACACCATGGAACTGTTCGAATCGAATCATACACAAGAGACAAGTTTCAATTTCGAATGCAAAATGCAACTGATCCTAGGGGGTGTATATTCCGACAAAGAACCTCATTCTGTTTTCATCTTTATTTCGTAATTCTCTCTTCAAAATCACGTACCTACCTAAACTAGGCTAGTAGAAAGGGAGCAATTTGGTTACAGATGGTTTTTTATGACATGTAATAATTGGCATAAACGATACGGCGACACTGAAAATATTCAACTACAACTACTACTACCTGGTTGTAATATTGGGAAAAAGAACATCTGCAAATTTTTCTCGTAGAATATTCAACAAAATCAGAGATGCTGTATAGCAGTGATTCCCAAAGTGGGCGCTACCGCCCCCTAGTGGGCGCTGTGGCGTTTCAGGAGGGCGTTGAGGGCCACGTGTGCTTTTGAATTAAATAAAAACAAAATCTGTTATTTTTGCATTCGTGACAAAACTCCTTCTGTACAAACGAAATTTTGGAAGAGGGGAAGATCCCTAGAGCTTATCCTGAAATATGGGCTGTAATTCAGAAGTTCCTTATTGCATTGCCGTCATTGAATTTAGTGGAACGCAGATTCAGTGCAGTTAACAATTTATTAATAAAAAAAGGAACCGTTTGCTAGTCGTCAATCGTGGTGATTTCAGAATGCTATTGACAAAAATGGAACCAAATATTACAAAATTGGTAGCAGCCCACCACGTTTATCCTTCGCATTTAGAGTATTTTCAATTTTTTTTTGTATCAACTTTTTCTTCAACAAAGAGGTTCACAACTTCAAATTTCAATGCTTCTGATTCACATCTTTATTCACTATATTAAAGAAAAAGGTAGAAATAATAGGCAAAGGAATTTGAAACAAGCAACATGTTCTCAAGTTCATAAGTATTTTGAATGGGAATCTGAAGAAAAATGCGTCCCGAGTGACGTCAGAGAGAGAGGAGCTAATCCGTATTGAAACGTGCGATCAAGTATACTTGATTGCAGGTTTCTATACCTAATAACGCGAGAAATTGAAACATGCAACAAGAAATATAAAAGAATATATTTCATGTTGCAGGTTTCAATACGATATGTTTTTTTCCTTGATGTCACTTGAAGAGCATTTGCCTGCGAATTCCCATTCAAAACACTAATGAAATGAGAACATGTTTCTTGATTCACCTTTCTTTGATGTGTGGCTTACTCTTTCTAAATCGATGTTTCTTTCAGAAAATTTTTCCCGAGGGCGCAGTTCAAAGTTCCGGGGGGGCAATTTATTGAATTATGTGAATTTTTCGATCTTGAAGGTTTACGCCATGACTGGATCTAGGCGCTCTCAGTATTTCGCCAGGGGGGAGGGCACCTGCGGAACTTCGGGGGGCGGCAGTGCCCCTCCCGAAAATATACCTGAAAGAAACACTGCAGTGAATTCATTGAATTCCGTGGATATACGGAAATTATCGATGTTGGCCGCCTGTCCTCCCGATCCTTCAGAGAAAAAGTCTCTATGAGGGGGATGAGGAGACCTTGCCGCCCCCAATGTTGAACGGAGTTGGAGAAATTTCAGAGCAGTTGGGAAAGTTTCGATCGCATATGGCAAAATTTCTATGTTTCTATGACAGTTGGCAAAATTTTAAAGCAATTGGAGTTGGACAACCGCCCCCTTTTTTTTCTCAACCCCCTCCCGCTTACCACGTTGTTTGTCCGCTCAAAAAAAAACTTTCAATTTCACTGGATTTGCCGCCCCCTGGTCGTACCGCCCTTGTGCCAGGCACGCCTTGCACGCCCGCTACGGCGGGCCTGGAAACGTGTGCATATTATGACGATAACGACTTTTATAACTTTTTGAATCGTTATATCTCAGAAAGGGTGGCTCGTAAGAAAAAAGTATTCATACATTTTTTATAGATAATTTTATGATCTACAATTTTTGTCTGAAGTACTTTTATGATGAAACTTACCGTTTTGCTGAAAATCGCGAAAAACTCATTTTTTTGACATTTGACCTCGAATAAAATTTTTTCCTCACAGGGGAATGATGAGGAATTTTTAGACATTGTTTATAATTATGTTTTGAACAACTTCACAGAAATTCAGCTTGTTGGGACTTTATGTAACTTCACTCTCATTTTTTGGTCTAAATAGACCGGACTATCAGGATCAAATGGCATAATCTACTGAACACAAATTACATAGGAAATGTCAGGAAATAATAATGTTGTCATAATAACTATTTCAAATTGCCATAGGAAAATCCTCTATTTTCAGAGGAACAAACAAAGCCATTCATTCCTGTCCGAAATCGGTTACAACCGAATAAGAACTCAACAGATACATAGAAATATCCCTCATATGAAATCTTTTCACGGACATAAGAAATATAGTCCGTTCACGAAAGGTTGAGCCGTCGGTTGGCCATGGAAATTTGGCATATTCCACTGTGTATATTGAAATTTAGGTTATGTTCTTGTCAGATTGATACGCAATGTTGTCAATATTGCATAGAGTTGTCTGATAACTCGCAAGCTTGTCGAACGAGGCCGGGTACATTCGGCAACGTTGACTCTATTTTACGTTATGACAGCAAATACTGCCAACTTCAGATAAATAAAGAAACGCCTACTATGTGCTCAACCTTTCGTGAACGGACTATAGATATTTTCATTCGGGAGCTAAAACAGTAAAAACAAAGTTCCATTTCGGTAAGGGGCATCATACCATTTCGCGTTCTTTTGAGATGTAGATAAGCAAACTTCCAGTTTACTTTTCATTGTGGCTCCAGCGGAAAGTATACTGCAACTGTATCCGTTTTCCACGATGAAAACGCGAGGTAAGGATATTATTTTCGCTTCGATTTCTTTTGAGTTTTTATGACTGAGGCTACATTTCATTCGAATTGTTTTCTTCTTCATTACCTCGGGCTTTCGAGGTTTCTCGGAATGCCTTCTACGAAATGGGTGGCAGGAATGGCAGGATTGAAAAAGGAAAAAAGAAGTAATGTCGACTCTCTTTTTCATCTGCTCTTTAGAACTTAATGATTATTTCTAGTTTTGCCTGGTTTTTAGTAGAAGAAGCGTAATTAGGCAAATTAAACGAAAAATTCTTAATGGGCTGCAAATTTGAAAAAATCGGAAATTATTAAATCAAGGCAACGGTTGGCGAGGTTAGCATTTCGGTTATATACAGCGTGCCAAAAAAACGTAACTTGTGTATGAGGAATTCGTCGATTTTCAATTTCAAATGCAATTTAATCTATGCTTCATTGAATTTGATATTTCTCACCCCTTATGCCCGCAGCCCTGTACTTTATTTTTTAAATGGGAATATATGGGTTGTGATAGGGGAAAACCCGGATAGATGCCTCACTTTTTGAATTGCCTCATATTTTTGAAAATATTATTTTATATGTGTAATTTCTATGAGTGTATGAAGCCCCATTATTTGATTTGAAAAACTCAGACTTTTTACTGATATAGCAATCCTAAATTTCACAAAAATTAGATTTTTGTAGAACCCTTTTTTTTGGGGATAGTTGCCTACAAGTATGGATAGTTGCCCCACCATAAAAATACTGGGAGGGATAGATGCCCTTTTTACTGTGTGAACCAAAAACCCAACTAAATACAATGAGATTTTCTATGCTTAAAACAGCAACTTTTTCTATGCAACAAAGATCGAATTAAGAACAATTGTGCATTTCAATTGAATTTCAGAAGCATATATTAAACGAAAAGTTGCATTCTTCATATTAACATAAAGCATTCATGATAAATTAACGAAATAATAAGTCTCAACAAAAATGATCAGGAATCAAGTTCAAAATCAAAATAACACAAGTAATCGAAAATCTGCTAAGAAGATAATGTTTTAGTTTAGATGTCCTAAGGAGCACCTATACCTAAAAAAATCAGGGCAACTATCCTTCTCGATAGGGATAGATGCCCATGACATTTTTTGATAAATTAAGAAGAAAACAAAATATATTTGTACTCAGATGTACACTCAATGAAACACTGTATTAACGGAATAAAAAAAATTACTGAATTTATTACCACTTCAAAAATTACACAGCGGCAAAATACCTACCTCTAAAAGTTTGGCATGTTTGTGAAGTTCGCTGCTGAGATGATCGCACACAATAGCGAAGAACGGCTTCACTTCACAGTAACCCTTACAAAACTAAGGTCCAGGGTGACTGTAGCTGCTACTTATAAAATTAATTTTTTGATACGTGTTTTGGAACTTAGGTATTTTGAAAATGGGCATCTATCCAACTGAGGCATCTATCCGGGTTTTACCCTACATCAAATTAAAGGTAGTTCGATAAGGTATCTATCTATTGAGCGATGTGGCTTGAAGAAAAAATTCCATTTCTTTCATTGAAAAATCAGAAAATAATTTACAATTTGTAATTGGAGAGTACTGTAATTAGACCATAATTCTTTTTTTATTATTACTGAGGGAAATCCATGTATCCATATAATTTCGAAAACATTTCTTCTTATGCTTGTTTGAATTTGAAATTTCTTACCCTTTTCGCCCCAGATCTCTTTTTCAACTAGGAGTATGTGGAATGTGACTTATCGAATTAAATGAGTAGTTAATCAGATTACCCCTCATTTAAAGCATCACAATTCATATATATTTCTATTCGAAAGAAAGTTAAGGGGTGTGGGGCGTCGGGGGTGAAATATTTCAAGTTCAAAAAGCATAGGGAGGCTTATGAATTAATGGATTACCTTGATAATAATTAGGAAAAAAATAACGGTCTGATTGAAGTACTCACAAATTACAAATTGTGAATTATTTCCTAGTTTTTTGAGAAATGTTTTCAGAGTGCTCTAGGTCATAAAAATACACCAAAATGGCCACCGTTTTGATTTATTCTTTATGTCTCGTGGTTTTATTATTTCATATATATATTTTTCCATGTCACAAGTGTCCATAAAAAGGGAAGAGGACGTTTTCTGGAGAGATTATTTCCCTCTCAATTTCCTCGATTCCGAAGTATTTTGCTCTCTTGCATTTTCGCTCAGTTCTTTAGACCAACTCATGCAATTCCATCTTACCCTCGAGCCTACGATATTGGGTTCAATTCTTTAATGGCCACTTCGATGTTCGAATGTTTCTTGCATTTCCGAATCGTATAAATTTCACTGAGTGCATTTTGTAATTGGGTTAATTTTTGTTCGAGAAAAGCTTCAGTGTAAATCCCATGAGTTCAGGATTCTGATTCTTCCATTCTTGTCAACAGGGTAATCAGTAATTATTGCACTAACATAAACTCCAGAAATGTTCTGTTTTGATCAACCCATGAAGAATTAAAGTGGCCACAATTTCAATATTGCCTCGAGTTTGAAGCAACGATGAAAAAATCCGAGTTTGTATTTGTATTTTTTACAATACAGGTTATATACGACGAATTTACTTTGAATCCTTGGTATTCATTCCAAATTAGAATACAATGCTGTCAAATTATTCCTGAAATATACATGAAAATACAGCTGAGCAATACGAGCAAGTTAACATTATGGTGACATTTTTTTCCCTAATTGATTTAATCCATTACGTATTTTGCCTTTCTGATTTTTTGCAATTCATTGTTAAGTTAACGCGTTATAGGTCAGATATTTATGATTATATTATTTTTAGGTTTTCATCTTTCATGAACTTTCTGAGTCGTTATGAGTAGGTTTTTCTTGGAATTTTTTTACATATTCTTTCCGTTGTTTTGTTAGTGAAAAGTGTTGTATTGCTCTAATTGGGCGTTGCAAAAGCACAGATCGAACTGAGAAAATAAAAAAAACATCAGACATAATACAATGAATTCATGAATGTGTCTAGAAGGAAAATAATTATATATTCTTAACAATTTTATCGTGTGAATTGTTATATCTTATAATTAAAATTATATTTCAGAAACATGAGGCAAACCACTTGGATTTTGGCGGTGGCCGTAGGGTGTCTGATGATGATGGACAGTATGATCGAAGCCAAGTCAATCGTTAAAAGAGAAGATGTCCAGAATAACATCGACCCAGTAAATCAGGTATTTATTGAATCTTCGAATTTTATTTCTCTGACAATTACTGCAATTAAAATTTCTCTCCAGTTAATTTAACTCGAAAATGACTGTGCTCGGGATCAACCTTGAGTTTAGTTTCAAAAATACTTGGGTGTTTCAGAATGACATCATCAAATGCCAAAGAGAGATATCCCAGATTATTTTGAGAGGAAAAGTTCATAAGATCATTGATCTGAAACGGCTTCTTTACTGAGATAACATCAAAGTTCAGCACGTTCAAGCAATAATTCAAAACATGAAATATGTTAAGAATAAATAATTGAAAGAAAATTATTTCTATGGTTCTGATGATGCGATCGTCTTGAAATTTTGCATGAACATTCAGTATATCATTCTTTATTCACAATATAAACGTCACTAGAATCGGATATCTTTTTAACGAAATATAAGGATTCTGTTTTTCAATATTTCAATTGAATTTTCTATTATGTAAACACTATGATCACAAAATTCTTCATGAGGCTGCTTATTAGCATCTTGCATGTGGCAGCAAAATTTCATTTCGATTGATTTCGTTTTGTTTGAGATATTCAGAAACACAAATTTTGAATGCCCATATTGTATGGAACGATTTGGTTGGTTAACGAAGTTTACAACGGCATTTGGGAACCTAGTCCTGAAAATCTCAAGTCTTTAGGACAATCCTTTCGCAAGGTATCGTGAATTTGACCACGGAGTCGAACGCTATCGTTTGAGAACATTTTCGGCATAAAATTCGAAAATTACAAAACATTTGAGCAAAAGGATATAGCACTCGTTTAAGTAGAAAGAGCCCTCAGAAACGACTGAAATACTAAGATAACAGATATCGACTGAAATATAATCTGGAAGGATTCTGCATTTCTAGAAAACTTTTAAGGTTTTCACTCCGCGTCTCCGAAACAGAAATAATTAAAAGTTTTTTAATTGAGATGAAATGCGAAAATGCACTAGATTGTCAGGAGCAAATTGGTTTTGAAAAAAATGTTGCCTAACAGTAAAACTAAAAAAGGAAATGAATGAAAAGGATAATGTAACGTTTCGGTGTCCATATCAAACACTTTCTTCAGACAAACTTGTAAAAATCTTCGAAATTGTGTATTTTTCGTTTGCAGTCTAATTGACATTGAAAAAGGATTTTTAGATATTTCTGTTTCAGAGGCTGGGAGTGAAAACCTAAAAATAAATCTAGAAATACTGCGATAATAGTCTTTTCTTTACTGAAGTAAAATCGTTTTAGAATCACAGTTGTAGAACCATATACCAAAATTTATCCAAACCAACCATTTCGAAGTATTCTTGCATAACACATAAAATTAAGTAAAATGAAAAGTAATCAAGACATCACACCGTAACAATTACATAACATTGATTCAACGCAAAATTCAAATGAGATCAACATCTTGAATGCGTCTGCATCAATTAAATAACAATATTTCGGCTCATGAACGCTCATGAAAGTTTAATAGAGTAGAAAGCAAAAACTTGTTCGGTGAAATTCGTACCTAAGAATCGCTGGCACTTTCATCCTCGTTCCACTGTGTTGAGACATGTTTCTACTCGGAAATCCGAGTTGAATAAGATTTGAATTCAGTTTTCCGACTGCGGAAAATTGGCCAGGAAGATGAAGAAAGTTTCCACGTAGATTCAGCGGAGGCTCCATTATTGGCCGGACGGTAGATGGCACTTTGGAATTCAATAAAATGTTACTTCTGTTAGGTTCGATAATATTTGCATATATCTGCCAATGGCAGCCTGTTGTCGAGTTTGTCGACAATGCAATTTTTGAGGATGAGAGCAGAGCATGCTCCTTTGGAAGACTTGAAGTGAGATATATGGGAACTATTTCCACTCTGAAAGCTTCTTTATCGAAATTTTTACCTTTATATCAAGATAATCGACATTGGAGAAAATTACAGATGTGGATTTTTTAGGTGAATTCTTATAAACACTCTTGGCATACTAGTATCAGTTATTTCGAACTTTTTGGAATTATTCCTTCCCGGAAAATTCCTCCAGTGTGCTTCTTTCAGTTTCTGCCTTCTCCAGAAATTGATCGTTGTGGGTGCATTTACCAATTACTGTTTCTGGGCGAGTAAGTGAAGTTTGTGCTCTTTTTCTGGCTAGAATGTTAGCTCTTCCTTTCCTTCGATTCTCAATTGACCAGAAACCCATATTGAAGAGACCTTGCTGAGTTTTCTTCGGTAGGTTCTCCAATACTACCTTTGAGGCGATGACATTGGATTTCAGTGCTTTAATAGCAGCTTAACTATCAAAATGGATCACTTTGTCACACCCTTGATAGTTTATTTCCATTTATCTATTTATTCATCTTTCGATTGCAAGTATTTCTACCTGCAAAACACTCGATGAGGAGCTTAACGATAATGCACAGTTGGTTGTATACTTCTGCTACGGCCCCTATCGTGGTTTTAAAACCATTTGTATAATATCATTTGACGGTCTTTACTTTGGGGTTTTAGCTTATGTATTTCTTTTCTCAATCTTCCTTCTCCCATAGCCCCGAGTCAAACTTCTTCTCGATGCTTACTTTTTAACCATTACATCACTGGGTAGAATCGCTGATGAGATGTGATCAAATCTCACACTTACTTGAAAATCTAAAGTTCTGAAGTTGTTCCTATTCGCAATAGAGATTGGTTTGGTTAATTGCATCAATATTATCTAGTTTCTGAATCGTTTTCCAGCACCTTAATATGAAATGCAAATCCAATAGTATTTCTAATCTAGCTTCTAGAACCTGCACCTGTCCTGAAAGTTTCAAGTCTCTAGCTCCTTCCGTTCAAAAGTTAGAGTGAGTACGCTCTAAATATTTCTGTACATTCATGCATGATACCGAAAAAACTCAATTCTGATTGACTACGAATCACCTTATAGAAATATTGAATTCCATCTGCCCATTTTAGAAGTTTGATATCAAACTTTAGACTATTAAGAGAATTTAAAGCTTTCAAATCAACTTTTTTGCATTCATTGCTGCATGTTGACGTATATAAGATAAAAAATTTCAGCCCCATCAACTGATTCTGCCCCAAGTCAGCAATTTTGCATAGAATATTAACAACGTGGGAACCTGACATGGGCACGACTTTGTAATTTTGTTTATCCAATAATTCTCTTCTTCGCTTTCCCAATATTTCACTCTGACATACCGCAGTTAAGCCGCAACTACAATGTTCTCCCAATGAAGAGACCTGTAAATATGTCACAACTTAGATGTTTACTATACCGGTATACTCACTGATTAGGTTTAGTAGCAGATGTTCATTAGGAATACAATTTCGAGTCCGGTGCTTGAACCCACCAAGGGTTTAAATAACAATTAAATTATAGAGATTTCGACTTGCTTCGGCAGCTCAATATATCGAATTTTAAATTCAATTTTTGTTACAATGTAGAGTAAAGTACCTGAGATCCTTAAATGGAAATTTTCACTACCATAACAACTACACTATATCTTATTCTCAGTTCAAATATTGTTTGATGAAGTCCGAGAATATTTAGAGCCTATTTCACCCCTTGCTGCTAGAGTAACTCTAAGGGCTATCTGACAGATATCGATGAATTAATGTTAATGTTGTTACATCAAAATACTTTCCGGATTTCAATTTGAAATACTGTAAATATTATTATTTAATATTCAAATGTTTCAATATTACGGAATGATTATTAAGTTTATTAAGAAATGTTTAGTTCATCAAACGGTAAAACAGGGCCTTAATATATAAATAGTATAGACATAAACTGCGTTAATTAATTCACATTCGCGAGTAGAAAATAAGGATTTTCGAAGACAAGGCCATCGAGTCATTTCATTGACCTTGTGATGCTTTCTCAATTTTCTTGGAAGAACTCTGTAAGTTATAGCTATATGGTTAACCCCTCAAAGAAGTAGAAGTTGTATATATTCTATCATAACGAGCCTGAATTATATATGACAATTAAATTTGGTTATTCTACCGAGAAATGGCGGTTTCAATTGAGGCTATCCTTTCATTGATTTTTCATCACGTCATACAGAAAAGCCAGCAATTCCTATAGTATACGTTTGTCGATTATTTTTGGTACAATAGGAGAAACTGAGCATGGAGAACGTCAGAACGATAATTTGACTGCCTTTGAATTCTTGTTATAAAGCCTTAGAACTGTTGACATTCATAAAAATGCTGAACAAGGAGACCAAATTATGAAAGAACTGGAAATCTGAATAGAGGGAAAATTTATTGATTCAGCTGCTCCATGAAGATATACAAAAACTTGATGAAATTTCTTGAATATAAATGCAATGGAGTATAACTGACAAACATTTCAGGACATTGCTAAGTAAAAGATAAGAATGGGAACGAGAATACACCGACTATAACCTCAAAAAAATACCGTAAATGGTATACAGATGGTTCCAAAACCTCTACAGGAGCTGGCGCTGGGATATACGGGCCAAGTACGAAGTGTACACTTTCGCTAGGCTCCTGCATGAGCGTTTTTCGAGCAGAAATATTTGCTATTGAAAAATGTCTAGATATAAGCTGGAAGAAACACTCAGATAATCAAGCTGCTATTAAAGCACTGAGCTCCTACGTCATCGACTCAAAGATGATCTGGGAGTGCCGGAACAAACTCAATGAGATAAGCAAGAAAAATAAGGTCTTTTTAACCTGGGTTTCCGGCCATTCGGGAATCAAAGGAAACGTAGAGACCAATCCCTTCTGTGGGAAAGGTAGGTATAAGAAGGAGTCTCTGGAGAAGGAGAAAGTCGAGAAGGAAAAACCCTGGTGTAATCTTCCAGGGATGGATCATTCCACTAAGTTCCTTTGGAACTTTGAAACAGCAAAATCCAAAACATATCTGAATCTTAGTAAGAAACAATTACACCTCCTTACTGGCTTTCTTACAGGACACTGTCGTCTCAGGAGGCACCTTTTGAGGATGGTATTGTCGGACACTGACGAGTGTAGGTTCTGTGGGGAGGACGACGAAACCCCTATTCACCTGGTCACGGAATGCTTTGGCATTGCGAGCCTAAGGATAGAATGCCTTGGGCGAGAAACTTGTAAGAGTGAGGAACTAGTCTCGTTGAAGCCTTCACAGTAATTGGATTTTAACAGATGTCTGGAACTGGAAGGAGCTGTGAGGGTATGGTTCGAACTACTCTGTGAGGGAGCACAATAGACCTTGAGGTCGCAATGAAATGTAACTCCTTTTTAAACCCAACTAAACTAAACTAACCAGGGTATATCAATTCCATAATTCCATCGAATTCACACAATGAACCAATTTACCGCTCTAAATATCGAGTCTATCATATCAAAATGACGGTTATCTCAAGGTCGTACACTCTCTCAGCAATCCCTCAGACATTCTATCAGACAATTGTTCGCCCATTCGCAACTTCCAATCCAATTAACTCTAACCGCTAATTCATTCTATTCGTTAAGATACAACGGAATTGAATGGAACGCAGAATTGAGCTGGTTTTATTACCGAGAACTTCGTTATTGCAAGGTGCATGTTTACCTTTGGCGTTTATAATTTAATGCATGAATTTGAAACGTTGCGGGACAGTCAGGCATATTTCAAAAGGGAATTATTGGACCAGGCCTGTGACAGTCGATTGTGATTCGAGTATTCAGGGTAAAGGTACAAGATGTCTGGATATTAGGGGATATAAATTTTAAGGTGAATAGGGAAGTCGTGGAACCATTTTTATGTTGGCGAAATGTCTCCCGATCACAAACGTTGGGTCTGTTTTATAGCACCTGTTATTAAAACACTAATCTGTCTAAGGAAAGTTACGACACGGATCAGAAACTGTCCAAACCATCTTCAAATGTTTCGACATTTCTCCATCTACACTACATTAAGCCCGTTCGGCAATGTCCTCTGCAAGCATAAGGATTTTTTTAACGTGACCACAGATCGTACAGATTCATCTGTAATATCTGTGAGTAAACGAACGGAACAGAGCATCTGCCAAAGAACATACTGCTCTGTTCTACTTTCATATATTATTAGATTTCAAAGATCACTATTTTGGGAAATATGCTCATTTTTTAACGACATTCTCACCCTTTTCGTAGCTCTACCGAAAAATCTTAATTAAATAATTAGCTGCAAAGGCACTGAAATCAAAGGAAATGAGGAATTCAATAGTTGTACCGAAATATCCTAATTAATCAATTAATTACATGTAAAACAAACGAGGAAGCAATATATCCTCCTGCCCGTTCACTACAACGATAGCTATATCGAAAAAAACAATAATTTTCTTACATATCAGTTACCGAATTATCAAAACAATTAAAAATAAACCACAATTTAAAGATGGAATTGAAAAACAATGGAAATTTCAACAGGATAGTTCTTCTCTATTTGTTTTTATTTGATCTGCAGAAAGATGCTCACCGCTCATTCTATAACAGCTGCTGAGATCAATATCTCTTCGCCCAGAAAACTATATCCATTTGAGAGCACTGAAATTAAAAAGAAATGAAAAACAGAGATCGATACGAGTTTCAATACCTACATTTCCATTTTTTCAGGTTCAGGATTGGCCTTTTTATTATTTTGCAGTTCATCACCATACAATAGGCTCCGTGAATCATTTTGAATTCCAAAAGATGTACACACAAAATAGATAAACACAAACACAATACGAAACGCAACTAAAATGAAGCCACGAAGAGGTTACCCACGTGCAATCATGGCAATGTTTTCAAATGTCCTTGTTTTGCTCAAAATGGTCTCTACAATCTTTGATTTTGCCTATTCTCCTGAAGTTTAGTACTTAATCCTGACACAGAGATGGCGCAAACATCATCGTAGTCACTCCGTTTACTATCTTTCTCTCCTGAATCTTTGGATCTAGCCTTCTTGAACCCTTTCAGATACTGAAGTTCATTGGATCTGTAGCGCAGTTGAGAAAACAGCTCTGATGGGGGCACAAAAGACCTTAAGGTCACTGTAGAGATCAATCCCCAAAACAATCTACAATCATCCCCATAAATGCATAAAATTAATGTTTGTGAATTGGGAGATAAGAAAACGTTGATGCTCTTCTCTCCAATTCCGTGATTTCCCTGAATTTTGGTCGAAAAATTCTTCGATCGATGATGTTTTCAACGCCATTCAACTATGAACCTGTTGCATAGCAATTTCGACGTCAGAAATTCAATGAAAACAATACAGTACATAATAAACGCCAAGGGCCAAATTATAATGTAGAGTGATTTAGCAACGTGATTGTTATCATATCACGCTTCGTGATGCGTCTTGCTTATGATTTAATGGAAATACCAACGAAGGGTTAGTCTGAATAGAATATCATTAGCATTTATGAGGCACAAAACACGTAAACGAATTTCGGTAAATGGTTTTGTATTTTTCTGAGCTCTTAGCTTCTGTTGTTTCATGAAATTATATCAACAGAAAGGAATTGACAGCATAAAGAGAAATATGTATATTTCGTGTGTTCGAAATGGTACATTGTTTACCGGGTAGGAAAAGGCTAACATTCCTGGCGATTGCGAAGATTGCAAAACAGAGTCCAGGAAGGTTGCTTTGCCTACAAGGTAAAGATACTTTTTTTTCGGAAAACATTTTGAAATCGACAGATCAGTTCCGAAATATTTGCGAATAATTACATTCTCAAACTAATGATGATTTAATATTTGTTATAAAATAACCTGGGTTTAACTGAATGATAGAAAGTTATCGTGTTTGTGGTGTACACGTCAGAGTTTTCTTGTTCCCTCGGAACATTTTCTTCTGCATAAAATTTTGCGAATGTATATGAACAATACTTTTGAGAGATCTAAAAAAAGTCAGCTCTTTCCTCTGTTTTACAAAACCTGTTATGTCATTCATAAAAATAAAACAATGTTGACACATTAATCAAAGTACTCCATTCCAATTTCCACTGAAGAATATTTCCATAGATTTTTACCGACCTTATTTTTTCAGGAGACTGAAGCTGATGAACAAGAAAGGGAAAAGAGGAGTCAAAACCACCCGATAGATCCAAAATGGGGAGCCAAAAGCGCTGTTATTGGATTCGTTTTCAACGTAAGTAGATCTTTATGAGAAGGGACACAGGAGTCTTATCATGATGAAAAAAGCTTGTCCCGCAGAGTGCACGTAAGAGATTATCCATTTATACTTCTAAATAAATATGCACACAATGCTTGGTGAGTTTCCAGGGAATATGACTATATTACACGTGGACTTCTTGAAACCATTACACTATGTTTTAAATTAAAACTGAATTCCTATCAACAGATACTTAGGTAACTTATTTGCATACTTTTTCATTACCGGTACATAAGCAACAGAGATTTAGGAGATCTGCCAAGAAATCAATTTTGAGTCAAAGCGTACCTAAAGTCGGCAATAAAGGTAACATCATTTCGAAAATACACAACACACCTTGAAAATAAAAAACCAAAGAAGCGAAAGCAACTAAAAAGCAAACGAATGCCCCAAAAAGTAAATCTAGAATTGAAAACCACTTATTTGATGAGTCAAACTTAGTAAACCTCAAGAAATGGTAATAGATCCTACTTCTATTACTACAGTATTATACTGAGCGTATATTAATAATGAGAGGAAAGTTAGGATGTGGTTATTTTCGAAAATTAGCCAACGACTGTACTATATGCTAACGAAGTGTGAGTACAAGCTAAATGAAATGATGCAAGTCAGCCATAGAGCAGTAGAGTTGAATATTCAATAATTTATTGTGTCTGACAAATTTATTGTTGCACTGCAAATCTTAATGATACATTTAAGGTAAACTCTGGAGCACGTCGTTTTTATGGGGGAAGTGTCTGGAGGAAAATGTTCAATTCATGTTAAAATAGTTATTTAACATAGCTTGAAAGTATCTACCTTTATTCGTACTCATAGAGTGAGGAAGCAGAAATTCATTCTACCGTGAAATAATAACAAAGGTGTAGTTCATAGATTCCTTTGTTCATCAATAAGTGCTAGTAGTTGTTAGCTTCTTTGTTTTTGTCTTTATTGTTTGAATATAGGGTAAATAATTGAATTTCGGTGACCTGCAGATATCGACCAGATTTTAGTGTCATTATATTCATTGAGCCTCCTTGAACAACATTAGTGAAAACCAACAGGTGGCGGTCTGTCTTAGTTTAGAAAAGATGAACCCCCATAGTCCCGAAAATGTTCGATCTTCGCGTTACTTTTTTCACTATTAAAACACAAATTCACTGCTCCAATTTAGTCCGTAAACCACCTTCGAACATTCAAATAACTATTCGAATAGTTTCATTTTAGGTATATACAATAATTAATGCAGAAACATCGAAATTCTAGAGGCACCACATATCCACAAATTCTAAAGAAATCCCGCTGTTTTTAATGGTAGATTTGGCACTGCCGCAGATTCATTCGCGCGAATAAGATACGATGCCTTCCCGTAATTCCTGCTATCATTTAATATGTCACTCGCCGAAGGACGAAGCAGTGGTGCCAAACCTACCATAAAGAAAGGCGGGCTTTCCTTAGAATTTGGGATATGTGATACCTCCAGATTTTCGATGTTTCTGCATTAATTATTGATTATACCTGAAATGAAACTATTCTAATAGTTATTTAAATGTTCAATGTTGATTTAAAGACTGAATTGGAGCAGTGAATTTGTTGTTTTATAGTGAAAAAAGCGACGTGAAGATGGAACATTGTTGGAAGATTGGTGGCCCATATTTCCTAAACAAAGACAGACCGCCACCTGTTAGTTTCACTTATGTTGTTCAGGAAGACTCAGTGACAATGACACCAAAATCTGGTCGATATCTGCTGGTCACTGAAATTCGATATTAACCGAATATAGCATCCTTCAAACAGCTGACAAGTCACTCTCTCCATAGAAAAGATGACACAGACGTTGTGCTCCAACGTGTACCTTTAATAAACAGAAACTTAAAAATAGATTCTGCAAAGGGAATAAGTGGAACCATTCAAATCACTGTAGAAACTAACACAACATTTCTTAGCTCGATCACACTAACAATACCCATATACCATCTCATCTCATCAACCATCTCACCTTCGCAGAAAATCAATTCGTTCATCGATCAGAAAACCCACTGGATAGACCAGCTCGACAGGACCAACATCGCCAAAAATAAGGCCCACCATATCTACCCCCCAGCAGACCCAGTGGTCTCTCTTTCTGGCATCATCTCCGGCAAGATCGGACAGGTTCTTCAGGCGTCAGCTCCTTTGGTCACTGTCGTAACCAACAAACTCAGCAGTGGTTCGAACCCATCCGCAGGTTCCCACTCCGGCTTTAAATTCGGCAACCTTTTGGGAGGATTCAGTGGAGGTTCATCTGGTGGTGGAGACCACAACCTCCAGGCTTCCGCCAATTTGGGAGCTAGTGCTGGAGTTGGCTATGGTGGTTACTAAGTCGAAGACGATTGAAGGAATGTGTGTTTTGGAATCAGCAGCCTCAATTTTATCTGCTATAAAGTGGTTAAGAAGTCATCGACTCAAGTTTAAGCATTTTTGTGATATACTGAATTCAACTCTTTTGTGAGTAGATGCCAGTAGTTCCAGAACTTCATTGATGCTTAGCTAGAACAAAATAATTTTTGTGCTAGATGAACTTTTGGATGACTACAGAGTATTAAGTGTAGAAGCATTTCGTTTGATTCAATTCATCCATTGTAAATCATAAGATATTTTCCAAATTCAAACTCTCATACGATCGTTACCAGTGTTTGTATCTAGTCAAAACTTGTGAATAAAACCCAGTTACTAACATACATAAAGAAAAGACAAACTCTATGAAGTGCATATTCCTAGAAGTGCCGTTATTTTGAAGCTGCTTTTTCCACTAACATATTCCTTGTTGTTAAGTTTCTTTTGTGGAACCTGTTATTTTCATTTTCATTTCTTTATTTGTTACCTTTGCATGATTTGCATCTTGTATACATAGAATCGCTATTTTCATTTGTAAAAAGTCATATTTCGACACCTCATGTCATTATTCTGGTCAATTTGAGATTAAAAGGTCATTTATTTATGTTTGTTCTTTGTAAATAAAATATATACAGAAGAAATTAAGGGATGTATATAATAAATTTATACAACTGGTATCATGTTTTTGTTCCTGACCTGTATGAGGCAAGCATGGTGAACCTTTTTATCTCAGATTGTATCATTTGTGATTCTCGAATTACTAGGTGGTATGATTTGAAGGTAGAAGGTCTTAGCATGCATGATCATCTTTTCTTTCATCCTCTTTCCTTGAATGTTATCATTTTAGAATAGAAAGTAGAATCAATTCATTCATTTCACAAGTAATCACCAGTTTTCCCAATAACATACGAAAATATGGAATTTTTTTGAATGGGATCTGTAGAGACATTTCGACATTCGGCAACGTTGACATCTTATTTGGTACATGCATTAGCTGACTTTCTATGACCAAGATTGAGGTTCATTGCAGTACAAAATGAACAGAACTACATGAAGATCCAAACTTTTCAATTAAAAACCGAAATAGCTACTCAAAAATGTCATAGATACCACCGCAAGCATTTTGAAATTTGTTCAAGCTCTCACAAATAAAAAAAAACACTTCCAAGAAGACCCAGAAGATCTCAGTCCGCTCAAGAAATAGACATGAAATGGAGAGGCAATTCAGAAAAACGATCGATCTTTGTTTGGGAAAAACTTACTTGGCAATTTTCATATTTGAAAAGTTTGGCGGACTTTATTGAATTTGGTATGTTTTTATGAGTTTTCGTAGTAGCTGAATCGGAAGGAAATACTTTCGAATCGATATCTGCAAGCGTTTAGAATTTCACCGTTCAAATGGCATTTTTTCAAAAACTCAATATTTCAAACTTTCATAATTTCCGTTTGAAGTGCCAGAAGCAAATATGAATTGCATATTTTTTTTCAGTATGTAGTTCCTTTCAATATAAGCACATAAAATGACGATCCCAAATTTTGAAATTTTCGAAGAAAAATGCCTAAAGGGTTGACCCCCCCTAAAACGCTATATTCCAGCATTTTGCAAAAATTCCGTGGGATCTACAGAAACTATTTTTACTGATAATCATTGAGCTCAGTCTAATGAATCGATTGACGTTGAAAATTCATCGATCCGAAGCAAACTGCATTACGCAGGCGCTCTAGAACGCAACTCGAAAATGTAAAATGTATAAACTGAAATAATTTGAAAAGTATGGGGGACTTCAATGTGTTTGGTATGTTTTTATAGGTTTTCAAGGTAGCTGAATCAGAAAAAAATACTTTTCGAATCGATATCTGCAAGCGTTTCGAATTTCACCGTTCTAATGGCATTTTTTCAAAAACTCAATATTTCAAACTTTCAAAGTTTCCGTTTGAAGAGCCGGAATAGAATATGAATTACATATTTTTTCAGTATGTAGTCCCTTTCAATAGAAGCACATAAAATTACCATCCAAGTTTTTGAAATTTTGGACGAAAAAAGCGTAAGGGGTTGACCCCCCCTAAAACGTTATATTTCAGCATTTTGCAGAAATTCTGTAGGATCTACAGAAACTGTAATTACTGATAATTGTTGAGCTCAGTCTAATGAATCTATTGACGTTGAAAATTCTTCGATCCGAAGCAAACTGCATTACGCAGTCGCTCTTGAACGCAACTCGAAAATGAAAAATGCAAATATATATAAACTGAATTTATTTGAAAAGTTTGGCATACTCTATAGAACTTGGTGTGTTTTTATAGGTTTTCAAGGTGGTTGAATCAGAAAAAATATTTTTGAATCGATAACTGCGAGCGTTTAGAATTTCACCGTTCAAATGGCTTTTTTTTTCCAAAACTCGATATTTCAAACTTTCATTATTTCCTTTTGAACATCAGGAATGAAGAATGAATTGCATATTTTTTTTTCATTCTGTAGTCCCCTTCGAAATAAGTTTCATTAAGAAATAATATATTACCTATATTATCTTTTGGGTTAAGGCCACGAAAAAGTATCTATATGTTCCCGATTCCTTGGATGCTGTGTGCTATTGTTTGTACGAGTTTTTTTCACTGTCAAAAAACACCATAAATCTTAATAAAAGAAGGAACTGAGTTTATGAGACATGAGAAGAGTTTTATTTCAGACCATGTTTCTGAACACTTATCTTAATACATCAGTAAGTCCTCAAAGATGATATAACCTCATATAAAACCATCTGATCAAAACAGGTGATATAATGGCACCCCTTTATCAATCATAAATGCTTGCTGACAAATGCAGATTCTAAATTAATTTGTGCTCTCAATTCTTCCACGAAAAGCTTCAGTGCCGCGTCTTTATTATTTATGGTATTGATTCAGAGCATTGCATTTCGACTTCTATGTCTCTACGTCACCAAGAAATAGGGCAATCTACACCCTGTACGAAGGACACACATCCTACTAAAACCAGCAGTGTGCAAATAATGTTTGCTTCCCATCCGTCAGCATTTTCCCCTTTTGATTTCTAGACCCATATACCCAGAACGCACTTCACATTTCAACGATAATCTCCTCGAGTTCAGGCTCAAATCTATGCGGCACTCATTTCAACAGCTTTCGAAGAATCTTTTGAAGTTTTTTTTCTGGCGAGCAAACTTTCGTTCTATCAAAATGTCGGCCATGAGAGACAAAAGAGTTAAGATGCGGTCGTATCAATATCTATCTATGGTAATCTGTCAGCGATTTGCTCTTTTGCGGATAGAATGAACGTGACCTTTGGTAGTTGGCTGAAAAACACGCACCCTGTTTGCAGTAAAAGTCGAAGCATGGAGGGAATTTACGTATTTACTGCCTTTATTTCGGTAGTTGCTGTCAGGATATAAAGTGAAGTGACGCAAATTTGTCTTTTCTTGTTTATTCCGACGATTCAAGGTTGAGGGCTTGAGGGTTGCGTACATAACTTCACTCTTGTAAAAGTTATGCAGCGTTATCACCCATCATAAAAGAATATGACCTGATATAAACAGTTTCAACACGGTGTTAAGGCTGGTCGTAAACAAGAAAAAATCACAATACACAAATTCTTCTAGATAGAATGAAGATTGTATTGAAGTTACCAGAGAGAAATAAAATTGTATGAATTTTGCTGCCCATTCCTACAAACCTTAAATTTCATGAATGCCATAGTTTGTTAAGTGATATCTAGTGAATGATTTGTTCAAGTGATATCTAGTGAATGATTTGTTCAATTTTGAAACAGCTGTCAAATTAAACAAAATTTTTCGAAATTCAGAGCGGACCATAGTGTTTAATAGGATGAAGCTTCAATAATATCGAAAGAAGAAGAAGAACTGAAACGTAGGAAATTAAAGGAAACAGCTTTCATGCCAGTTATTTAAAATCCCATCAGTGAACCGTCTGTGGTTTTCAGAAGAATCTGGATTCATTATAAAGATTCAGCTTAAAAAGATAGAAGGAAACGTTTTGAAACAGATATATCAACAATGATCATCAAAGATTGTTTTCTGAGAACTATCAAATATGACAAACATTTTTACAGAGTGACCAAAGTTGTTTTTCTGAAAGTTTTGTGTGTTCCTGGCAACGCAACGGCTGGCGAATACTGGCAAGAAGGTGGAATACAAGAAAATTTTTGTGAATAGCCCAAATAATATTTCAATATATGTTGCATTATCAATAATTTCGTGTCAACGAGAACTGACGAGTTCATTATTTCCATCAAAGGAAACTCAATTCTCCCAGATTAAAAAAAACCTTTGAATATGGAGGATAAAACCTCTAACTAACACTGTGAACTTACAAAGTTCACTATAAATATGGGGACGCTGAAAACCCATACTGAAACTTATACGGTTTATTTGACTTTTGACAAGTTATACCGGTATTATACAGGGTGTTTCTGAATTGATGCGGAGAGATTTAAGGGGATGATTCCTCAGAATATTTTATGAAAGAAAGTTCCCATGAATGTAGTTCCGGAAATGCATTGTTCCAAGATACAGTTTTACTTAAAAACTGACTGAAAAAGTGGTACGCCACTGAGAATTTTGGACTCACAATTATTTTGGAATAATTTGTTCAATTTATGACGAAAAACCTCTCAAGCGCTCTTTTCGTGTGGAGCTCCGTTTTTATGTAAAAAAATAAAACATTGAGACTTAGTATATCTACCACATAATTTGTTAAAGTAACGACAAACACGCGATAAGATATTCAATTTTTTTAATGAAAACGGCACCCCACACGGAAAGAAAGCAGAAGAGCTTTTTTATCACAAATTGAACGAAGAAGAATCAAAAATGATTGTTAGTTTAAAATATCTCAGTGGCATAGGTACCACTTTTTCAGTCAGTTTTAAGTAAAACTTAAACACCCTGTATCTTGAAAAAAATGCATTTCCGGAACAACATTTATGGGTACTCTTTCATAAAATATTCTGAGGAATCATCCCCCTAAATCTTTCGCATCAATTCAGAAACACCCTGTATGGGTCCGTAGCTACTTCCCCGCACTTCTGAGATTTTTTTATCACTCAGAAAACCAGACCTTGTTTTGATAACCCTCCAGGCTGTAAAGCAACTTTAGTCGATTGCTTTTAGCCAAGGAATCTACATAATGAAGAAAATGTTTGTCGAAGGGGAACTCAAAGAAAAACCTACCGTTCTTATCTGTTCATTTTCGATCACCACTCTATATAAAATTTTCACACAATGAAGAATTTATTTTTTTGCAGCCTAAAAACACACAATTTGCATGGGATCGAGCCACCACGACGACAACGCCAAAGGGCCCTACGACGACAGAGGATATAGTGATATATGAGCAAGGTCAAACAAAGTTGAATTGGATATTCCTGATGAGCTCTTTGGCTCGGGTTTCACGCTTTTGACTAACGTTTCCCAAACGGCAGGAGAACTTATAACTGTAAGTAGCACTCAATCTCCCTGAAATCATGCTAAAAGGACAGTCCGTTACATCTTCTTTTCCCGGTGGGTACCCTTTTATCGAGTTTTTAGACGAAAATCGTTTCGAACGATTTAGTTTGATTTGTTGCGTATCCATGGAGTCATGTTCGAAAGTCAATAACTGTTGACTTAAAATATTGTCAGCGAAAAAGCAGCATTTATTACATTTCAGAGTAATAGGTCTCAGATCTATCAGACAATTTGAAATTTACCAACTAACCTCAAAATTATACGCAAGACCTTGACAGCTTGCTGGAAAACTATTAGCGGTTTGGTCTGATCAGATGGTCTGAAACCTTTGTACAGTTTGTAAGATGAGCTAGACTCTACTATGAGTGCTAGGTCATTGTTAGGTTGGAGGAACCGATGAACTTGCAAAAAGGGGATCTAACACCTGCTGTACCTGAAACTTTCTGTGCACTTGAAAAGATCAATAGGTGTGTTCTTTTATTCACCGATGGATTCACCGCTGTCATCACGGTTGCATCAAACCCATAGACAAACTAAAAAATTAGATGAGCCACTCGTATATTCCGCGCCATCTGTCGAAGGAGGAGACTAATACACGAAAAAATTATTTTCAATTTGAGAGTTAGATGTCGTTGCATTCATGGAAATCCTATCGTTAAAATAGTAAGTATGTAAAATCATTATCATCAAAAACCTTTGAATTGTCAACTGACACAAGGAGTGGTTTGACACGTTCTTTTTAAAATATAATAAATTTCGATATGCCTGCAAGAGTGAAGACGTGCTGTGTTATTGGATGCGAAAACGAGATGCAAGAAGGTAATTATAAAATATATATGTATATTCTGTTACCTATAAGAATTAAGATACTCGTAGTTTTCAAAAAAGTTTCCTATGTATTGAATAAGTTTAGTAGGTAAATACTCATATTTTGTATTATTGAATTCATTATTGTTAGTTTTTGAAAATGTTTTCAATGCAATTATTAATTTATTGATTAGATATTTATGAAATAAATCTGTATTTTCAATTGGTGATACCTATTTCAGTTAATAAATTTTTATTCTATCCAGAATTTGATTATTGATCCTCATTTCTCGATTCCAAAAGAAAATCAGATGAAAGTTCGTTGCAGGTATTATTTTCATGAGAATAAATTTCCTCACTCATCGATAACTTGCACGAATCCATTTCTGATATCCTTTTGAAATTTATTTCAAAAAACTTTTGCCTATATGGGAGTAACTACCTATTCAAAATGTGCACTACAGAATTCTTTTTGTGGCAGCTTTACGATACAGATTCCTTTTTCAATTGAGGTTTTTTCACGAATTAGTAATGTTGTACAAAAACAGATGGCGTTGAAGCTTGTTCTACTAGTGTCTCATCTATTCTCCGTTTAGTTAGTCTATGATCAAACCGTTCGTTTATTCAACGACTGAAACTGACACTCGTTCGTTTAATCACCCATGTTTCCATCGGTGGTTCATCGGATCCATCGACTTTCAGAGCCGGTGAATGTGATGAAATTCTGATGAATCAAGTGGAGGGGGTAATTTGTATGGCATAAACGTCAATGTAATCTGTCACGGCTCAACTAAACAGCAGATAACCATCAACTCGTTCTTTAATTCTACATCTGATGAGCCATCTGACATTTCATCGTTTTTCCATCCGGGTGAATCCATCGGTGAATAAAAGAACACACCTAATATAGGGCAGCGGTTCTGCAATGGGAGTTGAATAAAAGAATTACCTTCCGAAGATGAAAAATAAGGTCTTTTGAATCTGGGTTCCCGGCCATTAGGTAATCAGAAGATGAAGTGGCCACTACACTTGCCAAAGAATGACACTCATTGGCCCAGAACTCTTCTGTGGTATAGGTAAATGTACCTATAAGACGGAGTTCTTGGAAAAGGAGAAAGCCCAGAAATCTCCCAGGGATGGATCATTCCACTAAGTTCCTTCGGAACTTTGAAATAGAAAGATCCAAAAGCACCTGTTGAGGTTGGGATTATCGGTACTAGGGAATTTCGATTTATAAGAGGAATAAAACAAAAACTAACAGGTCAATTTTAATTTTTTTTCTACAATAATGCTCAGCTCCTGCGGAATTCATTTCTTGAAAATTACGCTGTCCAACTGTCCACCGTTTTTCTGCTGGCATTCGAGTCGACCCCTCAAATTTAGAAAAACAAGTCGAAAAGTTTCTGGACCGATGGCTTCAATTTCCTGGTGGATATTTTCCTTCAACGCAATGAGAGTGCGGGGATTGTTGCGGTGAACTACACTTTGTGGTATTCCGATAAGTAAAAGTCGCAAGGTGTTAAGCCCGGGCTTTTGGGCCATGAAAGGTCTCCACGCCGAGAAATCGATTTTTCAGAAAGAAGCGCCTGAATAACAAGTATAAACCGATTTGAAATGTGTCAAGTTGCTCAAACCAAGTGTCCCGATTGTATCCATCAAAGTTTTGTAGGCCTGATTGAAAAAAATTGTTCAACATGTCCACATAACGTCATAATCCACTGTAACTGCTCGGCCGCGTCCGTCTTCGAAAAGTACGGGCCAATAATGCCTTGTGTGAATATTGTACACCGAACTGTGACCTTCAGACTATGCAATTGAGTTTCATGTTTCTCTTTGGGGTTTTCTGAAGACCAATACCGGCAATTTTGTTGGTTTACATAGCCGTTGAAATGAAAATGGGCTTCATCAGGGAAAAAAATGTTGATTTTGGTAATAAGCGCGCACACAGAACGAACGCTCCTCACCCGTCCAGAGAACCATGGCGACTGAATTTCCATGAACCCCTTCTTCGTTTAAGACCAACCCCACTTCTCTATTCCTATTCAAAACAATTTTAGAGCGCTTTTAAATCGGAATTCCTTAGTTGACCACCCAGTATATCATAAAACTATCTAAAATCTTAATTTTCTGTTGCAGAATACAGCTTTGAGAACTCAAGACTGTTGGAGTCTATGAGACCTTACTCAGAGCAATCTTTGGTGCCAAAGGTATAGTGATTGAAGCTACCACTGACAAACCAATATTCTCTGACCCAAATTCATCATCATCCAGTTAAATATTTTCATGAGACTGAGCATCTTGTAATTTATTTCCATATTTTCGATATAGATATTACAGAGTCATTTTAATATTGATATTTATTGTATTTTGAGATTTTAATAAACTTTATTCGTGTTGTAATTTCAATATTATTTATATTTTTCCTCTTGCTGGCGAATCTCAACTGAAGATTTTGCATAGATGAAATAATTATAGTACCTATTTCAACTTTTCCTACTGATTCAACACACAGGGACAAGATGTTGAAAATAAGCGCATTGAAATTAAAGTTTATATTTGTTTTAATTTCAAACAGATGCCGAATACAGATCTTGAAGATTTTCATGATGATTTTTTTGTCTTTCTTCTACTTTTTTATTTACTTCAATGCAGCATATAACATTCCCTACATTTCCTCTCATTAGCTGTCTGCTAATGAGTTTCTAGAAGCAGACAAAAACGTCTCTTCAGGAAAGGAATTGCATAGGAAAATTACAAGTCATTTAATTGGGTCTTTTGAATATTTTCCACAAGAATTTCTCTACAATTTACCTTCCGATATAACTCAAGAAGTGGGCGGATTGTTCCAGATATATAATTCGTTTTGAACGGTTAGTTTTTTGTCTCGTGATGATGACGAGTTAGTTTTCGAATGAATATTGGATCTCACTTTTAAAACGAATTCATGCGAAAACCTAAATAACCCTTTAATAAAACTCTTGAATCACATTTTGAAATACTGAAGAATAAAGATAATACGCAGTGTTCCAATCGTATCATCCATATTGGAAAACCCTTTACTGCAATAATAGACAGGGCAGGAGTAATGACAACTTATTCGTCAGTCGGAGTGAAAAGTAACCCAGACATGCCTTCACATTTCACGCATTTATTAAGGTTAGTGCAAACGGGGTATCATACCATTTTTCGTATGAAACCCTGCCTCGCTGTTCTTACAAAAATAAAACTTAAAAACTATTTGAATATTGAAAGATTTTTCTTCTTTATTGGGTCCAACCGAAAATCCTCCCCACGATACCTTCGGAATTCTGAATCTGAAATGAAAAAATCGAAGCAGAAAAAGGAACAGCAAAAAAAATGATTGAAAATATAATTCGATTTAAAATTAACAACCCAATTCAAAAACGACTAAGTAATTTCATGTATAGCTCTCAAGCCATCCTGAAATTTATATATGGAACAATTTTATCAATCAGATGTTCAATTGTCTCCTCTGCTTCTCCGCATTTGCAACTAGGACTCTCAACTGAATTCCATTCGAAAAGCATTCTATTGCAACGTCCATGACCTGTTCTTATACGATTATTAAGAACAGTCCATATTTTCCTTGGAAGATCAAATCCACGAACTTTATTCGAGGGATCAGTTATTAAATCTTTGTTGAATATCAGTACATGTGTTCCACTCGGATTGCCAAATTCCTTTATCACTTTCATTTGAGTTCAGAAAATAATTTGACCAAAAAGGTTTACGTGATTTCAATAGAGGAATCTTATTGTCTGGAATATAGGAGAGTATTTGATATGAATTTATAGAAGAATTGAATTTGTTCCAAATTTTCGAAGTAATGGCTTGCCTGCTGATATGGAGAGGAGCAATGTTTGAAAGACCTGGTAACCATCGAGTTGGTGTTGATTTTGTTGTTCCAGTTACTATTCTCATGAAAAGTGTTGACACTCTATAGTTTGGTTGATTACAATGCAGTACAATTCACGCGTAGGGGAATCCCTATGTTTACTTCTTCCTCTCAGTCCTCCAAACATAAAAACTATGATGAATAATTCCTTACAATTCGAATACGAGAATGGATCGGAAAATTTCAGTTCCCTCAAAGGAAAAAATAATAATCATTCCAATAAATTTTACATTCTTTCACATTCCAAAATTGGATTTCGGAAGCGGAAACAATTATCATGGGTGCCGTTTTTATACTCGCGCAGGAAAATAATCTATTTCGTCACTTGGGATCGGGAATATGGGAAGCTGAATCTAATTGAAAATTCCGTCCGGTGAATTGGATCCGACACGTCCTCAGAGATAAAAAGATTTGAATTTCATTGGTTTTTTGCGGATTGGAGAGTTTCGGTAATCCTTTCGATTAAACGATTGTCTGAAGGATCAATTAAAATGTCTAATTAAGATTCAATTTTATTGAAGCAGGAAGCCAGATCACCATGGTTTCAGATAGTTCAAGACATCGTCCTGATCTCCATATTGTTTCTGAGAACAGCTATTGTTCGTCTAATTTTCAGTTCAAGCAGAAAATGTCTTCGCAATTGCAATTTTGTAGTGCTGGGTTGGTTACGACTCGTTCAAGAACCAACATGAACCTGACTGTACCCTGTACCAATCTGTAAAAAAGCAGGTATAGTCCATTCACGAAAGTTTGGGCCGTCGGTTGGCCATAGAAATTTGGCACATTCCATTGTGTATATTAAAATTTTAGGTTATGTTGTTCATTTTATTGTCAGATTGATACGCAGTGTTGTCAATATTGCATAGAGTTCTCTGATAACCCGAGAGCTCGTCGGACGAAGCCAGGTACATTCGGCAACGTTGACCTTATTTTACGTTATGACAGCAAATACTGCCAACTTCAGATAAATGATCAAACGCCTACTATGCGCTCAAACTTTCGTGAGCGGACTATACAGAACGCTTTTCTTCATATCTGGGACCCAGATTGTATAATTTGTTACCTACTCATTTGCGAAGTATTTCAACTGAGTGTAGATCACGTCGATTGTGGTTATTTATTGTGGAAAATTTCGATGTTTTCAAGGACAGATTATATTAAAAATGATTTCTATAACGTACTATGTTTACTTGTGTAAAGTTTATATGAATAAACATTATTATTATCAATTTAATTATTATTTGTTCGAGTTTTTTTCATCTCTTTTGCCGCTCCTCACTGACTCCAGCACATTTTTGTCTCCTGTGAAGTTTAAAATTTTAATTATTCGTTAATATGGTTATTTGTTATGTTTGGATCAACAACACAACATGCACAGGCCTATCTCGGGTGTTTGTTCCAACCAAATGTGTATTGGAATTTTGTAAATTTTCCTGAATAAAATTATCTTTATCTTTATTTGGAAAACAGTCATTCAAATTTCAATATCCTGTTAACAGTGCGCATCTGATTTTCAATCGTGATTTGAACTTTTGTATTAAAATCATAAATCTACTCTAGAAATGTTCAAGATTTGAGCAGAAGTATGGAGTTCAAAAATGAGTAGATTGAAACATGTTGTTTGTAGGATATTCAACTTAATATTTTCTTTTCAAATATGAGCAATTGGGACAGAGCTGTCGACTTGAATGGTTTCGTTTACAAAATCAACTTACTAGCATAAACTCCATACAAAAATTTAATGCAGAGTTTGAATTAAACGAACATTCACCTCAATATCAAATTTTGGTCGTTTTGTAATTGATGTTCTTGGTAGAGTTAATATCGTGCGTTCAAAAAAATTCGTGGTCAAGTAAGCTGTGGATTCTATTTTTCCTTAGAGTCTATGAGGGGAAAAATAGAATCCACAGCCTACTTGACCACGAATTTTTTTGAACTCACGTTACTTGAATGAAAATTTATGATTAAGTAAAGGAAAGAAACATAAAACAAAAATACATCAAGCAGAGAAGACAAAGGGAGGGAGATATGGAACATAGAAATTCTATTGTTTCTTGGAAGATCAAATGAGGCTTACCTATAGTTGTTATAGATTCCAAGATGAAAGTTGAAAGAGTTTTTTCAGCTGAAAGACTTCCAGAGTTATTGGAAATCAATCGTTCAAGGATATCTTCAGAGAAAAATAATGTTTCTTCAAGACATCTATCAAATATCTGCAAAAATGTCCAGCATAAGGATGAAATGATAGAAATCGCACAAATATTGGCGATACTTAAATTATATTCTTAACTTTTCTGAACCAATTTGCCCTTTCACTAACCCAATCCAACCTTTCATCCTTCTGCTAAATATCAGGTTTAATGATTTCCCCTTCAACACCTACTATCAAATTCGGGGCCAGTCGTAAGCCCTCTTTTAAATATCACATTCGACAACAATCATAGCTCTCTCCCTTAATTCCCTTGTTTTTGCAATGATTGAAGAACTCAGAATTATTTTCCTTTTTCGTTAGGAAAAGGAACAGCTAACTTCATAGCTGCTTTCTTTGATTTTCTACGTTTTAGTATAATATTTGTGTAACAATCACATGTAAAAAAGTTATCTGAAACGATCAGAAAAATTGGAATTAAGTTCAATGTGAGAACAGCATTCAAACCACAATATAGCTACTATCAGGGCTTATCTTACTAATGTAAAACCTGATGATGAAAATCAACGAACCAAAAATTGCATAGGAAGTATCTTGTGAGTGTGTTAGATCCTATATTGGGGAAACAAAACATTCTTGAAATACTCGAACCAAAGAACATAAAATATAAGCTCAACAGGGAATACTGAAAAATCAAAGCTTGTCCAAATTGTTTTGAATGGAGACGATAGAATTTAATAGGGAGGAGCTTCCATAATAAGAAAAAAACTGAAACATTGAGAATTGAGGAAAGCAGCTCTCATGTCAATTACCTTGAATTCCATCAGTCAACCGTCTGTGGATATCAAAATAATCTGGGCTTCAATAATGAGATCCAGCTTAGGAAGATACATGTTTAGCAACTGATACAATCCATAAGGGAAATTGTCCTCTGAGAACTGTCAAAAATGACAAAGAGTGACTAAAATTGCTTTTCTTAAATTTGAAGTTATAAAAGTACACATTTTCATCTATACCAGCTTCCAAGTCATGTACTAACTACCCATATAAACAGCATTCTAGCCGAATAGCACCCTGTTTGGATATTTCGTATAGTTTTGTACAATATATTCACGCAAAATTATCTTCCCTCTCGTCCGAAGATAAGAATTCTTTTTCCTAATCTGACTCCAATTTTGTGGGAATCATTTTGTTACTTTTTTTTCTCTACGGAAATATTCATTTTTCATTTCTTTTCTTCCTAAGCCTCTTCGAAGTTTGGAGTTGAGTGTTTGGAACTGGACATATGGTATGTCATTTCACCCCACTATGTCACTCGCAAAGCAAAACGCAATTAAAAATAGTATATTATATTATAAGGATTAAAAGTGCATCTTTTTTTTACGAGCAATATTTGCAGTTGCAGCGCAGCCGAGCGAATGCAAAATTGCGAGTTAAAATAGGCACTTTTAGTCCGAATAATATATACTATTTTTTCTCCAACCAAGTCAAAATTACAATAAAATTGGTTTCAGTCAAAAACGTTTATAATTTGGTTATAAATTTGAACACATACTAATGACACTGATTGTCAACTAGACGTCAAATGCAATTACTTTTAATCCAAGGATTAAAAGTAGCGTTTTTAATCCTAGGATTAAAAGTGTTGCTAAGTAATGAGTGAATTTTTGTACGGTAAGGAAATTTATGACTTTTGCACCTGGAAATAGTACAAAAATGTCAACATTTTTTGATGGTTGGAGAAAAAAATTATTTATAAGATCTGAAGGGTATAATTTCAAAACCATTAGTAACGTAAATAATTACAAAAATTTCAAATCACCTTCTCAAAACACTCGAAAGTTATAGCAGATTTCATTGAGTCATTTCGAAAAGTTTTCGATATCTAAAAGACAATAATCTGTCGTGTATATAACGCAATGGACCAATCAATACTGAAGGTTAATAACAATAAGCTTAAACACCTTTTGCAACAGTATATTCGTTTTTGATCGCACTTGCACGTCGATTTGAGAAAAAACAAGCGCTAGGTAATTTTACCCCACTGTGTCATTTTGTGCACCCTTCCCCTATTATTTCAATGAGCTAAATGATATCATTGAGTTTAAAAATACTCAAACTCAATGATAATATCCAGGTTTAATGGTATCCCCTTCAATACTATTGCATTTGAGACCAGTTGTAAACCTTTCTCTAAATATCAGCAATCACAGCAATGAGTAAATACAGTCGATTAACTCTTGTTCTCTTCCTTCTCCAAAAAGACATTTTCCTTCTCGAATTCTCCCAGAATTTCGTCACTAAATCATCCTCCTGGTGCTGAAGTAATTGGAGAATACAGGATTATTTTCCTTTTTCGTTAGGAAAAGCAACAGGTAACTTCATAGCTGCTTCCTTTAATTTTTCTCGTTTAAGTTCTTCCTCCTTTGATAACATGTAAGGCTCCACCTCATAAACTCCTATGGTCTTCATTCAGAGCATGTTGAACAAGCTTTGATTTATCAATTGTTGATCTAATTTTTCATGTTCGAAAAGGCCGAATCAATTGGACACAAAAGTATAAAACCACACCTAGAAGAAGTAAAAACCAACTACCACAAACGATAAACGATGTAATACCATATGTTAAAGGGTTATCTGAAAAGGTTAGAGAAATTGAAAATAAATGCAATGCGAGACAAGCCTTCAAGACTGAAGACACTATTAGAGCTAATCTAACTAAAGAAAAACCTGAGTAACTTGCTTGGAATAAAGAGCACAGGATTGAATGGGTTTGAGCTTTTGTAATATCGGAAGAGGAAAAACTGAAGAGTAGAATACAAGGAGTAAAAATGATGGAAATAGCCTAAGTAGAGGGTTTTCCAATAAGAGGTGTTCTTTTGAATAGCCCGCTATTTCGGTAGATGTCACGTTTGAAGCTGTCATTTTTTGACATTTTACAAGCAGATACTACGCCATTAATAAAATGGAACGATACTCGCTCCAATAACGCATTGAAATTATTAAAATTCACTATAAAAATGGTGAAAATTAAACAGAGATAGTTCGTAAAACTCGAACATTTTGGGTCGTCGTAAAGCACCTTGTCGGACCGCAATAAAAAAATTGGTAGAAAAATTCGAGCTGTTGGGACAAGTCAGTGATGTGAAGAATACAATCCGTGCACGTCGCTCAAGAACAGCCGAGAATATATTGCTGCTGTAGCCGAAAGTGTTGAAGAAAACCGAGGGTTGTCCATTCCTCGTGGTTCTTTGGAATTGGGCCGAAATTGGATAGTATTGATCAGGACAACACACAAGCAACGAAACCATTGATCTTTTGCGTGAAAAGTTTCCGGACCGTGTTATCTCTCGAAGAGATGATCACAATTGGCCACCGAGATCTTGTGATTTAACACCTACGCCAATAGCCCAACGTCGATTCAAGACCTCAAAGATGGAATTCGTGAGGATATCGGGGACATAGGGCAGCCACTTTGCGATTTGGTTATGAAAATTTTCATAAAAAGGAAATGATCTTGTAAGCGTTGTCGTAGTGGTCCTTTGCCTGATGTTATTTTCCACTATTAACGGCATAGTTTCTTCTCTACAATGATAAGCATCCGATCATTTATATTGAAAAATGGCATTTTTCTTTAAATATCAAAATAACACCTCTTATTGGAAAACCCTCTGTTATTTCAATGAGCTAACTGCTAAATACAGGCCCGTAGCCAGGAATTTTTTTCGGAGGGGGGCTAACTTGAGTACAATAATAATTCATGATTGACACAAAGTATAACTGAACACATGATGCTTATTGATATTTTAATAATTTCGGGGTAGCCCACCCCCTAGCTACGTGCCTGGCTAAATAACAGGTTTAATGACATCCCCTTCGATACTATCGCATTCTAGACAAGTCGTAAACCTTTCTCGAAATATCAGCAATCACAGCAACAAGTAAAGACCATCGATTAACTCTTGTCCTCTTCCTTCTCCAGAACGACATTTTCCCAGAATTTCGTCATCAGTAAATCATCCCCCTGTTTTTGCAATAATTGGGGAACACAGGATTTCATTCCCCTTTCGTTAGGTAAAGCAACAGGTAATTCCATAGCGCAGGTGCGCTGTTCTGGCGATATGCAGCTATATCTTATGGGGAGCGCTACTCGCTGTTGTTCTACAGCGTTGTGCAGTGGCACTGGTAGCACCTTGATAAGGGTTCCTCTCGTTGCGATGTAGCGTGCATACTCACGATATTAACTAACGTGGTTAATGAAGTGAATTTTGTTGCTCTGTGATTTGCTTCGATTCATGTGGAATTTATGGAAATTAAAATAAATGGTCGAGCTGAAAAATTTTAATTGTGAGTATATTTTTGATATTGAAACAACTTGTCTAGTTGTTTTAGTTTAGGTACAGTGAATGCTGAGTTTGGGGATAGATGTATCTTAAAGGTTTAAATGTAGTTTGTTGTCATTGAAACAGTTTAATTTATAATTGAAATTTGAGTATCCACAATGATAGATTTGATAAACTAAAAAATTCAAATCAAATAGGAATGTTAATTTCGCGAAAATTTCATCTCTTTGGGTGTTTATTATTTCTATAATAATTGTGTTGTGCTGGTTCCTATTTCATCATTTCAATTTTCAATTTAGCTGAAGGAAAATAATAATAATATTGAAATAATTCATAAAAACTCAAAATATTCAACTGTCTTTATTGTGAAATAAATAAATAATAAATTCAATTTATTTTGAAAAAATTCAAATCTGAAGAAATAAATGGTAAAATCTTGAATAAAATATGTTCGCTCCCTTTGAGTGATGTGAAAACTGTTTTTAGAGCTGAGTATGTTTTTGAATTCGATTCATCTTAATTATAGGACATGAAACAATGAAAACCTCCGAATTTAAAGCAATAAATATGAAATCAATACCAAAAACTTTGAATTTCGGATATATTTTCTACCATTGAGATAAGACCAGAAACAATTAAAAATTTTGAATCTTGCTTCTAGCTCAGATTATATGTTAGTTTTTCCACTTTAATGCCAATTAATCAAGAAAATACAACGATTTTCTCGGAAATTATCAAAATGATATGCAGCGATCATAAAACCTCTTCACTTTTAATTTTCAGTAATATATTTTGGTTTGGTATTTCAAATATACAATTCTGATACGACCGAAACATCCGAAAGAAATTTTCACTAGGAAACCTAGAAAAATAACCAATTTTGATCAGAAGAAATAAACAAATAACGTTCTCGAAAAAAAGTTGTAATTACAACAAACGAAAAATTGTAGAAAGTGGTAATTAATTTGATCTAATAGTCATTAACATGACAATAACATTCATTGTTATTACTTTCCCAAAAAATGTCCTATAATATTACCAGACAATATCAAAATTGAATTCAACCAAAAATATAATTTTCGATCAGAATTATGCGCCACAATGAAATTCTGAATGAAAATATTCCCTCGAATCTAATATTGACCCAATCTTTCCCTTGTCTTTTCTTACGTCATCCCAATTAATTAATTAATTGAAGGTGAATTTATTATGGAAATACAATGACTCGTTCTTTTCCAATCATAATCCTTTTGAGGTACTTTCCCAATAACGATTGTCCTGATAACTCGACTACTTTTCATCAATCAACTCCAAATATTGATATTTAATATTATACGGGGTGTCTACTTCCAAAGTGGACAAACTTCGACTGGTAATTAAACAAGTGATTTGCAACAAAAAATGTCATATAACACATGATCGAAATGTTGACGGTTATTCTTCAATTCAACATTTCTTGATTTCACGAAAAATTTCAAGTTTTTTCTCTAAAAAGATCATTATTCAGTTTTCCTTGTAGTCTCATCAAATTTGACCACATATTCGGAAAGGACAATAAATTTGCTACAAGATAAGAGAGTCTGTGTGCAGAAAACTTTTTGCAGACGTGGTAAGGAGAAGAATATCACGATTATGAAGTTAACAAAATCAGTCCTATTTTTCCAATGGTTTTTTCGATGAAAAATTGATAATTATGGACATGTTTTCTTTTCAGTAAAAGTTCCTCATTTGATGAGACTACAAGGTAAACTGAATAGTGATCTCTTTAGAGAAAAAACTCGAAATATTTCGTGAAATCAACAAATGTTAAATTGAAGAATAACCGTCAAAATTTCTACCATGTGTTTTATGACATTTTTTGTTGCAAATCACTTGTATAATCACCCCTCGAAGTTTGTCCACTCTAAAAGTAGACACCCTGTATAAATATAAATTATTTTATTGATGACAGGATTCAAATTTTTAGAGAACCTTATATTCCTAAAATATTCCAAGTTTTTCTGAAGATGTCATTAAATTATGTCTCGACTTTCTGTCTAGTCTTTTTATGATTTACTTTCCCTCCAATAATTCCCCAGAAGGTTCTTTAGGGTAACAAACATTTTAGTTCATGACCCATGATAATATCATATTTTCCCCATCATGAAACATTGGAAGAACCCATAAATCGAGATTAATATATGGCAGCTTTATGCTCCATTGGGCTCAGTTTGATGTTCGATATGGTTACAGATTAATAATGTACCGTGACCCCGAACTATTGGATTATAACATACCGTGAATTATTATTTGGGTGGTAGTTTATAATAGGATATTTGATTGAATTGATTATACATAGAGGTCCATGATTTCAGTTAGATACACTGAGAACAAACTCATCTTTTTTCTATCAGAACGATTCTTAAAGGGCCCACTCACTAATGGGGCCCACTCACTAGGAAAGAAGAATGCGCAGTTAAGTCTCTGCACGTTGCTGTAACGCAAACGTGTGCATTCATATTTCCCACACACATACACTTTTGCGTGTTGGTTTGGATGTGCGACAAGCGTGAGATGACGCCGAAAAAAGATCTGCTGTTAATGGCAGTGGCGTGTGTTGTTATTAAGGAAAAAATGTCCAAGGTATAAATATCGAACCCGACACTGTGTTGCTAAACATATGAAACGTGCAGAGACTTGTTGCCCATACACGGTCGTTTTTGGTCATTCTTCCACGTACGGTGAAGAATGCACACGCCACACGACGGAGATGATTGCGCATTCCAAATTTACGCCATACACACACTGTTTTAACTGTACCCCGTACAACGCGCATTCAAGTCTTCGCGCTTCCCTCTTAGTGAGTGGGCCCTTTATGAGGGAAGCGCGAAGACTTGAATGCGCGTTGTGCGGGGTACAGTTAAAACAGTGTGTGTATGGCGTAAATTTGGAATGCGCAATCATCTCCGTCGTGTGGCGTGTGCATTCTTCACCGTACGTGGAAAAATGACCAAAAACGACTGTGTATGGGCAACAAGTCTCTGCACGTTTCATATGTTTAGCAACACAGTGTCGGGTTCGATATTTATACCTTGGACATTTTTTCCTTAATAACAACACACGCCACTGCCATTAACATCAGATCTTTTTTCGACGTCATCTCACGCTTGTCGCACATCCAAACCAAACGCAAAAGTGTATGTGTGGGAAATATGAATGCACACGTTTGCGTTACAGCAAACGTGCAGATAGTTAACTGCGCATTCTTCCTTCTTAGTGAGTGGGCCCCTTTATTGAATGTTTTTAATTTCTTTATATTGACATAAACTGATTGGGATTCCAAGAACCAATGTTTATCGAAAGCCAACATATGCAATACAGTACCTTCATTTCGAATGAAATCACATTTTAACACCAAGAGTCTAAATGAAAGGCTATCAAAAGTAAAAATGCACTCTTCAAGAAGACAAAATTGAAGAAATTGAAAGTATGTCTCTGAAATTCTTAAGCAAAATGGCCACAACCTAATAACGAGAATTAACTTACCGCAAATTGCTAATATGAAGTAACTTGTGAGTGCGGTAGAGCCCATATTTGAGAAATTAGAAATTGAACGTCATTCAAATGTTTGAATCAAAGAACATAAGAAATAGAAAAGCTCAACAGGAAGATCATTCAAATGTTTGAATCAAAGAACATAAGAAATAGAAAAGCTCAACAGGAAGATACTGTTAGGTCGAAGCTTGTTCCACATGATTAGAATGGAGACCATAGAATTTTAATGTCAAACCTCCGAGTGAAAAGTACACCTAGAGTTGCCTTTACGCATTTGTTATGCAGCCGAGTAGAATCTGTTTATATGCGCAAACAAACTTCCGGCGTTGCGAAATCGTGCCGTATGTTTATTCCGTATTGGGATGATTGGTTTACCGCTCCCCTACTCTGATACTAACGGCTTGCGTCTGCTACAGATAATTCTGGCAGTTTCGCAACATTGTCTGTTAGTGTTTAGTTTCTTGATGTAATGTATTTACAATTTTTTTAAGATTTGACGTTCATAAACTGAAAAATTTTAATGATTTGGTGGCAGTTTATTGTTGCTTAAGGCGGTTCCGTTAACTATAGCTGGGGCAAAATTACGCAATGTTGTATTATATTCAGGAGTTGGAGAAATGCAAATCTAACCAATTGTTTACTTCACCCCTATGTGGCAGGGATATGATTTCCATCTCACCCTAATGCTTGGTTGATTTCAATGTAGTACTATTCACGCGAAGGGGCATCTCTTTGTTTATTTCTTACTCTGGGGGTGAAACTTCCATAATATCAAACGAAGAAAACTGAAATGTAAAAAAATCTTAAGTGTTTACCTTACCAAAGCTGGCCGAAACGTTGAATACAAAGAGCAAAAAATGATGGAAACAGCCAAAATAAGATTTAGCGTTACATTACAAATATGAAACCAATAATTCAATTGAAAAATATTATTTCTTAGGAACTTTATAGGTTTTCACTCCCAGTCTCTGAAACATAATAATTAAAAAATGTTTGATTAACTATCAATGTCAATCAGATTACAAATGAGAAAACACACAATTCTGAAGAATTTTAGAGTTTGTCCGAAGAAGGTGTCTGATATAGCCACCGAAACGTTACAATATCCTTTTAATTTGTTTCATTTTTCAGTTTACTGTTAGGCAACAATTTTTTTTTCAAGACCATTTGCTCCTGACAAATAAGTGCAAAGATTCTCGCAGGAGCACTTCACCTTAATCAAACATTTTTTAATTATTTATGTTTCAGAGACTGGGAGTGAAAACCTATAAAGTTCCTAAGAAATGCAGAATCCTCCCAGAATATATTTCAATCGATATCTGAAAAATATTAGTTACCACATCGAGTATCTACGAAAATGAAACTACCTTCGCTTACTAGAATCATCTCACTTGCAATTTAGGTTCGAATTCATATTCTTGTTCTCAATTTCCATATGATCTAAGAACCCTGTATTCTTTTCACTCTAACTATAAAAAAAGACGTCGTTTCTGAATAACTGAAGCATTAACAGGCGAAATACAGAACCGTGAATTTCAATTCTACTATTCGCGAATTTTTATAATAACAAGTTACCCAGTCTAGAGTTCTTCATCTCGTTACATCCATAAAAGCTAGGGATATGTGCCTTGTGAAATAAATATCCGCAGGGTATCCTTGATAATATGAAAATGTGGAAAGTAACCAGGTTATTTTCCTTCTTCTCTAAGAATACATTGAAGTTCAATTTGCCACAGAACTCAACTTTTTTCGCAACACAGTAGGATAATAAAATGGTAATAAAACTCATTTCCAGACGAGATATTTCGTTGTTACCAAACAACAATTGTTTTCTCACTTGGGTCTTGGATATAAGCTCCCTCGACACTTTTAATTCAATTTTCTTTGCTCGAATGTTCATAGTTATAATTATTATGATTGTTCCATTCTTTGTTGGATACTATTCAATTCATTTTCGAAAACAGCATATTACCCTTAAGATATAGTTTAGTTGAATTTAAATTTTATGTTTCGATGAAATCTAAACGACTAAACGTAATAAAAATGTTAAGTAGGTACACGAACCGAAAGACAAATCTCAGTTTGAAGGTTAAGTAACCGCGAAGGTTCTTACCATTTTCGACATAGGTATTTTCGTGTACCTTATTGTGTATTGTTGAATAAATATCTGAATATTACACTACATATATTGAGATATTTTGCATTTCAATAAAACATTAGGGGTAGATTTTTATGGGATTCGGAAATGAGTAAATCAAAGAAAACAATTTTTGTGATGGCCAATGTTTCGCAATTATCAGGGCATACAATAACGTGAAGGACCTACATTATAATACTAAACAATTTTAGGTTCAATTTTATTTTTTTTGTATTTTCCACCAAAATTGTATGAAATATAGTTTTTACTAATTCTTCTCTCCTTATTTTTCTCTTTTAATAGCAGATAATGTAAATAATCAAACATTTACTCGCATTCACTTTTGTGTCATCCCCTAAGCTATTATTGAAATGCTTTGAAATTTCAATGAAGTAGGCAGGAACAACCAGGATTCTTTTATCGGGGTTCCTAATCACTCTCAGTAATCAAAGGGAACGAAGAAGCTATCACACTCTCCAGAACGGGAGCACAAACGCCACTCATTAGGGGCGTTCGGCATTGACCTCCGCGAGCGGACGGATTTTTTTGTCACGTGACCACAGATCGTACAGATAAATCTGAAATATCTGGAAATAAACGAACGGTACAGAGCATCTGCCACAGAACATACTGCTCTGTTCTACTTTTATAGATTATGAGATTTCAAAGATCACTATTTTGGGAAATATGCTCATCTTTTAACGATACTTTCACCCTTTTAGTAGCTCTTCCATAAAATCTCAATTAAATAATTATGTGCAAAGGCACTGAATGCAAAAGAAACGAGTAATGCAATATCCCCTTCTGGTCGTTCAATACGGCGATAGTTGTACCGAAAGATCCTGATCAATTAATTGATTAATTACACGAAAAAGAAACGGGAAAGCAATATCTCCTCCTGCCCATTTATAACTACGATAACTATATTGAAAAATTTTAATGAATTAATTGAGTTTTTAATGAATAAATGAAAACAGAAGAATAAAATTGTTAGAATTTTTCAATCTATCGGTTGTCGGATCAGGAAACTCAACATAAAACAAAAAAAAATATAAAAAACATAAAACTCTATGGATAAAATCGCTTTGCTCCGTCGAAATAGACCGAGCGAAAAGATCGACGTCCGATTGCTCAGATTTTTATGACGAACGGTACAGATTTGTATTCCCCTCAATCCGGATGTAATAAACGAACGGTTTAGATCGATCCGACACGTCCGATGTCGATGCCGAACGCCCCTATTGACACAGACCATTCTTACACCCCGATTACACTCAGCTCACTTCCAAGGCAGGGAGCAGGGAATTGATCAGGGAAGTGGACAGCGCGAAAATGTAATCACTACACTTCTTTGCTGCCTCACATTGCCACTCGTGTTGCTCACGCTCCCTGAATTGGCGGTTTTTTGTACGGAAGTCAAAGGACCGGCAGCGTGAACAGCTGTAAGTGATCAAATTTACCTAGGTTGCTGTGGAATTTCTTTGTCCGTCGTTGCCGCCACTTGGTCGCGAGGGAAATGTTGCGGCAGAGTGTTAATGCTCACTGCCTTCGATACTGCTGCAAGTATTTCGGGAATTATTGCAGACAACGCGAGTGGCAG
The DNA here is from genome assembly GCA_013421045.1 of Propylea japonica. NCBI lineage: Eukaryota > Metazoa > Arthropoda > Insecta > Coleoptera > Coccinellidae > Propylea > Propylea japonica. The sequence goes on from CM024241.1 coordinate 83,700,389, forward strand.
TAAGGAGGACTGAATGTAATAGAGGTGTAGGCAAATGCACCTATAGGAAAGAATGTTTGGAGAAAGAGGAAAGTGAAAGAAAAGCACTCTGGAGAATCTTCATGGAATGGATCATTCCAAGAAATTTCTTCGGAATATTAGACTGCAAGGTCCAAAACCTTTAGATTGAAGGTTTTCCAATAGAGGTGTTATTTGATATTCAAAGAAAAATGCCAGTTTTCAATATAAATGATCGAATGTTTATTTCATTATAAAGAAGAAGCTATGCCGTTAATAGTGGAAAATAACATCGGGCAAATTACCACCACGACCACGCTTACTGGACCATATCCTTTTAATGAAATTTTCCATAACCAAATCGCAAAAGGCTGCCCTATGTCCTCGTTAGCCTCACGAATTTCATCTTTGAGATCTTGAATTGATGCTGGGCTATAGGCGTAGGCCTTCTCTTTCACGTGTCCCCAAAGGAAGAAGTCGCAGGATGTTAAATCACAAGATCTCGGTGGCCAATTGTGATCACCTCCTCGAAAGATAACACGGTCCGGATTATTTTCATGCATTTCAACGACCCAATCAGCAAAGTCACGACGTTGTTGATGATCGGCCGGCTTCAGTTCTTGTGTTAACTAAACTTCATAAGCCTTAAGACTCAAATCTTTATGCAAAATACGATGTAATGACGTTTGTGGAACGCATGATTCCAAAGAACGATGATGAATGGACAAACCTGGGTTTTCTTCAAAACTTTCGGCTACAGCAGCAATATTCTGGCTGTTCTTGAGCGACGTGCACGGGTTTTATTCTTCTCATCACTGACTTGTCCCAACAGCTCGAATTTTTCCACCAATTTCTTTATCGCGGTCCGACAAGGTGCTTCACGACGACCCAAAAATGTTCGAGTTTTACGAACCGTCTCTGCCAAATTTTCACCATTTTTATAGTGAATTTTAATAATTTCAAGGCGTTCTTGAAGCGTGTATCGTTCCATTTTTATTAATGGCTTAGTTTCTACTCGTCAAATGTCAAAAATGACAGGTTCAAACGTGCAATCTACCGAAGTAGCGGGCTATTCAAAATTATACCTCTTATTGGAAAAACCTTTTTGCAATCCCCTTGATAATATACAATCTACGAAGAACTGTTGTTTAGGTTGCATGAATTCGAGCGAAAAATTATGACAGGAGTTTCTGTAGAGAAGAGCATTTGATGAAAAAATATCTTCCATTGATCGTCAACTAGATCTTGGATAGAAACCCATGAAAGAAACACCCTCAGTTAATTAATTTCATAAAAATTCCGTACTGTGGGGCAGAGTCCCTGAGTAACTTTTAGACCTAGACAAATATGTAACCTTTTAAAGTATTCTCTATGCAGATTAGATCAACTAAAGCCGTTATTTTCTATCACAGCAAAATTGCTCGTGCCTAAATCTATCATTTTCTCTCTATCCCTAACGATCCACGTCGAAAAAATGACTGATAGCTAATTCATTTTCCATCGGATACGGAGTCCTGATCAAATAAATCGTGTTTGAAGAGGACCTCTTCAGTATGATAGGCCCCGCTTTCACTATTTGGTTAACACGCCTTTGACATTGTCAGCTTTGAAATGCCGAATCTGAGAGTCAAGGGTAAAACATTTTTTTTCTAGTTGAAGATAACAAATAAAAATTGGAGATTTCGTGCAAAAGTTAGATATTCCAAAAATGTAATAAGAGATCACCAATTGAATATTCGTTTCCTATCAAATCCAATTACACGTCAGGAATAGTCATATTAAAAAAATGCACTACAAGAACCATCACTTTACGATACAAAATTGAAGAAAACCCTGTCAAAAATTTCTGGAAGCTTCTCTATTCAAATCTCAAAGCTACCCCTGATTTTTTTTACCGAATGTAGCAATTTTCATCGAGTTGAGCAGTTTAATTTGAAATTTCTACTCGATAAGATTACTTGTTTTCAAAATATTCAAAAACTGAAATCAACAGAAATCAGAACTCCAATTATGAATCAGCCCATTGTTCAGTTCGAGTTCAAAACAAAATGAGATCAACAAGTTGGTTGTGTACACTAAGTTTGATAAAACCAAATGGTTTCGGATTCAAACTTAAGAAAAGCCCTCAGCAGGAGCCTTTGAGCGCTCGTTCTCTGATGGAGAAATAAGACTATCACCTCAAAATTTTATGTGGGATTTGAGATTGATACCAAATATATAAATGCAGAGTCTCAGCACAATCGGAATTATATTCTGGAAATTATACAAAAAATAAAATAAATAAAAAATAAGTAATTACAAAATTAGTTTCTATGGTTCTGAGGAAACGATCCTCTTGAAATTTTCCATGAACATTTAGTATATCAGTTTTGATTCATAAAATAAATTTTACCCGAATCGGATATCCTGTTATGGAAATACAAAGATTTTTCTTTTCAATATTCCAATTGAATTTTCTATGGTTCTGTTAACACTATGGCCACAAAATTCTGCATTAACATTCAGTGTATCAATCTTTATTTATAAAATAAATTTCATCCGAATTGGATATTTTTCTTATGGAAATATGAAGTTTCTTCTTGTCAATATTCATATTGAATTTTTTATGGTTCCGTTCACACTATGGCTACAATATTTTATATGAAGCTTATTATGACCATCTTGCTTATGGCCGCAACATTTCATTTCGATGGGTTTCGTTGTGTCTGAGATATCGAGGAACAACGGACGGCCCCACGGACAGAATTGAATTCGACCAAGAATTCGTCATCAGGAAGTCTAACCCTATCGTTTAATACCATTTTCGGCTCAAAATTCGAAAATTACAGACATTTGGACGAAATGATATATCACTCGTTCAAATAGAACGAGCGCTCAAAAATTGATATAATTTGTAGAAATTCTCGAAAGTAAAATTTTATGAAGTTGAAATTTGTTGATTTTGAAATGGAATGAAGACCAATACTTGTAAAATATAGAAATTTTATTATTAGAATGTTTAATTACGAAAACATTTACAATTCGTGAATGAGTAACAGCTTAGTCAGTTCCTATTGAACAAAAGTTTAAAAGGAAACCTAATGGAATATATGGAAATCGATGGAATGTCAATATTAGAGATAACTTTTTCTAGGAAAACTGTTATCTTTTTTTCGGAACCATTATATACGTAAACAAAAATTTTAATAACGGTTTTGACTTCACCTCAGCTAGAAATTAATGTTGTAATCACTCGGTGGAACGTGCCTTAGGTGGAATATGATCACAAGTATTTGGTTTCCATTATTTGCGAAAACAACTACCAAACCATGGTTAGTTTGTATTCGTGCTATCCAACATTAATTATCAATTTATTTGCTTTGAATAATTATGCATGCATTTCAGATACGGTAAATATGGGAACAGATTTGAAGGTTTTCAATTGTAATAAATATGTTGATGAGAAATTGAATATTTAGTTCAGACAAAAAAAGTTCTCTCTTCACTTCAACGATTACGAAAATGTAAAAACAAATACAATCCAAAGTTTCGAAAATATCAAATAATTAAAGCAGTTGGTATGAAGAGAGATCTAATAGTTCGTGGAATTAAAGGGTTTTGAATAAATTATACCGTGCATCTATTTCAATAAGATCACCCTCAAATTGTTTACATTTATTTGACCGATGAAGGGATTACTCTAAAATCATCATCAAATGTGTTTCACTTTTTCTCTCATGTGAAAATGCTTTCTTCACCTTACTATCGCAGGAAAATTACTTCCCCTCAATTTTTTAAATTGGGTATAAAAACAAATCAACCCTATTTATGCCATTGGGGGGGTTAATAGAGACGGAAAATAATCATTGGTTGTTGAGTTATAATCCAATTATGTATAAGTTTGAGAAAATGAATGAAAACTATATTTTTCTTGGGTGCATCGATATTTTCAAGCAGAGTTCGTTTCACATGTAAAAGTTATTCTTACCCTGAAAATAAAATCAATTTTTTCTGAATGCGTTATAACACTTGTTAATGCATATTGTATTCTAAAATAATCCTTGATTATGCATTCATTACCTCATTAATTTGATTGTCTGAAACATAAATTCTTCTCAATAATTATTTATCGACTTCCCTCCATAAGAGAAAAACATATTTTTCTGAACGTACATATAGACGAACAGCTGTTTCAGACATTCTGTAGTGAATTCGAAATCCGGAATAATTATGACATCATACTTCCATACAAATACGACTAATCGAATAAATGAAGAAATTTTTCCTGATATTCTTAACTCACTTCCATAATAATCCGTTCAAGTAATAATTTATTACTACTACGATGTTTAGCAGAGCTCTCTTTTAATCCTTTTCTTTCTTTCTGCATTTCAATAATCCCTACACTTATTTATTTTCTTATTCTTTTTCATGGTGTTATTGTTTTTATCGTTTTTTACTGTTCATCAAATATTGCTACGAATTATTTCCCTTCAGTTTTTGTTTCCTTTGAGTTGTTTAGAAATTTAATGAATGACATCCAAAACAACTGTCAATGTTGAAATGTAGGTAATAAAGTACAATAATTCAAGTGGAAAATTATACTACACCATTTCCAAGTGTATTTCAGAAGCGTCAATTGTATTTCAGAATAGTCAATTGTATTCAGAAAGCGTCAATTGTATTTCAGATTAGTCAATTGTATTTCAGAAAGCGTCAATTGTATTTCAGATTAGTCAATTGAATATCAGAAATCGTCAATTGTATTTCAGAAAACATCACTGGATTACAAATGACGGGTTCTGAAATACATATGATATAATCTGAAATACAATTGACGCTTTCTGAAACAATTGACTAATCTGAAATACAAGTGACGGTTTCTGAAATACAATTGACTAATCTGAAATACAATTGACGCTTTCTGAAATACAATTGACTATTCTGAAATACAATTGACGCTTTCTGAAATACACTTGGAAATGGTGTAGTTCAAACTGTGGAATTCAATGACATGCAATCAGGCTAAAAACCTTAGTCAGATGGAGAGGAAAGATGAAAAATTGATCTAAACTTCACGATACACAATTGAATTCGAAATTGAAAAAAATATATATATCTAAGGCTACCTTCAAGAGTTTCAAATACGAAAACTGATCTTGTAAAAATTTCATTATTATTGAATGATATTGAATGTAACTGAGTTTCTGAATATCTTATTCCAATTATATGTAATTATTGTTGCAGGCAGATATCCAGAAAATGCATGTACATAAACCTTGAAATGAAAGTATTCATTGTAAGCTTATTTCTCTGAACCAAGATCAACCAATCTAAAATAATCCTTGAGAGCATTGCATTCATTACCTAATTCATTTGATTGTCTCAAACATAAGTTCTTCCCAATAATTATGTATCGACTTCCCTCCATAAGAGAAAAACATATTTTTCTGAACGTACTTATAGACGAACAGATGTTTCAGACGTTCCGTAGTGAATTCGAAATCCGGAAAAATTATGACATCTTACTTCCATACAAATACGACTAATCGAATAAATGAAGAAATTTTCCTGATATTCTTAACTCACTTCCATAATAATCCGTTCAAGTAAATTATTACTACTACGATGTTTAGCAGAGCCCTCTCTTAATTTTTCTCTCTTCCTTTCTGCATTTCAATAATCCCTACACTTATTTATTTTCTTATTGAGCAAAATACAACTCTATGCGACCCTAGCGGCGTTACGTAGAACTATCCCGAAACGAGTATTCCAAAACGCGGGACGGGAGTCGGGATATGACACTCGATTGTTTGTGCCTAAGAAATGAGATTTGTGTGTGTGTGTTCATTATAATATTTGTCTAGTCAGTTGGTTTTTAATCTGATTTAAAGATGACTAAAGAAAATACAGTGAACAACACTAATTGTTGCTGTGTTTATGGATGAAGCTCTAAAGAGTTCTTTCACAGGTCACTATTTTATAGGATTGTGGTTGTGAAAAAATAATATTTTATCAGTTGATCACCAGTTTGCACTAGAGGAAGCATTTCAGACGTTTAGTGCAGTCAAAATCAAGAAAACAAAGAGATTAGCCAGTTTCAGGATTCATATTTGGACTTAAAGGAGGAAATATAGTACCTACATTGCTGGATGTATTTCCAATTCACTCGTTAAAGAAATCAGATGAAGATTACTCGTTAATTGACAAAATTGTTGTGATAACTTAAGTTTTTATGAATATATGCCCTGAAATCATATCACTTGGCTAAAACTTATCTGGATGTTCTTTACAAGTTGCAGTAGGTATATCTTTTGTTTTTTATATGAGACAAGTAGAAGGTACCTAACTGCTATATTCACTATTTTATAAAAAATAGCATACACATACTTACTTTAACTCTGTATTGTAAATTAATTATCATTTCTTATTAGATAATTAAGTTTTTGTTTATACCAGGGAATAAAATTGTTGGTTTGTATTGAATGATAAATGCTTCACTTACGAAAATATTAATAAATTTTTCTGATTGTATTCAATAAAAATAGTTTTTGATGTTGTGAATAATTGAAATTAAGTTGTTTATTTTCATAAAGTCTTTCATTTCTGTAATAAAAATCATGGAATTCAACGGCTTTCATTTCAATAACAAATATTGTCATTTTTTCTTTCTATATATTGAAAAATAAATATTATAAATATAATTTGATTCACTGCAGCAGGATTTCTTGTTTCTACTAAATAACTAATTATATCAGGATACAATATCTTTGAAATGAGCCAAGTTAGATGATCTATGGTTAGATGGTTAAATATCTTCCTTCTGCAGTTGACAAGGGTGAATGCCCAAAACTGATATTTTTCTACATATCGACCTCGATGTATATGATATGAACTTAATAAATCATTTCATAGGTCCATTTTCACGATTGTTCAGTCAAAAGACTAAATAAATCAACTGAAACACTTGAGAAACACCAGAATCTCTCTTGTTTTGCTTTGACGTGCACGAAACAATACTCGTTTCGGGAACAGCTGATTCGGCGATTGCAGCGCCGCGATCGGTAATTATTTATCCCAATTCTTTTTCATGATGTTATTGTTTATCGTTTTTTACTGTTCATCAAATATTGCTACGAATTATTCCCTTCAGTTTTGTTTCCTTTGAGTGTTTCAGAAATTTAATGAATGACATCAAAAACAACTGTCAATGTTGAAATGTAGGTAATAAAGTACAATAATTCAAGTGGAAAATTATACTAGTTCAAACTGTGGATTCAATGACATGCAATCAGGCAAAAAACCTTAGTCAGATGGAGAGGAAAGATGAAAAATTGATCTAAACTTCACGATACACAATTGAATTCGAAATTGAAAAAAATATATATATCTAAGGCTACCTTCAAGAGTTTTAAATACGAAAACTGATCTTGTAAAAATTTCATTATTATTGAATGGTATTGAATGTAACTGAGTTTCTGAATATCTTATTCCAATTATATGTAATTATTGTTGCAGGCAGATATCCAGAAAATGCATGTACATAAACCTTGAAATGAAAGTATTCATTGTAAGCTCATTTCGCTGAACCAAGATCAACCAATCTAAAATAATCCTTGAGAGCATTGCATTCATTACCTAATTCATTTGATTGTCTCAAACATAAGTTCTTCCCAATAATTATGTATCGACTTCCCTCCATAAGAGAAAAACATATTTTTCTGAACGTACATATAGACGAACAGATGTTTCAGACATTCTGTAGTGAATTCGAAATCCGGAGCAATTATGACATCATACTGCCATACAAATACGACTAATCGAATAAATGAAGAAATGTATCCTGATATTCTTATTTCAATTCTATAATAATCCCTTCAAGTAATAGTTTATTACAAAGAGTTTACTTTTTAAATACGAAAACTATTTTTGAAAATTAATTATTATTGAATGGTATTTATGTTACTGGGTTTCTGAATATCCTGTTCTAATTATATTATTAATTATTGTTGCAGGCAGATATCCACAAAATGCATGTACATAAACTTGAGATGAAAGTATTCATTGTAAACTTCTTTCGCTGAACCAAGAACAACCAAAGAGATAATAAAAGTGAGAATAATACAGGGATACAACCAAATATCGCATATTTATCATAATGAACACGTAGGCCAATCATGAAAGCTAAATGCAAGTTTTATATGTCCATTAAGTGATAACTTCGTAAATTCTATAACGACTTCTACAACGAGTTCGTTGAGTGATGGGTGGCATCCAATCTGCATGGCGAATGAAAGCTTCTTCAACGAAATGGCCAGATATTGATGAGCAATGGAGGATACATCGCATCTGCTAGTGCTTTGCTAGTTATAGGAATACTGGGATTCTTCTTGAACCTAATTGTGATAGTCTTGATGCTCAGAGACAAGCAGGTTAGTTGCCACATAGACATAAAGATTATAAAAAATAATGATAATAGATGAAAAATTTGTTCTAATGGTTCTTTATTTTGATCGTATTAAGTAGGGCTGATGGAATAAAACAAGAAATGGAAAGGAAACCAGTTTGATTTTCGCCGACGTTTCGATTTAGTTGAAATCTTTCTTGGGGCTCTAGAAGGACTGCACAAAAATATACAGGGTGGCCAAAATTCGTTGTCTACTGAAAGGATCTCGAGAACCATGACTAACTCAAATCTGAAAACAAATCTAACATATCTTTCATTGATTTTGAATTATGAACGAAAATTGGGAATTTGTCATTTTCGTTGATGCTGAATAGTTCGCTTGATTGAACTCCTATTCGAAATCCATTGTTACATTATAAAGGCACTGTTTAAGAGTAATTAAAATATGATATGACTGATTTGATCAGTCTAGCCATTTTCGAGAAATGACAAGGAATTTTGATTTTTGATTGTGAACTATGGTCGAATGTTTTTTTATCTGGTTCGAACATTTTTGCTGGTTTCAAAAGTGTACAATATGTTCCTATTCTTATGAATATTACAGGAGAAAAAAATGAATACCTATATTTTCCTGCTTTACGATTCAGTTCTGAATTGATTATAAAAAGTATCTAAGAAAGATAGTTTAGATCTGTTTACAGATTTGAGTTAGTCAAGAAAAAAAGCCCGAAAATGTGTCATCAGTTTTCTTCTAGCTGCTATGGTTCTAGAGATCTCTTCAGTAGACAACGAATTTTGAGCACCCTGTACAGTTGATGCTCATTTCATTCAATAGTTGACTATCCTAACTTCTTCTTCTTAATTCAAGTAGTTTGAAACGTTTAAAAATAATTATTACAGTAAAATGCAGAAGAGTAAATGAAGTAGATGAAGAATATAAACAAATAAAACAAAATAATAAAAAACAAAACTGGAAACAGTTCATTTGAAAACAAAGTGATACTAGAGGAAAAGAACAGAAATGAAATTACATACTTACATTTTATATTATCAGCTGGTTCTTTCTGTCGATTCAGAACTAAAATTTGAATAAAGTACAATATGATTGATATTATTTGTTAATAGTTAACTTCTCAAGCGATTCTGCAATTAACTATCTATTGTGAACGTGGTAACATTCGCTAAAACTGCTAGTTTGTATATTGGAAATACAGTGGAACTTACCTATAACAAAAGCGCTAATTCCGCAAAAACATTCGTTATAAAGAAATTTCGTTATACATAAAATTTGTTTCTGTAGTCGATAATGTCGCGGCCGACTTCACTGATAAATTTAAGTTTATCATTCAAACTTAAGCACTTCCTTTTAGACATTTTCGCACAACTTTCACACTAGCGTAATGGTTAGATTAGTTAGACTATATCCCGATATTTAAGATTGAAACCAAACAGATAGGGGTGTATTTAAAACTGTTTCAGAAGGACGTCTCTGCCTGCCGTAATGATTTAGTTTAAGGCCGGGATTTATTATACGTACGTCCGGAAAGATTTCGGAAAACACCCACCCTTATACCTTCTTACCAACACCCATTCAAAGAGTGATGTTCTTTGAATATTTCGTTATAGAGAGAATTCACGTCGCTTAAAGGTTGACGCTCACTTGGACGAGACGAGACGAAGCGAAGAGTTGTTTTCCGCAGGCACGATTTGCACTGAATCAATCGAATCTGATCTTCGCTTCGCGCCTCCCAAGTGAGCGTCTGCTCATTTGATTCAGTGCAAATCGTGCCTGCGGAAAACAACTCTTCGCTTCGTCTCGTCTCGTCTCGTCCAAGTGAGCGTCAACCTTTAGAGTGTGTTTTTAATATGGAATTTGGAAGGTGCAATGTCTTGTACGAAGTTCGTTATCTAGAGAAATTCGTTATACAGACTTTCGTTATGGGGAAGTTCCACTGTACTTCTAGGTTTTTCAATTGAAAAAATTAAATTTTTTTCATTCATTAATTTCATGTATTTATAGTATGATGATTTCAGCTTTGGACGCCTTTGAATATAATACTTTTCAATCTGGTATGCAGTGATTTTTCTGTTTCGATCTTTGGAAATCCTTTTGCGTTGGCATCTGCAGTATCTCATGGTTGGATTTTCGGATCTGTAATGTGCCAAATTTACGGATTCTTCATGTCACTTTTAGGTTAGTATCACTGCAATATACACGCATCGTCAAAAGTCTTGGCTGCTATCAATTTACAACTTGTTGAATATAATAGCATAGGTAACAATTTTTTGTGTGTGGAATCTTTACTATCTTGTCGATATAATCATGAATGCATAAATTCAACTGGAAATTCAAGAAAAGTTTTTAGATATTATTCTATGAACACTTTCTTCATAAAACTGTGTAATAAAAAATGAGCTGAAGAAGAAAATAAGAATCCCAAAATAACTGAGATTTTGACGAGCAGTTTTCATTCCGATACATTTTTTATTATACCTTACAGCTTCTAGATATGTTTAAATGTTTCATCGAAACTTTTTCGAATTTTTCCAGGTATAACATCCATAACAACGCTCACCGTCCTTGCCTTCGAAAGATACATGATGGTGTCGAGACCTTTTCAAAACTGCATAATAAGTAGAAAAAGCGCGACCATTTTGGTTTTCGGAATATGGATTTATTCCCTTGCCCTCACAGTACCACCACTGACAGGATGGGGTAGATATGTCAACGAAGCTGCAAATATAAGGTACGTATTGAAAATAAATTGTTTATCCACGACTATTGTAAAATCCGTCCATTGTACGTCTCTGTAGTCGGCCTTGATGATACCTTAAGTGCACCTTACACGGTCAATATTATTGAAGCCTTCCTCATAATCGTATCTTGTTTTATTATAAATGGTGAAACGAGTGCAACAAGTTGTTGAAAAAGTTGTTCATCCATTCTTAAAAAAATTTTATAGTCATCTGGCTCACCGTTGAGTTCTCGAAGCAATTTCCCATGTCCATGACTCGTTTTTTTAACCATTTTTTCAACCACACTTTTCTCTGCCTCCTTTTTTTCCTCTTATTCAGACAAAAACGATAGATCCATCCTCCCTGACTTCACAATTGAAACTGACACTTTATTGGACAATATTATTGAATCGTGTGAGGGCTGCCGGTTTTTACCATATATTGCGTCAATAATATTGAATCAATAATATTGACCGTGTAAGGTAGGCATTTAATCACAAGGGAATGATATTATAAATAACTGCTGTCAGATGCTTCATATAGTCCGTTCACGAAAGTTTGAGCGCATAGTGGGCGTTTGTTTATTTATCTGAAGTTGGCAGTATTTGCTGTCATAACGCAAAATAAAGTCAACGTTGCCGAATGTACACGGCCTCGTCCGACGAGCTTCCGAGTTGTCAGAGAACTTTATGTTATATCGACACCATTGCGTATCATCTGACAAAAAAATAAACAACCTAACCTAAAATTTAAATATACACAGTGGAATATGACAAGTGTCATGGCCAACCGACGACTCAACCTTTCGTGAACGGACTATAGATTCAGTTGATATAATATTCTTTAAATTGGTATTTCTTCAATATTCTAAAGTACTCCAACTAACAAATATGGGCAGACCTTGTCAATGGAGGGCCAAATCTACTTTCATTATATCAATTTAAACTTTTTTTATTACAAAAAATACAATGACCAGTTCTACAAAAATTTCTCATGTGTCAACTTGACTTTTTCCACGCTTGTCATGAATGGGTGTTGTCGCGGTCGCCAAATGTTAAAATCTTTAAGAAATATATTCAGTATTATGGATAAAGTATAGTATGCTACTCGCGTATAATGACTGTTATTCACTCGGTGATTTGGGCCACTCGCTTACGGCTCGTGGCCTAAACTTCACCTCACGAATAATGGCTATCATTATACGCTCGTTGCATAATGTACTATTATTACACTTTCATGACAAATAATAAAAGATTGACACGACGGAAATATTTCACTGTTTCGGTATTCAAAACCGTACAATTAAATTTTATGGCTGAGGAAACAATAAGAATACTTAGGTTTACTATGCGTTTTGATTTCACTTACAAGGTTAAACTCTCGTCAGAGTTTTTATTCCATATTAGCGGACCCAACTGTCAGACGTTGTTCTGCATACACAAAAGTTCATTCAATTCGATCCAGTCGTTTAGTTTAGTTGCAGAATAGATGAATAACCTAGATAACGACTACATCGCCTTCTGTTGATCTGATTTGTGATCATAAACATACGGGCATCAGGCAACCCAAAATACATTCATACATCATTGATTTAAAATTTGTAAAATATGGCATAAGTAAAAAATTGTTGTATAATATCTCAGTTCATACGTTATTTCTGATTAAAATTTCAAATTTTCGATTCACTCGATGTAACTTCACTTTTTGTGCAAATGTCAAAATCATTATAACCTATAAATATGTATTCAATGACTTCTTGATTGGTCGTAAGAAAAAGAAAAGCCGTCTATTTTTTTCTGAATAATTTTTTTTTGAAATATTCTATTGTATAAACCTTGCCCTAGCAATTATGAATACAACAAAAAAAATTATCCAATTTGGTGCAGCTGTTTGAAAGATATTGCATTTTGACGCTAACCTGTTTTATTGATATAGATAGATATCCGAAAACACAATTTGAGTTTTATTTCGAAGCAAAACACCCACTCATTCAACTCACGGGTCGCTACTGGCCAGAGCATCTGGAATTATGAGGAGAACATCGTTTGGAAGAACTCGGAAACGAAAGAAAATTAGAAAATCCGGTTTCCTATCAACACCTGCTATTCTTCCTGAATCCTGCCAGGTTCTATATATTGCAATGGTTTATTTTCGGGCTGAATTGATTTTCTCAATGAATTTATAGATTCGATGAACCCAGTCGCCAGAATTGTTTTCCAGTGCCTACATTTGTTTGTGTGTTTTTATTCGTTCGAATCAACAACTTTTTCTCACTTTACCGGAGTTGGATGTGTTCACTTTCAATGAATTGTACGGAATTCAACTTATTGTTTCCTGTACGTCTGTATTTTGTCTTCCTCTCCATTTCCTGCATGTTATTTATTATATTCCAGGATTTTTTCCTAGTCTTTCGGATGTATCTATCATTCTTACACACATTATCAAAAATCTTTGTATCGACTATCAACCCTGAACTTGTTCCATATTCTGTGACAACAGGCATCTTGAAATAAGAATGCAGAATGCAGCGTCATGTCGGGCATTCGTAGAACTATTAATATTGACATGGAAGGTTTTGGTTGTATTGTTTATGTGTATATCTGCTACATTAAAATTTTTATTTTCATCAATATATCAAAATTTCAGAAGTCTATAGTGAACGAGTGTATTACTTTGTATATTATATTTTTATTTTCTGTGACAGTGGGTGTCATCATTTGTTTCAATTCATTTCAGCCATAGTGAAAGATAAATTAAGTAAAAGGCTGTTGAGGAAATTGAGGAAAACGATTTTGTTTGTTGAACATTTGAATTAACTTTTTATTTTATTCAAACATTGCTTTTTCCTCTTCACAAGAGCATTCTTCAGTGGGTTTTTCTTTGTTTAGACTTCCTTGTCTCAACCTTTCAGTTTACTACTATAACTATAGAACATTCCGGTTGTTTCTCCTTTCTGGTAGTAAATCCAACAGAAAAATTTCTGGTAGGCACAGCAGTATTTTTCAAAAACTACCTCTGTTATGAACTGGGATCTGTAAACGATTAACTCCATGAATCTAATCTACCCTACAAGTTTTGTGTAATCCGTACTTACCTCGATAAAAATAATAGTCATCTACAAAATGCAAGGAGCAAACTTTCATATTTCCTGTGACTGGTTTACCGATTTTAAGTTTCAGTTGCCAGGCTTTCCGTCGATCCATCAACACTTTGTCACTTTACTCCTTGATTTTCCTTCTACCCAAACACGAAACTTATCCCTAGCTTGAGGAAAGGCATGGAAATATTATAGGTATATTATTTGGAGTTTTTTCTCAGGAAGAACACTGAGGAACTGAACAATAGCCATTTGAATGAATTATACTTAAGAATTTATTAATGATGTTAAATATACACATAAACCACGACAACACAATGCAAAATGAAAGAATCATATCGCACCCCCGGTGCGACACTGTCACTTATGCAGAAATGTAGTTTCTCAGGAGAAGCTTTTTAAACTTTGACACGTCACAAAACAATAACTATAGAAGATAGAGATGAGACAAATAGCTTTACTACAATTGTCAACTTTTAACTTCACTTTTGGTTGAATAATGATCACTAAATGTAAATACCGTAAAAAATTTACTATACGATTATTTAAACATTTAAACCCTCTCAAAAGTGACGTTTTGGCACTATTGAAAAATTATAACTGTAGTTGTGTCACACTGAGTTATGAAAAACGAGTACAAAATGTTTACTGATTTTTATTTCAAATCAAATAATGCACAGTTGTTAATAAAATAATCAAAAACTCTTCGAAATGAACATAAACTTTTTAACAGTTTTTCATTGATGTAGTTCAAAAATAATGTCACAACTACTGCATCTTGGGTCACTATTGCTCCAGAATCTAGAAAATATTATGACACAATTGCCTTAGTAACAGTATAGCTCCCAGCGTAACCGTGTTTCGCGCCAAAACCACAAAGACACTGTAGCCCTCTTAGGAACTGCGTACTACAGAAGTAACGTTATTGCACCAAGTAAAGGGGTGCTTTAGGACAACTAATACATATTTAACTCAATTTTGCATTTTTTGCATAAGTGACAGTGTCGCACCGGGGGTGCGATATGTCAATATTAAAGCTTACTCAGATCGTCACCAGAGGGCGTATCGCTCAGCTTGATTTGCCTATACAATTATCGAACCACCAGATAGAAGGTAGTCTCAACCAGTAACATAAGGAGACGTCTGCGTTCCTCAAATTTAAGGGCAAGAGACTTAATTTTAACTGGGCTGTCGCGAGGACATAGTGCTACCTGTCGGCCACGGTCAGAACACCACAACGGCTCAACGTACTTTTTTTCGAACGAATCACGATTCGTTTTACTAAGGATAGGCTACGAGAAAGGGTTAAGAGTGGTCCAGGCAGACAAAATTGACTCAATTTCACCCGGTATCATAAAAAACCACAATTTATTGCTTAAGAGCTATACAGGGTTAATTGACCCCTTATTCATCAAGTTCTAACTGAACAATAAAAACTTTCAATTTCATACAACTTTACATTAAATAATCATTTAAAATTAAATTCGTCGTTTCAGCTGTTCGATTAACTGGGAAACCAACAATGAACGCCATGACTTACATTTGCTACCTGTTCGTCTTCGGATTATTCATTCCAGTCCATAATAATCGTCTTCAGCTATACAAACATCGGTCATCCAAATGAGACAGGTAAGAGGCAATTTCCGTATTCTAAAACGGTGCAACAAAAGCAATAATAAGATTGAACGTATTGATTGATCCTTCTAGCAATAGTCAACTTGGTTTATCTGATAATACGTGGTTGAATATTGCCCTTGGAATATTTTTCGTGGGTGGCGATTTGAATCGTTAGACAATACCGTCAATACTTGTCTATTTTTGTGTCCTTCGATGAATTGACGCAATAACCTTTTTATTTTTATTCTTCTCTTCTTGGCGGTTGAAATTTAGTAGTGAATAATTGATATGCAAATTTGACCTTAATTACAAATCAATGATTTATTATACCGGTATGGAAATCCACACCGAAAACATACGCTATTTAATGCATCAGAGAATCAACTTTGCCGTCCCGTTCAACTGTAGTATATTCTATATTCGAAAGATTAACGTGCAAAGTTCCTGACGAGATGAGGGAGATCGACTCCGACTAATATTGTTATCTTTATCTTACCGTTCGGAGTTGCCTATAATTAATTATAGCTTATATATAATTAATTATAGTTCAAGCAGAATGGTGAGCAACCTAAGGCGTTTTCGGGAACTTACTCAGGGTTATTAACTCGATCCATTGAGTCACGTGACGGATCTACTCGGATCACGGACCCGGGTTCTAAGTTCACGAACACATCAGGTTTAGTATTTGAAGTGACGGACATATCAATAACATAACCAAATATTTTATGAGTTTATTTTTTCAGCCCCAATCTATTTTCGGATTGTCTCAACCTTTACTTGCATCTATTGGCTTTTGTTAAATCTTTCTTATAATTTCTGGTGTGCCCCTCGATGTTAAATGTTATTTTTGAGTACCCATGTTAAAGACGTAAAGAAGTCATTGAGTTCCAGCTTACTTTCGGATTGTCTCTAGATTTGGTTTCATTTATTGGCTTTTGTGAATTCTTTGTTATAATTTCTGGTGTGCCCTCCCATGTTCAATGTTATATTTGAGTAACTATATGTTAAAGAAGTAAAGAAGGCTGTAGCATAGTGCAGAAAAATATGCATATAATTGCAAAGAACAAATTTTAAATTTCTTCATAATTTTTAGGAATAGATTATATGAAATTACAAAGAAAAGAGTAGAAGACTTATTTCCGCCTTTTTCAAATATAAAATCAAACTGCAATGCGCACGCGGTGACTCTACGACCCTGCTCTTGTGTAGGGTTACGATAAATCAACCTGGGTCAGAGGTCGAGTAAATAGCACCGTACTTTTCAAACACGGTAGGATGATAGGTAAACGAACGAGAAGGTTAGGGATCGAGTTAACCCGAGTAAGTATCCGAAAAGGCCTCTAATGTACTTGAATTGAAGTATTACAGGCAGGTTGAAGCATAGAATCGTTGAATATTTGATGCGCTAGGCTACTCATGGTCTGGATTCAAGACAATAACATTATTCGCAGCAGATCTTTCATTTGTCATAAACAGAGCACGTAAATCTTTAAAATATTCCACTCTTCAACTGGAGGGCGAAGTTATCTTTCCGATGCATCAAATATGATATTTTTTCGCTTTATAATTTCGGTCATATTCTTGATAGCTGAAACAATAATTTCAGACCATCATCAGAGAAAGATACAATAAGAGTAGATTATACAGTTCTGAATACGCTATTCATCGTTATCGAATTTCATCAGGAACATAATATGAAATAATGCCCACAAAGTTTTAATCATCAAAAGTTTTATTAATTAATTATTCCTCCAATATAATACCAGTGAGGAAATCAATTGTCTTCAAATGCTTCTATCATTCTTCTTCCATTGAAGTACGAAAATCTTCGTGTAACAATAAAAATTTTATTGTGTGAGTTTTACCATAGAAAATCAGATCTTTCAGGCGTTTTCATTTAATATTCAAATAGCCTTGAATCGTTGTTTATCAATTTTATTATATCCCCGTTTTATTACCATATTTTATAATTTTTTTATAGCTTGTTGATTGTGCCTGACATTAAGTAAGGTTTATTTTTTCATTGAATTTTATTGTGACTCATTATATCTAGCAAAGTTAGCCTTGAGGAACAATGAAAATCATCATCAATATCCAAAAACGATAGAATTTTGTTTTCTTTCTTCGAGTATAATAGTGTAGTGCTTGTATGCTTGAACTTTTTTAAGAAATAAGCTGAAATATGCACATATTTCATGAAACAAAATTATCTTTTCTCCTTCTAGTCACGATACACTCACACCGGTATGCCAGATCGGAGTCTAAACTCGTCCGGCGCGCTCATCTACGTCATTGAGGAGCAGAGATAAAAGTGGAGTTATATTATTACTGTTATAATACCTGCATTCTGCATTCATGCCTAATTGCGCTGTTTTTGGCTGTAAGAATTACAGAAGAGTTAAACGGGAACCGAATTAAGGTACTTTTGCTTTCCGAAGTCGGAAGTATCCCGTCAGTACTTCATTATCTGAGGAAAAAATATTTTCAAAGTGTTAGAAGATAACACGGTTGCGAAACTGAAAAATGACGTTCAGATTTCATTCGATGTTATTCTTTGCTTAAGCACAATCCGTACCAACTTAAGACAGGGATTTAAATGAGAAGATCAGTTTTCAGAATATGAAGAAAAAAGTGGACAAAAAACTTTTCAAATTCACGAACTATAAGTGAAATTCATTGAAATTTTCCTAGAAATGATGAAAATATTTTCACTTATTCGAAGTTTTTTAATGAACCTCCAATAATTTATTCTGTAGTAACAAATAGATACTTTTCACTTACATTCATATTTATACAATTTCATTAATATCTTTTAGAATCAACAAACGAAGACATCGGAGAAATTTCATTTTAAATTGTTAGTTGATTGCATTTTCAATGAAACTTGCGATTAATTGCATTATTCCAATTATTCTCTGGAGTTATAACACTTCCATCCCGCAAATGCAATGGAATGGCTCCGCAGTGACGTCACATCTCGATGCGCGTCGGCATACCGGTGTAAGTGTATCGTGCTTCTAGTGGGTTTTCCAATAAGAGGTGTTATTTTGATATTCGAAGAAAAATGCAATTTTTCAATATAAATGATCGGATGTTTATTTCATTATAAAGTAGAAACTATGCCGTTAATAGTGGAAAATAACATCCGGCAAATGACCACCACGACCACGCTTACAGAACCATATCCTTTCAATGAAAATTTCCATAACCAAATCGCAAAGTGGCTGCCCTATGTCCTCGATAGCCTCAGGAATTCCATCTTTGAGGTCTTGAATCGACGCTGGGCTATTGGCGTAGACCTTCTTTTTCACGTGGCCCCAAAGGAAGAAATCGCAAGGTGTTGAATCACAAGATCTCGGTGGCCAATTGTGATCACCTTTTCGAAAGATAACACGGTCCGGAAACTTTTCCCGCAAAAGATCAATGGTTTTGTTGCTTGTGTGGCACGTAGGGACGTCTTGTTGAAAGTAAACGTTGTTCAGATCAATACTATCCAATATCGGCCATAAAAAACGTTTTTGGAATGTATGGGTTTTCTTCAACTTTTTCGGCTACAGCAGCAATATTCTCGGCTGTTCTTGAGCGACGTGCACGGGTTTTATTCTTCACATCAATAACTGGTCGCAACAGCTCGAATTTTTCCACCAATTTCTTTATTGCGGTCCGACAAGGTGCTCCACGACGTCCCAAAAATGTACCGTCTCTGCCAAATTTTCACCATTTTTATAGTGAATTTTGAAAAGTTCAATGCGTTCTTGAAGCGTGTATCGTTCCACTTTTATTAATGGCGTCGTTTCTACTTGTCAAATGTCAACAAATGACAGCTTCAAACGTGACGTCTACCGAAATAGCGGGCTATTCAAAATAACACCTCTTAGTGGAAAACCCTTTATTTGATTTGAAATATTGAATTTGATTGTGACAACAGAAAAACCACGAGAAAGTTAGAAGTAAATTGAAAGTCACCTCCGTGCCACAAAAACAAACACACATTTGAACTTTCCCTCCATTAAATATGGTAATTTTAGTTTCTGGTAGGTATTATTGTTTTTATCTGCTTTCAGAACTCATTCAAAATGGGCCAAGTGAAAAAAGCCGAACGAAGGATCGCCTACATGGTTCTTCTAATGATAATACTATTCATGGTGGCGTGGACACCGTATGCTGCTCTAGCACTGTTGATACAATTTGGGGATGCTTCATCCCTGTCTCCAGGAATAAGAGTCATTCCGTCCCTATTAGCAAAAAGCAGCATTTGTTATAATCCAATTATATATGTGGGCCTGAATGCACAAGTATGTATACTTCGTATAATTGCATCATTTTCATGTAAGCATCACATCAACATCACATCTTAAGTTATTTCACTTCATTACGCGGAAATAAGTAAGTCTACGTCTTCCATTATTTTGGCGTTCGAAGCCTTGATGAAAAGTGTGCAGTAACACAAAAAAATATTAGGAAATTTTAAGAAGAGAAACACTCTTACATCAGGATTTATACACTAGGTCAAAGCAAGGCCAACAAAGAGATGACTGAAACTTCGATCAAATGTCTGTAATTTTCTAATTTTGAGCCGAAATTGGACTCAATCGATAGGGTTAGACTCCCTGATGACGGATTCATGGGTCAGATTCCATTCTGTCCGTGAGGCCGTCCGGTCGTTTAGCACAATAACTTTCGAAGGGATTGTCCTAGAGAGTTGAAATTTTCAGGATGAGTTCGGATGCCAAATGCCTCGGTTAATTTCGTTAACCATCCAAATCGTACAGGGTGTTCCATAAAATATGGCCATCCAAAATTTTGTTCCTCAATATCTCAGACAAAACGGAACCTGACGAAATGAAATGTTGCAGCCATATGCAAGATAGTCATAATAAGCTTCATGCAAAATATTGTAGCAATAGTGTTAACAGAACCATAGAAAACTCAATTGCAATATTGAGGGAAGAATCTTTATATTTCCATAACAGAATATCCGATTCGGGTGAAATTTATTTTGAGAATGAAATCTATTATACTGAATGCTCGTTCAAAATTTCAAGAGAATCGCATCATCAAAACCATCGAAATTGATGTTTCAATTTTTTTACATATTTGACATCCAGAATATTATTCCGATTGTGCTGAGATTCGGCATTCATATATTTGGTTTCAGTCGCAAGTCTCACATAAAATTTCGAGATAATAGTCTCATTACTCCACCAAGGAACGAGTGCTCAAAAGCTCCTGCTCAGGGCTTTTCTTAATTTTTTTCTTATCAATCTTGCGTAGGTGGATTCTTTCCATACAAACACTTGTGAGGAACTCATTACGTTTAAATTGTTTTTCCATAAAGACAGAGCTTGTTAAGCCAATCAACCTCTCTGCTTGTCTTGGACTGGGATGCTAATTCAGTGAGAGTGCTTCTATCTTTGTTTCCAATTCCAATATAAAATGGCCACCTTTGCTCTAATCAGCGTGAGTTCAACATGATTGTACACTGGTTCATCCTATACCATTCACATAATATTGAGTGCAGCTCAGCTATCTGAGTATTGATCTTCTAAGCTTCACCTTGGCGTACAAATTATTCGAATGTTATCGAATGAAACATAAGACATTTCGGAACCATGACTCATCCAAAATCTCTGATCTTTTTTATATGACTGACATATCTTCTCTCAGTTTCAGCAATCTTGGAAAAGGAGAAAGTTGAATTCCTCAAACATAAGCGAGAGTGAAGCAGTCTGTGCAACGAAATACATATCGCAAAATCTGAAATCTCCAATTAAATTCCAGCTGAAAAATTCGCCTGTGAATGAAATACAGAAGAACAGCAAGCGAAAGACAGCTGACGTAACTGTGGTCTGTCAGAATGTGCAGAATTGTGGAGCAACTCAAGTGTGATGTCGGAAAAGGAATCGGCTTACCTTTTTCTTAGCTCATTTAATCTCAAGAACGATATTGTTAGCTAATAAATATTTTTTAGTTATTTTTTATTCTGAGTTTTGTTTCCCATCCCCAAATTCACAACGAAAAGTTAAAAGAACGTTCATTTAACGATATACTTTGAAATGACATAATAATTGAATGCTTTGATAGAAAAGCAACAAGAACGTGAATTCTGTGAAAAGTTCATTAAATTTCAGTAAATAACTAGGTGCAAAGGCACCGAATGCAAAGGAAACGAGGAATGCAATATCACCTTCTGGTCGATGAATACGGCGATAGTTGTACCGAATGATCCTAATCAACTAATTATAATTACACGAAAAAGAAACGAGAAAGGAATATCTCCTCCTGTCTATTCATAACTACGATAGCTATATCGAAAAATTTTAATGAATTAATTAAGTTTTTAATGAATAAATGAAAACAGAAGAATAAAAGTGTCACGATGGGCATTCGTAGAACTAATAATAATGACATAGAAGGATTTTGTTGTACTTATTGTTGAGTTGTGAATTTGCTCGATTAAAATTTGGGTTTTTTATCAAGATATCAAAATTTCAGACATCTATAGTGAAAGAGTGTATTAGGTACTGTGTATATTATATGTACAATAATACTTTAGCCATAGTGAAAGATCGAATAGGTTCAAAAGGCTGTTGAAGAAATTAAGGAAAACAATTTTATTTGTTGAAAGTTGAATTAACATTATATTATTATGTTCAAACAGTACTTGAGTACTTCTTTTTTCAGAATAGCATTCTTTGGTTGCCGGTGGGTCTTTCTTTGTTTATACATCTTCGTCTTAACCTTTCAGTTTTACTACTAGAACTAGAACATTCTGGTTGTTCTTTTTGGTAGTAGATTCAACAGCATTTCTGGAAGACACAGCAGTCTTTTTCAAAGCTTCCTCTGTTGGAAACGGGGATAGGTATGTAAACGATTAATCCCATGAATCTAATTCAACCTACAAATTTTGTATAATCCGTACTACCGTACTTATACTTACTTTCATATTTCCTGTGCCTGTTTTACCGATTTCAAGTTTCAATTGAAAGGCTTTTCGTCGCTCCATCTACTTTCCTACTCCCCGATTTCCCTTCTACCCAAACACGAAACTTATCCCCTAGCCTGAGGAAATGAATGGAAATGTATATATTTTGATTTCTTTTTTCCTAAGAAGAACACTGTTTAACTGTATAATATCGGTCTGAATGGATTTCATACTTGAAAAATTATTAGTAATGATAAATATTCACATACTTCACGACAGCACAATGCAAAATAAAAGAATCGTGTCAATATTAATGGCTACTCAGATCGTCACCCGAGGGCGTATCGCTTAGTTTGATTTGCCTATACCATTGTTTAAAGAGAACAATGCCTATACTAGAATTTGGATGAATACTTTCAATTTCAGTGAAGTAAAGTTCTTAGGGGGTCACATGAAAGGGTTCGAATAATCCTTCATGTTAAAGGGCTTCTGATTACAAAGAGTTCTCTGATAACTCGAAAGCTAGTCGGACGAGGCTGGGTACATTCGGCAACGTTGATTTTATTTAACGTAATGATAGTAAATACTGCCAACCTCAGATAAATAAACAAACGCCAACTTTGTGCTCAATAATATGTGAATATGCTAGGGTATTTCACAGAATACTACTCTCAGGTGAGAGGAAAGTTTCACATTCTTCACACCAGAGGGCTCTGCTGATTATTTATCGAATTCTGTTTGCCGGTAACAGTGACAAAACAAACTGAATCAGCTGTTGCCTTTCAAAAGATTTGAATCGAAGCCAAAACATTGACAGGAAAACATAAACCGTATTGTGAGAAAAACACTCTGCATTTGTCTCTTTCCGAAGTGAATACTTTGTTTTAGAAAAAGTACGAAAAACCATACCATGGCTGCAGCTGTCACGGATAAAGTCAAGGAAAGGCGAAATAGGGTATATGAGTCATCACAAGTAATTCAATACAAACTAACCATCTAATCAAAGGTTTTAGTGGGCCCACTACCTGAGGATTTCTTACGTATTTCTGTATCTCCACAACAACAGCAGGAGGCTGCAGACCGGCAAACAGCTATAGCTCTGCACCAAGCTTACGCAGCACAATCGCTAGGCAGATTGAGTATAACAGTGGTACAAGCCAAATTAGCTAAGAACTATGGCATGACACGCATGGATCCCTACTGTAGATTAAGAGTAGGCCATTACGTTTATGAAACAAACACAGATTCAAATGGGGGTAAAACACCTAAATGGAACAAAGTGTGCAATGGTAGGAATCGGTTTGTCATAACGTGAATTTGTATCAATGGATTAATTTGCTTTCAGCATGCTTCCAAAGGGTATAAACGCAATATCTGTAGAAATATACGATGAATGTTCGTTTACGATGGATGAACTTATAGCTTGGGCCACCATTGTTATTCCCCAGCAAGTTTTGGCTGGAGAAACTCACGAAGATTGGTATCCATTGACCGGTAAACAAGGGGAGGGTGTAGAAGGAATGATTAATCTTGTGTTAAGTTATACTGTAAGTATATTAATAGGTTAAGTTAAGGGTGAATGTAGACTGATAAAAATATCGAACATACACAGGTTAGCCCACCGTTCTACGCCCCTGAAAGACCAATAATGGTAGTACCGAATGTTGGTACAGGAGTTGGCATGCAACCAACCATACTAGGAGGGCCTACCCCGACACCCCTTAGAGTTTACACAGCACCAACTCCTCAAGTTCCAGTGATACCAGTTTTGAGTGAATCGGAACTAAAACAGATCGAGGAAATGTTCCCAAGCATTGATAAGGAGGTTTAAAGAGCGTTTTTGAAGCAAATAGGGGAAATAAGGAGGGAACCATTAATTCCTTGCTGCAAATGTCTGTTGATTAATTTGAGGTTTGCTGAAAAGGTTGAATCATTTCTCACTAGTATTCATAAATGTAACCTTCATTTAATTCTATGCTATTAATGTTTGGGAACGGGTTATCAATATTAACTTGTACGAACTGATTTGAAATTAGTTCAAGATGGAATGTCTTGGAGCATTAGGTGTGATATACAGGGTAAGTTTTCACCATGTTTGAACCATAGAACTATCTATGTGACTTAAATGCAATCAAATATTGTTTTAAGACTTTTGCTCAGTTGCGGGAACGGGACGTCCATTAAAATTTAAAGGTCCATTAAACCCTTAATCCTCCATTAGTTCCTTGTAATAATGGAGGATTAAAAGTTTAATGGACCTTTAAATTTTAATGGACGTCCTGCAACTGACACTTTAGTCAGATAGATCTTGACCATTTGTTGAATAATGAAGTATTCCTGAAATTTGTCATCAAATTGAATCTTTTCAAGAAATTGAAGAATGTTGAAAAACCATCAAAATTACTTACAACTGTTTTTTGCATTTGGACTCCATGCTGGAAACACAGAGTAGGTTACAATCATAGACTATTCGCGATTAACGAAAAATTAAATGCAATGGGCGCCATTAAATTTTAACAGAATGATTAATACATTTATTTAGTTACCCGTGTGAAAAAGGACAGAGAAAAGTGAAAACTCAAACTGTATATTTCAATAAATACAAGTTTGCTTAAGTACTGAAATTTTTATCGATGAAAATTGAAGAACTGAATTATTATTAAGTGTTGGTAAATTGAACTTCCCGTATGCTATGTCTTTTTTTACTACTATTGAAACAACAATTTTGACTCACGTGTTTAGATTTTAAATTATACAGGGTCTCTATAATGATTGAACGTGCATTGGCTTTCGTAATTCTCATTTTGCCAGGTGTTGCTTTCGATAATCTCATTTTGCCACTCTTCCTATGCAAACCATAGAATACTGTCATCATGCTATGCTCTGATTGGTTAGAAATTGGTATTCTGTTGCGGCAAAGTAATCCAAAGCCAACTGCGCTGTTACATAATTTTATGAAGACCCTGTACTAAAGAGAAGACTAAAAAAGCAGGCGTCTGTTAAAATCTCGATATTTTTCAATTTTTCTGTATATTCCCCAGTGATTACTGCTCAAAAGTTTTTAAAAAACAATGTTTTTACATTTCATAGCGATTCCGAGAGAATTTGTAAATGATATTAGGGTAATTGATTCTGAAACGAAAGAATTGAGTAAAATTTTTAGAATTGTTTCGTAGCTGATTATTGATATTTATGAGGTTCAATTATTTTCATTCAATTTTCTTTTTTCATTGAATTTTTTACATTTTTGTAATTTTCAATCAATATGCTATTGATTTATCGCTTTGATTCAATTGATGGTATCGTTCTTGTTGTTTAGTAATGTTAAGTCATCAAAATATATTAGGACTGAAACACCTTCGAATTGTTAGTGCTTACTTCTTCATTTTTCCATCATTGTTCATGCTGAAGGTGCCAAATTGTTTATTTTAATTTTAAGCGTGGTTATTCCAACTACTATTTTATGAATGTAGTAATAGTATAGTAAGGAAAGTGGAAGCATCGTCATTATACTTCTATAATAGTTAATTCATCACTAACCAAAGAACTGTAATTTTTAATGTTAGTTCTTCGAAACTAACTGCCATAAATGTTTCATTCATTATATGGAAAATAAGCATGGGTATATTCTTTTCAATAAATTCTACCCCTTTTATTCAATTGTGTTTTTTTTTATTCTATTTTGCTCAGTAATATCACAGCCGTCTAAAGTCTCTATATACGGCTGTGGAGTAGGCCTCCCGTCGACGTTTCAATGCGGCGGTGCCAAACTGTGTTCCAGGCTTTCTCTTTAAACGGCTGTGGCTGTGGTAATATGGAGGTTCGATATAGCAATAATTTGAAATGCTAGAAGTGAAACTGCATATAGCAGAATAAACAGTGCTGCCATCTATTGCTGGAAATTTTCCGACATCTATCGGATATTATGAAGCTTGATGCACAGTATAGACACTGCAAGTGTCTATACTGTGCAGCTTGATGAAGCTTTCCTTCATGAAATAGTTGAAATGTATTGACTTTTTCGACGGTAGATTTATTCAACATCTAAAATCAATACATTCAAGGTTTTCGAGCTGCTAGAGTACCGAAAGTAATCGCAGATGGCGCTGATGATGGAAATTATCAAAAAAGCGCCATAGAACGAGGGTCGTTTCCAGCCATATTTTAATTCCGAAAAATTGAAACTTCAATTGTTTTAATCCCAAAAATTCATGAAATAATAATCGATGGAGGCTAAATAATTTAGTGTTAGCGCACTTTTCATTCGCGCAATCCTGAAATACTACAATATTTTTTAAGGGTTAAAACGATTTATTTTGATTCCCACACAGCTACAAGTCTTATAGAAGAAAGTTGAATCGCAGTGTTGGATTTTAAAAGATGTAATGATTTCAGTACCAACATTTTTTCTAAACATACCTAACGTTAAATTCGTTTTTTCGTGTATAATTTTTTTGACTTGAAAGTTGAAAATGAAAAACCAAAAATTTGGTTTTCTGAATTTTCACATTAATTTGATTTATGTTAATATCTAAATAATAACCGACAATTGAAATAACAATGTTTACCCTCGAAAACTAGCCTCTTAACATAATCCGACCTCAGATCAACCATAAATGATTTTTCTCTCCATACGGTTGAATTTTTGAACTGAAAGAAAATATTGATGTGAATCATTCAAGACTTGGTCTTAATTTTATAATATCTACTGTTGTAGAAAAACATTTATCCATTCCAATTTTGATATTGCCTGAACTCTGTTACGCGTCGTTCGGGTAACGGCAGTCTCGCACGGTAAAGTATAACTTTCCATCCTTGATAGGAAAATAACTTATACTTTGTATCTGTATTTCTAGTAGAGATGAAAAAGGGTCCATTTAACACGAACTGAGTGTGAACCGAGGTGAGTCGCCGGATTATTATGGAAACTATTGATGTAAAAATTTTAAATTTTGTGGATCGATATTTGGCCATGTATTGGAGGTACATTTTTAGAATAATTTCCCATTTCCAGTGTTGCCGGATGTAGGCAGGCCTCCTGGGCCCCCCTATATACGCCAGGGCTAGACTGTCTTGGAGAACACTTTTTTTGATTTTGTTACTTGGCAAATGATGATTTTTTCTTGGTCCATCCTGTATAACTGACAACTACAATTCAGAAGTAGTGACACAGATCAGATCGATATCTCATGACTTGCCAAATTTCTGACCCAAATCTCAAATATTGAGCGAACTAGAGTCATTTTCGTAGCACGCCAATTCGATCTGAAAATTTCGAAAAATATTAATATGTAACTCAAAACCAGTTAAATATAGGTATGAAAAAGTAAGAGTGAATAGATTTAATATTTATGGAGTATCATAAAAAGAAATACCGGATGTCCCATTTAAAATAAACAAGTTGTTGCCATTTGTCGTACATCCAGGAACACTGGAAATGTAAAATTATTTCAAAAGTGTACCTTACATGGCCAAATATCGATCCACAAAATTTGAATTCTTCACCATCAATAGTTTCCATAATAATCCAATAGACCACTCACCTTGGTATACTCGATATACATTAAACGCATCAAGAACAGGTGTTCCATCCGTATCTGAATTCCGTCCTAATGCCCAGTCAATCACAGATTCCTGAAATGCCATAGTAATCTACACATATGCACTAATTAAACAATCGTTTCAGTTACATCCAGTTCTCCCCCATATCAGCCTGCTGACCCTCCCTCATAATCTAAAAAGATACACAGCTGATTTTCAACGCATTAAAACCATGTTGAAAACCTCATTGTGTCAGAGAATGGCCGCAAATTGCTTTGGTCAGTTAAATGGGCTATTATATGCGGAGACACACTGTATAATGAGGGGTATCTGTGGCACGCTTATGTTATGCTAATTCCGAAGTGATCCCCTGTGGAGACTATACCATCTTTGTGTTATTATGATGCAGCTTATAATGGTTAATCTTTTCTGGAAACTATATGCGATATTTTGTCTGGGGTTTACATAGAGAGATTATGGTATTAGGGGTTATAACTGGGCTAATGCATGTGAAATGCAAGGTGTAGTTGTATGGCATATGTGGCTTTTATGGGTAAATGATGATAAGATTTGATGGTAAGAGATAATAAACAGTAGGAGAGATCTCATCTGTATGAGGATAAAGGTTCAAAGAGCACTTATTGGGGTCGTTCATTACCATAGGTACCTTTCCTGACTCAGGTTATATCTAATTTTACATATGGCATCAAAAATACCAAAATTTGGACACCTCGATAACCCGGCAATAAAACTGCTAAATAAATAGACGGATCTATGATGTGATTCTCCACTTTTTGATATCTTGAAGAAATAAGCCGACAAAACATTTGAATACCGTCTCACGTAATGTACCTATATTCAATAGCTACTACGGAACCATTCATTGAAAATAGTGATCGGTAAACGGTTATTTCATCCATATTATTCAATGAACTACCAAAAATTCATATTCAATATTTTCACAAATCCCTTATTGAAAACCTTACATTTTGATCAGTTTGGAAAAATTTCCAAACAGTTGGGAAAATTCTAAATAGAGTTTTCATTGAGTTTTCCTCCCATTTAGCTTCAAGTCGATGATATAAGAGTTCAACGGTTTAATAAAGGGTTTTCCCATAAAAGGTGTTATTTTGATATTCAAAGAAAAATGCCATTTTTCAATATAAATGATCGGATGTTTATTTCATCATGAAGAAGAATCTATGCCTTTAATGGTGGAAAATAACATCAGGCAAATGACTACCACTACCACGCTACAGGACCACATCCTTTCAATGAAATTTTCCATATCCAATCGCAAAGTAGCTACTCTATGTCCTCGGTGAACTCACGAATTCCATCTTTGAGGTATTGAATCAACGATGGGCTATTGGCGTCGACCTTCTTTTTCACGTGGCCTCAAAGAAAGAAGTCGCAAGGTGTTAAATCACAAGATCTCGGTGGCCAATTTGTGATCACATCTTCGAGAGATAACACGGTCCGGAAACTTTTCCCTCAAAAGATCAATGTTTTCGTCGCTTGTGTGGCACGTAGCGCCGTCTTGTTGAAAGTAAATGTTATCCAGATCAATACTATCCAATTTCGGCTATAAAATGCCTAATTCCAAGAACGACGAGGAATGGACAAACCTGGGTTTTCTAACTGGGCTTTTCCCCAATTCAATGTTTTGTGAGATTTCTTCTGCTCAAGATATCTAAGAAAACTCGGATATCTGCTGCTTATTTGGATCGACCACAGGAATCTCGTAGCATATGGGGGTTTTCCAATAAGAGGTTTATTTTGATATTAAAACAAAAATGTCATTTTTCAATATAAATTATCGGATGTTTATTTCATTATAAAGAAGAAGCTATGGCGTTAATAGTGGAAAATAACATAGGCAAATGACCACCACGACCACGCTTACAAGATATCCTTTTGATGAAGTTTTCCATAACCGAATCTCAAAGTGGCTG
Organism: Propylea japonica; assembly: GCA_013421045.1. NCBI lineage: Eukaryota > Metazoa > Arthropoda > Insecta > Coleoptera > Coccinellidae > Propylea > Propylea japonica. The sequence goes on from CM024241.1 coordinate 83,730,643, forward strand.
TTCTATGTCCTCGATAGCATCACGAATTTCATCTTTGAGGTCTTGAATCGACGCTGGGCTATTGGCGTAGACCTTCTCTTTCACGTGGCCCCAAAGGAAGAAGTTGCAAGATGCTAAATCACAAGATCTCTCTTCGAGACATAAGCCGGTCCGAAAAGTTTTCCCGCAAAAGATCAATGGTTTAGTTGATTGTGTAGCACCTAGCACCGTCTTGTTGAAAGTGATCGTTGTCCAGATCAATACTATCCAATTTCAACCATAAAAGTCATTAATCATCTCCCGATAGCGTGTTTAGGGTTTTCTTCAACACTTTCGGCTACAGCAGCAATATTCTCGGCTGTTCTTAAGCGACGTGCACAGGTTTTATTCTTCACATCACAAACTTGTCCCAACAGTTCGAACTTTTTCCACCAATTTCTTTATTACGGTCCAACAAGGTGCTTCACGACGACCCAAAATTGTTAGAGTTTTTCGAACCGTCTCTGCCAATTTTCACCATTTTTATAGTGAATTTCAATAATTTCAATGCGTTCTTGAAGCGTTTATCTTTCCATTTTTATTAGTGGCGTAGTTTCTACTTGTCACATGTCAAAAATGACAGCTTCAAACTTGACGTCTACCAAAATAGCGGGCTATTCAATAACACCTCTTATTGGAAAACCCTTCAGAGGCTTGACTGTGCAACATCCTTTCTTGTTCATTTCTAGGTTTTTTTTATGCATGCAGGCTACTCGTGTCTATGTTTCTCAGTTTACATACTCAATCGCTACTATTTTATAGTCCAACATTACTGCCACTATTAATACAATAAAATAACTGCTTCTCCGGAAACATAATTCAATGTACAAAATTACAAGCATCCTCTCCTGATCGCAATCTCTCAACCTCTGATATATCTCCATAAAACCTCCCTATATGCACTAAACGCAGCAGATAACGAACATTACATCGAATACATAAATCCGATCGAAATCCACCCCAACAAACATGAAAAATGGGTTATGCTTTTCTCTGCAAATTTCATCTTACCACCCCAGTTTGTAAACACCATTGCAAAACCATTGGAATAATTAGACTTATTTAGTTAACTTCAGAATCGTGATACTCTTTTCCTTACCACGCCTGCAATGGGATTGTTTTTTTGTACACAAACTATCTCATCCTGTAGCAAATTTATTGACTTTTCATAATATATGGTCAAGTTTAATGAGATTACGAGAAAAACTGAATAATGTTCATTTCAGAGAAAAAACTTCTCAGTTACTTACTCGATCGTCTCGATCGCTATTTTATAGTCCAATATTACTGTCACTATTAAATACAATAAAATAACTGCTCTCCTGAGCATAATTCAATGTACAAAATTACAACATCCCTCTCCTGATCGCAATCTTTCACCTCTGATATATCTCCATAAAACCTCCCTATATGCACTAACGCAGCAAGATAACGAACATAACATCGAATACATAAATTCGATCGAAATCCCCCAACAAACATGAAAATGGGTTATGCTTTTCTCTGCAAATTTCATCTTACCACCCCAGTTTGTAAACACCCCGTCTACAGTGTTATCTGCCAGTTTTGTTGAAACAACCGAGTGTCGCTTCATCGATATAAATCTTTATAATCTGAAATACACCCCCTTTGTCACAGTCACATATTATTCGAAAATCTCCCCTATTCTGAAAGTTTGATGTCGTAAAATGTGCACGTTCGATGTTTACATAAAGTAAGAACAATGTCAATACACTTAACAAGACGTCATTTCGGAGCAAATCCAGTGTCAGATGGGAAAGGGTCCTTTGATCCTGAGGGATGCAAGATGTCGCGACTTTTTGCAGGCTGAATTGGGGGTTGTTCGGATGTTAGACGTATTCTGGGTTTCGGGAAGACTTCCTTGTCGGAAACAATGATCGTAAGGAAAGCCTTCTGGCAACCTTGCTAAAAATATAAGTCGAATATACATACAGGTTTTTCCTTTCAAGTTGGCCTATTAGACTTTTCAGGAGAACTAATGAATATGTATTTCGTTCTGAAATTTTAGGTGGACCCTTGAGGGTGAAGGAACTCTTCGCACAAAATATTTTTAATTCGTCAGTGTTGCCACGTGTATCTCAAACACTTATCTACTTTCTTCTTTCATATGGAACCACCTATATTTTCATTTATGTATAGATTCAATTCCAAATTCTCAGTATAACATACTAAAAAAATCATCTTGCTATGCACTGTTGCCAAGTTATGCACAAATTCCTGAAATTTTTGACATCTGCATTGCCAGTTTGGAATATCTCGATTAATTTTCATGCGAACGGAACCAAACTCAGCAGTCTCATAGTAAAGAACCCATGCATTCATGTAGTACTTTCATATTTTGATACATCGTAAGGTTTTTCAAGGATATTGCTTCGAAAATGTGCAACTTAAAATTGAAATATTTCCAGATTTTCAAATAGCAACCTCATATTTATTTCACAGCATCCGATTCGAAACAAAAAATGAATGGCAGACCCTTTTTACACTTATTATTTAGTTTGCATTGTTTTGAAATGGGATGAAAAATACTGAATTTTTCAGTATTTATAGTCATGATCTATGGACATAATGCTGTGTGATTATAACGTGAATTATAGGAATGAGATCTATTGTTAAGGTCATAAACATTGTGCCAGGATTACCGAAAGCCAAAATAGTCTTCGGAATTTATTTCCGGTCATTCTTGCTAAATGTGGATAACGATTGTTAAAGGTCCTACAGGTCTTTTCAATAATTTTTACAAACTTGAAACTATTTTCAATATTGAAGGATTTCTGAACATTTGTGATTACTTTTACTTTTAGTTCATTCAGAACTCAAAAGGCAACACATTTTTTCTCTCTTGTAATAATTATTGCAAAACAAACACAATTTTTTGACGCAAAGAGGGGGCCAACAGTGATCAATGTGCCCAAGTTAATTGAGTGGCCAACTGCTAAAAAACACTGAGAATCACTTTCTTTTTATGCAATAAATAAACTTTTGCTCCATAGCCTAAATATCATTGAGCATATCCAGGAAAAATTGGATGCTACAAAGGCTTATGGAGGATTCAAATAATTTTTCTATAATATTATTCTTATTCTTCTTATGTTTTTACTAGTGACATTAAAACTAACTCAAGAGTTCATGTTTGCCATATTCTTACCCAAATTTTCACAGGCTGTCGTGAAATCATTTATGTCCAAGATATGCTTATTGAGCTCTTTCGAAAAAAAGTTGATTTTTTGCATAAAAAGGGAAATTTATTTTCGGTGTTCTCTGAGCAGATGACCACTCTCATGGTTTTTTTTCATTGATGGTTGTCAGGAATGCCAGTATAGTATATTAAATTTTAACTCTGAATGGTAAATTTTCCATATGAACTAGATGCCAAAAGCCTCTGACTCGAATTCAAGTGTTTTCCAAGTTTATCGTTTCGATATCTTTCCCAGACACCCAGTTGTGACGTCAGACCAAATAGGTCCATCAATCGGCAAATATCCCTATTCCTGTCGTCACAGGTCCGATCATCAACCAGAGAATAACTCAGTGATCCAGTCAGTCACGTACGTCGCTCTAATTTATATTATCCAGAAACGTATCCAGTCATAAATCCACCCCTCTGTCGCCCCCCCCCTTTTCCATTTAGTTGATTGCAATTCGATGATAGATCCACAGACGGAAATATTTTGACTGCCATAACTCCGATTGAACTCGACGTTATCGACGATGAATCTGATAGGAATTAACAACTTTCAGTAATGGGTTTTAGGGATGAATCATCTCGAATAGAGCAGTTACTGTGGGGGTGGATTGTCGGAATTGAAATCCGAGAAAAGCTCGTAATATATTTTATTGAAACTGGAGAATACAGCACCTACTATCTTCACTGGTAATGGTCCACTGAAAGAAGTTGCTGAGTCAGTTGAATTATGCAGGTATGCAGCGTGAATCTTCAGTTTAATTCACAGAAAAGAGAAGTGTTGTTGTTCAATTCTTGTGCCTCATGGCGAATTGACCTCTGCGACGAACTGCCATGATTCTTTGTTCTGAGCGATTTCTGTGGGCTCGTTTCAGCCACATCTAAATTATTGTTAGAAAGTTCTTTCAAATGCCAAAAAATTTGCTTATAAAATGGAAATGTTCTCAGAAATGCAAAAAATTGAAAAAACTCAAATTCGAAATTTTTTTTTTAATCATTATGTACAATTTTGAGGTATTTATTAAAATTTTACTCTTTAATTACTCAAAAAACGTAAGATATCCTGTTTCATTATAAACGAAAAAATTGCAAATTGAAATATACTTTATAATTAACAAAAAAATAAGTTAATAAAGTTAATATTTAATAAGACATCTACAATATTTTGAAAAAGCTGTAGAATCTGTTTAAATAATATTTTCAGATGACTATTTATTGCTGTTGTTTTAAGATAATCATAAACCTGAGTGACCTTTGGTTAATTTTCAACCCATTGTAAGTTATTTCATAGAGAAGTGGGACTGAGTTACTCTAATGGTGGGTTTCAAAATCGTTGATTCTGAGAACACTCCCTATAGTAATGTATATTTTTTTCACACCATCAGAGAGTAGATATTTCAACGATCAAAAAGCCTCCAAACTTTTTGAAAAAAAAGCTGATATTTGACGTCAGAATTTTCGATTGAAAATTAGGGTGCTTTTTTGATATTAAGTTTAAATAGGACGAAAACATAAATATTTCATCAAATAAAATTACAGTGTATTCGAGTATAATAAGGTAAGTTTTCACCAAATTTCGAAAATTTTTTTTTTAAAAAAGATATAAATAAAAAACCAAAAACTTGGTTTTTTGAATTTTTCACCTAATTTTGAGGTTATGTAAAAAAATTGCAAGTACAAAAGTTGTAGATTTTTAGTACCTACAACTTTGCCATTTAACTTTTTTTATAGGGATTGTAGTTTTGCCGGAAATCAAGGAAAACCATTTTTCACCCTTAAAAACTCCCCCTCCCACTTCCCGAACTCAGATCGACCGTAATTTATTTTTCCTTTCATTTTGATCATATTCACCTCCTTTCTAATGGGTTTCATCCTACTGCAATTTTTTTCATTTTTTACCATTTTTGAAGGTTTCGGCCCTGGTCTATAACTGGTAAGATTTCATTTTCCCCGACAGTTCAAGTAGTTTTCAATTCATGATATCATCCACTATAGTACCTTTCATTTAATGTTTCTTGCGTAGTTCAGTGTAATTAATCTATTCTTATTACGATTCCGCACGATTCTGCCGGAAATTTGTTGGGTTGGGGTGTATCAGACCCCACCTACTAATTGTGTAATTATTCTCTGTAATCGAAGTCATGTAGCTTTGGATGTTGCGATATCAAGTTTTGAACGAAAGCGAATGCGAACGGATGATCCACGGTTTAAAGAATGTTCATTTCAAAACTTGTATGCCGTTGAATTTGAAACCGTTTTCCCTTATGAAAAGAAGAATAGAAAACAAGTATCTCTCTAAGATTCTGAAACAGACCATTCTTTCAATCCTCAGAAGCTGAAGGAATTAGATCGAATACATTCAAGAAAAGGAGTCAGATGAGCTAAATGTTCACACGCTTAGGACACAAAGACTTGGTAACATGTGCCGTTTCCATTTTCCAGTATGGCACTTGTGGATGAAGCATCAGCGAAAACTGCTCAGAAAAACTCTTGTAGTTTTTTATTAAATATCACAGGAATGTTGTTGTTCAGTTGTTTATTAAAATTAGAATTCATATTTTGTGTTTTGAATCTTCAGAAACTCATATCTTTTCAAATTTTCCGAATAATGTGAAATCCAAAATTTTTACATTTTCAGCTCTTTCGGCACCCAGATCATTTATTCAATTTTTTCGAATGAAATAATTATTTTCTGAGTGTTTATTTATACAGTGTGTTAGTCATGACTTAGCGATAATTTAAGGGCATCAAAAATACCTAATATTATCATCAAAAAATCCAAATTTGGAAGTTTACCTCCTTAGTTTTGGAGTTTTTGACTTTACTTTTCATTTTCGTTGGCCCTTCCAAATAATATCGATTTCTTTGGACATAAAGGTCCCACAGATGAAAAAAATGAAAGATGATGCTACCACCATTCTTGGAGAAATATTTAACTCAAAAACGCAATAAAAAAGTCTTTTAAAAAAGTTTTAGTAGAAATATGCACTGATTTTCTTAGATAATCCGCAATAGTACAAGAACTAGCACATTGAAGTATATTTTTACAATGATTTAACACGTAAGGATGTTAGCTACAAACAACACTTCACATCATTTTTGTAAGTTACATAATTGAGAGTTATTGCTGCTCGAACATGATCACTACGGGAGCAAAAGACACAAGACAGGTCGTCATGAAGGCCCCTGCCTGTTTACAGAGAGCAGATGCGGCCATTTTGAGCAATTTTATGATTATTTGATGGTTTGATATTTAAAGATTATCGAAAATGCAGTACTGAGTTTTTTTATTTATCAATTTTCATAAGGAGTATGTTCGAACAGCAATAACTTTTGGAATATGTAACTTACAGAAATTATGTTGGTATCGTTTGTAGCTAATATCCTTGCGTGTTAATTTCAGGGGAAAAAATTATACTTCAATGTGCTAGTTCTTGTACTATTGCGAATTTACTAAGAAAATCAGTACATTTTTTAACTGAAATTTTTTAAGAATTTTTTATAACATTTTTATGTTATATGTTTTCATATTGTTCCACTTTAATGAAAGGAAGTAGTATCATCTTTCAAAAAACTTTTTTTTCACATCTGTAGGACCTTGTGTCCAAAGATATCGATATTATATTAGGAAGCGTCAACTCAAATAAAAAAGGAAATTTAAAAAGAGAGCTTCTCAGAAATGAGGGGGTAAACTCCCCAATATTAGGGCTTTTATCGATAAAATTAGGTATATTTGATGCCCTTAAATTATCGCTAAGTCATGACCAAACACACTGTATGTACGTTCAGGAATACCTAAACAATCATACCGTAGCTATAAAAAGTCAATAGTTTAATGCGAACACATATATTCGTGAAAAAAGTTTGGGGTTCTGATTGACCCCAATTACACTTTGAAGTACTTCGTTTCAATTATTTAAGATTGTACAACGTCCAATAAACCTGACAACGCATGCAAGCAAAATCAGATTTCCATTCGAACAAAACTTTCAACATTTCCTTAGGGGGTCTTCCATCTACATACGAAAACCGATTAAATTAAGGGCTAACTACGTGTCACAAGCCAGGATGAGTTGCATAAGTCTGTGTACCCACATTTCTAATCTCTTGTTGTGCTTTTAGAGCGTGGAAGAATTGGCCATTAACAGACAGAGCGTGCTGTGCATTGTCTGTCCGTCTGTCTGAGCTACCCCACCCCTTAAGGCCTCCCCGAATTCCACCCCAGTGCACGGCCTTGCCCCGATTGCCACACTTATTGAACGTCCAAATGTTATTATTTAGACAGGAAGATAGAGGTTGATGGGTGTGCAGAAATCGGGGAATGTGTCACACGGTTTTGGTGCAGACGTTGTCAGCGAATACGGCGTCATTGTGAGGTTGTCACGTGATTGGCAGGTCAGGATGTGTCTTTGTGAGCGTATAGCAGGTTTCTGCGAATGAACTTTGAAGCTGGCTGCTTGGAGATTGATTTATAACAGATCTCTAAATAACAATAATCCAAAACAACCAACCAAACTGAAAAGATATACTATATATAGTAAGTAATACATAGTCGATTTATGTCATTTTGATATAAGTTGTTCACACGTTTTTCATCATTATTCCGGAATTAAATTCGATATTTAGGATGGAAACACCACTATTTAAATTTGATGATTACCCTTCAGTAGGATCCTGTAGCGGTCTTAGAAGAACAGGAGATTCGAAAATCTTGCTCTGGTATCATACGACAGAATAGTATGGTAGGTACCTCGTTTTGCACCAACCTCAGCAAGAGACTTTTCTGTTTCATGTATGTATTTTGTTAGCTCTCAATTCAAAAGACTGAATAGTCGATTTTATTGATTTGTTTTCACAAATCTACTTTTTTTCAAGAAAATATAACTGTATGGTTTCCTAAGTAGTTACTTCGTATTATGGCCTGAAGACAGTTCCTTGAACATCTGAGGTTTGAAAGGGTATCACTTCGATACCCAGAGCCAGAGCTGGCTTGATAAAGTCTCCTGGTTTTGGAACAGCATTTTTAGAATATGTATAAAAGGAATTTTCAAGGAGTGCTGAGTAGCATAGATGTGGCATAGGTTAAGGCACAGGTGACAATTATGTTGCTTTCTCAAGGTTTTTGGTATTATGTTGTTGTATTTTTTCAGACACACTTCGAAATCAGCTTTTCTTCCAACAAATGCTATCATACGGTCACTACACTTGTATGGGGACAAAGGTTCTTATTGAGGTTTCTTTTTTGAATCGAATTTTTTTATGTTTAAAAAAATCGACACTTGAGGACCTGTTTGAAATTCGTGACTGTTTTGTATAGAACAGAAATGTATAACGTATTACCACACTTAATTGAAAGTCCAAATGTTATTATTTGAACGGGAAGATAGAGGTTGATTGGTGTGCTGAAATCAAGGAATGTGTCACACGATTTTGGTGTGCAGACGTTATCAACGTATTCGGTTCGGCTGCATGGTGAGGATGTCATGTTTTTGGCAGGTCAGGATGTGCCTTTGTGAACGTCTAGCAGGTTCTGGCGTTTCAGCAGGGTGAACACTGGAGCTTGAGTTCTTGGAAAATCACTTTCAGAAGATCACCGAATACTACATATGTTCAGTGCTAGCAAGCGAACTGTGAACGATTTTCTTCCTATTGTATACGGCTGAAATAGGTAGAGACAAATTAAAAAAAACCTTGGACAGCACCAACAGTTTATTACATCGGTATATATGTGCACAGTGTCAATCACTATCAGGGAGTCAAAAATTTGAACCTCTCACCCTCTGTACAGGGTGGGCATATTTCGATGTTTTAGCACTACAACTTTTAAACCAGAGGAGATAGACAAAATCTGATACCCATTTCTCGATCTCTTTTTCTTAGAAACTAACAACAGTAGTATTCATTTTTGGCTACCTTCTTTTGTTTCCGAATTATTAGCGAAAATTGTAAAAGTGGCAATATCGAAAAAAATTCATATCTCCGCTAATACTGATGATAGAGCTCTGAAATTAAACATTATACAGGCACTTTTTTACGTAGAATCCAGTGGCGTACTCGCCTTTTTTGCACAATTTCTAATTACGGAGCTATGACCCAAAGTTATGTTTTTTAAATGGAAATACTAGATTTTTGTGGCATTTTCTTAAAGCTTAATTTTTCTGATTTCAAAAATATATAACATTGTATGGTTGTATCAATATGAGTATAGAAAATGGTCAAAAACCTATTTTCATTTGAGTCTCAATATTTTCTATGGTTGACGAGCACAGAAAAATGGAGCTTCCTATAACAAGAGCCGTCTCCTTCCGTCAATCTCATTATTTCTATGCTTTCAACTAATTTCTCCAAAAAAATTCGAACATGGATATATTTCATATCTTGAAATGGATTTGGAAATAACAAAAAGATCCACATGATCCTCCGTTTCAATCGATATACTTAGTTATAATGAGATGGAATATTTTTATTGCACTCCAGAATAAATACGCACAAGTGCTTAGTAGTCTATTTCAAATCGCATATGAAATAACGCATATATAGATATGATTGAAGTTATCAATTCAATCAGAAAAAGTAATAAAGGAAAAAAATTTTTGAATACCTAATAGTGATTACAATAAAACGTCAGTAGGTTATAACTAAGATGTCTTATAACTTAATTAACTTAGAATGAGGGATCAGTTTCACACAGCAGTTCATCTTGGAGAAATTGAGTAAAGAGCATAGAAATGAAAAGAATACTGGAAAGATATTGTGGTAATTATACGATGCTAAATTTTTCTGTGCTCATCAACAGTTTGAAACCATAGAAAATATTGAGATTCAGAGATGAAAATAGGTTTTTGATCATTTTCTATACTCATATTGATACAAACCATACAATGTTATATATTTTTGAAATCAGAAAAAATTAAGCTCTCAGAAAATGCCACAAAATTCTAGTATTTCCATTTAAAAAACATAACTTTGGGTCATAGCTCCGTAATTAGAAATGGTGCAAAAAAGGCGAGTACGCCACTTGGTTCTACGTAAAATAAGTCTGTATAATGTTTTAATTTCATAGCTCTATCATCAGTATTAGCGGAGATATGAATTTTTTTGGATATTGCCACTTTTCCAATTTTCGCTTATTCCTCGAAAACAAAAGAAGGTAGCCAAAAATGAATACTACTCTCGTTATTTTCTCAGAAAAAGAGATCGAGAAGTGGGTATCAGATTTTGTCTATCTCCTCTGGTTTAAAAGTTGTAGTGCTAAAACATCGAATATGCCCACCCTGTACAGTCGTTTAATTTTCGGTCGTCGGCACTGTACCTATTGATTGGAAAAAATAAAAATCTGTTTTCTCGATATCGCAATGAACGATCTACGATTCAGCTGTGTTTCGACCCTCCAAGGCACAGATACGAAACAATTGCTGTAACAACTGAAAAAAAACAACTGAGCAATTAGAAGTACAAATCAAATATAAACTTTAAACCTGGAGACGTACAAATACAACATAAAGTGAAACAAACAGAACAAAGTGAACAACACGCAGCGTTTCTGCTTCTTGTTATTCCATTTCCGTCATCATTTCACGTCAATTTCGCGTTTGAATTTCACCCGATACGTAATCTAATCAAATATCGAACGAGCATCGTGTTTTTCATTACAGGCTGTTTACATTCCTGTCCTATTCAACCGAAGGGGAGAACGAAATCTGATTTATTCGCTATAAGTAAATGGATCATGGCTGTAATAAAAAAATTGGTATGAATGAATCTTCAGACCCTCCGTTGTGAAATTGAGAAATCCAATTTAATAATTCGAGATTGTGTAGCATGTCGGAGCACTGGGGTCCCTTCCATTACTTAGTATGGGATATTGGGCCTTATATTGCCAATATGTGTCCCAAGATATTACAGTTTACACTTGGAGTAATGTTTATAAACGTTTAGTTTGGGGGAGATTTTAATTATGGTAGTGGATGTGTGTGGTCTGGGACAGTTGCGGAGCTTGGTGGAAAGTTTAATTCGATTTTGTTAGTATTTCTGAGTATGGGGTGGTTCTTGAAGTCAGCTAATGTAAAAAGGCGAGACAGATAACAAAAAGGTACTGTTTCATTCCAGCCTAGACTTCTAATATAAGAAATGATTACATTTAGATCAACAATAAGGTATTTATTTGACACTACTCTTAATGCAGTCACATGAAAAAACTCTAACATATTGTCCGTTCACGAAAGTTTGAGCGCATAGTAGACGTTTGTTTATTTATCTGAACTTGGCAGTATTTGCTGTCATAAATTAAGATAATGTCAACGATGCCGAATGTACCCGGTCATCCGACGAACTTGCGAGTTATCAGAGAACTCTATGCAGTATTGACACATTACGTATCAATCTGACAAGAAAATGAACAAAAAATAACCTAAAATTTTACTATTCACAGTCAGTGGCGCAGCCAGGATTTAATTTTGGGGGGGCTGAACTGAAAAATTTTGATGATACAGTGAATAACGAAAGTAAAAAAAAAATAATGAAGAAAGAAATAACGAAGAAATTAATCTTTGGGGGGGCTGCAGCCCCAAAGCCCCCCTGGCTGCGCCAGTGTACACAGTGGTTATGCCAAATTGTCATGGCCAACCGACGGCTCAAACTTTCGTGAACGTATTTTACGGGAAGTGCACATTGAATAGGGTAATTCAATCCATTATTATATATCTTTCATCAAACCAACTTTTGTTCTTCACATGTAGACATACGTCGATGTGGACTTAATGAAAAACTTTGTCCAAATATCTGTAGATTTCTCAACCCACATAGACATAAATTAAAATCATTTCAGTAAATAACGAAGGTGTAATAAAAAATATGATATCGAATTCTTAGATACCTATATTCAAATCTGGATGAAGTCGGGTGTCAATTCTCGGGATCACACGTTCGACGAACGATACGTTCGTGACATTTTGAGAGCAGATTTCTTGAAATTAGAATGATTTTATCCGTTCAAAATGAATGTAGACTTTAGTCCGAACGATAAGTTGACGATATGCTAAGGAATTAACTTGTTTCGAACTATTTCTTCGATTTTACTCACTCACGAACGTATACGTTCGTGAGCGAGTGATCCCGAGAATTGACACCCCGGTCTATTTAGACATTCGAAGTTACATAAAGTTCAAAACATAACTATAAACAATGTCTAAAAGTTCCCCATCATTTCCCTGTAAGGAAAAAATTTAATTCAAGGTCAAAGGTCAAAAAAATGAGTTTTTCGCGATTTTCAGCAAAACGGTAAGTTCATCATAAAAGTACCTCAGACAAAAATTGTAGATCATAAAATTATCTATAAAAAATGTATCGATAATTTTTTTTCTTACGAGCCACCGTTTCTGAGATATAACGATTCAAAAAGTTATAACTACGCGCTAAGTACACTACCTCATAGGTGGCGTGGAAACGTGTGCATATTATGTCGATAACGACTTTTATAACTTTTTGAGTTAAGAAAAAAAGTATTGATACATAATTTATAGATAATTTATGATCTACAATTTTTGTCTGAGGTACTTTTATGATAAAACTTATCGTTTGCTGAAAATCGCGAAAACTCATCTTTTTGACCTTGACCTTGAATTGAATTTTTTCCTTACAAGGGAATGATGGGGAACTTTTAGACATTGCTTATAATTATATTTTGAACAATTTCACTGAAATTCAGCTTGTTGGGACTTTATGTAACTTCACTCTCATTTTTTGGTCTAAACTAAATAGACCGGACTAATGATAGTTTTCCCAATATGATCAACAGAGCAAAAGCCTGTTTCTATAGTGAGCATAAAAATGTTCGTCCTAAATAAACTAAGCAGTAGTTGCGAAAAAAGTGACAATGATTATTGTAGATTTCAGATCGTTAGGCTAGATCTGTCTTTCTCCAATTAATCTCCTGTCCAAAACATTTTTTGCACTGGCTAGCAATGGCGAGGCATTTTGTAACTGAATGAAGAGGAGTTTTTCTTCTCTCTCAGAATCTACACTCGTCAGTTTTGGTTAAGCCAATTCTAATCATATGCTTCCAAAGACGACAATGTCCTGTTAGAAAGCCAGTCAGAGGGTAACTTATTTTTGCTGAGATTCAAATACTATTTGGACCTCAGTGGAAGTTTTAAAGTTCGAAGGAACTTTTTGGAGTTATACATTCCTGAAAGATTATTTCAGGATCCTTCTCTGTCAGTTTCTTCCTTCTCCAAAAGCTTTTCTTATAGATGCAGCTGCCTTTACGTACCATAAAAAGGTTTTGGACCAGTGAGTGGCATATGTGCTCTCTTTTGTCTAGTGTTTTAGCCTTTCCATTTCCTTTGATTCATGAATAATGGGAACCCAGACTTCGCTGTTCTGGCCTACTTCCTAAAGTTTCCTGCGACACTCCTATGAATAACCTTGAATCTTCGATATAGGAGTTCAGTGCTTCAATAACAGCTTGACTATGAGAATAGATACACTAAGTTTATGGTCCAGTATACCCCAGCGCCTGCACCCATCGTTTGTTAAAGAACGATCTGTATACCATTTGAAGGTATTTACTTTGAAGTTTTAAATCATTTTTGATCATAACATCACGACGTAGTTTTGCTGATGAGATGTTCATGGTGAGAGAGGACCGAGATCTTTGATTTGGACAGAATAATTGTTTTAGACAAAACGTGGATATAACCTCCTTCTAGCAATAAAGCCTCAATTACACTCAGCCCTTTCTACTGCCGCTCGCGTTGTCGGCAATAATTCCGGAAATACTTTTGCGACAGTATCGCAGTGAGCATTCACACTCTGCTGCAACATTTCCCTCGCCACCAAGTGTCGGTAACGACGGACAAAGAAATTCCACAGCAACCTTGTTAAATTTGACCACTTACTTACGCTGCCGGTCCTTTGACTTCCGTACAAAAAACCGCCAATTCAGGTAGCCTAGGTTAGAACGAGTGGCAATGGGAGGCAGCAGGGAAGCGTAGTGAATAGTGATGACATTCTCGCGCTGCCCATTTGCCTGCTCAATTCCCTGGGAATCCCTGGTCCCTGCCGTGGAAGTGAGCTGAGTCTAGCCGCCCATAGGCATCGTTATTTTCATCCGTTTTTCTTGGCACGATTCGAACCGCCAAGTCATATCGCGGAACTGTTTTGCTCACATACTTCGGTAAATTCTACCAGTTATTTTGCTGTCGTTCGCGAATTAGCACGTCATGAAAATGAAACATCTCTTAGCAGTGGCGGCCGCAGTTTCGGTTCTGAGTAAAAAAGAAAAAAGAAACGAGACCTAAGCCGGTCCCAGACAATGCGTGTATTTGACGAATGTTCGGCATTGACGGTGCTTCGCAAAGTGTGTGGGCCATAGTGCTCGGGCCGAAGTTGAGCTCCCACACACTACGCGAAGCACCGCCAATGCCGAACCTTGGTCAAAATGGTCAAATACACGCAATGTCTGGGACCGGCTATACACTACGCTAATGGCAAATAACCGCCGATTCTCGACGAAATCCCCACACACAGTCGGTATGGCACGACAACCGTTGTATGGTCGGTATGGACCGTCGGCGTCGTGACAAAAATCAAGCATCGGCAGATATTTGGATTTTGATGAAAAATAACGATGTCTATGGCCGGCTTTAGATACTGGAGGTGGAGTTTATTAAAGCGCCATAAACCTTAAGGTGGCAGTGGAATAAAACCCCCTTGACATTGACAATTTACAATCTAATTTAGATTGATCATCTTTCCAATTTGTATTAAAGCAACAAAGCTTTCAACATTACGCAAGCGTTCTGTTCTGGTTGATCTCATTTAGCTCAGAAAACGATTTTCCAAGAAATTTCATCAACGAAGAAGATCATAAACTATTAATTGTCAATCAAACAAAACAACAACTCAATCCTTCGACGACAACCTACGTTCAACTTATTGCCGAAAGTGCACACATTGCAACTTTCGGAAGCGGCAACGGATGCGTCAAGTGCAGCGCAGAGTCAACTGGAATTCCTCGTGTATTCCGTTCCCATGTGCCGCATGCGCGTAAAATCCACGGTTCCGCAACAGCCGACTACACTCATCTAGTCGCGTTCCGCTTTGTAGAAGGTTGTGGTATACGAGGATTTTTCCCGACAACAGGCGCGTTTTCGTGTGCTTTCCGAAGTTCCTGAATGTAAATAACGCCGGAAAGGTGGTTTTTCCGAAGAGGACTGTGTACAGATAGTGACCTAGGACGCAGGATGGCGGCCGCAGAGTTTGTTTTCCTCGCTGGCATTGTTTTGTCCTTCATTAATACAGGTGAGTCAGTCATCCGAGTTGTTTACCTTTGCGTTAGTTGCCGATGTCAGGTGCAGCGGCTCTGAATCTCTGATAACTTTTTTCACGTTTTTATACGGCGTAAAACGGATATTTAACATTTCGCATACTTTAACTTTTTTGTTGACGTCTACTCAAATTTATTTTGTAATAGTTATACTTTTGAAAGTTTTGTGGAGAGTTTACGAGAATGAGGTTATGTGCGTAAATAATAAAAGTGGGCAAGTGGTTTAGAGGTGAATGTTCTTTTAGCGCGCGTTTAAATCGAAATAGAAGTTGGCAGTGAAGCCGTTGTTAGAGTGATGAAATTAACAGAAAAAAATTGTTTGGTACGCCTATGTTTTTTGGCAGCTATATGTTCGGTTATTACAATAATAATTCGAACGAGGGGAAAATTTCATTTTGCGCTGTCGTGTTTACCTAATCGTTAAATTTGAACCAGAAATAGTTTCAGTGATTATTTTAACGAATAATTTATTCTTCATGAGCGGTCGTCAATATACAAAATTTAGGGGGCAAAAAAGGTCCAGAGTTGAACCCCAGCCGTTTGGAATTTTTCACATTTTTGAGTATTTTCGTAGGTATGAATAGGTTCAGTTACGTAGCAGTAATTGCAGTGTGAAAGTTTGTGCGAAATATTGTGAGGGAAAAATTTGAAAAATATTTTTTTTTAATTCGATATTTTGGAAATTTTTCGATATATTATACAAAATTATGTGGTGTATTAAAAACCAGCTTGTTCGTATAGAACGCACAAGTTTCAAAAGCATTTTAGGAAAATGGACCATTTCAAATAACTATTTTTAATTTTCAAAAATGTGTTTCATCAGAAAATGAATTGATTAATAAATTGTTTTTCCGCCGACCTCGAAATAAAAGGTGATTTTAATGTGTACGATATTGATCATTAATGACCCATTTTAATGCTCAATTTTTTGGCTATTTTAATGTGCAATCCTCATGGCAACCGTTCACAAAGTATTCAGAAGCACTACGAGAAATGTCAAAACTCTACTGGAACCGAGACTGGAACATAGATACATAGAAATTTCACTATGGCAAATGTATGTCTTGTGCAAAATGAAAATGTATTTCAATCAAGAATTCATACACAATTCATATTGAGATCGTCGGAAAAATCTTGTAATCAACTCGGTTACGAGCGACTAATGGTCTCGAACTATTAAAGAGTTCGCTCTGCTCACGCTTTAAAATATCTTGACCATTAGTCGCTGTCTTTAATAACCTAGTTGATTAAATAACTATTAATTTTATTTCGTGTTTCACGAAAAGACACAATCGGGATTTTTCATATTATTCGTTGAAGATGCATTGATTATTATTATTATATTCAAGGTTGGTCTCCGAGATTCAAGAAAATACCTAACCACCAAATAATTAATGTTGAAAATACTAAAAACTAAAAAGAACACTGATATTCAGAATTTTGAAAACACACTTCAGGGAAAAGTGAAGAAAAATTCAAAGAAATTTTAGGATAATTCCTGAGTTAGATGTAAGGGATATTTCTGAAGAAATTACTCAAGAAATTAAAGGGGATATGAAAATTTCAAATCATTTTATTTTTCGGATAGTTTGATGTATTGGTTCGCGATAATTTTTTTCCGAGTTTTTGACATTTTTCAGAGATTTTTTTTGTGATTTCCTTTCCGATTTTTGATTTTTTTAAAATTTGAAATGAATATAATATAAAATAAAATTAATTAATGAATGAATTGACGTGACTTCAACGTGAAAGAGAGAATATATTGAAATGTACCCAATACAAAAATTTTGAAATGATGTGGTCTCTTTCCTCATTTTTGTTTGTATCAATAAGTTTTGGGCGTGTCCAATTTGCAATGATGGATAGACCAAAATCTGTCAAGTTCATTATGATATTTTTTCGAAAAATACAAACAGTCGAATATGGACGAGATTAAATCGGGGGTTAAATTTACCTGTGCATGTCTTTCAATCATCTATCATTACAGCCATTACCAATGTTACAAATGGTGTTTTAGAGTCGATTAACATAGAAACGTACCTATATTCGATATTCGATGAATTATAGTCCATTTCAAACTTCGAATCAAAGTTTATTATGTTATAAATAAAATCATTTAGGTATGTTTCATCGATTTTCAATATAAATGGATTTCAGATATGTATATCTATTTCGGGTATCCATTACGTTTTGTGAAATATAGAATCCCCATTTCAGGACAATCAACCACATTTAAATTCGATAATTATCTGTTTAATTTCCATTACCTACAATATTTTTTGAGCGCTCGTTTTACTTCAACGAGCGCTTTATCGTTTTTTCCCAAATGTCTTTTATTTTCTAATATTGAATCGAAATTGGTCTCAAACTATTATGCTCTGTCCGTAGAGCCGTCCTTTCGTTAACAAGATAACTCCGGAGAGGATTGTCCTAGAGACTTGAAAATTTCAGGATAGGTTCGCGATTGAGTTCGTTAACTAGTGGAAAGTTCAAGGTGTTCCATTGAATATGGCCATTAAAAATTTTTGTTCCTCAATATCTCAGACAGAACCATAGATAATTCAATGGGAATATTTAAAATTAAATCGTTATATTTTCACAACAAAATATCCGTTTTGAGTGAAATTCATGTTTGGGTTAAATATTCCAATACTGAACTAAGAAAAAAAAAATTATTCTGAAAATTTATCATCTGTCAAATTCGACAGACAACAATGTTCCGACTGATTTTTTATTGTTGTTTTAGCCAATGAGCATACAATTAGGCGATAGTTTTGCATTAGTGCAAATTATCGATAATTCGCACTTGTGCAAAATTATCAGGTCCTTTAAAATAAATGCAGACGTAATTATGCTCTCATGCAAGTTAAACTGTAAAAGGCACTCGAGCGCTCCGCGCACTCGTGCTCTTTTAACTTAACTTGCATTCGAGCATATTTCCCAAAAATTTTCGATAATTTTCATTTGCATAAATTAAATACAACTGAATATTGGACAGTGTGTCCAATACATATTCCCAATAATTTTTTTCTTAATATAATAAACCCTGTTGTGCATAGGCTAAATCCTACAGAAAAAGGAGCAAAATATTCCTACATGAAATTTTTCAATAAATTGCCGTTGAGGATGAGCCAAATCAATGAGCATAACGTATTCGAAAGAGAATTGCATAAACTTTCAATGGAGCTTGAGCCATATACTGTGCAGAGTATTTAACCTCCACCCTGCGCTGAGAAAAATGTTAATTAATTTTTCAATCTGAATTTGTTTTTTTTACGAATGTTTCATTCTGATTACATTTGTCTGGCATGTTTGTAGGATTTGCGAAATAAACATTATTATGATTATTTCTTGTATTAATAACAATGGATGATAACCGAGTTATTACTAATAATGAATATTCATACAAACTTCTAAGAGGATCGCATAACCAGAACCATAGAATTCAACTTCGAACCAAATTATCCTTTTTTTCGGATAATTCAGAATTTGTCTATCCGACCGATCTGAAATTTTGCAGTAAAATGTTCAATGCCAATTAATAGCAGTACGCAAAAATTCGTGAGAGTTGCGTTAATACAACCATAAAAGAGTTTATCCTAATAATCGAAAAAAAATTCTAATATTCTCATGATTTTCTGTGAGAGTCCATTATTTCTAGAATTATTTTTCCTGGAATCACTGTTACACTGAAAAATGCCTTCTATGTAGTAGTTCAAGTTATTTTTTCAGCATTTTTTAGTTCGAGGTAGGTGTCTTAGACTAAGATATTGTTTGAGGTCAACTTTCAAAGATCAAAATAAAATGATTGAATGCTCCAATTCGTCTAGATAACACTTCCGCTTATACGAATTGGAGCTTTTCGTACAAAAAAAGATTAATTCGCATATTATGTAAATTCCAAACAAAGATCCTCCTATCTTACCCCAACATTAAACACCATTCAGCTCGTATCGTAAGCCATCAAATCAGGCATTACGAATGGGGTTCTCTTCCTGGAGATCTCAACTATGTTCCATCTCCAATTTAGATTTCGTAAGTAGATAGTGAAATAGCGGCAAGAACATGACTTGGAAAGCTAAACATACCGATTCTATTTCGGATCTATTCGGCGCTACACAAACGTTGTGATAAAATAGATACAGACAATATCATTTACTCTGTCGGCCCATTTCGATCCAAGCGAATGCAGATGGACAACGTTTGAAGGAAGATCCATATCATTAACAGTGGCGTCTCATTTGTACACTAAAATTTATTTTGCATTCAAAAAAGGAATATTTTTCTTTAATACGCTCCAGATCAAGGTGATACCAAAATGAGCAACTATAAATAAGTACCTTTTGAAATGAAGAAGAGCTAAGTGGTAAAATATTTTTTCGACATATTATGTTTTTATGAAAGGGTATAGCCGAGTTTCAATGGTAAATCTGCCCCCGTGGCCTTTTCGATCCATATTGAGGGGATCGATTAGATATCGAATTAAAAAAATTCAGCCAACTTTTTAGTTTTTTATCTCTAACCATTTTTTGGTATTTCTGTAAAAAATACT
The DNA here is from genome assembly GCA_013421045.1 of Propylea japonica. NCBI lineage: Eukaryota > Metazoa > Arthropoda > Insecta > Coleoptera > Coccinellidae > Propylea > Propylea japonica. Next base: position 83,750,746 of record CM024241.1, read on the forward strand.
TTTTTGATTTTATTTTTTTTCTCTAGTGAAATCCAAAAATTTCGAATGGTGATTTTTTCTTTAGATTATTTGCTATTATTAGAATAGACTTATAATTTTCTTATGAACATTAGCAGAAAAATCGATTTTTAGAAAAAGATAAAATTATAGTCATTTGTTTTTCGGTGTTCTTCAAAAGTGTCCACCGCCATTTTTTGAAATGTCTTCTTTGATAATTTATATCCTGGAAATTTTTCACATTTTCAAAATTGGTAGAACTTTTCGAAATAAAAATTTAACTGGTGCCGTTATATTCACATTGGCTCTCTGAACAATAATAGTGAAAAAAAACAACTGGCGATCTGTCTTAGTTCAGAAGATATGGACCCCCAAATTCCGAAAAATATTTCACCTGAAAGTCATTTTTCTCACTACGAAAACACTGAATTACCGCTTCATTGAGTTTAAATACTCTTTGAACATTTTTACATGAAGATTTGATTCAGTTTGTTTTAAATATATTCAATAATTATTGCAAAAATATCGAGAAAATTCGAGGGAAAGCCCCCGTCGTGAAATATTTTTCAGACTTTGGGGGGCCCATGTCTTTTATACTAAGACAGTTGTTTTTTTCACTAAAATTGTTCAGGGAGCCAATATGAATACAACGGCACCAAAGTTTGTTGGATATCTGCTGAATTCAAAAATTGAATTTTTTTTGTCAAAATGTTCCACCTATTTTTAACATGTAAAAAAATTGCAAGGTATGAATGATCAAAGAAGACATTTCATGTCAACAAATGGCGGTGGACACTTTTGAAGAACAGCGCAAACAAATGACTGTAATTTAATTTTTGCCGCAGTTTTGCACATTCCATGGCCATTTCTTATTCTATTCAGGTTGAATATAATATGGCAAACTTTTTTAGAAACTTGGTTTTTCTGAACCTATTCATTAAATCTATCGAACTTTGTGATTCTAAATGAATATTTTTTTCAGATAATGAATTACATAAATTTAAAACTGTCTCATTCTGAATTTCACATATTTGAGCCACAAAAACTGACGAAGTTCTTAGAGGTGTTCATTGATCTAGTGAATATGCATTTTTTTCTATCTTCGACATCTGCCCTGTCTTGCTAATTTCGATATCTGCATATGTTATTAGGGTAATTGAAGCGAATCACCTAGGTGTAATTTCTCTTCCTTTTTCCCGTGGTTACGCCACTGATCATTGAGTTGAATATCCGTTGAACATTTCTCTAGTACGTCTTTCATTAAAAGCCTACTCGATTAACCCATTAAGTGTTTATAAAATAGCAAGAGTTGGTAGGTGTACGGGGCAGTTTGGGTCATTGTCTCGAGTGTAGTAAGAACGGAACAAAATGCAGACTTTAGTGTACAATGAAAATGAATCATCGACTGAGTACATTAAAAAATACATAGGTTGACGTCTCATTTGGCTGACGTAGTGGATCGAACAATTAGAGAGTACTTTTGTTTAATGATTCAGGAGGTTTCACTCGAAGTTTTTAGTCATACTTAAAGTTATTGTTGTAATTTCTATAGATACGGAATGAGGAGTAACGCGAATAACCCATAGACATAGAAAAGAATGGACAGGGCGTCACGTGACTTTTACTCTACGTTTCGTGATTCAACATAAGAGAGAGAGATACTGTGAAGGATGGAGTAATATTAGTGGGTGCATAGACTAAACTAAACTAATATTACTCCATCCTTCACAGTATCTCTCTGTCATAATGTTGAAAAACTGACAGAACATAAAAAATATCTAATGCGATTCAATGTTTTATTATATGTTCTGTGCTTTGCACTAATATTACTCTATCTTATTCTGAAGTCAATGTTCTCTCTCACACGTCCTGTCCATTCTATTCTATGTCTATGGAATAACCCAAGTGAGAATATCAACAATGGAAGCAGGGAATAACATCAATCGAGTAAAGTCAACTCATATTAAACTCATACGTCGGAGCTATTCTAGTCCATCTTCAAAGTACATACAAGGAGGTAATATCTAGAACATCCATAGATAGTCAGTGTCGTGGCTCATCAGTATGAAGAATAGCTCTGAATGATAGAGCCATTAAAAAAAACACATATCTTTACAGCTCTTTATTATGAGTTATGTAAAATTATATAGTGTATTTGGTCTTGACTTAGCGATAATTTAAGAGCATCAAATATACCTAATTTTTTCGATAAAAACACCCATATTGGGGAGATTACCCCCTCAGATTTGGAGAAGCTCCCTTTTTGAATTGACTTTTTTTATTTTAGTTGACCTTTCCTAATAATATCGATATCTTTGGACATAAAGGTTCTACAGGTGTGAAAAAAATGTATTTGTACAAACGCTATCTCTGAGGATCCTCTCGAATAACCTCCTTAGAAAGATTTCTCAGGTTTGATTCTATTTGGTAAATTTCTATTGAGGTATTGAGGTAACTTACATTCATTTTAATATAAGTAGGTGTAGTTGATTACTTGAAATTCTAGATGATTGAATATTTATTGAAATATTTCTTGGGCTATTTTCATTCTTGTCGTTTGCAATCAACTTATCGGCCTGCCTTCGCCAGAAGTCGTCAGAAAAACACTTAAGACTTGTAACCTTCAGTAAAGAAGCATTCGCCACTCCTTGAAAATGCTTGTCATTTTCGACAAACAAAAAAAATCAATATATTTTTGATTGATTCAGATGTTAAACCTTTCATTCGATCTTTTTTGAGCACGCATCATTGGAGTCCAAATTGTTTTGTGATTGATATATGATATTCAGTGATTGAAGTGAAATCTGCTTCCTTAAATTTTTCACGATTCAGTTTTTCTTTTTCTGATATTATGCTTTTACCCATAAAACCCTATGGTCTGCATTCAAATCAATCATGTTGATCCAGTTTTGATTCATAATTATCTCGCTGTTGAGCAAATTTTTATGTTCTTTGATTGGAATATTCAAAGGACATCCAGTTTCTTCAAAAAAGGCTCTAATAAATTCACAAGGTCCTCAATAAATTGTATATGAGTTCTCATGAGAGAGAGAGAAAGAGAGTGATTAGAGGGAGAGAGAGACGGAAGAGGGGAGGGAGAAAGAGAGTGATGCGAGAGAGAGAAAGAGAGTTATAGAGAGAGAAATAGACGGAGACCGAAGGAAAAGGATTTGGTGTGAAATCGGAATTCTCATGTCGCAGAATGTCGAGTCCTTTAGTCTCTGGTACATCTATCAGCTAAATTGACCTCCAGAAAAAGGACGAATCCTTCGCAAGATAGATCTGGGCGTAACATTCGTCCTGTAAACGACACTGTAAACATCCTTTTTCATCCATACCACACGAAGCGACTCCAGTCGAGTGAAAAATAAAGCCACTCCACCGAACCGATGCGTTGAAGCGGAATGAATGCGTCTATTCTATCCCAGACCGGCATTCAAAAGGCGTAATGAACGCCCACAAATAATAGCTTCGAAGCTGCTCCAGGCCGATTTTTCGCAAATAACCGGGAATTACGAACGCCGATTACGTGACACTGACAAAAACTGGAAATTCAAAGGACGGGCAGCCATTGTACTGTCCTTCCGATCCGTTCCTCTTCGTCTTGGAATAATTCCGTAGTTTATCCGCTTTTGGGAGCGCGGACAGTCCCGGTCGGTCATTAAATTAATTTCGTTTAATTCCCTGCTCTCCTTCGGGCGTTTTGTGCCCGGTTACGTGCATGAGAATACGGAATACGGGAACTCTTATCGGTTTTAACAGTAACACTGGGAGCCCCGAAACCCTGTTAGCTTTTTCGATTGATGGGTAGTCGGAATGTGATTAGGAAAGAATTGGAAGGACGACTCGGTTTTAGGGTAATGCAAGAGTTCCTTTTAGAGCTAAATTATTTGATTATGTAAATCGGGCAAGTTGCAAAAGGGTGTTTCAAAGCTAGCGTTTTTCGGCCGATATTGTATTGATAGAGGGAGAGTTTTCAATTTAAGGACTTTCGCAGTAGTATAAAAGTTTCAAGAAGAATACTAGCTAATTAAAAGTGCTCCACATGGCTCCGTAAATGAGCCGTTTTGGAGATTTTTTCTTAACAACAAAGTCTAAGAAAGAATACTCATTTGAAGGACGTAAATCACTACATAGTATAAAACAAAGTCGCTTTCTCTGTCCTATGTCCCTTTGTATGCTTAAATCTTTAAAACTACGCAACGGTTTGATTGTTTTTTTTAATAGATAGAGTGATTCAAGAGGAAGTTTTATATGTATAATAACATCCATTAAATAGTGGAGAAGTACTGTTATTGTTGAGGTTTCTAATGTGATCTCGTAAATAATTTCATTTTTTCCGCTTACATTGCAAACGCAGGCAGAACCCTACGAGTTTTATCAAAATTATGTACTGAGTATTGTACACATTGAAAAGGTCTACAGAAAAGTCCGTGATGGTATATGTCTATCTCTTATGGATAACCCACAATAACATTTTTTTGTCATTTACTTTTTACGACAAATAATGGCTAATTTTCGAAGCGATTTTAACCAATACAGCATTAATCCTTAACCATTTAATTACCTTGAATACATTGTTCATTTAATATAGATCTATATGGCCCGTTACACCGTATGATTTAAGTGAATATTTTCGAAGAAATTACAGATTTATAGCCCAGTCAAATAAGGATTTCACCTCGGAATGAGAGATAATAAGCTGAAAATTGGTATGAACCTTTGTTTTGTCATTCTAAATGTTGTCTCAAAAGTCACAAATGCTATCGTGCCGGCGTCTTAAGATATTGAAGCAATAGGAAGGCAGATATTCGCAAAAAACCGATTTTAAGTCCTTTGACCTTCAATATCTTAAGACGCCGGCACGATAGCATTTGTGACTTTTGAGACAACATTTAGAATGACAAAACAAAGGTTTATACCAATTTTCAGCTTATTATCTTTCATTCCGAGGTTGGCCCCCTTTTTCATCTAATTTGACTGGGCTATTAAAAATTACGGGACGTAGCGTTTGCGGCGGTACCGTGCGAAGCCGGGGCGGGTCGCTAGTGTCATATAAAAGCAAATATTTGATTGTAGATTAAAAGGGTTAAGGTCTATTGTGTCCCCCATCAGAGCTATTTTCGCATTTCAATTGCAGAGCGTAATGGCGATGCATTTTGTGAGTAAGTGAACAGGAGTTTACTCCTCTTGCCCATAAATACTCGAAAGTTTCTGTTGAGCCAATTCTCATCTTATGCTTCCTGATGCGACATTGTCCTGTTAGATGGCCAGTGAGGGAGCGACTTATTTCTACTGATATCCAAGTACTTTTTAGACCACGCAGTTTTTAAGTTTCGAAGGGATCTTTTCTGTTTCTCCTTTCTCCAAACACTCTTTCTTACACGCGCATTTGCCTATACCACAAAAGATTTCTGGACCAGTAAGTGGAGTTTGTGATCCATTTCTGGCAGGTGTGACACTTTGTTGATCTTGCCTACTTCATTGAGTTTTCTTCTGCACTCCCATATTAGCTGAACATAAAAGTTCAGTGCATTACAATAGCTTGGATCCCTCTCGAACCCTTGATTGTTTATTTTCAGGTTTCTACCTATGAAATGTTTGATGCAAGCTGTGACTTGTTTTTATGCACCGTCTGACAAACATTTCAATTTCAACTTCAGTAAACAATACACCCGAATGATGAATATCAACTCATTATCGTATTTTTTTGCTATTGTAGTTAATTTCTTCTTTTATTTCTTCCAAAATATTTAAACTTTGTTTGTTAACAATCAGTATAATTCTGAGATAAGACTCCTTTCCTATATATCAAACAATATAGCATGTGATTAATGAACAAAAACTTGTAACAAACTTATGTTACAGTGAATTGTCAAGACGATAAAGAGTTTTAATAATACGTTCGACAAAACTTATACAACGAAATCTATCGGTCATCCTGTGTATCTACCATTGCCCTTCGAACGTGCCTTCAAACTGACCTGAAATTCCTAGAACCACACAATAAAAATTCAACAGAAACAACCAGGCGCAACATAAACTATAACACCACCACAGGAACGCAACGAAACCCATTTTTCCACATTCTCCCGGTCACAAAAATTGCCACCGATGTGAAGAACGTGACCTACCAGCTAACGAACGGCCATAAACCACTAAAGAAATGACGTCATTTCGTCAACTCGAATGCGGGATGACGTAATTGTCGCCCATTCACATGAGGCCTAATGTGACGATTTAGACTGGCGAACAAGTATTGTAATAGGTTTGTTCCAACTCAAGAATCGACCGTACAATGATCGTCAGGATTCTGCGCAATAGATAAAAATGTGTTCCAACTGAAAATGTATCGTTTGAGAACGGTTTCGTTTTTGTTCCATCCTGCTTCGGGACCGTGAGTGGAACGGTTTTGTGATCGTCATTTCGATCCCTGGTCTTGAGCAAGTACTGTTTGGACGGTTCTTGTACGGTCAAAGTTTAGACGTGCGCATAAGATCGATTACTAACAGTTTCGTGACCGTCAAATTACCGTACAAAAGTCAGCTGTTGGAACAAACCTATTGTTTCGAAATACGTTCTTGCGTTTCTTGTAATCTCGGGATAGACAAAACAAACCCGGTACGAAAACAAAAGAAGGATGTTATCGTTTCGAGAGCATTGCGGAGTTTTGAGTTTTGATGGTTGTTGAGTTTCCTTTTAACAGAGTCGAAGTTGGCGTGTTATTGCTGTTTTGCCTTGTCGAAGTGTAGGAAAATATTGGTGTTTTCGGTTTATGGTTGCTCGAGGAATTTTTAGTGCCTTACGGCCGACCGTAAACACGTAGAAGTTGCTTTGAAATTCGAACAGGAGAGTTTGAATACCTATATGAATGAGTAGAATGGAACTAAGGCTCTTAAGGGATTCAGATTTGAATTTAGTTTTTCCCAATACAAAATTTTGCAAAGTTTTTTTTGTATGACGCTATTCACAAGAGAAAATGAGTTGGTTAGTGTCATAGAATATTGCCATAGCGAGTTTGAGTGAATGGGCATTTCCAGTATGTTAAAATATAGAGTATTTTTCATGTGACAGCATTAAAAAGGGAAGTGTCAAAATATACCTATTCAATCATGCACTCAAAAATTCAAGTGATTAATTTTTAATTAAATATTGAAAATGCGGGTTGTATATACTCGAGTAACTTCAAACATCGCGCCATGATGACGTACGAGCAATCATAATTAGTGGGGATGACGATTCACAACGGAGTGGCCAGAGCATAGGTATAAACTGTGATTCAACATTCAACCAATTAAATGAATGCAAAAGTGTACGTCACACTCAACGCTGATCGTTTGAATTCTCTATCTGGGTAATAATTTTTATCTCGAAACTCTGAATACGAAACAAAAACAGATAATTGCTTTGATTTTCAGAGGGCCATTATTTTTAAAATGATTTTTTCCGGAAATCACCAGAAATGTCCATTCAACTGTTACCTAAATAATATTTGCTATTTGGCTGGTTTGTGATCATATTGAAACCGATGATTAAATGAAAGATTATTCATTATTTTTCGTTATCAACTCTTTCGCATAAAATAACCCAACATTTTCTCTCAAACAAAGGGTTGAATTGTATATTGTATTCTTGATTTTATCGTCGCTCGATATGGAGAGTCAAAATTCGCAAATTACAGACTTTTGAGCCAAACGATATCATGGTAGGAACATGAACAAACACGCAAAATGATTAAAACGCAAAGCTTCTCGAGAGAAATTGACGCGGTGAGACAAAACTCAAAGTTCATTAAACTCCATGTCTAAGTTTTCAATAAATAATCTAATCTGTATCTAATTTTCACCCCTAGAGGGTAGACCCGGATGCTGCTCAAAAGTTTGGACACATTCCAGATAACTTCCCATTCTTTTCATTCTTCGCATCACTCCTGCAGCATCCAATGACACCCCTTGTCGTTGGAGTCTATGGGCCCCCTAAAAATAATGATGTAACGAAATAAAATGCCAAAACTTCCGATCCTATAGGGTCTAACCCCCCGTAGGGTCAAATCCCAAGGGTCTCATTCGGTTCTTCTTTCGTCGACACAACTTGTTATGAGGTCTGTACTTCGTTAATAATTAATACGCTACTCAATGGATAGGAGTACGTTGGCCGGAAGGAAGAATAAAATTTATGTTTTTATCTGGGGATTACCGTTTTTTCCACTCATAAAATATGGAGTTTATATTGCTGTATTTGCCGTGTTCTGTGTTTCGTGATAAAATACTATGAAATGTGAGTTTTTGTTGTACATTGATTTAGCTCTACAATCCTATATCTAGCGTTAGTTGTGTTTTTGCGATAACCGTTTTGCCACAAAAACAAATCATATGAATAAATAATGTCCATATGAAAATATTTCTTTTTTAACTTGCCTAAATATTGTTAGTTATTTTTATCCGTGTTTTTTAGTTGGCGAATTGTTAACGTTCATATAAAAACATAACTGGCAATGGACATTTCATGTGATTTTCAAAAAAAATTTCGGAAATAATCTCGGAAATACGGACGCTCATAAAATCATAGCAATCCCTTTTTTATTTTCGTTATCAGATTTTCGAGACAATAATTATTGAAATCACCGGAATAAGCTAGCTAATTCAAATGATGGGAATTGGCGGTTGAGTGTGACGTACGCGTTAGCATTCATTTCATTTGTTGAATGTTGAATAACAGTTTGCAACGATGGGAACTGGCCACTCTGTTGTGAATCGTCATCCACACTAATGGTGCTTGCTTCTACGTCATCATGGACTTACGGGTATGGAAATAGTATTTAGAAATATTCAATTAAATAAGATGTATTAATATTCTCAATGCTGACACTTGAGAAAATCTTAGAAAATTAATTCTATGGAACACTTATACGATGAAATGGAATGAACTGTGATCATAACTGCTTGTAAGTTTTTATTTTTTCCGAGAAAAGTATCGATTGTATCTTTTGCAGAGACTCTTTTCTCCAGAATTGAATAGAAAACCATAAGAGAATTTTATTTTTCGAAAATATATCCCACGACAACATTTCTGAACAAAAATCATAGGGGGTTGTTGTTTTCAACCCCTAATAATAAAGCTATGAGATCTAAAAAAACTGTGTGAGTAACATCTACTTTGTGCTTTATACTTTTTATGGTTTAGTATTTTCAAGAAGCCGTAAAAATAATTAAAACTGTTAACTCGTCATCGCCTGCCAAAGAGAGTATCTTGGAAGGGGGGTCGATTTTAAAAAAAAATTATATGAATTACCTACCCTTGCTTATTTTCATCGAGAAATCCTCTCGCAAACTCCCTCGCATTTGTTTACAGATAACCCTGTATATTTCTGATAGAATATGCTGTGGTGTTGAAACTAAATTGAAGATATTTGATTAATTCAACGTATATTGATTTTTTCATTTCTGTTCTTAGGAAAACAATTCCACTAATTTATGACGAATCCTTTGTCGAAGGTGATTCAGTCCTTTCGACTGTCGGTAAACACCTTAATTGTCTAATAAATGTCCTAGAAAAAGTTCCTGATCCATATTTCGGAAACAAATCGGCCTGAATTTGATTTTATTGTCCTCCAGCGCAAAAACTTCTGACTTCACGTCAAGGTTTTAATTAAATATGACATGCCTGAAACACAATGATAACAAATCGGTTTCGTTTTGTTCAACTTCTTCGCTTCTGATTAACAGGGAGCTGTTCGAATTTTGTCGAGAAAATTGAAATAAATTGACTACATTACGTAGACTCAGCTACTGGTATCAGCTGCAGCATAAAAGCTCAAAGAATGTGTTGACATTATTGGTTGATGGATAGGCCTTTTGAAGGTTGCTGCATCAAAAGAGAGCTTGGCAGTTATTTGGTTTCAGAAAATTACGTCAAAAATGATGAACCACCATAAAAAATGTATCGAACGTTGTTGTTGGGTTGAACGTTCCCATTGAAACACTAACTTCATCATAATAGACTGGGATGATTTATTTCGTGGGCATATGAAACAAACGAGCTCTTATTCGAATCGAGCATCATCATATAATAAGTATGTAATATAAATATCAGTTATGTACCACAAACTATAATTACATTCAAAGTTTTCAATGCAATTCTTCGATATTCTGAAAAACTTGCTCTGAAGCCAGGAAGGTTTATAAAACCAGAACCAGGTCAGACTCTCCAAGCGATCTTCTTTCAAAAACTCAGATAATCACTGTCTTCAGATTCACATTCGAATTGAGGTATTTCGCCCTCAATCTTGAATTTAATTTGGCCCAGTGAGTTGAACGAAGTCGAAGTTGATTGTAGCAGATGATTGTTTCGCTGGTAGAGGTATCAGTTCACTGCTAGGACAACTATCAATAGTACTACAACTCACTTGGCGCAAAAATTCAAGGAAAGCCCTGAGCAGGAGCTTTCGAGCTATCGTTTTTTGGTGGAGCAATTAGACAATCACCTCGAAATTTTATATAAGATTTGAGATTGATTCCAAATACATGAATACAGAATCTCAGCTTAATCGAATTATATTCTGAAAATTATTCAAAAAATGAAATATGTAAAAAATGAATAATTACAAAAATTAAATTGTATGGTTCTGATGATGCGATCCCCTTAAAATTGTGCATGAACATTCAGTATAGTAGTTTTCATCCTCAAAATAAATTTCACTCTAATCGGATATTCTGTTCTGGAAATATTTATTCTTGTACATTCGAAAGTCCTATGAATTGAATTGAATTATAAAGATTCTTCTTTCAATATTCCAATTGAATTTTTTGTAGTTCTGTTCAAACTATGGCCCCAAAATTTTGCATGAGGCTTGTTCTCAGCATCTTGCATTTGGCCGTAACATTTCATTCCGATTGGTTTCGTATTTTCTGAGATATTGAGGAACAAAAATTTTGAATGGCCATATTTTATGGAACACCCTGTACGATTAGACTGGTTAACGAGCCATTTGGGAGCCAAGCTCATCCTGAAAATGTCAAGTCTCTAGGGTGATCCCTTCGAAAGTTATTGTCCTAACGGACGCCCGGACGGCCTCACGGACAGAATTGCATGTGACCAATTCGTCATCAGTGAGTCTTCTAACCCTATCGTTTGAGACCATTTCGGCTCCAAATTCTAGAATCACAGACATTTGGGCAAAACGATATAGCACTCGTTTAAGTAGAACGAGCGCTAAAAATGATTCTTCCTAATCGGACAAGCCTTCTTGGAATCAATCAATCAAACAAACTGCCTGGGTAAGTTAGGTCAAATGCCAATCGAAACGTTGACTAGAACCGAACAAAAAGCGCTAGAAATCTCAAATAATAATCCAATAAATCCTTCATCAACAAGAACTCAACATCCATGTAAACCCCCTGTTTCTCAGATATTTCCACGTTCCAACCTGCGTTTAAATTCCTTCACCGCTACCAGAACGAAATTGACCTCAAAATGCCCCATTTCCGACGAGTTATTCCCGCTGATCCTTCCTCCAGCTCCCTAGGGATCTTGCGACACTCCTACAGGTGCCTTTGCCGCACGTTTTTACCGCTCTGCCCGAGGTGTCACTCTCGGAGAGGACAAAATAATCCAGAAGCAGGTTCTGGGGGTCACGTTCGTCGCGTGCCTTCGAGACAACCGGGTACGCCGTTTAGTGAAAATTCTTCGGCCATTTCGATATTGGGGATGGGTTTTTTTCGTAGACGGCCGTGAAATGCGGGGTTTATTTGGTCACGACTCGGACGTTACTTGAAATTGGGTTTTATGATGGGACTAGGCCGGATGGTATTTTTGGGCGACATGTGTGTGGAAGTATGTAGTTAGTAATGAATGAGGAGCAATGCGGGTTTTCGGAAGGTTTGACAGGGTTTTCGTTGGGATGAGAATGGATGTGTATATGGTGATTGGGTCAGGGGTGGCTTGAGGGTATTCAAAACCTAGATACGAAATAGTTATTTTAGTATCTGAGAGTGGAAATCTGAATTTTACTTCAACATATTGCCTTTTCAAACAGTCGAATGCGAAAGAAATACTTTCGACTTCAGATACGAAATAGTATATTGTTTACCGAGTAGACAGAGCCTTACATTCATTAGTAGATACCGGATTATATGCATTTGCATATTTTCATATACTATTGCATATTTGAGACATCTTCAGCGGTTTTTGAATTTTTTCTTCCCTGCGTTCCAAAATGCAATAAAGGTGCTGAATCCCACCAAATTCCATTAAATATGTGGTCTATTGAGGAATGATACTAATGATTGTGACTTTTGTTAGATTTGCAAATCACTTTCATCGCATTTCGGAACACAGTGTCAGTAGCCGCGCGCTACGAAAGTATCCAAATAATGAGTAAAATACGCCAAATGAAATCTACGTTGCCATTGGCATTTCCAAATAAACTTCAAGAAAATTTTGAAAGGATATTGAAAGGAAATCCAGGTTTCAAGATATGTCTCTTATCGAGAGTTTTATTAATGAGACGGCAGAAGTTTTACCTGAAACTAAGAAGGGAAAACATAGCACCAAGGTTCAAATTCCCCCAGTTACGTCCATGGATGTGGAGTGAACCTTTTCCACATACAGAAATATTCAAAATTCAACAATTGAACATTTGGAATAATATTCAATTGTAAACCTTTAAAAAACATTAAGTTGAATTTTAATACCATATTATGAAGAGCTATTGATATGTTGATTTTCAAATTAAAATTACTCATTTTTTTGAGTTCCAAAAGTCATGATCAATATTGCATATTCTGCAAATTTTCGTGCTTATTTTGCCTATTTTCGTGCATATTTCAAGCATTTTTTATGCATATTTGCATGCATATAACATCGTTTTTATGTTGCATATAATCCGGTCTCCATTTATCAGCAACACGAAGTCCAAGAATATGACTTTACAATGAAGGTAAACATATTATTTTTCCTCAAATCCTTCAGTCTCGAAAAATTCGCCTACTGCAGAGGTTGTTAAGGCATTGAATACTGCTTCACTTGAATTATTACCGAAGATATCAAGAGAAAAGGACGAAAATGCATATAAACGTTCAATGAAAAACGCTTACAGCTGTGAAGAAATATCATTTCCTTACAGGGAAACCATGACTTTTTCTCCAAGAAATTTTGTTAGGAATGTCAAAATTTCATCAATAATTTTACGTCAACAAATAATCATATGAATATCATTCGAATAATTTTCCCTAATGGAGCAGAAAATTTTAATTCTTGGCCTCCTCCTGTTCATGAATGAATCAACTGTTTTCAATAGTACACAAGATATTTGAATTTGAATGATTTTTTCTCAATATAAACAATCGCTTATATCTCCTCGACGGCTCGATTGCGGCCCCAATGTATATCTATCTTCTCACTTAGTTTGAGATCTAGAATTAGTCCCCAAATAATAAACGTAGTATTCACACCCTGTAAAAACTAAGACCACAAACTCAATCTATTCCCTATTTCTCCCAAATAAACTGATGGATCTAATACTCTCCAACCTTCGACCTCTCCACTCCATCAATAGATCAATGAATAACTAAGACCACAAAAGGGTTCTCTCAACTTTCCATTATCTCAAAATTCTTCCCATCCATCCAGAGCTCTGCGGGCATCAATTTCACCATAGGCATTTCCAAATTGATTGATTATTCCCGACAACAATAACATTATCCCGGAAACGGCCCGCGGGCCGAATGAAATCATCAGAAAACGGGGAACAGGAACCAAGCCGCCAACAAAAAGACACAATGGAATGATAATTTCTATTAATGAAACGGAAGCTGACAATGAAAACAATTAACGTGTTTGTTTTAATTACGCCGGAGCCCGGTACAGCTGCTAACAGAAGGAAATAAAGTTTGGAAATTCGTGACGAAGGAAAAAATTCCGTTTCGAACGCGAGCTTGATGCGATTTGGTATGGAAATGACGTAAACAATGGGGTATTTCGGTTTGGAGCGCTTTTTGGTGCTTATGCAATTGGAAGTTTTGTGTTGAATAAAGTAGAATTCTGTAAATCGTTAAAGAGGTTCGCTGAAGTTTGTGACTGAAATTATAATAATTAGAGACCGGACTATAGGCAACATAAAAACGTTGTTACATGCATGCAGATATGCTCAAAAAATGCTTGAAATATACACTAAAATAGGCAAAATATGCAATATTTGATAATGAATTTGTGGAGAAGTAATTTTTATTTCAAAATCAACATATCCATAACTCTTAATAATATGGTATTAAAATTTAATTTATTGTTTTTGTGAACTTTTACAATTGAATATTGTTCCGAGTGTTCAATTGTTTAATTTTGTTCTCGATCATTTGAATATTTATGTATGTGGAAAAGGTTCACTCCACGCGGACGTAACTGGTGAGAATTTGAACCTTGGTGCTATGTTCTCCCCTATAGTTTCAGGTAAAACTTCTGCCGTCCCATTAATAAAACTCTCGATAAGAGGAAAATCTTCGAAACCTTTATTTCCTTTCAATAACTTTTCAAACTTTCCTTGCAGTTTATTTGGAAATGTCAATGGCAACGTGGATTTCATTGACGTATTTTACTCATTATTTGGATACTTTCGTAGCGCGCGGCTACTAATACTGCGATAAAAGTGATTCGCCAATCTGACAAAAATCACAATTATTAGTATTATTACTCAATACTTAGACCTCATATTTTGTGGATATTAGCTAAAATATGCAAATACCGCTGAAATGTCTTAAATATGCAAATGCTTATAATCCGGTCTCTAATAATAATTTTTATCCACTCCTATAGAGTAATATGCCAATTATTAAACTAATTTCTATGTGTAAAAGTAGCTATAACACAACCGTAGACATGTCTATGAACCGAAAAGCGAGTGTTATAATAACACCGGCCCATAACACCCGCTAATAAAAATACCAAGGAGAAATGAAATTGCTTACAAAAAAATGAATAAAAAGTAGGATCGATCCGGAAATCTATTTCAGCCATCAAGATAACGTTCTAGCGATTCATTCCAGATTTATTTTTGGAAAACGTAAATTTTTGAAGTTGCGAATGTACTTGATTTGATTAGTTAGAGACTCTGATTTGATTCCCGACCACAGAGTACAGAGCTTTGACGGTTGGACGAAATGTTGCCAACGCTTTTGACAACTGTTCAAAATTTTTTAAATGCAGATTAATTCGAATTTTACTGAAGAAGTCGTGGATAAAGTATAGTATTCAATTCGCGGTAATGCTCAAAACACACTTGATGAATTACACCACTCGCCTGACGGCTCGTGGTGCAGAATTCATCTGCGTGTGTTTTGACCTGCATTACCGCTCATCGAATAACATAATATTAGTCATCAGCGAATAATTTTCAAAAAATAAAATACATCCAAATTGAGGCAATCACGGACAATATTGGACTTTGTTGGAAATGACAGTATTTTGAAATCCTCAATCCTCTGTCCATGTAAATCAAAGGTAATGGAGAGGTTATCACACTAGCTGGAAAGGTAGCCCAAACGCACTCTGGAGTAATCTACCGGAAATGGATCATTCCAAAAACTTCCTACGCATCTTCAGACCTGCAAGGTCCAAAAAGTAGCTCAGCAAAAGTTCTGATCATGAAAATTTATCAATATACAGTGTTTTTGGTCATGACTTAGCGATAATTTAAGGGCATCAAATATACCTAATTTTATCGACAAAAACACCCAAATTTGAAAGTTCACTCCCTAAGTTTTGGAGTAGCCCCCATTTTAAATTTACTTTCTTATTTTCGTTGACCCTTCCAAATAATATCGATTTCTTTTGACATAAAGGTCCTACAGATGTGAAAAAAATGTTTTTTGAAAGATGATACTACCCACTTTTATTAAAGTGATACAATATGAAAACATATAACTTGAAAATGTTATAAAAAAATTTTAGTAAAAAAATGTACTGGTTTTCTTAGTAAATTCGCAATAGTACCAGAACTAGCACATTGAAGTATAATTTTTTCTCAATGAGCTAACACGCAAGGATATTAGCTACAAAACGATACCAACATAATTTCTGTAAGTTACATATGTATTTAGAAAGTAATTGCTGTTCGAACATGACCATTATGAAAATTTATAAAATAAAAAAATCCTCAGTAGTGTACTTTCGATAATTTTTAATGTCCAAACATTAATTAATCATAAAAATTGCTCAAAATGGCCGCCTCTGCTCTGTAGACAGTCAATGGCCTTCATGACGACCTGTCTTGTGTCTTTTCTTCCTCGCGTAGTGATCATGTTCGAACAGCAATAACTCTCAAACTATGTAACTTATAGAAATGTTGTAAGTGTTGTTTTATAGCTAATATCCTTGCGTGTTAATTATTGAAAAAAATTATACTTCATTGTGCTAGTTCTTGTACTATTGCGGATTTACTAAGAAAATCAGTACATATTTTTACTAAAACTTTTTTAAAGAATTTTTTATGGCGTTTTCTAGCAAAATGTTCCTCTATTGTAATCTTCAATAAAAGGTGGTAGTATCATTTTTCAAAAAACATTTTTTTACATCTGTATCACCTTTATGTCCAAAGAAATCGATATTATTTGGAAGGGTCAACGGAAATAAAAAAGTAAATTTAAAATGGAGGCTACTCCAAAACTAAGGGGGTAAACTTTCAAATTTGGGTGTTTTTTTCGATAAAATGAGGTATTTTTGATGCCCTTAAATTATCGCTAAGTCATGACCAAATCCGAAGCTTATTTGGCGGCACATGGTTTTAGATAAAACAATAAATGTGCTTATGGTGTTTCTCAAATGTATTTGGTGAAGATTTTCACCTTCCCCATTCATAGGAATATCAGGAAAAAGTATTTCAGTGGATTGAATGCATAATCGACAGCAATAGGAATAGAGCGAGAACTACGCTGTCATTACGCTTTCATTGCAACAGCAGCTTCCAAATTCTTCAAGGCCACGGAGTGTCCTATCGGGTTTAACTTTTAACTCGGCTTCTCGACTTTCCGAGCATTCAACTTCTAGCATCACCGATATTCATCACTATAAACGTAACACTCGCTCAGACGCTCGTAACTTCTTCCACTCCACTTAAGATCTCCAACGAGCTCCGCACGCTTCAGTGTACCCATAACCATCCCTTGCGGCAACACTCCAGATTGCCCAAGTTCCCGATTGCATTCTTCCCGTAGGATGAACCCCATCCATAACGACACATTGGTTGCATCCGATGCAAGAGCACAGATCGTCTCCGATAGCTCCTTCTGTTCGCCTTCTGTGGATATTGACTATCTATCCTAATTGAACCGATACGGTGCGCTGCTGCCGGCGTAGGCTTAACGGTGGCGCCATCTACTAATTAATATTGTCCCGCATCCTGTTAGGAGCAGCGACGACTAGATCTACAGCTCGTTTGAACTCAATCAGTTCCGAACGCGATTATGTATTCATTAACCGGTTCCAGGATCGAACGTTGGTTAACCTGGAATTATGGGTTTTCCGATATCGCAAATAGGTTGGTACGTGTGCTGTTGTGATAGCGTGTCAGTTACGGTAGACGTAATGTTTGGGGGAACAAGGTTTGAATGAGAGGCTGAAAAGTAGTTGTGGTTTACAGTTTTACGCAGAAAACAGCAATTCCTGGAATTTTAGTCAGTAATAAAGGGTTTTCCGATAAGAGGTGTTATTTTGATATTCAACGAAAAATGCTATTTTTCAAAATGAATTATCGGATGTTTATTTCTTTATAAAGAGGAAGCTATGCTGTTTATAGTGGAAAATAACATCGGGCAAATGACCACCACGACCACGTTTACAGGACCATATCCTTTTAATGAAATTTTCCATAACCAAATCGCAACGTGGCTGCCCCATGTCCTCGACAGCCTCACGAATTCCATCTTTGAGGTCTTGAATCGACGCTGGGCTATTGACGTAGACCTTCTTTTTCACGTGGCCCCAAAGGAAGATGTCGCAAGGTCTTAAATCACAAGATCTCGGTAGCCAATTGTGATCGCCTCTTCGAGAGATAACACGGCCAGGAAACTTTTCCCGCAAAAGATCATTGGCCGGCTTGAGTTGTTGTGTTGAATGAACTTTATAAGCCTAAAGACCCAAATCTTTATGCAAAATACTGTGTGATGACGTTTGTGGAATGCTTAATTTCAAAGAATGACGAGGAATGAAGAAACCTGGGTTTTCTTCAACACTTTCGGCTACAGCAGCAATATTCTCGGCTGTTCTTATGCGACGTGCACGGGTTTTATTCTTCACATCACTAGCTTGTCCAAACAGCTCGAATTTTTCCACCAATTTCTTCATTGCGGTTCGACAAGGTGCTTCACGACGACCCAAAAAATGTTCTAGTTTTACGAACCATCTCTGCCAAGTTTTCTCCATTTTTATAGCGAACTGGAATAACTTCAATGCGTTCTTGAAGCGTGTATCGTTCCATTTTTATTAATGACGTAGTTTATACTTGTCGAATGTCAAAAAATGACAGCTTCAAACGTTACATCTACCGAAATAGCGGGCTATTCAAAATAACACCTCTTATTGGAAAACCCTTTATTATTTTTCCATTTGAAAAACGAAACTTGGATGGGATTGCGGCTCAGGGGCTAAAAAAAACGCCCAATTCATGACAGAAAATGTGCATCATTGAAAACCGATCAACACATTTCATTTTGAGTTGTAGAAAAAATATTAATTTTATGCCAGACTTTTGCCTAATCTTGAATGGATGTTAATACAAGGTATTCTTCCCTCAATAGCAACTTGAACTTTCAATTGAAATCTATCTCGAACCCATTGAATTCGTTTTAGAAAATTTATTGTATTGCAATGGATTCAAGACCTCTAAAAGTATATTTTCTCCTCGGTTTCAATTCCAAGTGGGTGATGATCTCCATTTGTTCTCATCCTCCTACATAAATACTCCTATCCCAGTCCGAACAAATAAACACCACTCTTATAAAAATCAAGTCGAACAAGAGCTTAAAAAAAGCAAGAAGGTGAACTTAAACCCACCGACATAAAAACACATGGCTTCCAGCAACTAACGACCGATATTTTGGGATCTTCCTTACCCTTGCTACGTCGTCCCTATATATCTGCCATTAACATCTGCTTAATTTTTTTTTCGTCCAGCAAGTGCTTCCTCGGGCCATATGACACTCGAGGGAACAATTCGAACGAGCCAAATGAAAAAATAGGGAAGAACTATTGGTCTGAGCGATAATCGATACTTAAGAAGTGGTAGCTTAGGAGTGGGTCTGTTTTTCTTCAAGTCGGTAGGATTACTTCTCCAAGGTAGTCCTGAAATTTGTTTTATTTATCATTTGGATAAGAAATTGACGTGTGTGTTTTATATCGAAGGCTATTTAGGGTCTTAGTGTCATTTGTGGACGGTGGAAATGAACAGGATGTTTAAGGAGAGATTTGAGATGTGGAAAAATAGAGATGCAGTGTTGAGAAATTTATAAAATGCAGAATTACTTATTATTTCATAAACTCAGGACTCTGCCAGTTCGCAATATGAGGAATTGTTTAGAATTTATCCTTTCAAATGGCATTTTGTCCAAAATTCGATATTTCAAACTTTCATAATTTTGTTTGAATAGGCGGAATCAAATTTGAATGGCGTATTCTTTTTCAGTCAGTAGTCCCCTTAATATGAGCACATAAAATGGTAAACTAAAAATTTAAAAGTTTGGACGAATAATACCAAATGGGTTGACCGCCCCTCCCCGAAACGCTATATTTCAGCATTTTGCAACAATTCTGTGGGATTTGCAGACGGTTATTACTGGCAATTATTAACCTTGGTCTGAAGAATCGATTGTCGTGGAAAATACATCGATTCGTAGCGAATTGCTTTACGCAGACGCTCTCGAACGCAACTCGAAAAAGAAAAATGCAAAATCTATAAACTGAATTTATTTGAAAAGTATGGCAGACTTTATTGTTTTTGGTATGTTTTTATGGGTTTTCGAGGTAGCTGAATCAAAAACAAATACTTGCGAATCGATATCTGCAAGCGTTTAGAATTTTGTCGTTCAAATGGCATTTTTTCCCAAACTTGATATCTCAAACACCCATAATTTCCCGTTGAACAGCCGGAATCAAATATGGATTGCATATTCTTTTTCAGTCTGTAGTCCCCTTCAAATTGAGCACATAAAATCATCATCTAAAATTTTGAAATTTTGGACGAAAATGAGCAAGGGGTTGACCCCCTCTAAAACGCTATATTTCAGCTTTTTGCAAAAATTCTGTAGGATCTACAGAAACGGTTATTACTGACAGTTATCAAGCTCGGTCTAATTAATCGATTAACGTAGAAAATACTTCGATTCGTGGCGAACAGCTTTACGCAGACGCTCTCGAACGCAACTCGAAAATGAAAAACGCAAAATCTATAAACTGAATTTATTTGAAAAGTATGGCAGACTTTATTGCTTTTGGTATGGTTTTAAATGTTTTCGAGGTAGCTGAATCAGAAAAAAATACTTACGAATCCATATCTTCAAGCGTTCAAAATTTTGTCGTTCAAATGGCATTTTTTCCAAAACTCGATATTTCAAACCTTCATAATTTCCGTTTGAACAGCCGGAATCGAATATGAATTGCATATTCTTTTTCAGTCGGTTGTCCCCTTTAATATAGGCACATAAAATGGTCAACTAAAATTCTAAAATTACCTTTATTAGACTTAGACTTTATTTTTTGGTATGGTTTTATAGGTTTTTGATGTAGCTGAATCAGAAAAAAATTCTTTCGAATCTATATCTTTAAACATTCAAAATTTTTTCGTGCAAATGGCATTTTTGCCGAAACTGGATATTTCAAACTTTCATCATTTCCATTTGAACAGCAGGAATCAAATATGGATTACATATTCTTTTCAGTCGGTAATCCCCTTCAATATAAGCACATAAAATAGTCAACAAACCGCTTCGCGTCGTTCGGGTCAACGGCAATCGCGTGCGGAAAAGTATCACTTTCCGTACTTGTTAGGAAAATAACTATTTCTGTATCAGTATATATTTCAGGGTTTTTACACCAATTGAAACACCTATTATAACGATCACCATTCTCACTCGTCAAACTTCGTGTTGAATAAATGATATTAAAATCTGGCTTTAAATCTCAATCACCAAAATATAGACGAATGTACTCCCTAGCCAATCCAGGAACGGCAGTTTTGAGGTCCATAGCGGGCCTTAATTCAGAATTATCGACTATGGATCTGCCGTATTATTCCATAGCATGAGTTATTCCCGCTTCCGTAATCTAGTTTTATGACTGTAGTTCGACCTAGGGCGAGGGCTGAAGAATTCCCGATTCCGGTAAACAGCTCTGCCCGAACCTCCAGCGTTAATCCGGTTCAAATAGGTGCAGTTAATGGGGCAACACAATGCTCGATGAAATACGGCTCCGAGCAGATGTTACGAGGCCTGTTCAAAAGAAAAGGTGAATTTGACTTGTTAAGTTGGAATTTATTCATCAATATTCATTTTGTTCATCCGAAGTAATCCCCCTAAGATTTATAATTCTGACAATTCTTCAAATGCTTCTGAAATGCGCTTTTGACTTTATTTCATCAATTGTGTCGAAACAGTTTTCTTTCATTGATTTTTTCAGTATTGAGAAGCCAAAAAAGTTGCCGGAAGCGAAATATTGTGTTATTTTTGAGCAAAAAATCACGAAAAGCATTGATGTCTGAGCTGGTATCTCAGAGTAAAAAGTAGAGTGTTTACTTCTTACTCTGAGGCTGGTATATTATCGTGATTTTCGCTGCAACAAGTTTAAACCTAAAACATTCGCGTAAATTGCATGGCATTAGCCGATTGATGTGGCAACATCCTCCGAAACTTTCCTCATAATGATTCGACAACTTTCCAAACGAAGCTGTTTCGATGTTTTCTTCGCTTGTTGAAGTGGTTGCAACTTCAAGACGCTTATTGTCATCAACATCTTCTCGGCCTTTTGTGAAGCACTTGTACAACTTTATTGAAATGAAATGCACTGGCCGAATTCCACAGTCAATATTTCAAGAGCCTTGGTTCACTTTATTCCTTTTTGAACGCAAAACTCCGAAAAGATTCTTTGATAGATACTTTTTGAAAGTGAAAAAACACAGGACAAAAAAATGACCAACCTTTTCAGTAGTCAACAATAAACTACTAATCCAAATTGGCTGATAATGCCAACATATGATATTCATATGTGTACCAACCTCAGAGTTAAAAATACCTAGAAATGCCTTCACACGAACAACATTCCAGCGTTGCGAACACGTGAAAACAACTTCTTAACTTTGTATGCAGATCTTTCTGCGTTAAAGCTGAAGCCTCCTTTACTTCTTTAATATAGGTACTCAGAGATAACATTGAACATGCGAGGGCAGATCATAAATTATAAGGAAGATTTTACAGAAGCCAATTAATCCAAGCAAAGCTAAAGAATATCAGTAAATAAACTGGAACTGAAAAAATAAATTCTCCACTTCTTCAACAGAGGTACCCAAAAATAACATAAAACATAGAAGGGCACACCAGAAATTATAAGAACCCAGTAAATTCAAGCAAAACTAGAGACAAACCGAAAATAAACTGGGACCGAAAAAATTAATCCATAAAATATTTGATTCTGTTATTGATACGATTGTCACTTCAAATCCTAAACCTGATATGTTCGTAAACCTAGAACCCGGGTCCTTGATCCGAGTAGATCCATCAAGTGACCCAATGGATCGTGTTAGTAACCCTGAGTAATAATATAAGTTTCCGAAAACGTCTATAGTCCAGTCAAATTAGGAATTCAACTCAGAATTCGATATACCCAGCTGTAAATCTGTAAATACTTCTTATTGACACCTTAAAAGTTGTCTCAAAACCTACATATGGTAGGGTGTGAGCAACTATTGAATTTTAAGGTCGAAGGACACAAAAATTGGGTTTTTGCGCTTTTTTTGTGAATATCCCATTTCCTATGCGTTTTTTCTATTTGTAGTTATTATCGATATTGTAGAATACAAAATTATCTACGAAGTTTGTTTGAAAAAAAAATCGATAAGGTGGACCGTTTTCGAGATAGAAGGCGGGGAGCGCACGGTCACAGCATCACTTCAGGTCAACTGGCGGCTCCGTCGAAAACGCGCAATATACAGTTGATGAACTATCGATAAATCAATTATTATGGACATTTGTCAATTTTATTAACTATTGTATTAAATTTTATCATCTAATTCATGCATTAAATTTATATCTATTCAAAATAGTGATAACTGTTTACTGAAATAAAAAAATAATTAAGAGAAAACCTAAATCACTTTATGATTATATTCCTATTTAGAAAATAATCTCTGGGCCGAATGATTTTCTTCCTCGAATGCTGCAGCTAGTTCGTCCAAATTTGTCAGCTTTTCAAAAAATTTTGAGAATTATTTTTTTCCATTTTTAAAAAGCGCAGAAGGTGTGTCAAAGTCACTTAATGAAATATAAAAGTATTAACAGACTTACAGCTGGGCATCTCGAATTCCGAGATTCTTGCCTAATTTCACCTTATTTGACTGGACTATCATATTTACCTCTCTGAGGTATCAACGTATCAAAAAAAATCGATACTCGTAAACACCCCATGATAACACAAAATTTACCTTTTCTGTTGAACAGACCCCGTAGGTGCTGTTAATGGGGCAACAGCACAATGCACGTTGAATTACGGCGCCGGGCAGATGTTACATTCTTACCGAATGTTGATTTTCGCAAAACGATGGCCTCGTAAATGTATCAGGGCCGAACGGACGGATGGATGTGAAAGGCCAGCACGCGTTTCAGGATTTATTGGATGTGCCTAAATAACGGCGGACACGGAAGTGTTTGATTATTGCGCCCGTGGCTACCTTTATTACCGCTGATGCACTGATGGAAAGCGAGATATGGAACACGCGATGAAGGATATAGAGTTCGGTTTGGTATTTTTCGAAAAGTGAATTCTTTTTAATTCGAGTTTTGCGGCAAATTTCATTTGTGGTTTTTGTGGAATGTTCACTACAACTTTCAACCTTCAGAAACGCAAAAGGACCTGAAATTCTTATGGCAGCTTCTATGGGAATCCTGAGCACCAAGTCGAATTCGATGATTTACGAGATTCGTGATATTTTCAACGTAGATTTTTGAAAATTGTAATAATTAAATCTGATATTCTCAAGCATATCATCAACTACTGGTTCCGACGAAAGTGTATGTTCATTTCGAATGGATATAATTATTTCAATTCCCAAAAATCTGCGCTCAAAATATCACGAACGTATACGTTGAATGAGTGATCCCGAGAATTGAAACCCCGTACAATTGATTTGGATTTGAACATTTCAACATATAAATTGACACTTATTCATAATGCCATGATGGGTACAAAAATGAGGTTCAGGAGTACATATCGAAGGAAAAAGAAATACCCATACAAGTCTATCAAACAATTCGAATTAAAGGTCAAACAAATATTGATGGCTTATGTTTTTCATTCTGTAGGCGAAATTTCCATGTAGTAACCAGAACCAAAACATATACCATGCAGGGTATCTGAATAACACAGAAAATATGAAAGGTGTGATTTCTCAGATCACTTTATGAAAAAAGGTTCCCATATATGTAAGTCCGGAATTAAATTGTTTCGAAGATACAGACCATTTAAGTTTTACTTAAAAATTGACTGAAAAAGTGATACGTAACTGAGATATTATGCACTAAAAATCATTCTCCAATTTTTCGTTCTATTTGTGACAAAAATCATACTGCCGTTTTTATGTAGGAAAATGAAACATCCTAACGCGTATTGGTAGTTGAACTTTACGTAGAAATGTTAAGTTTTTTTACTTGAAAACTGCACCTCACACGAAAAAAGGCAAAAGAGATTATTAGTCACGAATTGAACGAAGAATTGAAAAATAATTGTTAGTTTTAAAATATCCCTTTTTTTTTAAATAAAACACCCTGTATATTGGGAGCAATGCATTTCCTGATCTACATTTATTGGATCCTTCTTTCATAAAATGATCTGAGGAATGGTCCCTTTCATTTTTTCGGTGTTTTTCAGATACACCCTGTATACATACAGAATGTAAGTCTCACTTCAATCGAAACGCGATGTGGTGGAATATTTCTGTTGATGTGAATTTCTAGTAAGGTTTCCTCAAGTGGTACAGTTTGTTAGGACCTAATTTCGATAGTTTTTTCATGTTTTCTCAGTGTTCAAGCTTTAGAAATTAAAACTTGACAGACAATATTTGTCGCGCGACATCACTTATTTCGGAATATCTTGTTTGAAACAAGAACCCATCTTCTTCTTCTTCTCTGTGCGGTGCCTTACCGGCCGAATGAGGCCTAGTGGCCCATTGTTCATCCGCATCGTTCTATAGAGACTCAGCTCTCAGACACGAAGACAGAAAGTCGCGAGCCTGCCAGGAGTGGTCCCTCTCACCATAGGAATAGAAGGTGTTGGATTTCCTAGGTGTGTTGACCTTAACTCAGTAAGGTTTCCACAGTTGAACAAAATATGCTCAACCGTTTCATCAGTACTCCTGCACCACCGGCATAGGGAGCAGCTCGTCAATCCCATTCTCTTCAAATGCTGTTAAACAGGTGCAGTCAATGCACCAGTCACCAGACCGAGTGTTTCCTCTCCAGCAGCAGAAGCCTATTGACCTCAGATCGCGAGGACGGTCTCTCAATGAGAATCCTCGACACCTCAGGCCCACCCCTACGCTCCATTCCGAGGAAAATTCCCTGTTCAGCAGTTCCTGAAGAAACTTCTGACAGATGTGCGACAGATTGGTAGCGAAGGCTCCGGACCAACAAATGCTAATCCGGCTCCCCGCCTAGCCAGTTCATCTGCCTTGACGTTACCAGGTATATCCGCATGAGCCGGACACCAGATTACTTTCAAAAAGTTATCAGAAGCCCAGCCCACGCAGAGCTTTCTGCATTCTTCTACCAAAAGAGAATCAACTCTAACATCAGATAGAGATTTCAGAGTTCAAGACAAGAACCCATACGGTAATGGTTCTTCTTTCATCTGTAGGTTGCTTTACACTTTCACAAATCAACTCTTTCTGAAAATCACCATTAAGTTTTAATAAAAAAGTCAAACCAGCTCATAGGATTCTCAGATATATCTCAAGGTAACTTTCACCTTTCAGGAGATGGGGGAAAACCGTAAGACATAAAGATCTGGGGATTTTCGTTTAATTGAAAATGTTTCATCATTTTCTAGAGGATTAGGTGGAAGTCCATTTCGCCAGACGGATCGTCCTCGACACTGGGGTACCCCGGTTTAATTGGTCCATAAAAAAACACGTGAATGGCGCATTTAGAGACAGGTGAGGGGTCCGTAGTAGTGGTCTTGCACCGAGGGTCTGCGGTCTCTGGGGAAATATCAACCAGACTGATGGATGAGTATGAGGTTAAGACTGCATCCGGAGCTTTATCTTGAATATCCTGCACTGAGGGGGAATTTTATTGACAGGTCGATAGAATAATTCCGGAATTCAGGATAGAAATCGAGCAGATACATACCATGTAGTCCCCTCGATCGTATAAAGGCGAAAAAAGCGTGACAAACTTGAGGAGGTGATTCTGCATGAATAATGATAACATGCCATATCAAAGTAACACCATGAAGCGACTGGTGAGATGCAACAAAGTGACTTTACAATGGATGCCAGTGTCAGTGCATTGTGGTGTTGAAGAAAATGCAAAAACCGATCAACTTGCGAAGAGTGCATCAAGGTTAACACCTTCTGAATCTGATCCTTTCTGTGGGCTCAGAAAGAAACAATATATGGAGCAGCTTTCCAGCATTGGGAGTTGAATAACTGATTAACCCTCTGGAGAAACAGCCGTGGACTTACTTAGTTCAAAAAATTTGTGATAATTTCATCTACCCTTACCAGAAAGCTTCTGAAGCTGCCACGAGCTGAGCTTCAGGTGATGTTGAGACTGCTGATGGGATAAATGGTGGTATTCTGCTTTTCATCTGTAAGTTACGATACTGTGGCGTACGATTGATCTGTAACTGGCCGACTTACAGAATCGTAAATAACGCAGTTCTGGAATGGTTCCGGTAACTTTCTTACTTACAGTGTTACTTTTGAACTACTCATCGAAAAATATAACCTTCTATCGTAAGATTTGATCATGGAACTTTATGTATTATGATGAGTAAATGGTTTTGATTTGAATTTGAAAATACATTTATCCGAATGTTGTTGGTCTTTGTTTCTTTCATCTGATAAGTTGAAACAGGAAAGAAAAAATTTCTTGGTTAAAATTGCTATAGAGCATTTATTAAGTTTATAGTACACTGGTTCTTCAATCTGAACATGTTCACAAACTGAGCATTCGACATTTCTTCAATCTGAACATTTTCTGGACATCCGGTATTTCAAATGGATTCATTTGATCACGCAACCTTTTCCTTTCAATTCTCATAAAGTTCCTGCTCTAAAAAATGATTTTCAGGTCATGTATATTATTGAACAATGTTTTACCAAATTTCGGTTATTCTCCTTCTTGGAGTCTGTATTTTAATTTTTATTTCTTGGAACATAATAAATGCTTTTGCGATTGATATTGGTTGTCTTATGTTTATTTCCGAAATCGATGCATTTTCAGAACAAAAAATATTGCAGTTTGAATTTACGGGATATCAATACGCAATATCAAAGATCTGTGGAGTTTCTTGCTTATCTGAAGTTTTGAAAAATCATCACAGCGAGAACAGACCTGCTGTGATAACGAAACAAATTAATTCGTTTATCCAACGAAAAATTTTTGAAAACACGAGTGATTATTCATCGAAAAAAACAGGATCAACCAATACTTCGAATTATGGACCACTAATGAGGTGAAGTGGTTATAAGCTAATTTTCGGATCACATAAAGTTCCTATTTATATACAATAACCATTTTTCAACGAATATGTATACAGCTCATACCGACAAAGTCCAATTTATTAATCGAATCATCGAAAATAATAACGCCCCATGTTTCCGCTCAAAACCCAATAATAAATTATAATGAAACAGCTACCAATTTCATTTTATGAATACATAGTGTTGAAATAACACTGAACCTATGAGATATCGGTATGGAGTTTCAATTAAACCTATATAATCTGAATATGTTTGGAATTTCCAGGAAAACTAACCAACAAAATTTGAAGTATGTACCATAAATATTCGAAAAAATTATGATTGAGTAGGTATATCATTCGTTCTCCAAATGATATTTGTTCGAATGTTTATGCCATATGGTTTTAAATACTATTTATTGATGCAGTGAAGTAGAACAAGGGAAATA
Source organism: Propylea japonica (assembly GCA_013421045.1). Taxonomy (NCBI): domain Eukaryota; kingdom Metazoa; phylum Arthropoda; class Insecta; order Coleoptera; family Coccinellidae; genus Propylea; species Propylea japonica. The sequence continues at coordinate 83,779,122 of CM024241.1, forward strand.
TTCATAGGGAATTGGTGAATAAAACAATTATTTCCATATATACGAGGGCAGTTCAAATATATGCGAGACTTTTCGATTTTCAGGCACAATAGGGGGGGAGAACATTCCTGATTTTTTGTTGTTGGGTAGGTTTGTCAGGAGTAAGGGAAGCACGTCGGATTGCCTCATCGACCCTCTCAGTGTCCACTGTGACGATGTTTGAGCAAGAGGTTCCTCCGTCAATTGCGCAACGTATTGTGATCAAGTTTCTTGCCGCAGAAGGCGTAAAACTGGCCAAAATCTGATTCACTGCCAATATTCGGAGAAGAGACACTGTCGCGAGCCAGAATGTTTGCATGGTATAAGCAGTTCGGGAAGGGTCGTGATTTTGTTGAAAATGAGAGCCACGACCGCAGCGAACAACATCAGTAGTGTTCGACAGCTTATTGAAGACAAACGTCATACCACTTCAGATATTCTAAGTTAGGTCGGGATAAGTTATGGGAGCACCTACTCCATTTTCACAGATGAGCAAGGTACCGTAAGGGTTGCGCCAGGTGGTTTCCTCGCCTTCTCACAGCTGACCAGAAATTGTATCGTTTTCAGGTGTGTGGGCGTCTTCTTGCACGATCTCAGGAACAAGGAGACCAATTTTTGACTCACATTATCACCTGTGATGAAACAGGGGTGCACCACTACACCCCAGAGTCTGAACAAGCGAGTAAGGAGTGGAGAGAACAATATGTTGCGCAATTGACGGAGGAACCTCTTGCTGAACGTCGTCACAGTGGACACCGAGAGGGTCGATGAGGCAATCCGAAGTGCTTCTCTTACTCCTGATAAGCCTACTCAACAACAAAAAATCAGGAATGTTCTCCCCCACTATTGTGCCTGAAAATCAAAAGGTCTCGTTTATATTTGAACTAATTGAACTGCCCTCGTATTATATTGGTTGTTATGGCCCTCAGTTCAGAATTTCTCAAGGAGATGGGTAGAAAGAACTTAGAATGGAGAATCCAAAACTCAAAATTCTAAGAAAATTCATATGGGGAAACAGGTCCTGAACACCCAAAGAGGTAACGACCAAGGCTCCTAAGGAGGTAGTCGGTTTTATCAACGCCATTGACGAACTACTTAGGTTTCCATGAATGAGGAGGGTAGAGATCAAAAGAACTACATTGGTCTCATTTCCTGGAAGGCTAATTTAGCCATAACGACACCAGTTCTGTTAGTTGTTTCGACATAATGAATACTATAATTTTACAAATGGCTGCTGATCAAAATAAAACCTTAGTGATCCTTTCTTTTACTCGCCAGTGGAGTGAAAGTGTTTTCTATCAGCAGAATAAGTAGTGCCAACCCTACCATATTTAACAAGCTTCTACTGCCCTCCCCTGCTCCCTTTTCACGTTGTTTATATCCCAATTCAACGAATATATCTCAGGAACAATGACTGCTAGTCCGACGAAATTTCCGTCTAATCCTTTTGGAAATACGCCGGTTTCAATTAAAAGAAAATCGCAACTCCACGCAATAATAGAAAGTCTCTTTCGATGCCTTATTCCCATCTGTTCTCGAATGGCTATTCGCTCCCTGGGATAGAGTAACTGAGTCTTGTGTACATCGTAAGGCAGTTTATTTGCAATTCCTGGAGAAAGGGTCTGGTAATTTGAGATTCTTTGAGAAATTTAGTGAGTGACTGTGATGATTTTTTCGGTCCCGTTCGATGAGTAAGAGAATAATGATTTAGTCTGTTTTTGTCCCTTTTCCAAGATCTAATCATCCTCTCTTGTTTCCATATCTGGAGCATGACTACACAATAAGCCAGGTAATGTTGGAAAGGGTGCTGCAGATCAAGGATTTGGGGATTGAATTTGATCAGAGGTTAACATTTATCCGTCGTTATGACCGTATCAAAACAGCTGCAAAAAAATGCTTGGCCTCATCTTCAGGGCATGTCGAGATTATAAGGATCCCAACTGTTTTACTACCCTCTTCAATTCATTTGTTCGCTCCGGGCTCGAGTATGGCAGTTTTTTCTGGGTCCAATATACAGTGTATACATCAATCAGCTGGAGTCAGTTCTTGACGTTCTTGGCATTCATGTTGGATGGAGTTTACCCGCCTAGGGGTACTGACCATAACACACTTCTGAATAGGTTCTCATACTTATCTGTAGAAAACAGGAGAGTCTATTGCCTGTGCCTTGTACTCTTCAAGCTGCTTAATTTTTATATGGACTGTCCAGATTTGCTGCCCAACTAAATTTCTGTATTTCGAACAATGGAAGTAGACTTGAACAGTAGCTATACCTGCCCAAACCTAGTATTTTGTTAGCTCTGAATTCAAAAGAATAAATAAATAAATGAGAAAAGATTACCATAAATGTAGGTCCGGAAATTCTGTTTTCAAGATACAGGGTGTTGAAGTTAACACTTTGCACCAGAAAAGCCTCGCTTTGTAAAAGACCCCGTCTTAAAGAAGAAAGAAAGGAAGAAAGGCTTCTTGTGCTGTAAACATTTCGGCTATTTCCTCATCTCAAAGCTCGATTGAAATCAAGTAAAGACCTCAAAAACATCTGCAGTGAGGTCATGAGACATATCCAGACATTCAAATTTCGTATTTAATGATGATTAAATCACCATTGTATACTATGTGTCGACAGTTCAATGGTATAGGTGTTGATGTTGATGTCTTCAATGATGGTGTGCGTGATTTTAAATTAAAATAACGAGACCTGCTGCAACTCAGGAAGATACATGTTTAGCCTTTTGATTTTTAATTTTGTTTCCACTGAGTTAGCTTTGTTATATTACTTATAATTTCAACTTTGTACTGATAGTATGTTGTCTTATAATTTAGAGAATCTCCTGTTCTCTAATAAACGAATAAATGCTTCTTTTTATCATTACCATCATCTTTCGATGACTGGTTGGAAAAACGCAAATTGACTCTGGTCCAATGTAAGGGGTTATAACTTATCTCCGCCTCTTGTTAATTGGTATGACCAGGTACATATACATGGTTGACCTGATTATTTAGTCCGAGTGCATTGAGTGATAGTTTGCGTTGTCGGACTTGCACTGTCAAGCATTTGTAGGGCTAATTTTCTGTCAGATTATATTCGAATATGTACCAGTTAAGTCAAGTGGTTTTTCTTTTGACCTATCAACAGCTCTGACCCAAACATCTTTAACGAGTCTACTGCCTTCAGCTGCTCCCTTTTCACGTTGTTTATATCCCAATTCAACGAATATATCTTAGGAACAATGACTGCTAGTCCGACGAAATTTCCGTCTAATCCTTTAGGAAATACGCCGGTTTCAATTAAAAGAAAATCGCAACCCTACGCAATAAGAAGAAAGACCCTTCCGATGTCTTATTCCCATCTGTTCCCGAATTGGCTGTTCGCTCCCAGGGATAGAGTAACTGAGTCTTGTGTACATCGTAAGGCAGTTTATTTGCAATTCCTGGAAGGCCAGAGATAACGCTGGAGAAAGGGTCTGGTAACTTTATTTTCCTGGAGAAATGGCGGAGAATAAGAGGTTTTTCAACGTCCTGATATATCTTCACGTTTACCTTTCAGGTTGCCATTAGTCTTTCCTTCTGGCAGTTTTGTTGGGCAGCCTGCTGGCTATAACTCAACGCTAGGTTCGCTTACTTGTTTAGCTGAAAGCGTTGAAATTGGATGAAATTAACACTTTGTTATTTTGAATTATTCCATCAGTATTAAAAAAATAGTAATTTATAATACAGGTGCAAACGGCATTGGTGATTTTCTTAAAATTCAACAAACGAGTGGAATTATTCATTGTTATTCCCTGAAAATTGTAATTGAATTAGTGGAATATTTCCATACTTAAATATTATTCAGCGATTTTTTGCATCGAAAAAAAGGTTGGTTGGAACATATTTCTTATGTATCAATTATCAATGTATCTTAACAACACCGAAAAAATGAAAGGGTTGATTCCTCAGATCATTTTGACATAAGTTTGTCACACGTTTTTATCATTATTCCGAAATTGAATTCGATCTTTAGGATAAAATGCCACTATTTAAATCTATGGGAGATGATTACCCTTCAGTAGGGTCCTGTAGCGGTATTAGAAGAACAGGATATTCGAAAAATCATCACTTGGAAGGCCAGACCTGTGTTAAAACACCCTCTTCGCCCAAGAGCATGAATTAAGTATTCTGTATCTGAATATTGAAAGTATTTATTTGAATAGTTTTAAGTTTCATTTTGTAAAAACGGCGAGACAGGGTTTTTTCTACTGAGGTTTTTCCCTGCACTCTGGTATCATACGCCAGAATAGTATGGTACCCCGTTTTGCACCAATCTCAGCTAGGGACTTTTTTGTTTCATGTATTGTATTCTGTTAGCTCTCAATTCAAAAGAATAAATAAATAAATGAGAAAAGATTACCATAAATGTAGGTCCAATTCTGTTTTCAAGATACAGAGTGTTGAAGTTACCACTTCGCACCAGGAAAGCCTCGCTTTGTAAAACACCCTGTATTAAAGAAGAAAGAAAGGGCATGCTTCTTGTGCTGCCAACTTACCTATTTCAGCCATTTCCCCATCTCAAATCTCTATAAAACAAGTGAAGACCTCAAAAACATCCGCAGTGAGGTCATGAGACATATCCAGACATTCAAATTTCGTATTTAACTGGTATACATCTGTACAATTCTGGCGTATTAGCTGTTTACATCAATTCAACAATAGGAAACAATGAATTTAGTTAACGACGTTCAGCGTCGACTACGGAGCCGTTGCATATTAATTAAAGTGAATTATATTATGTATGTTCGTCGATTGTCGTCTCCCGCAACCTTGATAGAATGTTTCGTAGATGAATTAAAACGGCAATTCTGACGCTTTCGTATTCGCCTAGAATGCTTTGAATTGATGGTGCGTGCTTATAAGATTTAAATGTGATAAATTTCGAAAGGTTTTGTACGAGAGAAATGTGATGAGGAAGAATGGACAAAGCTGGTGTTTGCAATTTGACAAGTGACAGTTCTATCGTAAACTTAGAAAATTTTGAGGTTATTATTTACTAGAAAAGTTTGGACATACAAGCGATGTTTGTGTTGTTCACAGTAACATGATGTTTCATATCGGTCAAACAATGGAATGGAATCTCGAAGATTTGCCATTGTTTTTTAACAACTTTTGACGTAGAGCAATTCGGCAACAGTGCATTAATGAACTTAATTGAATTTTTGGCGATGAATATCCAACAATTTTCTTTGTTTATTGATGGTATGGTGAATTTAATCGAAGCCGTACTTCACCACAAATCAAATCCTTGAGGGTCGTCCAAAATCATTTGGTGTTTCAAAAAAATTTGTTAAAGATAACCTAAAGCATTTGTGGAACAAAGCTGGGTTTCGGTACAGCAGCAATATTCTCGGCTGTTCTTGAGCGACGTGCACGAGTTTGATTCTTCACATCACTAAAACTGTCCCAGCAGGTCGAATTTTTTTATTGCGGTTCGTCAAGGTGCTTCAACGACGACCCAAAAAATGTTCGAGTTTCACGAACCGCCTCTGCCAAATTTCCACCATTTAATTTTAATAATTTCAATGCGTTCTTGAAGCGTGTATCGTTCCATTTTTATTAATGTCGTAGTTTCTAATTGCCAAATGTCAAAAAATGACAGCTTCAAACGTGACATATACCGAAAAGCGGGCTATTCAAAATAACACCTCTTATTGGATTATTTTGAAATCAATGGACTCTAGATTCAGCTTCAATCATTGTCATTTACAAATGTACTAATTTTTTTTCTTAATGACAGTATTCACTACATATTGCATGGTGTGAACTACTCAGAACCTATGAAAGTCGAAAAAATAATGTACAGATATGTTTATTGGTGACATATGAATTCTTGGATGTTCATCACAATCCACAAGTGTGTGAACTGGTTATTCTTAAACTTGGGCGAGGACAGAAATATGGTCTGGAATTAGGTCGACTGACATGAATGCTAGTGTCTGGGATGTAGACCAGTGATTTGTCAACGCCTGCATGTTGAACCATCATCCACGAAGTCTCAATATGATAAAAATTAGTTCCATGTGGGCATTATCACTTTTGTAGCTATTCAGAATCTTTTTGTTTTTCCGAGAAAACAGGTTCTGATAGGAAAATCATAACTTTCTCATGGTATTTTAAACAACAGTGTCTCGAAATGTATCGATATCGTCTGAAAATAGTGGATTTTCCGACAGTAATGACACTGTTTTTTCGGATAATCGTTATGCAATACATATGAAATTTTGTGCAGCACTATCTCAAAAGAATATACAGTGTGTTTGGTCATGACTTAGCGATAATTTAAGGTCATCAAATATATCTAATATCATCGACCAAAAAAAACCCAAACTTGGAAGTTTACCTTAGTTTTGGAGTAGCTTCCATTTTAAATTTTTACTTTTTTTTTTTCGTTTTCACAGCTGTGAAAAAAATGTTTTTTGAAAGATGATCTACCACCTTTCATTGAAGTATAACAATATAAGAACATTCAACTGAAAACGCCATAAAAAAAATTCTTTAAAAAAAGTTCATAGTAAAAATATGTACTGATTTTCTTAGTAAATCCGCATAGTACAAGAACTCAGCCCATGGAAGTAAAATTTTTTTTCAATAATTTAACACGCAAGGATATTAGCTACACAAAACAACACTCACACCATATCTGTAGTAACATAATTTGATAGTTATTGCTGCTCGAACATGATCACTACGCGAGCAAAACACCAAGACAGGTCGTCATGAAGCCCACTGCCTGTGTACAGAGCAGAGGCGGCCATTTGAGCAATTTTTATGATTAATTGTTTGTTTTATCATTGAAAATTATCGAAAGTACGTACTGAGTTTTTTTTTTCATTTTATCAATTTTCATAAGGGTCATGTTCGAACAGCAATAACTCTCAAATCATGAAACTTACAGTAATGATGTGAGTGTTGTTTTGTAGCTTGTGTCCTTGCGTGTTAAATCATTGAAAAAAATTATACTTTAATGTGCTAGTTCTTGTACTATTGCGGATTTTCTCAGAAAATCATTACATATCTTCACTATGAACTTTTTTTTAAAGAATTGCTTCATGGCGTTGTATGTTTTTATATTGTTATACTTCAAGAAAGGTGATAGTATCATCTTTCAAAAAACATTTTTTTTACATCTGTTGGACCTTTATGCCCGAAAAAATCGATATTATTCGGAAGGTCAACGAAAATAAAAAAGTAAATTAAAAGGGGGCTACTATAAAACTGAGGGGGTTAATTTTCCAAGTTTGGGTGTTTTTGTCGATAATATTATAGGTATAATATGACCTTAAATTATCGCTAAGTCATGACCAAACACACTGTCTAATATTCAAGAATGATGCAAAAGTAGTTCATAATCGATGCGAGTAGCTACAAATTTTTTCTGGTTCTTTCACTGTCAATCACTTATGGGACAAAAAAACAATGGAAAACGGGAAAACCTTGTAAAAACACATTTGTTTTCCGCCGAATGAAGATGAAATGAAAAAGAATCGAACACAGTCTCCAACTGAGAGATGAACTTGTAGCCCTTATCCCTACAATAAAGTACGACATCTGAGATGATAAATCTTCCTTACAAAACGAAGGAAAATGAAAAACGGCCGGAGAAAAATTAATAAAAAAGCTAGAGTGTCAGCTGTTGGAGAATTCACATTCGTGAAAAAGCGCAACGCAGAAAGATGTCGTTTCAAAAAGGGAGAAAAGGCAAAACGGCCGGTTTTTTAATGAGGAAGTAATTTGAATGGGTTGAAAGGAAATTAAAAACCAGTAGTAAAAAACGCCTTATTTACTATGAGGATCACAAACGACTGTGGTTGGTATAGTTGGTCCAATTTTAATTTCTGATTTCCGCTTTGCGACTTCGAAATTTATGGGATCAATATTACATAAAGGGTTGGGAAACTCGATGCTTTTCTGTTGGAGTAATGGAAGTTTTTTTAGATTGAATGGGGTCAATACAGTTTGTAACCCTGAATGAAAAAAACTATTTATTTATTGTAAACCAGCAACAAAAAGTAATCGATGTTTATCATCAATTAATTCCAGTTTGATCAAAGAGCTATTATTTGTGCCAACTAAGTCGAATTTGATCGAAATATTGGAAAGAATAAATTCTTTCGTTTATACAACAATATATCCGATTCGAGAGTAATGTATTTTGGAGATGAAGACTTTAATATACTGAATGCTAATGCACAATTCAAAACGATCACTTTGATCGGCTATAGAATTAAAGTTTTTTGAATTATCCATTTCTTCGAAAAATTAATAATTTGTCAATTTATTGAGCCGAAATTCTGCCGAAAATGTTCAATACCAATTCAAAGTAGTACGAATAAATTTGTCGGAGTTAATGCCACTATAGAAAAGTCTATCGTGATCTGGAAAAATTTCTATATTTTCAATGAAAAAACTTTCTATTGAAAAGAAATCGAGTTTGGGGATGTACCGGGTTTTTCAATGAAAATGCTTATTTTTGGAGTTATAATAACGTCAATGGAAAGATATACAGGGCGAACAACATTGAATGTAACTTTTATTTTCTCAAATGGGACACCCTGTCCTGTATATTCTTCCCTTTTTTGATAGGAGCTATTTCCTCCTGATCTCGAATATAAATGCGTATGTGGATGTGTCTTTTCAATTTTCAGAGGTTCAAAGTTTTGAAATGATGACACCGAATACAAAATATGTGGAATACCTACGAAATTATTTATATCCAAGCAATCTACTTAAAAGTATTATTTTAGAATGAACACTTAACAATTACTCAACTAATGAAAAATGATAAACTATCTATGGTAGTATGGTTAAAATAACATCAACTAAAGAAATTACTCAAAATAACCACCTTCATTCAATACACATAGTTCATAAAGTTTTCCCAAGTTGTTTAGACTATTTTTCATAGCATTATTTTGGCTCTGATTCAAGTAAGAAATTAAAGCTTCAAAATTTGTTTCTAATCATTACAATATTATCATTATTCTTTGTGCGTTGACGGGATTAGTTCCGAATTATGGGTTTAATATTGGTTGATTTTATATCATTAATAATATTCTCCGCTTTCATGGATTGTCATTATTGCTGTAGTAAATTTTTTCTTCAGGAACATGTCCAACGGTGTTAAATCGGGACTATTTGGTGGCCATAATATGGGTGCGCCATTACCAATCCAAGATCAAATTGGTCATTTAAATATTCACGAACTTCCAAAACTGAAATTTGAAACTCTGTGGTGCTCAGAATAAGAAAGATAGACCAAAATATGTTACATATTCGAAATCAGGGAAAAAGGAGCTAACCAAATATGGAAAATATTCAATCAATATGTTGGTCACCGTGTATATATTTCAGTTTCTTGACTCATATAAAAAAACCCCAGTTGATTTCGTGAAACTTTCATGAGAAACATTCTTTTTTATCTCCTTAGTAACTAAGTTAAACTGGGGTCAAATTAGTAAAAAAAACCCGGTACATTGGCCTAGAGTTTTGGTAATTTTAGTCATGAATTTTCTACATATATCAGTTTTTGTATAATTTCCAGAATTTGATTCGGATAAAGCTAAGATTTTGGATTCATTTATTTGGTATCAATCTAAGTCCTATATAAAATTCTGAGGTAATGAACTTCTCAGGGCATGAACCCTTCAATATCATTCTCATATCTTTCAAATCATCATGATTACAACTAAACTCATCTGAACCATTTCCAAAACAGATCACGAAATTAATGGTTCTAGAACGACTTGACATTTGGAACATTTCTACTAATACATCCACTTAAACCTAAACAAAAACAGATGCTTTACGGCCGTTGAAATATATCCGTAAACGTAAAAAAAGATACATAAATATGTAGGGCGTTATAAATGGAGGGGACTCGTAAGCTATTTCCGTACAAAGAAATACGCAGAGGAAAGATAAAAACGTTTAATAACTTATATTACGTCGAGACTCTTTGAATTTCATATAATATATCATGTTAATTAACTTCGATATGCATGCGGGTAAACGTTACAAAATTGAAGTTAGTTTCCTTCTTGTGGAGAAAAGGGATAAAATGGAACGAGGTAATGTCAATAATTTCTGTTCTCGAGGATAGAGGAGGATACACCAGATGAGTTCTGTGATCCGTTTCATCTTCTTTCTCGATGTGGATAGTTGAATTTATCAAATTTCCCGTGTACGGGAAATTGAATTGGAAAACTTATGATATGTCTGTTTGGGACAGGCAGGCTTATGTCATCGTTTTGCATATTTTTTGGACGATATTTCTGATGTTGGGAAAAATTGGATCAGAAGTTTGGACAGTACATTCGAAATTATTTTTTTGTACAACTGCCATTTAAGTGAAACTTCTAATGACAGGAAAAAATGTTGAAATTGATTGTTTACGTGGAAGCGTAATAATAGTTATTTTCCTAACAAGTGCGGAAAGTGATATTTTCCCGCACGAAACTGCCGTTACCCAAACGACGCGAAGCGGAGTTTGGGTAAGCAGTTGAGTGCGGGAAAACACTTTCCGCACGAGTTAGGAACAATATTTTTTCTACAAGCGCTTATACGAGATCGATTTCAACACACAGATCAAATGTGAATTGATCATTCTAAATACACATGAATGACAAAAGTCTCTGACAAGTCTTATTCACATGCCGTTTCCATAGTAACGTCGTCGGTGGCATAGAGATAATATCATTATTCAGTTTATTCTTTAGAAAAAGCGTGCGAGAAAAACCCTTGCTAATCCATTACCGCACGCAAATGCGTGTGGTAATGGATTAGCAGGGGTTTTTCCCACACTGTTTGGCAATGTGACTCTTTACGAATTGAATACGTGCGAAAGAGAATGAAAGTGCACGCTTGTAGAAAAAAATATTTTCAACACGCCTCCACGTTAATTAACATCACTTTTAACACTCATATCATTTTGAAGTTTATTGTCATTGCAAGTTCGCCCATTTCATTATCAAAATAGGGCAGTTATACAAAATACATTGTATGGTATTTATTATTATAAAAATTACAAGAGAAGAGTTGAGGTTTAAAACCTATTAACACAAAAATAAAATTACAAGAGTATTTGTGTAAAAAGTGATTTTATTTTGTTCGCTCCGCTCATTTCACAAACTTTTTCACTCACAAAATAAACGTCACTTTAAACACTCATATCATAAATAGCTATAGTTGATGCATACTGAAATTTTGGTTTTTAGGTTGCATATTTGGTTTCGCTTTTCACATTATTTGCAATGTCATAGAATGTTTCCAGTCAGGATGAATACATCATACATATTTCATTCTGATATCGATTGAAATATATTCTGGGTGGATTCTGCATTTCTTAAAAACTATATAGGTTTTCACTCCCAATCTCTGAAACAGAAATAAAAATGAAAAAACACACAATTCTGAAGAATTTAAGATTTTGTCTGTAGAAGGTGTCTGATGTAGACACCGAAACGTTACATTATCCTTTTAATTTATTTCCTTTTTCAAGACTTATTTGCTCCTGACAAATAAGTGCAAAGATTCTTGCAGGAGCACTTCACCTTAATTAAAAATTTTTAATTATTTCGGTTTCAGAGACTGGGAGTGAAAACCTTTGAAGTTTTTAAGAAATATTTCATTCTATTCACCGTAAACACAAAATCTTTTCAGTGAAAAATTACAAACCTTCAAGGTTTTTTCAGGGTTTCAATGGGTTTCATAAACTGATAGAAAATCATAGGCTATCAGGATATTCAAATTTCAACTCTCATTTATTTTTTTAGTAACAATAATAGCGCAAAAAGCTTCTTGCTTTTCGTCAATTATTCTTCAATGTTTATTATCTAGTGTGGCCCTAAATATTAATATATATTTTATTTTTGTTGCAGGTATGTCTTGAGACAGATGTTTTCGAAAAGGAAGAAAAGGTAAAATCAATACATAACGTGAGTTTGGCCATATGCATTGATAACAAATTTTCATTCTCCTTTCTCAGCGTTTCCAGGACTATATTTGCTACATATTTGAAGATAAAAACGCAAATACTTGTTCTAAATTTTGTACTGAAGAAATGTTATCAAAGATTGTTGCTATTTTTTATTTATCTCTTGAAATGAAATAAACAGCAACTATAAACAATTTGTTTATCATTGTTGTTTGAAACTCAAGAATAACAGAACCTCATCACCCAAAATCTACACTTCAATCAAAAGTTGACTTGACAAAATTTCTCTACATACATAGTGGAAATCAATCTCTCTGCGAAGAAAAAAATTATTTCCGCCGACCTTAAAATAAAAGATGATTTCAATGTATACGAAATTGATCATCAATGACATATTTTAATGCTCAATTTATACTACTTCAATGTGCAGTCCTCATGGCAACCGTACACAATATATTCAGAAGTACTACGGGAAGTATCAAAAGTCTACTGAAATATAGAAACACAGAAATACCATTATGTCAAATGTATGTCTTGTGCGAAATGAGAATGTATTTCAATCAAGTATTCACACACAATTCATATTGAGACCTTTAATCTTGTAATCAACTCGGTTATTAATCGAGCGACTAATGGTCTCGAACTATAAACGCGTTCGCTCCGCTCGCGCGTTAAAATATCTTGACCATAGGTCGCTGCTTTTAATAACCTAGTTGATCAAATAACTATTTCTCCTGGTATTCATACCCAATGGCCATAAAATGAGAAACTATCAACCTATCAACTTAACTCTATTTTCCTTTTTCCAATACACCACAGATCGCACAGATGAAATCCGATAACCGTGTCCGATAAAACCATCGAATCTAACCTTGAACAACTTCCCAATTCAAAAACGTACAAGAACGATCAAATCAGGATGGAGGAAGTTTGAAAGAAATCCAATACCTAAACCGCGTCTTTCCATAACAAAAGAAAGCATTGTTCCTGTCCCGACTCACAGAGCTCCTTTCCGAGAATCCGTCATCGACGTTATTCGATACTTGTCGAATTATTATTTGAAGTGTAACCCGATATGTTTTGGCCCATTGTGAGATCGGTGAATGAGATGTTTATGAGGTAAGAAACGATAACAGAGTCGCTGAATTGTGGGCGGTAGAGAAATGAATGGAGATGATTTTTTTCGAGGTTTACTGGCAGGAGAAGGGGCTGTTGAACGAATTGTTGAGAATTTCTGGGGTTTGACTATGAAAAAAGGGTAAGTTTACAAAAAACGCGGTTTTGTCAGGGGACCTTGCTCACTTATTCGTTATATGTTTTGCGCAAACTGATCACTGTTTTGGTGTCTATTCAAAACCATAGATGCAGTGTTCAATTGGCACTGTGATGGTGTACATATTTTACACCGGCAGTTGTTGATATGTGTCTACCTATGGTATCAATTTGACTTCCGAAAGGTGTACAATATTCCTTTTTGCGTTGTATAAAAAGCACCTCATGGTGTTATTTCTTCACCAGATAATTTCAGTTCCACCAAACATTGAATCAATTTTGACACCAGATAGAGAAAAACTCTTATTCAATGGTCGATTTAACACCAATAACTATTGACGATTTCCACACCAAAAGTAACCTGTTACAAAGATATTGGCGATTTACCAACGACCGATAAGTTAGTGAATGAATGTGAATATACTTCATTAGGATAAGCCTGGCTGCAACCAAAGAACCAGAGCCACGCGTTAATTTGGCATCAAAGTTTTAAAACGCTCTCTTAAGGATCAAGTACACAGGGCTACTTTGCAAGCTAAGAAGCCGGCTCGTAAAAAGCCGGCGAATTGGCGAATTGGCTTCTAGCCGAGTACACAGGGATTTCTCCACTCGCTCAGTCGCTCAGTAGTGTAATAACAATGTATACTAGACACAATCATGTGAACAAGAATAAGCTCAAGTACACGGGCGAATTTACAGCTAATTCGCTCAAAAGCCGACTTGTGGCGTGTAAAGTCGCCGGCAGTTCAACTTTTTCCAGACCGAATTTGCAAGCAGCTAACGGAGCGACTGCATCGAGTACACGGGCTACTCACAAGCTCAGAAGCTCAAAAGTCGGCTTGTTAGCTTGTAAAGTCGCCTCGTGTACTTGACCCTTTACGGTGTGGTACGTTGTTGTCTCAACCACTTGCGGATTCAATGTTGAACACCAGATGGTGTTAGCCATTGACAATGTCTTTAGGTCGGTATTGAACCATATAAAATGGAGTTTTTCAGATTTACTACTATCAATGGAGTCAGAGTTAACACTTTTCGGTGACAAACAGTACTACTGTAAGGTGAAAAATTTACATTGTCAAATTTTCTACTGTTTATTATGTCCATAAACCTCCCTAGTGATGTAATGATCAAGAAAGTAAGCACTTATAAAAACTTCAGGATATTGCTAAGTGAAAGAGGGAAATGGGAACGGAAATACACCAACTATAACCTCAAAGAAAATACTGTAAAATGGTATACAGATAGTTCCAAAACCTCTACAGTAGCTGGCGCTGGGATATACGGGCCAAGTACCAAGTGTGCACTGTCGCTAGACTCCTGTATGAGCGTCTTTCAAGCAGAAATTTTAGCTATCGAAAGATATCTAGATATAAATCTAGAAAGAAGCTATCAGAAGTGTGATATAGCCATACACTCAGATAGTCAAGCTGCTATATAAAGCACTGAGCTCCTACGTCATCGACTCAGAAATGATCTGGGAGTGCCAGAATAAACTCAATGAGGTAGGCAAGAAAAATAAGGTCTTTTTAATCTGGGTTCTTGCCATTCAGGAATCAAAGGAAACGAAGAGGCCAATACACTTGCCAAAGAGGACGCACTAATGTCACTCATTGGCCAAGAAGCCTTCTGTGGTATAGGTAAATGTATCTATAAAAAGAAGTGTATGGAGAAGCAGAAAGCCGAGAGGGAAAAACTATGGCGGAATTAGGGATGGATCATTCCACTAAGTTCCTTCGGAACTTGGAGACAGCAAGATCTAATAGATACTGGATCTTAGTAAGAAACAATTCCACTTCCTCACTGGTTTTCTTACAGGACACTGTCGCCTCAGGAAGCACCTGTTGAAGATGGGATTGTCGGACACTGACGAGTGTAAGTTTTGTGGGGAGGATAAAGAAATCCCCATTCACCTAGTCAAGGAATGCTCTGGAATTGCGAGCCTAGGGAGAGAAAGCCTTGGGCGAGAAACTTGTAAGAGTTAGGAACTAGCCTCGTTGAAGCCTTCACAGATATTGGATTTTATCAGATCTCTGGAACTGGAAGGCGAACTGTGAGGGTATGGTCCGAACAGCTCTGTAAGGGGCATAATAGACCTTGACGTCGCAGTGAACTGTAACCTCTTTTCAAGTCAAACTAAACTAAACCAATGTCCATAAACACAAGAAATGCCCACTGTACAATCGCAACTCCAGACAGACAAATCTCGATACATAACTTGAACCGGCGTCAGGGGACCACTGCCATCCAACTCGCCTAATCCACGGATCGTCCTATTACTTATTCCCGTTCACAGTCATTGGTATTCCAGAGGATCAAACCGGTTATTCCCGTAGCCGGCTAATACGTTCGAACGGGACTATCGGATTAACCGAGACTGCATAACTATGAATTCGGGATGGCTAATTGCCGTTTGATTTTCATCTAGCGTCGTGGAAATATTCGATGAATTGTAATGTTGCGACGGCGGGAATTTACGTTGGCATCACTGCGTTTAGTGTTGGGAATGTTATCTGGTGGATCTGAAGAGAATGGGGAGTATGTGAGGTGGTTACTGGAAGGTGTATTGCGTTTGGAGATTGTTAATTTTGATGGAGCAACTCGAATATGAAAAAGTCTCTCAATGCGGAATTTAAGTGTACAGAACATGTATACAGTGTTGTGGCACCAAGAGGATATCTTTTGATATAGTACCTCCTGTCTACTTTGCAGATGTTTAAAGAACTTCGGATTTCGAATTACTTAGTACATATTGAATTTATTGTGAAAAATTCGTATACACAAGGAATTATCACAAATATGTAGAAACTTATTGTTCTGTGACTATGAAATGAACCAGAGCTGTGCCGAGGCCTTGTGCTTAGTGCTCGTGGAAGCACTCGAAGCATATTTGTGCTCGTAAGCACTGTGCTCGCGAGCACTAGATTGAACCAGTGCTTGGTACTTCACGAACGTCTTGAAACGGCTTAGTGCTTAATAATTCGAAAAAGTGCTCCTAAGCAGCGTAGGGCTTCTGAGCACTTCCAGGAATTACCAAGCACTAGCCCTTCATGGATTGGTCGGAACATTAAAATGACGGACTTTCGCTTGATTGGAATGGACAAAGAATGAAACTATTAATTTTTTTTCGGTCTACCTCTATGGATATCTAAGTTGTTGAATTTTTCTTGCATTATAACTCTGGTTAAAAAAATCACGCTGTATGTTATGGAGTGGAATGAGTCTTTATTTTCTTATTATTCTCATTATCTTTTATATTTTGATACAGCCCTGCATATAAACCACGTAAGATTTCCATCAAAAAATAAGTCCAAACGCGAAGAATGATCAACAGGGTATAATATACGTATTGAAGAATGAAAACAAAGCTCAGAATGATAACTCACCCAGATACATAGATTGAAATTGTTGAATCATATTTCCAATGCTATGAATACCGACATCTGGTGAAAAATAAAAAGCTGTGGAAAGAGCGTAATAAAATGAAGGAAAGCGGACTCAATTATGGAAGTTTTCCTTATGTTACAATGTTAATACACCCATTGGAAAGCGAATACTTAGTCAAAGGTCGTTGCTCTCTGAATTTATCTTAATGAAATGCAAATGACTTACTGTTTCGTACAATCGAGGGAATGATACCAAGAACCATTATTGTGATTTTCCACTTTTCCAATATGAAGTTTGTTTCGAAGTAATACTCGGTAATAACAATTTCGCAATTACGAAAAAGCAATTTCACTCTTGTCGAAATTATATTATACTATGAGGATGAATTTATTCTGGTACGTTTTCTATTTTGGAAATGGGAGCTATGATTAATTTTGAATATGGAGAGCCATTGCAATACTACACTACATGAACAGTGCCCTACAATATTCGAAAATTTTCAGATTAGGGCTTGGAAATTTTTCCACATCTATTTCCCCATTGAAACAGCAATGAGTTAATTGGCAGTATTTGTCTGGCCCGATTGATATGATCAAGAATTTGGGATTCCCAAGGTTTATTCTAGTCCTCATAATGTTCGGAAACTTAAAGACGAGCATGTAAATTTCGCTCTAAGAATTTCGTGCGTCTAATACAGCAAATTTTCACAATATGAAAATTTATGTTGGGTTGAAAAATTCATGGTGAATAACCTCATTTGATAGAAACTACAAAAAACTCACCTCTGACAAATCATAGACAATAAATTTTGAAGTATAGATGTACGACATTTTTTGGATGGTATTAATACAGTGGACTATAACGAAAGCGCTAAATCCGCAGAAAAAATTCGTTAGGAAGAAATTTTGTTATACAGAAAATTTCTTTCTATAGTCGGCAATGTCGCGGTCATAAATTTAAGTTTCATTCAAACTTAAGCACTTCTTTTTAGAAATATTCGAACAACTTTCACACTAGCTTAATGGTTAGATTGAAACCAAACAGCCAGAGGTATATTAAAACTGTTTCAGAAGGATCTCTCTGCCCGCCGTAATGATTTAGTTTAAGGTCGGGTTTTATTACGTACGTCCGGAAAAATTTCGAAAAAAACCCACCCTTATACATTCTTAACAACACGCGTTCAAGAGTGATGTTCTTTGAATATTTCGTTATAGAGAGAATTAACTTCGTTTCAGAGGGTATTTCAATATGGAATTTGGATTCAAGGTGAAATGTCTTGTATGAATTCTTCGAAGGTTATATCGTTCCAAAAAATAATACAATTCAGTAGTTTTATCGGCACAAGGAACCAGAACAAAAACTTATTATTCTTTCAGCGACGTTTCGGAAATTTTATTTCCTTCTTCAGGCTACAAAAATATATAAAATACAATCAGTCGAGCACTCAGAGAGAATCAAAAGGAATACAAACGTCAAAAATAATAAAAAATATAAAATATAACAATGTTGAATACATATACGTCATAAAGGTAAAAAATAAATATCTATAAGAAGTCCAAATTAAAATGAACAATAAGGACATATTCAAAGACTCACACCATATAAAAATATTACATTAAATATAAAATTATTGTAAATCTAAAATATTACAAGAAAAGAGAACTCACCACATCAGAATAAAAACTATAACATGATAAAATAGGAAAACATAATCTACAGGAAAATAGGTTCTAACGCAAATTACATAGTGACATAAAATAACAACATTTGAAATCAAAGCGGCAAACACACATGAAAGACAGGTACACATATGTTCACTGTCTTAGTCCGACTTCTTTGATCAAATTACAATATACAGCGCTCAACGTATCTACATCTGTTCTAAAATTTACTGTGTTAGGTGTGCGTCTAATAAAAATCATTTCATTAATTAATCTTAGACAAATTTTGCTCTGTACACAACACCTTAACATTATCGAAATCGAACGAATGATCATTGTCAACCGCGTGTGTAGAAAGTGCCTACCTGCGATAATTACGACAGTCCCTACTATGTTGACTCATTCTGGTTTTCAAGTACTGCTTTGTCTGACCAATATAGTAGGGACTGTCGTAATTTATCGCAGGCTACTGCACTTTCTACACACGCGGTTGACAATGATCATTCGTTCGATTTCGATAATGTTAAGGTGTTGTGTACAGAGCAAAATTTTCTAAAAGATTAATTAATGAAATGATTTTTATTAGACGCACACCTAACACAGTAATTTTAGAACAGATGTAGATACGTTGAGCGCTGTATATTGTAATTTGATCAAAGAAGTCGGACTAAGACAGTGAACATATGTGTACCTGTCTTTCATTGTTGTTTGCCGCTTTGATTTCAAATGTTGTTATTTTATGTCACTATGTAATTTGCGTTAGAACCCTATTTTCCCTGTAGATTATGTTTTCCTATATTTTATCATGTTTATAGTTTTTATTCTGATGTGGTGAGTTCTCTTTTCTTGTAATATTTTAGATTTACAATAATTTTATATTTAATTGTAATATTTTTATATGGTGTGAGTCTTTGAATATGTCCTTATTGTTCATTTTAATTTGGACTTCTTATAGATATTTATTTTTTACCTTTATGACGTATATGTATTCACATTGTTATATTTTATATTTTTTATTATTTTTTGACGTTTGTATTCCTTTTGATTCTCTCTGAGTGCTCGACTGATTGTATTTTATATATTTTTGTAGCCTGAAGAAGGAAATAAAATTTCCGAAACGTCGCTGAAAGAATAATAAGTTTTTGTTCTGGTTCCTTGTGCCGATAAAACTACTGAATTGTATTATTTTTTGGAACGATATAACCTTCGAAGAATTGAACACTGGTCAACTGGTTGGACATGGGTTTCTACAACGAAATTTTGATTTTGTTGGAATAGCAGTGGTTGAGCATTTCAAGAGTTGGTCAAAGGATAACAAGAAATTGGCGTCTGCTATCAACAACAGAATTTTTCTACTAAGATGCCGTAAGAATAATGTTTTTCCTAGTCACATATGTAATGAGGTTAAGTGTGTATATTCATTATTTCGTGAGAACCACCCCTATAGAAATAGATGGATAATATTGTTGACAGGTTGAAAAGAGACATTTTGAACTTGGAGATCAAGGTTATTAATTGGAAGATTAAAAAGCTTGAAATGGATCGCGCACGTCGTATTGAATTGGTAAAAGGATTAGTCCCTCACATGTATGTTGATGATTTCTGTCACCATCAGCAGATATTTTTCGATCGCATGTTTCTTAAGATTAAGTTGAGAAATATTGATAAGTTTGACAAGTTAATGAATAACTGCCAGCGAGTTGATGTCATCACGGGTTCTGATTGGCTGGTTAATTGCACTGACTGTGATATTCCACCTGAAGTACATAAATTTCTGTCCCTGGGACCAAAATTTTCGTTACCTTATGATAAGTTTGATTTCCCACTTTCCAATTTGATTGCTGACGTTGAGTGTTTTGTCAAAGGTCAGGATCACTTGGACAGTGATGGTCGTAACGGCATTCGTATTACACTGAGCAACTTGATTCATAATTTTATAACCAATCTCAGTGTCGTGGACCAATGCACGGTGTTGATGTAATTTTGAATCATTGGAGTCGATTGACTAAAGACTTTTTAAAGAATAACGATCATATTTGTGTTGTTGGTTCTGATAAGGGAAATAAAACAGTTGTTATGTGCAGAGCTGATTACCACAGTAAATGTTGTCTTTATTGTCTGACACACAACAACCTATGTAGAAACGTTTAGTGATCCTACCTCAAGAATTCAGACTGCTGTCAATTCTTTGATAAGTCGATTGCAGAGAATGGGATATTTGTCTGAAGAGAGGGCGAAGAAAATGAGGTGCTATAATACTGTGTCACCGAAAGCATACGGTCTTGTTAAGTTGCACAAAGACCATCACCCTTTAAGACCTGTAATATCATGTTGTGGTGCTCCTACCTATAATATTTCCAAGTTCCTTTCTGAAACTCTCTCCAATATAAGGTACAAGTTCACATACTCACTAAAAAACTCATATGAGCTTGTTGATACTATTAGGAATGTCCATGTCCCTGATAATTATGTTTTGGTTAGCTTTGATGCGGTTTCCCTCTTTACTAACATTCCCAAGTCCCTGGTGTTAGATCTGATTGATGAACATTGGAGTGACCTTGAACCTCGAGTTAATATATGCAAGGATAAAATTATCGAGATTGTGAAATTTATTTTTGATAACAGCTATTGCAGGTTTGATGGTAGATTTTTCATTCAAAAAAGAGGATCTGCAATGGTAATCCCGCTTCTCCAGCTCTTGCTGAGATTGTGATGGATAGTGTTATTAGGTTTGTTCTGGCTCGTTTGAACTTCGTGGTACCTCTGATTCGTGTATATGTGGATGACATTTTCATGGTTATTCCTGGTGATAGCCTGCAACTGGTGCTTGATATTTTCAATAGTTATCATGTTGACTTGAAATTTACTTGTGAACTTGAAGTTGACGGTCGTTTACCATTTTTGGATGTTCTTTTGATAAGACGTGGTGGTTTCTTGATGACTGATTTATATAAGAAACCTATCGCTTCTAACAGGTTACTGCATTTTAGTTCGGCACATGAAAGATTTCAGAAGGTCGCCATTGTTAAGTCTATCAAGCACAAGATTTGGTCATTGAGTCATGAATCGTTTCATAGTAAGAATTTTGTTGAGCAGCGTAGGATTTTGGTTGATAATGGATACCCCAAATCTTTAGTCAATCTCATTTTCCATTCCTCCGGTGGTTTGTCGTCTGATGTTGTGGTGTCTGGTGGGGAGTCTGATTTGGTGACGGAGAGAAAGTGTTTTGGTCTTGTGTATGTACCTGGGTTGACGGGTGAATTGGTGAGGGTGATGAAGTCGAATGAGAATAGGATATACAGTTATTATAGAAAAACAGTTAAGAATTTTTATAGTAGGTTGAAAGATCGTGATGAATTGGAAAAAACTTCTAATGTTGTTTATAGGGTGGATTGTCGGGATTGCAATGGTTGTTATATTGGTCAGACAAAGCAGTACTTGAAAACCAGAATGAGTCAACATAGTAGGGACTGTCGTAATTTATCGCAGGCTACTGCACTTTCTACACACGCGGTTGACAATGATCATTCGTTCGATTTCGATAATGTTAAGGTGTTGTGTACAGAGCAAAATTTGTCTAAAAGATTAATTAATGAAATGATTTTTATTAGACGCACACCTAACACAGTAAATTTTAGAACAGATGTAGATACGTTGAGCGCTGTATATTGTAATTTGATCAAAGAAGTCGGACTAAGACAGTGAACATATGTGTACCTGTCTTTCATTGTTGTTTGCCGCTTTGATTTCAAATGTTGTTATTTTATGTCACTATGTAATTTGCGTTAGAACCCTATTTTCCCTGTAGATTATGTATTCCTATATTTTATCATGTTTATAGTTTTTATTCTGATGTGGTGAGTTCTCTTTTCTTGTAATATTTTAGATTTACAATAATTTTATATAATTGTAATATTTTTATATGGTGTGAGTCTTTGAATATGTCCTTATTGTTCATTTTAATTTGGACTTCTTATAGATATTTATTTTTTCCTTTATGACGTATATGTATTCAACATTGTTATATTTTATATTTTTTATTATTTTTTGACGTTTGTATTCCTTTTGATTCTCTCTGAGTGCTCGACTGATTGTATTTTATATATTTTTGTAGCCTGAAGAAGGAAATAAAATTTCCGAAACGTCGCTGAAAGAATAATAAGTTTTTGTTCTGGTTCCTTGTGCCGATAAAACTACTGAATTGTCTTGTATGAAATTCGTTATACAGAGAAATTCATTATACAGATGTTCGTTAAGGGAAGTTCCACTGTTTTATTATTATCATCGTTTTGGTGTTATTGGGACTTTTCTATTCGACTGATTAACTGAAGAAATCTTTGCATCAGTTTGGAAGTGATGCAGTGTCAAATAGAAAAGTCGGATTGTTGATTTATCCCTTTTCTACCGATAATTTCCAGATCAATAGACGTCAATTCTAGCATAAAAACACCCTTAATGGCCCATATAGGCTATACATGCCATCTGTTCTTCTGTCAACAAGAAATGAGCTGTAGTCGAGGTCAAAGTATGGCACAATATACAATTTCATTCTATTTCCACCCCTGCCTTTGTCCCACGACATATGATTGAAATTGGGAAGCCTCAAAAGCGTGAATTCACGCTGAATATGTTTCAACCCCATGTTACCCTGTCTGATTGACACTTATTCGGTTTCGTATCTCTGTGTAGGGGATGTGTTATAGCGTCCCCGCTGGCTGATGTCGTATTTCTGTGGTCAACTCAGGTAAATGGGGTGCCGCAGGGGTTCTATATCGCATCAGATTTCGAGGATATGCTTCGGAATTTTCGATAAATTCCTATTTTCTGAATATGGAATCATAACCATCTGCAGGAACTTATTTTGCATGGAAAAATAATGACTTTGTTCTTAATAACTGTTTTCTGTAAGTGCTTTGTTATCCGAGATACCGGTTTTATTTGGAAACTGACTACTTTCATTGCTCTGAAAACCGGTTGTGATATGCGGATCAAATTTGTAGGTAATTATTTTAATTAAAATGGTACGTCACTGATATATTTGGAATTTTTGAATTCTTCGTACAATTTTTTCACATGGTGCTATGTTTTTTTTGACCAAATGTCTGTAATCTTTTAATTTTGAGCCATAAATGGTGTCAAAGGATAGGGTTCGACAGATGACGAATTCGTGGACAAATTCAATTCTGTCTGTGGGGCCCGCCGTTCGTTAGCACGATAACTTTCGA
Organism: Propylea japonica; assembly: GCA_013421045.1. NCBI lineage: Eukaryota > Metazoa > Arthropoda > Insecta > Coleoptera > Coccinellidae > Propylea > Propylea japonica. Next base: position 83,802,647 of record CM024241.1, read on the forward strand.
AGGAAGTGCCCTAGAGACTTGAAATTTTCCAAGTGAGTTTGGTTTCCAAATGCCTCGGATCAATTCGTTAACCAGCCATATCGTACAGAATGTTCCATGAAATATAGCCATTCAAAATTTTTGTTCCATTATCTTAGACAAAACTAAACCTATCGAAATGAAATCATGCAACCACATACGAGTTGCTCAAAGTAAGCCTCATGGAAAATGGCTATAGTGTTAACAGGACCATAGAAAATTAAATTGGAACATTGAAAAGAATGAATAGAAGAAACTTCATATTTCTTGTTCCAGTAGTCGTTGATAAAGTATAGTATTCTACTCGCGTATAATTGCCAATATCCACTCTGTGATTTAGGCCATTCACCTACGGCTCGCAGTCTGAACTTCACCTCGTGAATAAAAGTTATCATTATACGCTCGTTGAACCAGAATCATAAATAGCATTTATTTCTTTTTTATTGTTCAATAACAGTTTGACTTTAATTGATGGTGTAGTTATTCGTTTTTTTGGTCGTCTCGATTTAACTCTACTTCAATTTCAGAATTATTAATATGTCTTATTCTGTGATTATTGTTATTTACATTTTTGAAATAACAAGCTGTTTCCATGTGGTACCTTGTACCTTTACCCAACTTGGTGCAAATACTGCATGGTTTCTTTTCCACTTTTATAGCATCCTGTCTCTCATAACTATTACTTTTTTTTTCATACCTGACATTATTATTTCTCTTTACAGTGTGTTCCTACTTGCTAATTTCATTAAAAAGATCTACTGTATCCTTGACTGTTTCTCTATCAATTTTATTGAAAATGAATTCTGGTAAACCAGCTGCTACAAGATCCACTAGAGTACCTGCATCTATAGAACCTCTCATTTCCAATAAAAGTTTTTCTTTTTTTATAGCGTAATCCAATAACGAGCCATCTCTATATCTAAATAACAAAGCGTGTTTAACTGGGCCCCAGCCTTTATTGCGAAAGATTCGCAGAATTTTTCTTTCCAAATAGACCATTTTGCTTCCAGTGTAAACTTTATATTATTGAGCTGTACCAATCTGCACATGATTTATCCATAAACAGCCTCAGTACTTCAATCTTGTTCACATCAGAAGTTATTTTGAAGCGTGTACACTCCCTTTCAAAAACTTCTATCCACTGATTTGCATTATTGGTTTTACTTGTGAATTTTTCTGTTACAATTTATCGGCTATTTTGTTCAAATTTTGTTGTTCATCATTGTCTTGATATTTTTCCTCTTTCGACAAACTTTTCAAGAATTTTTTGTAACGTATTCGAATCTTCTGGTCTTGAGATTGTGTTATTTACTGTTTTGATATCCTGATCCACCAGTTGCAAATATTGCTCAGAAAATTGTATATTACCATCATCTACATAGATTTCCTTAAGCTTCTCTGTTAAATTATCCAAACTTTCCTGTATTGATACCTTTTATTTATGCTGTTTTTTACTTTTGTAAATGCTGGTGTTTAGTCAACTCAGTATGCAGTGAGGCTATTTGTAATTCCTGTGGGAGTTCATAAGTTTCATTTTCCTCAGTTGTGATTGAGGTTATGGCATACACATTTGACTTCCCGTCTGCTGCTGGAATTATTGTGAACTCAAATTGAAGTCTTTCCATCTTCCTGTTTTATTATTTTCAATGCCCCTTTCAGGATATTGAAAAACGAATATTGTCGTTTTATAAGATATCGGATCTTTAGTTTGGTGTGTAGATGTTGACAAGTAAACAAACCTTGTGTTGCTCTAAAATAAGAGATTTATTTTATATTGAACATAATTAAAATTCATATTATTATGATCTCTTACCTAAAATAAGAGAAACGACAATAAAAGTTTATTCTTTCACTTATCAACTAATTAAATTAATGACAGTCTTTTCTGACAGTCTATCTCATTGACGGGTCTACTCCCAAACACACTGAGATAAATAGACTATTTATCTTACATACTATTATAGATATTATTCTTTGGAAAAAACACACATTCGCTTCACAGTGAAAAGTATGAAAGAAAAAACTATTCTTATCGTTATAGCGTAGAGAAACCAGAGTTCTGTTACAACTGCAACGCCATATGCAAAAGCAATTTCTCATTCTGCGACAAATCAAAACATGTCTCTTTGTCGGTCCAATATCCGATCAGCATTGTTGATTTATGCCGAAACCGATAAAAGAAGGATATTATTTATTTTTTGGATGATTTTTTCTATAAATTACTTCCTTATAAAAGAAGATATACAGATTTATAGATCTTAAGCTGGCCACAGCTCAAACTGTTAGTTTTAACTATACACTTAAAATTGTCAGTCTAAACTGTATGTGAGTGTGTGTTTCAGTATCAGTTTAACTAGATTTTTCAGTTGTGCAGTTCAACTGAGAGGAATGAAATTCTTCATACTTTTAACTGTACAGATTAAAGTGTACGTGAGTGGCCGGCCCTAAGTTCTCTTAGTACCTGGTACTTTGGTAGTTTGCTTTCTTTTATAGGAATTTTTCATAAAAAAACACATACTCGTTCCACAGTGAAATGAAAAACAAAAACAAACGCTTTATGTAGTCACTGCGTAAAGTCAACAAAGTATTGCTTCAACCACAACGCCATCTATATGCAAAACCAATATCTCATTCGACAGCGATCATTTTCCCAACAATTGTATCACGAATTCGACATCCCTCATTAATTTAACACCGAAATTCTGCGACATATCAAAACATGACTCTTTGTCGGTCCAATATCCGATCAGCATTGTTGATTTACGCCGAAATCGATAAATGTAGGATATTATGAGCGTGAAACGAGGTCCGTCCGTGCACTGCACGCATCACTGCAAAACATCCGCCGGTATGGAAAGTCCATTCGACCGTTTCGGTATAGGCCTTATTGATACCGTGTAACGTTATGCCGTCTACTGGAGGCCAACCTGTTTCTATATTTAGTTATCGGTGTCAGTCGGTGTGTGAAAGATTTTTTCCTGTGGTTGTCTATAGGGTTTCATCTCGTCTAATAATATAATAATAATATATGAGTTTGGAAATTCATATCGGAAAGATACGATACAAAATGCATCAGACTGAGAATTTTGCAGGCGAGTTGAGCAGATGTTTATTCGAAAGTTTCACGTGCTGTTACTGACTGAATCTAGCTGTCTTACTGCAAAAATGTGGTCTTGTCTCTCTCTTATCTTTTGGAGGGGCTTAATTCGTTCAGTATGGTGGACAACCGCCAGTACAGGGTATCCCATTTTGGGCACTTTCACGGGATATCTCCGTTATTTTTAAGGTTAGCGGGATGCGGTTTTCGCGACAGTGTGCTACTTTTTGTGAAACTAAAGATGGTGCAATCAGTTTTTGCATAGCCCTCTTAGTTTTTGCTATACAGGGCGGAAATGAAAAGTATCACTTTTTAATCATCCCTCGTATCTCAGTTGTGCTTAAACTTGAAGAAATGATTGAAACGCATTCCTATAGATTTTTTTCCGTAGAATCCAGTGGCGTGGTCAGTTTTTCAATTAAACTTTCCGTTTTTGAGTTATTGAGCAAACATATGTTTTTTTAAATTGGACGCCCTGTATATTATTTTTTATTCTTATTAAGCACAATCTCAGCTTTTCAAAAACATTTTATTTTATGAATTTATTTTCAAAACCAAGCTCAGAATTCAAGATTTTGTAATTCAATTGTCAATAACTAAGTATAGTAGCCTCTATGACTGTTTATTAAAACAAAAAAATGTCAATGCTTTGTCGGTTGGTTTAAAAGATTACATGTCTCTCAGTTTTTATTATTTATTATTAGTTATTTAATAAACTTAAGACAGCGACTAATGGTCAAGATATTTTAATGCGTGAGCGGAGCGAACGCGTTAATAGTTCGAGACCATTAGTCGCTCGATTAATAACCGAGTTTATTACAAGATTTTTTCGACGATCTCAACATGAATAGTGTATAAGTTCTTGATTAAAATACATTCTCAATTAGCACAAGACATACATTTGACGTAAAGGATTTTCTATGTTTCTATGTTCCAGTAGAGTTTGGACATTTCTCGTAGTGCTTCTGAATACTTTGTGTACGGTTGCCATGAGGATTGCACATTAAAATGGCTTAAAAAATTGAGCATTAAAATGGGTTATTAATGCTCAATTTCGTACACATTAAAAACACCTTTTATTTCGAGGTCGGCGGAAAATTATATTAATGATTCAGTTTTAAGTTTTTCTCATTACGGCAGCTTACGAAAATTACGAGAAATATGAAATGCTTGTTTGTGATGCAGATAATTATGTTAACATTATTTTCGATTTCTAACGAAATCTTGACATTTATTTTTTGTTTTTAATGAACTACTACTTAGATATTTACAATTGAATTACAAAATCTTGAATTCTGAGCTTGGTTTTGAAAATAAATTCATAAAATAATATGTTTTTGGAAAGCTGAGATGGTGCTTAATAAGAATAAAAAATAATATACAGGGCGTCCAATTTGAAAAAACATATGTTTGCTCAATAACTCAAAAACGGAAAGTTTAATTGAAAAACTGACAACGCCACTGGATTCTACGGAAAAAAAACTATAAGAATGCGTTTCAACCATTTCTCCAAGGTTAAGCACAACTGAGATACGGGGGGTGATTAAAAAGTGATACTTTTCATTTCCGCCCTGTATAGCAAAAACTAAGAGGGATATGCAAAAACTGATTGCGCCATCTTTAGTTTCACAAAAAAGTAGCACACTGTCGCGAAAACCGCATCTCGCTAACGTTAAAAATAGCGGAGATATCCCGTAAAAGTGCCCAAAATGGGATACCCTGTACTTATGTCAAATATTGCTGACACATTAAATTATACGGTGCGCGTAGAAGAACAGAAGATTCGAAAATCATCACTTGCAAGGCCAGACCTCGTTTAAAACACCCTCCTAGCCCGAGAGCAAGAATGAAGTATTTTGTATCTGAGTATTGAACGTATTCATTCGAATAGTTTTAGGTTTCAATTTTGTTGTAAGCTCTGGTATCATACGCATACTAGTGCACTTACCTCAGCTAGGGACTTTTTTGTTTCATGTATTGTATTTTGCCAGCTCTCAATTCAAAAGAAAATTCATTTAAACTTGAAGTTTCCTTGCCATATTGCGACTTCCAACGGTAAGAAAGAGACAACGCTACATTATTACAATAGGACAACTGCATTTAGTCAGTTAGAGCACGTGAAACTTTCGAATATACATCTGCTTAACTTGCCTGCAAATTTCTCTGTCTGATGCATTGTAAATCGTATCTTTCCGATGTGAATTTCCAAACTTGCATAATGAAGAGCACTTCAGACTCAACTTTCAGGACAGAATCTTTCGTCAATATTTGAAAAAAATTGTGATTTTTGACAGTTCTCAGAAAATGATCGGTGACTTAGATTAATTTCCGATTAATTCAGTTGTCAAAAATATCTCATTTGATTTTCACTAGGCCGATGGATCCATAGACATATAAAAGGATGGACAGGGCGTCACGTGACTTTCGCACTTAATTTCGTGCTCCCAACATAAGAGAGGGAGATACTGTGAAGGATGGAGTAATATTAGTGTGGTGCATAGATTAAACTAAACTAATATTACTCCATCCTTCACAGTATATCTCTCTCATAGTGTTGGAAAACTGACAGAACATAAAAATATCTAATGCGATCCAATGTTTTTATTATATGTTCTGTGCTTCGCACTAATATTATTCTATCCTTGTCTGAAGTCAATGTTCTCTCTCACACGTCCTGTCCATTCTTTTATAAGTCTATGGATGGATCTTACTATCGGGTCCAGATGTTTTTGATATGAAGTGACTGTTAACTGATGGGGTTTTCAGTTATTGATGAATCCCTCAATTTCTGTAGTCTCAGTTTTCCTTCTTTTGATACCATGGAACCTTTGTCCCACAAAATCTTCTGATCTTCATTCAAAGAGTGTTGTACAAGCTTTGACTTGTCAATGACTAACTGTTGAGCTGTTGAATTTTTTATGTTCTTTGATTCGAACATTTGAGGATGTTTAGCTTCTCCAATATTGGCTTTACCTTACTCACAAGGTGTTTCATATATGCAATTTTTGGTTAGTCGATTTTCATTGTCTGTTTTAGTTAGATCAGCATAGGTAGTCAATGTGTTGTTGAGCTGTTGTTTGCATTACATAGAGCTTATGGTCATTTTAATAAGGGCCGTATTCAGTCATCCCTCGAGGTGAGGGTGATTGTGAGTATGTTAGCGCCCTTGAGTAGCAGTATCTGTTTCATAAAGCATACTCATTTCATGGTGCCAGAGCTTACTCTCAAGTTGAGGTTGGCACTCCACTCACTGAGCATACTCAAGGGCGATCTGACAATCACACTCACACTCACCCTCACCTTGAGGTAATACTCTGATTACGACCCTAAATGAGTGCGAGTAGGTTCGCGACCAATCATATAAACGATTAGTTTCTAGAGAAACTACTTCAAAAATTGAAATTGTCAAGTTGGTTCGAACATTTGAACAGGGAAATTGGAATCATGAATGATATTCATCTCTGAATAAGCTTTTTCCCACAATAAACAACCTCGTTGAGGCATCTGACTTGTCATGATCTTGTTCACATTAAAAATTGATTTTATATTTTCATTCAACCAAACTTTCCCTTCTCCTTTCATTAGATTTCTCATCTCGAAATTGCATCTGAAAAAAACAAGACAGAGTAACGGAAAATTAATGAGTAAGATAAATATTACCAATGTGCCACAAAATAACATCCAAACTTTTCCTTGAAATTTCCCTGATAGAGTTCTTCGTCCCAGATGGTTTATGGGTTTATTTATGTTTAACTCACATAATTTATCTCTCATACTGAATATTCAATTCTTCGAAAATCAGCTGATGAATACAAACGCTTCATCCCCATATCACCTAAAAATATTTTCATACCAAGCCTCAGGTTCCCTTGTACATACAATTGAACAATTGAATAATCATAACCCAGCCTCCATTATACATTTTTGCCTCGAATTAATTATTTCACAGCCGCCGTACCCTCATAAATCATTCCGCACATCGAGCCGGTCAGTCACAATATTTGTGCAAATCCCCTTTCAGTCTGCTCCGGGCTTAATGATATAACGAAAATTTCGGATTGTGGCGATGCCTCGCGCTGAGCTCCGGGAAATAATTGGTATTTATGATGCAGAGCACACAGGCAATTATCCTCTGCCCTTTTGGGGACTATTTGACGCATATCTCTCGTCCATCGGCTTGACGACCCAATTCTGTCCTTCAGGGAATGTGCAAATTGTGTCAAAATTCATATGGATTGCTGCAAGACAGAATAATCGCGTTACGGTTGATTATACTCGACGGTATTCAATTTTCGTAGGAAAATAATGAAGAGGTTTAAGGACTTTATAGCTTGCCTACTAGATGTTTGAATTGACCACCATCCACTGCTGAGTCGATAACTAGCTATGATTAAGATGATGCCATGGGATCGAATTTAACTAAGAAACTAATCAACCTCTGAGGACTTATTTAAGTAGAAAAAACGTAGATATGAAGGGTTTTTCAATAAGAGGTGTTATTTTGATATTCAAAGAAAATTGCCATTTTCAATATAAATGATCGGATGTTTATTTCATTATAAAGAAGAAGCTATACCGTTAATAGTGGAAAATAACATCAGGCAAATGACCACCACGAACCACGCTTACAGGACCTTAATGAAATTTTCCATAACCAAATCGCAAAGTGGCTGCCCTATGTCCTCGATAGCCTCACGAATTTCATCTTTGAGATCTTGAATCGACGCTGGGCTATTGGCGTAGACCTTCTCTTTCACGTGGCCCAAAGGAAGAAGTTGCAAGGTGTAAAATCACAAGATCTCGGTCGCCAATTGTGATCACCTCTTCGAGAGATGCGTCGCTTGTGTGGCACGTAGCACTTTATAAGCCTCAAGACGCAAATCTTTATGCAAAATACGGTGTAATGACTTTTGGAATGCCTAACTCCAAAGAACGACGAGGAATGGACAAACCGGGGTTTTTTCATCACTACAGCATCAATATTCTCGGCTGTTCTTGAGCGACGTGCACAGGTTTCATTCTTCACATCATTAACTGGTCCCAACAGCTCGAATTTTTCCATCAATTTCTTTATTGCGCTCCGACAAGGTGCTTCAAGACGACCCAAATGTTCGAGTCTTACGAACCGCCTCTGCCAAAATTTCACCATTTTTGTAGTGAATTTCAATAATTTCAATGCGTTCTTGAAGCGTGTATCGTTCCATTTTTGATAATGGTGAAGTTTCCACTTGTCAAATGTCAAAAAATGACAGTTTCAAATGTGACTTCTACCGGAATAGTGGGCTATTCAAAATAGCACCTCTTATTGGAGAACCCTTTATGGTGATGGATACATTTATGCAAAACAATATGTTCCAATTATCCCATCACGCAGCCAATAGAATCGTACACCACCAATCAAATTCCCAAACAGGGAATTACCACCACCGTCCGCAATTCACTTCAATATTCTCCGGAGCATTTACAGTTTCCAAACAACCTGCCACTTCTGCAGAACAAACCCATTCCGGAGTTTGAACAGCATGATACATAGAGTGAATTGGAAATTGCTGAAACATCAGCAGACTGAGAGCGCATGCTTTGCTGTGGAAAGAACCACTTTGGAATTAACATCGTCCGAAGAATACATGGTACGGTATATGGTGGAGCATGTGCAGTGAATTTGCTTAATTGAAATTGCGTGTATGCTGCATTATCAGACGTATAGTGTAAATAGGTCCTGGACATTGTAGCGGTTAGCGGAACTGACATTGGAAAAACAGCCAAGGGACCAAACTAGGCGTATTGTTTACAATTAATTCAGGGTTGAGCGTTTCGGAACGCAGTTCTGGTCAAACGGTATCAAACGTTTGTCAGGCAGTTGTATTAAGCAAGTGAAGTCAAGGGTGTAATCAAGTTTATAACAACTAAACTGGCTGGTAAGTGAAACAATACCCATCATGAGTTTGACCTGGTAATGCTTGAAATCATGAATGAATTATAACCTATAAGACTTTTTAAATACTTTCTCTGCTAGTTATTACTCCGAAGAGCCTACCATCGAATAAATGAGCGCAAACTTGATCACCATCGTTTCCTGAAAAACTTTTTGAAGGCAACCATGAATCCTGTAAAATATTCAATACTACAAAACTAAAGGGTTTTCCAATAAGAGGTGTTATTTTGATATTCAAAGAAAAATGCCATTTTCGATGAAAATGACCAGATGTTTATTTCATTATAAAGAAGAAGCTATGCCGTTGATAGTGGAAAATGAGTAATGACATCAGGCAAATGACCACCACGACCACGCTTACAGGACCATATCCTCTTAATGAAATTTTCCATAACCAAATTGCAAAGTGACTGCCCTTGTTCTCGATAGCCTCAAGAATTACATCTTTGAATTCTTCAATTGACGATGGCTATTGGCGCCGACCTTCTCTTTCACGTGACCCCAAAGGAAGAAGTCGTAAGGTGTTAAATCACAAGATCTCGGTGGCCAATTGTGATCATCTTTTCGAGAGATAACACGGTCCGGAAATTTTTCCCGCAAAAGATCAACGATTTCGTTGCTTGTATGCACGTGGCACTTTGTACGCCTCAAGATCAAAATATTCATGCAAAATGGGATGTAATGACTTTTGTGGAATTGCCTAATGCCAAAGAGCGACAACGAATGGACAAATCTGGGTTTTCTTCAACACTTTCGGTTACAGCAGCAATATTCTCGGCTGTTCTTGAGCGACGTGCACAGGTTTTATTCTTCACATCACTAACTTGTCCCAACAGCTCGAATTTTTCCACAAATTTCTTCATTGCGGTCCGACAAGGTGCTCCACAACGACCCAAAAACGTTCGAGTCTTACGAACCGTCTCTGCCAAATTTTCACCATTTTCATAGTGAATTTCAACAATTTCAATGCGTTCTTGAAGCGTGTTTCGTTCCATTTTTATTAATGACATAGTTTCGACTGGTCAAATGTGAAAAAATGACAGCTTCAATCGTGACATCTACCTCTTATTGGAGAACCCTTGACAAATGGTGATGGATACATTTATGCAGAACAATGTGTTCCAATTATCCCATCATGCAGCCAATAGAATCGTACACCACCAATCAAATTCCCAAAAAGGGAATTACCACCACCGTCCACAATTCACTTCAATATTCTCCGGAGCATTCACAGTTTCCAAACAACCTGCCACTTCTGCAGAACAAACCCATTCCGGAGTTTGAACAGCATGATACATAGAGTGAATTGGAAATTGCTGAAACATCAGCAGACTGAGAGCGCATGCTTTGCTGTGGAAAGAACCACTTTGGAATTAACATCGTCCGAAGAATACATGGTACGGTATGGTGGAGCATGTGCAGTGAATTTGCTTAATTGAAATTGCGTGTATGCTGCATTATCAGACGTATAGTGTAAATAGGTCCTGGACATTGTAGCGGTTAGCAGAACTGACATTGGAAAAACAGCCAAGGGACCAAACTAGGCGTATTGTTTACAATTAATTCAGGGTTGAGCGTTTCGGAACGCATGTCTGGCCAAACGGTATCAAAGGTCTGTTCGCCAGTGGCATTGAGCAAGTGAAGTCAAGGGTGTAATCAAGTATATATTAACTGGCTGGTATGAGTGAAACAATACCCATCAAGAGTTTGACCTGGTAATGATTGAAATCATGAATGAATATTAACCTATTAGACCTCTAAAATACTTTCTTTCCTAGTTATTACTCCAAAGAGCCTATCATCGACTAAATGAGCGCAAACGTGATCACTATCGTTTCCTGAAAAACTTTTAACACCAAACCATGAATTCTCTAAAATATTCAATATTTCAAAACTAAAGGGTTTTCCAATAAGAGGTGTTATTTTGATATTCAAAGAGAAATGCCATTTTTCCATATAAATAATCGGATGTTTATTTCATTATATAGAAGAAGCTATGTCGTCAATAGTGGAAAAATATAACATCAGGCAAATGACCACCACGACCACGCTTACAGGTCCATATCCTTTTAATGAAATTTCCTATAACCAAATCGCAAAATGGCTGCCCTTGTCCTCGATGGATTCACGAATTCCATTTTTGAGATCTTGAATCGACGATGGGCTCTTAGGGTAGACCTTCCCTTTCACGTGGTGCCAAAGAAAGAAGTCGCAAGGTGATAAATCACAAGATCTCGGTGGCCAATTATGATCACCTCTTCGAGAGATAACACGGTCTGGAAACTTTTCTCGCAAAAGATCAATAGTTTCGTTGCTTGTGTGGCACGTAGCGTAGCACTGAACTTTATAAGCCTTAAAACCAAAATTTTTATGTAAAATACGGTGAAATGACGTTTGTGGAATGGACAAACCTGGATTTTCTTCAACTACAGCAGCAATATTCTCGGCTGTTCTTGAGCGAGGCGCACTGGTTTTATTCTTCACATCACTAACTTATCCCAACAGCCCGAATTTTTCCACCATATTTTTATTGCGGTCCGACAGGTGCTGAACGACGACCTAAAAATGTTCGAGTTTTACGAACCGCCTCAGCCAAATTTGATTCATCTTTATAGTGAATTTCAATGCGTTCTTGAAGTGTGTATCGTTCCATTTTTATTAATGGCGTAGTTTCTACTTGTCAAATGTCAAAGAATTACAGCTTTAAACTTGACATCTACCGAAATAGTGTTATATTTAAAATAACAACTCTTATTGGATCAGAACGACAAATTTATTATTCATCGATTCCATCAGAGAATAAGGCATAAACAAGAATGAAAGCAACTCACCAACGGAATCACAAAAAAGAAAAACGTGGCTTGGAAAATTTTCCCGCGAACGCTGGCACTCTTCGACCTTTGGAAAAACCTCCGAGGAAATCAAACGGTGGAAAAGTTCGATCGACGGACGGAAAATATACACAACTTTATGTCGCTCGAGAAACGTCGGTTATGTCCCAGGAGCAGGAAAATTCTGGCGCGGATGACGATCGTATCGCTCGCGAAAATGAGGAAAAACATGATAGTCCCCTGGGTTTGTCATCTGGGAAAGTTTTGCACCTCACAAGCCGAAGATGGTGCCCGAAATAAGAGGATTCATCACGAAGAGTGGAGTTGAATTGCTCCAGATACCCTGGAAAAAGAGATTGATGTTATATTTCTTTTGATGTGTCTCCTACTTCGATGAAAAACATTGCGTTATAACGTTTTCGTTTATTTTTCGTGAACTTGAGTTTGAGTGATCGTCTTGAAAAGGCATTCAAAGAATAACCGACACGATGTGTTTATCTGACAAGGTATCCTGAACAATATCGTTCGAGTTATTGTGTCTGAATTTGAGGCTTTCACCATTTTCCCTATATTTTTGGACTGGTTGCAGCACTGAGGAGGTAGAAAACTAGCCCATGAATTAATTGCTCCATATTTATGGGACCTAGAAAAGCTAGTTGATGGTCTATCAGAGGTCGCAAGAACTGGAACTGGAGCAGGTGTTCCATAGGGTTCGGTGTTTGGACCTACTTATATTAAGGACCTGATGTTTCACACAGAAATACATATTGGTTAGCTGTATATCGATGGTACCTCATTACTTATGACATCTGGAATAAGGCGAGATAAGAGTTGGAAAAAAGAATGTTAGGATCAGTCTGTGCGGACACGAAAGGATATTTGTTGGTGTATTATTTGCACACAAAAAAGGGATTTTGTAATATTATTTCAACTTTTCACACCAGTCGAAAGAAACAATTATTTCATTAGTATAATGGGCCATGTCAAAACAGTATTTTGATTAAGCATTAATCATTTTCACCAGATTCGGCCATAGTGACTTCCATCTGTTATCAGAAAGAGCTTTTCGTCAAATCATGAGGCATTTTATATTGCAATGGATAAGGTAATAACAGCAGTGATAGCGCTTTTGCAGGCTTTTCACATTATTATTTCGGGGAATGAATTTAAAGGTGCATTTCAAACCATATGATCTTGTTTTTTTATCGAACTGCAAAATGAACAATCTAAAACTGATCACTTACGTACAGTGTGAACTGTCAGTTTTAACTGTACAGCTAAAATTGTCAGTCTGAACTACAGAGTGTTTGGTAATTTGACGTGAACCGTGGACTGGGATATACTAGACGTCATTTTCAGTGAACCGCGTCGATTTTTTTTGTGAAAACTACTCGACTATAAAAATTCAGATAACCCGAGATATAGAGGGTCATAAATGGCTGCACCTGTTTTCTCATAAAATATCGATAAAAAAGAATTACTCGAAAACAGGAATATGAACTCGCTGTACAAATGTTAAGAAAAACTTCCCTGTTTCATCGGCTTTCCAAAAAGATACATAGGTCAATAATTTCTTCATGCAATTAAAAAATATGGCCGAAAAACCAAGCAGACAACAGACTTCTTATAATCATGTACCACTGTTTACGCTTGCTCTTTTTTATTTTTGGTAAAATTGGAAAAATTAAACCGAAGACCCCCAAATCGTCAGACCTGCTAAAATCCATGTGGAACAAACTCAAGGATTGAACTGCTCATGTTTGCACATCTCAGTCCACAGTTGAAACTGACATTTTCAACTGTACAGTTTAAACTCCACGTGAGAGGCCGAAAAATTGCAAAGTAAGAGAGCCAACAAGAGAAAAAACTTCACAAAACAAAGACGTCAGACGACAATTAAGATAACAGAAGATTGACAACCCCATCCTCGCGTTTTCTCCAACCTAGGGCCTCCCTTTGGAACACGGCCATTAATCGCAAGCTCGCGGGCCATAAATTCGCGAAATGAGCAGTAATCCGGCACTTGCTTACACATTCGACAAACATAAATTTGGCGGATGCCGCATTATTGCCGCCTAGACTAATTATATCGAAATTAGAGACGTAGCCGTGTCTTCGCTTGGCGGTCCAGAGTGCCATCCTCTGACAAATTCGTTGGGGTGGTTTTCCATAAATTCTCGAGCGTTCGGGGGATGCTACGGCGTCTGTTCGAGGAGAGACGCTCAAAATCAAATTGGGAATTTAATATAAAGTTTCCGGTACGCCTGGTAGGGAAAATTGTGGATTAAAGTAGCTGGTATTAGAGTCATTTTAGATTTTGTTCCGGGTATGCGGGGGTGCAACGTGTTACCATATGGGAACTGGGGTAAGTTGAAGCCAGTATAGGCTTAGGAATCACTATTGTTTCCTGAAAAACATTTCTCTGAATCTGTTGCAAATCTGTTCAATTTTTCTTATTTTTTTATAGACTCTTTTATGGAGAAATTATATATATTTTTGCAGAACCGAGAGAACGACTTCGAAATAAAATAATTTCTTCGAACAATTCGTCTGTTTTGATTATATTAATACAAAGATTAGAGGGTGATATTTTGATAAGAGCTTTAGTAGTCGATCCTCCACACACACCTATAAAAACTCATTTTTAAGTAATAAAGGCGACATGTCTTACAGTTCTTCTGCCAACTTTAAGCTTTCTGATAACTTTTTCGACAAATCAGAACTTTAAAAGAGGTGTTTTCAATATTCCTCAACCCAATTCGTTGAATGTTTTCACCCATTAGATGTCATATTAAAATTAAATATTTATTTTACAAAGGTAAGCTGATAGTCCGGTCTATTTAGTTCGACCAAAAATGAGAGTGAAGTTACATAAAGTCCCAACAAGCTGAATTTCTGTGAAGTTGTTCAAAACATAATTATAAACAATGTCCAAAAGTTCCTCATCATTCCCCTGTGAGGAAAAAATTTTATCATCAAAGTACCTCAGAACAAAAATTGTAGATCATAAAATTATCTATAAAAAATGTATCAATACTTTTTTTCTTACAAGTCACCGTTTCTGAGATATAACGATTCAAAAAGTTGTAAAAGTCGTTATCGTCATAATATGCACACGTTTCCATGCCACCTATGAGGTAGTGTACTTAGCGCGTAGTTATAATTTTTGAACTGTTATATCTCAGAAACGGTGGCTCGTAAGAAAAAAAGTATCGATACATTTTTGATAGATATTTTATGATCTACAATTTTTGTCTGAGGTACTTTATGATAAAACTTACCGTTTCGCTGAAAATCGCGAAAAACTTATTTTTTTGACATTTGACCTCGAATAAAATTTTTTCCTCACAGGGGAATGATAAGGAACTTTTAGACATTGTTTATAATTATGTTTTGAACAACTTCACAGAACTTCAGCTTGTTGGGACTTTATGTAACTCGAATGTCTAAATAGACCGGACTATGAGGTGTGAAATCAAATATATGAGTAAGAAAAACTAGTTTTTTATGAATAATTATGGAAGTTATTCAACATCTAATTGGTCTACCATCAGCTTATCCACCTGGATATCCTATTCCTATTCAACCCAATCAATAACGAGGTCACAACTACCGACGCCACCAATCCAAACAAACTAAAAATAATTCCGAAGTTTCTAAAACTTCCTCGCTTACACTCTGATGAATGCCGGCACAAATTGAATGCGTGATTAATCTACTCTAAAAAAACTGAGAACATTTTCGATCGGAAAGTTTTAGTGCTAGTCCACTGCTGGAGAACTTGTCGACAAGTAATTAAACTTTTGGATAATTCGATTATTGAGTCAAGGTGGGTTCGGACCCCGACTATTCATCGAGTGATATTGAAAATGGAGTGGAGGATGGATTGCCAAGTTAATTTCGAGATGAAATATACTACTTAACCCCAGGTTCTGCTTTGCTACGGAAAAAATTCTCAAAGGACTTTGTTTTGAAGCAATTTGACATCGAAACCTATTTCATTGAAGATGAGAACTCGCTGAATTATATCACAGCTTATGTATCTGGGTAAAAGGGTTATCATTTGAATGTGCAACCGTAAACCTTCCCTGGAAATGATTCGTCAAATTGATTTATTGTTTTTGTTTATTCAATACTAGCGGACCCAACAGACGTTCTGCATACTCAAAAATTCATTCAATTCGATGCAGCCGTTTATGTTAGTTGCAGAATAGATAAATAACCTAGATAACGACTACGGCGATCTGTTGATCTGATTTGTTATTATTAACATACGGATATCAGGCAATCCAAAATACATTCATACATTATAGGTTAAAAATTTTTAAAATATGGAATAGTAAAAAATTGTTGTATAATATGTTAGTTCATATACGTTATTTCTGATCGAAATGTTAAATTTTCGATTCACTCGATGTAACTTCACTTTTTGTTCAAATGTCAAAATCATTATAACCTATAAATAAATAAATATGTATTTTATGACTGCTTGATTGGTCGTAAGAGAAAGGAAAGCCTTTAATTTTTTCTGCACAATTCTGCCCTAGCAATTATGAACACAACAAAAAAGAATGATTCAATTTGGTGCAACCGTTTGAAAGATATTGCATTTTGACGGTAACCATAGATCCTTTTTTATTAATATAAATGAACGAGAGCGCAAAAGCTTTTGACTCGGCATGATACAGGGTGTCTGTAAACAAATGCGGGGGACTTTGGGAGATGATTCCTCGATAAAAAAGGCAGGGGAAGTCCGTACAATTTTTTTTTAAATCGACCCCCCCTTCCAAGATACAGCCTTTGGAAGGCGATGACGAGTTGACAGTTTTCAATTTTTTTACGGCTTCTCAAAAACACTGAGTCATAAAACTATATATATATATATATATATAGTGGAAGATATTGGGGAAGTAGTCGGGTCATAAAGAAGACTCTTTTTTCCTTTTACTCGAGCTTTCGAGACTTTATTGTCCCTTCATCAGGAGTCGCTAAAATTACATAGGTGTTACAATATTGTCACAAGTATAAGTTAACAAAACTCACGAATTTGAGCTTGAGATTAAAGATATTAAGAATAAAATATACATGTAATTATTTCCTGCAGTAAATTCATGGAAAATCTCCCAGTCAAAACAAAACAACAATAACTTGAGGGATGTCAATTCAGCGAGAAACGTCAAAAATTCTCTGTGGCTGAATTATGTCAGCTTGTCAAAAGCACAGAACACAATAAAAATGGTCACAACACAATGATATTTAACCTTCTGAGATTAAAGAAATGGTCATCTCAAAAGAAAACAAACCAACGACACAAAAATGACACTACAACAACATATTAAAATTTGAAATTTCAATAAAATAAGAGAGAATGCAGAGAGAGCACTTCAATGCCGCCAGATATGCAACAAGACTAAAACCATCACCAAGATCAGAGCAGAAAACACAATGTATGGGAAACAGCAATCGGTGGTCAGAAACCATTATTCATCGATTGGTTTCTGACCACCGATTGCTGTTTCCCATACATTGTGTTTTCTGCTCTGATCTTGGTGCATGGTTTTAGTCTTGTTGCATATCTGGCGGCATTGAAGTGCTCTCTCTGCATCTCTCTTATTTTATTGAATTTCAATTTTAATATGTTGTTGTAGTGTCATTTTTGTGTCGTTGGTTTGTTTTCTTTTGAGATGACCATTTCTTTATCTCAGAAGGTTAAATATCATTGTGTTGTGACCATTTTTATTGTGTTCTGTGCTTTTGACAAGCTGACATAATTCAGCCACAGAGAATTTTTGACGTTTGTCGCTGAATTGACATCCCTCAAGTTATTGTTTTGTTTTGACTGGAGATTTTCCATGAATTACTGCAGGAAATATTACATGTATATTTTATTCTTAATATCTTTAATCTCAAGCTCAAATTCGTGAGTTTTGTTAACTTATACTTGTGACAATATTGTAACACCTATGTAATTTTAGCGACTCCTGATGAAGGGACAATAAAGTCTCGAAAGCTCGAGTAAAAGGAAAAAAGAGTCTCTTTATGACCCGACTACTTCCCCAATATCTTCCACTATATTATTGCCAGTTAGTCGATAACCACCATTTCAATATATATAATATATATTCTTTTGAATTGAGAGCTAACAAAATGCAATTCATGAAACAAAAAAGTCCCTAGCTGAGGTTGGTGCAAAACGGGGTACCATACTATTCTGTCGTATGATACCAGAGCACAGGGAAAAACCTCAGTAGAAAAAACCCTGCCTCTCCGTTTTTACAAAATTGAAACTTAAAATTATTCGAATAAATACCTTCAATATTTAGACACAAAACACTCAATTGATGCTCTTGGCCAGGAGGGGTTTTAAACCAGGTCTGGCGTTCCAAGTGATGATTTTCGAATCTTCCGTTCTTCTAAGACCGCTACAGGACCCTACTGAAGGGTAATCATCTCCCATAGATTTACATACTATAGGTACATAATATGAAGCACTAAGTAGATGTTAATCACGCAAATTTATATTAGGGGTTGAAAACCTGCTAAGATTTTTTTTCAAAAATTGTTTTCGTGGTAGATTTTCGAACGAATAAAATTCTCTTATGGTTTTCCATTCAATTCTAGAGAAAAAATTCTTTTGCAAAATTTTGATAGAGTCGATAATTTTCTCGGAAAAAATTGAAAGTGGTCGATTTTACCGCTGGTTGATATACGTTCCCCTAGCAAAATTTGCTAGCTGCTAACATTTGAGACACACTAGTTAAAACGTATCGAAATGTTAAATATGCTTAATATAATCCTATATATGAGTCATTGAATAGATATGACCAGATGAAGCGCTTCTGACCTCGAAATATCGCTTACTCAATTTCCCACTCGTTCGTTGGCAACTCAATCTGCATATGCCCACCCACCAATTCAAAACCAGTAAAACCGCATTATCCTGATCCGTATCCTGGACGTATATTAAACCGAGCACTTCATCATACCCTCCATCATCTCTTAATTTTTCAATATCCCTCTTCCTCACCCTCAGGGGCGGCTTATCCATCTACATAACCGACCAAGGTATTAACAAGGCGACCTGCTAGGTGGCGCCATACGACCCCCATATTACACGCAGGCCAGTGCGGTCTCACCGCAGCATCCAAACCCCTCGGGGGAGGTCTCCCCAGCTTCCTAACCGCTTTGCTCGTATTACGGACGCCACTGAAGTAGCACGAACCCCTGGTTTAATAGCCTTTTCCAATTCATAACTCCAGCTTTTCGTAATCTTGTTTTTGTTTCAGGGAGGATTATTATTTCTCCGTGGGGGACTGGGAGTAATCCTTTTTTTAATAGTGCTCAGGTCTGGTCGGCGGGGGGGGCTAATTGGTTCGGCGAATTGATATCGGGGGGCCGCTTGTATTTATTGGTTTGTGGTATTTATGGCTAGTTCTGGATGTGG
This sequence comes from Propylea japonica, assembly GCA_013421045.1. Taxonomy (NCBI): domain Eukaryota; kingdom Metazoa; phylum Arthropoda; class Insecta; order Coleoptera; family Coccinellidae; genus Propylea; species Propylea japonica. The sequence goes on from CM024241.1 coordinate 83,821,972, forward strand.
GTCATTGGTTGTCTTGTGTGGGAAGATAGAGATGTGTTTTTGGATTTGATGCCTTTACTTATAATAGAAAGGGCACATTAATTTTTCCAGGAATTGACGTTGAATAATGATAATGATCAAGTGGACATCTTTTCAACCCAAGAGGTAGAAAAAAAGAAGAATGACATATTACGGTTGCTTTTCATAAAAGAACTTGAGATTTGAGCCTTATAGGGACACAAATGGATCGCCATCCAGTAGTGTAGCCGGAGAAGAAAAATCTTGAGACTGGTCGAGTGAATTCAAGTATCCTTCAATTGAAAAATACACATTTGATTTCAAAAGTTGTAGTACTGATAATACCTGAGTTCTTGACATCTTGACATCAAGGTCAGTGGCGGCTCGTGAGATTTTAATCAGAGGAGGCCCGAGACCACGCAACGAACAAAATAATTTATTTCGAACTGGGCTTCTTGTCTTGAGTTATGAAAATTTTATCATCGTAAGGCATTTCACTGAATTTATTATTCAAAATAAATCTACAGGATCTTGCGTTTCTTGAGTTCACTACTTGCATTATAATTCTCACTTCTTCTTTCCATTTCCTTCTTCTTGATGAAAATCTTAAAATCTTACCTACAAACTGAGAGGATTACCTAATACTTTGTGTTACGTCGTGGATGTACCCTGTAGATCCTGGAGAAAATTGTCATGTTTTGTTGGCGCCACTTGCGGCCGCGGAATGAACCCGGTCAGTAAACAAATATCGCCATAATTAATAATTTTCTCACGTATCCAACTGTACGCATATATTCTAAAAGTGATCAAACTCTAGTTTATGCTAATTAAAAAATCATCTATCATCTTCATCTGTTTCAATTCCTGTTCTTCTTTTAAAAACAGATTAACCAATTTCGAGTGAACTGTGTTACTCAAATTAAGTGATAACACGAAGCCGGTGCAGAAAAGGTTAATCATCCCTTTCACTAATCCACCTAACCACATTCTGGCACCAGATTAGGGGTGAATTCACAGGCACCATCTCCTCTAACTCACGAGGTAAGTGCACACAAAATTCGTTCAACAAATTGCTTAATCTCGTAATAATTATTGTCGTCTGAAATTAGTTGTAATCATTTGCAACCATTTACTTTGTTAATAAAAAGGGAGGGAATTTAAACAACAACTGATTTCCATTCATGATCGCCGGGGTTGATTCGGGCCGATCAGACTTTGAGTTTCGGCTAAGCTCGTTCGCCTAGAAGCGGAAATAATGCCGCGAAGCCAGGCCTCCGACACGTGATGTACAGCTTGAATTTTGAGTGGTTCTCGCACCGTTCATCTGAAGAAGTTTGAAATGTTATATTCTAACGAATCTCGACTCGTGGAGGCGAGCCTCCTTCGCTAAGCGGTTTGCCTGCTATCCTTTACGCTGTATTGTGTGTTGCGAATAATGTATGAATGTTTTAGATAGCGGAGTATTAAACTTATGTTTATTACTTTGAGATTTGAATAGTAGATAGAATGATGGAAATAATACAGATATAGAAATGTGATTATTTTTATTTGAACTTCAACATTCAAAATTGAATGTAATGCAGTGAATTTAGGGGAGGCCCGGCCTTCTCTGCCTCATTTGAGCAGTCGCCACTGATCAACGTTGAGCATTGCATATCCCTCTCCAATAATGTAGCAGCCTCCACAACCAATATAACTGCATCGCGTCAAAATATTTTTCCATCCGAATCGCTTGCTGCAATATTTCATCTACGGGATAGATTTATAAGAGCGCTAATTGTACCAATTGACCCCAGCACCAGCGGGTGTCATCGTGGATCAAAACAATGGCCTTCATTTCGTACGTTTCAGAATGACGCCGGTCGCCGATTGCCATGACGTCGTAACCGCGTATATTTCCGGGAAATCAACGTCAGAAAAAAAACAGAAATTCAGTTCGTGGAAAAATAGGAATGATGGATGTTTCAGTTCACGTTCCCATTTGTTTATTGTTTCATGGAAATAACGCTGGTTTGATGATTGGTCACAGGAATAGTGAATTGAGGGCTATCGATTCGGGGTTGAAGCGCGGAAATTTTTTTAATCGGTGGATTCATTTTGTTGTATCAGTTATCAGGGTTGTTGAAAGTGTGTTACGATGAAAATTATTGAATGAAATTTAACAAAAGATTCCAGGTAAACTGGGGTTCGTAAATATTATCTTTGGAAAACAGGAATAGTGATTACTAGAGACCGGATTATATGCATTTGCATATTTGCATATGCTTTTACATATTTGAGACATCTTCAGAGGTATTTGCATATTTCAGCTAAAATCCAGTTATGATGCAAATTTTCAGTACCGTAATTTGGGGTGAATTCGGGCAATTTCTCAGGTTATTTTCTGTTAAAATCCAAACGCTCTGTCAAAAAAATCTGAAAAAAAAATGATTGAGTAGCCTGATACCTTAGCAATTACAGTATATTTTCGGTACATATTTTCTTCCCTGCGTTTCGAAATGCTATAAAAGTGCTGTATTCCACCAAATTCACAAAATATGAGGTATATTGAGTAATAATGCTAATTTGTGACTTTTGTCAGATTTGCAAATCACCTTCATCTCATTCCGGAACGCAGTATTAGTAGCCGCGCGCTACGAAACTATCCAAATAATCAGTAAAATAGGCGAATGAACCTCACGTTGCCATTGGCATTTCCAAAGAAACTTCAAGAAAAGTTTGAAAGGAAATCCAAGTTTCGAAGATTTGTCTCTTATCAAAAGTTTTATTAATGGGATGAAGTTTTACGTGAAACTATAAGGGAGAACATAGCATCAAGGTACAAATCCTCCTCAGTTACGTCCGTGGATATAGAGCGAACCTTTTCCACATACAAAAATATTCAAAACGATCGAAGGCAATATTTAACAATTGAACATTTGGAACAATTTTTAATTGTAAACGTTTACAAAAACATTAAAATTTTAATACCATATTATTGAGAGTTGATTCTGAAATGAAAATTTCTTATCTTTTTTTTGATTTCCCTACATTCATTATTCAATATTACATATTCTGCATATTTTGCCTGAATTTCGTGCATATTTCAAACATGTTTCATGCATATTTGCATGCATATAACAACGTTTTTATGTTGCATATAATCCGGTCTCTAGAATACAGTAGATGTTAACCTTTTCTATATCTGTTGAAAATCGAGGAAGAAGCAATGAAGGAATTTTGACTCGACTTGGAAAGACAAGTGTAAGCAGATCGAGGGGTCTATCACTGGCAGTTTTTTGTACACTAAAATTCCAATTGATAAATAATTCCACTAATCAAATCACAAAAATTCTTTTCAATTCCGCATAATTCCATTCAGTTCCTCACAATTCCGTAAAATTCCCCATAATTCCATTAAATTGCCCATAATTCCGTTAAATTCATCTTAATTCCGTTAAATTCTCTACAATTCCGTTCTATTCCTCACAATTCTGTTCAATTCTGCGCATTTTCAATTCCATTCAATGCTAACAGAATACCGTTCAATTCCATTGAAATTCCATTCAATTCTTCTCAATTCCAAACAATTCCGTTATAATGCCGTCAAATTCCATGCAATTCCATGCAATTCCATCAAATTCCATGCAATTCCATCTAATTCCGTGTAATTCATTCCCAATTCCAGCATTTTGTACACTAAAATTCCGCAGTGATAGACCCCTCGAAGCAGATACTTGAGATTCGTTGAAAAAATGCTTTTGATACGAGAGGTGCTATTTTTATTGATACAGTGATAATTTCAGTTAGCCTAACAGTCAGAAGTCTAAAGACAGTTGTATTAAATAGACATCTAATGGTGAGTTTTAGGAATTCGTCAAAAAGTACTTGTTGTTGTCTCAGACTTTTCTGCCATACTCTCATGAACTGCAGTGACGTTTTTCTCCTGAACAGTCTCAACAAGCTCGTATCGTGTGTTTCACATCACGAGGCGAACCATCATCATTCTTTTCATAGTAGATGAATTAGGTACCTCATTTCGACTCACTATACGAATAGTTACTTTCGATCGATCACTCTCAATTCCAATCTTACGCCATTACTAAACACCCTTTATATAACCTAACCCTGTCACAATCGGGAAAACCCAGAAGAAAAAGACCTTCGGAAAAAAAGCAATATTTCAACTTCGCGCAAAAACCAACAGGGAAAAGCAATCGATTATTATTCATCGCCCTCCAAAGCACCCTTGAGCAAACTGTGGGGTAAGATCGCCTGAAATAAACTTATCCAAGCCGTTTTATGGGTTAACGCCTCCATCCGTTACCTCCACACGTGTTAACGTTGTGCGGAATTGAAACATTGCCGAAGAGAATTCGATAAATTGGAAAATTCGATTTTGACCTTATACCCGATAGAACCCAGGGCTCGTCTGGACGCTTATTCGAAAAATAAGCTTATGTATTCAAGCCCGAGGCCGAGCAGTTTCGTGGAACTTGTATCTTGTCCTAAGGTATTCGAGCTCAAAAAAGGGGGTTTTGTCTATGAAAAAGCGTATCTTGAAATATGGAAAACGATTCGTACAGTATGGAAAACTGTGGAGAGTAGAAATCCAATTTTCGATAAAGGATTTGAGAGACTCGAAACGATATGTTTGATAGAAATTCATTTCGAATTCATGAGAAATTTAAAAGCCTGAGTAAAATATCAATGCGTGTTATCTGCAAGGAAAGGCCATTATAATATGGCAAACTTTGCTCGGTATCAGTACCAGTTCTTCGAAAGCCAGTTTCTGGAGATCTATTGACGGACTGTCTCAACAAGTACCATTAGGAGACGGTTGGTTCTATTAATTTTAAGGGCAAAAGGACCTTTATAAATTCAGCTGAAAAAAGAAAAGCCGTTACCTCCAGACGTGTTAACGTTGTGTGGAGTTGTAACATTGCCGAACAGAATTCGATAAATTGGAAAATTCGATTTTAACCTTATAGTCGATAGAATCCAGGCATCGTCTGGACGCTTATTCGAAAAATAAGCTTATACAGGGTGTTCCTAAATTGAACGTACAAACGAAAAGGGGAGATTCCTTAAGTGAGTTTAAGGAAAAAAAGTCATAAACATGGGGTCGCAAACGTTTCGTTTTCGAGATACAGAGTGTTGAAGTTTGAATTTTTTTCAAGTTTTTTTCTCATAATTAGTATCTGCACTTCACAAGATATTCAACTGAAATTTGGCATAGATATTACATTTGAGAAATTTGAAAATTTCCATAAGAACTGAATTCATTCACCACAGATTACAAACTGGCCATCCTATCATAGTTACGAGAATTTCGAGAGAATCGTTCAAAAATTTTTTCTCGAAATTGTTGGTAGATACGACAAAACTACAGGAGACCGAAAAGTTTAGTATAAGAACCAAGCTTCTTTTTACATTTTTTCAAATTAACAGTGGCTCACCAAAAAAAGTTCTGCAGAAGAACAGGTGGCAGTGTTCCAGAAAAATACCACCCTGTAGATCTTCTATCGAAATTGCCATATCACGTGGTGAGAACTCTCAAATGTAATATCTATGCAAAATTTCAGTTGAATATCTTGTGAAGTGTAGATAGGTACTATGAGAAAAAAACTTGAAAAAAATTCAAGCTTCAACACTCTGTATCTCGAAAACGAAACGTTTGCGACCCCATGTTTATGAGACTTTTATTTTAAACTCACTTAAGGAATCTCCCCTTTTTGTTTGTACGTTCAATTTAGGAACACCCTGTATATTCAAGCTAGAGGCCGAGCAGTTTCGTGGAACTTGTATCTTGTCCTAAGGTCTTCGAGCTCAAAGAAGGGGTTTTGTCTATGAAAAAGCGTATCTTGAAAATAGAAAACGATTCGTACAGTATGAAAAACTGTGGAGAGTAGAAATCCAATTTTCGATAAAGGATTTGAGAGGACTCGAAAGGATATGTTTGATAGAAATTCATTTCGAATTCATGAGAAATTTAAAAGCCTAAAGAAAAATATGAATGCGTTTTATCTGCAAGGAGAGACCATTATAAGGTGAACTTTGCTCGGTATCTGTAACAGCTCTTCAAAAGCCATTTTTTGAAGATCTATTGACAGACTGTCTCAACAAGTACCATTAGGAGACGGTTGGTTCTTTCAATTTTAAGGGCAAAAGGACCTTTAAAAATTCAGCTGAAAGAAGACACGTTGATACTTCCACAAGTGTTAACTTTGTGTGGAATTGAAACATTGCCGAAGAGAATTCGATAAATTGGAAAATTCTATTTTGACCTTATACCCGATAGAACGCAGGGATCCTCTGGACGCTTATTCGAAAAATAAGCTTATGTATTCAAGCCCGAGGCCGAGCAGTTTCGTGGAACTTGTATCTTGTCCTAAGGTATTCGAGCTCAAAGAAGAGGGTTTTGTCTATGAAAAAGCGTTTCTTGAAATATGGAAAACGATTCGTACAGTATGGAAAACTGTGGAGAGTAGAAATCCAATTTTCGATAAAGGATTTGAGAGGACTCGAAACGATATGTTTGATAGAAATTCATTTCGAATTCATGAGGAATTTAAAAGCCTAAGGTAAAATATCAATGCGTTTTATCTGCAAGGAAAGGCCATTATATGGCAAACTTTGGTCGGTATCTGTAACAGCTCTTCGAAAGCCATTTTTTGAAGATCTATTGACGGACTGTTTCAACAAGTACCATTAGAAGACGGTTGGTTCTATCAATTTTAAGGGCAAAAGGACCTCTAAAAAAATCACCTATCAGTTGGACATAAAAGCTGTCGGAAATGGGCAGAACACCACCAAGACTGGCTTTTACCACAATGACGCAAACTTACTTTTTAGGAGCAGTCAATATTAGGTTATGATGTGCGTACGAAGTGTTATTATCTATCTAAATCCTATTAACTTCTCATTCAGCTGAAAAAATAAACCCCCTTTACTGTCTCTGTCAGCTCTAGACCGAAAAGAGAACTTCTATAGGATTTTCTATCATATTTTCATGCTCATGAAGATGAAATTGTTAACAACTCTGTAACTGACAGAATACCTTGCTGTGTATATGAAGTCCTCTTTCCAACTGAACATTTTCATTCATGTGCCGCTAAGTTTTAGAATCAATAGCAGTCGGAAAATTGAGCGAGGAATCACATTTGTTTACAGAAACAAATTCGAAACAGTCAAGAATATAAGCTGAACTAACATCATTGTAGATTCTACCCCACTTAAAATTGGCACCACTCCAAAGAAAAATCACGAATTCTTCCGTGTTCCCCTAGATCCATGTTTGCCAACATCTACTCATGTTTGTTCTTCCCGAATCGATAGACAACCTTGAGTTTTTCCGGTTCATGAGGAGTTTTTCCGCTGTCTGCATCTGACATCATAAGTTACCCGAACAACAGGAAAACTTCAACTATACCGAGCGATATTCTTCTTGATTTGTATTTTTTAGTTTTGACTCGGAAGAATGTATCTCTTTCTGAAGAGTGTGCCGCTCTCCTTTCTACATTATCGGAAGTAGTCCCAGAGGACTAGATCCATAATCTACATCTACAGTCCATTTCAGGAGAGTATGAAGTGAAGAAAACCTCTTAACCCCTCCTATCGCTAGGACCTCTCTGTCGTGAATGCGGCAAGTAGGCATCTATCTCTCTTTTCTAATCCAATGCACATACGAGACATTCCGGTCACGTGCGAATATAAGCGAAAACTAACGAGAGTTCTATGGAGAAGGAGGAGCTAAAGTTTCACTCACTTCTTACTATGGTGATATACAGTATAGGCATCTGAAAATAAGAATGCAGCGCCACGGACAGTCGTAGAACTATTAATATTGACATGGAAGGATTTGGTTGCATTGTTTATATGTATATCTGTTAATTGTAATTTGGATTTTTCATTAATATATCAAAATTTGTCATAATTTCTTTCAATTTATTTCAGCCATAGTGAAAGATGCATTAGGTTAAAAGGCTGTTGTGCAAATTAAGGAAAACAATTTGTTTATTGAACAGTGAATAAACTTCATTTTGTTATATTCAAACAGTACTTTTTCACTTCACAAGAGCATTCTTCAGTGGGTTTCTCTTTGTTTAGACTTCCTTGTCTCAACCTTTCAGTTCTACTACTAGAACATTCTGGTTGTTCCTCTTTTCTTGTAGTAAATCCAACAGGAAGATTTTTGGTAGGCACAGTAGTATTTTAAAAAAACTAACTCTGTTATGAACTGGTATCTGTAAACGATTAACCCCATGAATTCATGTATTCATCATTCAGAAGAGGATAATTCGCCTCATGTTTGGCCTGAGGCCCCGTGAATCTTGCAGGGAAATATTCAAGAACCACAAATTGTTAACGTTTCCCTGTGTTTACATGTTAAATTGTATAATGTTCATTCGGTGTAATCTGGCCAGCTTGACGATGTGCTCGGATTTTCATAATTATAAAACTAGACACCAAAATATCATATGTGTCCTATACATAAAACATCTAAATACGAGTCGTCGCCAAGACTGGCGGGTATAACTTTCTACAATCATTTACCAAATAGGATCAAATTGTTGAATGATAAACTTTTCAAGAGAGAGGTATTTTCATTGAAAAGTGTTTTTATAGCACTAAAGAATTTTTTCAGTGTCCGCTAAATTGAGCACTGAGAATTATTCACGAATTCTTTTGTTACGGTTTTTTAATTTTTTTTTTTCATATTTCTTGTACTTGTGTTGTTGACATGTCCTATACAACATTGTAATGTCCCAAAGGATGAATAAAGTTATTATTATTATTATTATTATTATATGAATCTAATCCAACCTTCAAGTTTTGTGTAATCCGTACTTATCTCAATAAAAAAAATCGTCATCCACAAAATGCAAGGAGAAAACTTTCATATTTCCTGTGAAGTTTCACTTGCTAGGCTTTTCGTCGATCTATCAACACTTTGTCACTTTACTCCTCGTTTTTCCATCTACCCAAACACGAAATTTATCCTTAGGTTGAGGGAAAGCATGGAAATGTATATTATTTGGATTTCTTTTTTTCTCAGGAATAACACTGAGGAACTAAACAATAGCGACTTGAATGCATTATACTTAAAAAATTATTAATAATAAGAATCATGTCAAATTTAAAGGTTACTAAGATCGTCACCAGAGGGCGTATCGCTTATTTTGATTTGCCTATAGGCCGCGTGGCATTCCACTTGATTTGCGCTTCTTAGCTTGGACTCTGAAGACTGCGCCTCTTCCTGCAGAGGGTGCCGCTCTCCTGAAATATTTCAAGGACCACCTTCACGGATCCAATTATTCCTGCATTATCGTAAGTAGTCCCAGAGGACAAGTTCCATAATGAATTCGGGATACTTCAAAACGTTTCCCCTCGGTGGAATTAACGAACGCCATTCATCGGATGAATTATGCATTCTGGAGTCTGGAGATCTGGAATAAAGTAGAAGAGTCGCGAAAAATGTCCCTTCAGATGTTTCCTGCTGATAAATGGCAGTATTTCGCGTTAGATTCCCGTTTTGCAGGAGTTCATCGGGTCGAGAGTACGATATTATATTAAATCTCAGGAAGTAGAAGCTTTCATGTCTCTGATTTGTGCTGATGGGTTTCTTGAGGGTCTTGTTTTAAGGTTATAATGAAAGAAATCAAAGTGAATTACAGGTTATATAAAAGGTTTTTAGTTTTAGGTTACGTTTTAATTTCATTAGAGGTTTGAGCCATCTGAGGAAATTAGGTTGATTATTTCGAATGGAGAATTGATCCAACAGTTAATATGAATCACCTGGAGCAATTTTAAAGCCTTCAGTCCTCGTTTTTTCGCGTTTTCTAAGGCAACAGTATGCCATTATTATTCTTATTTGAACTGAAGTTGTTTTAGCCAGGTAAGCCTCTTGAAAACCATTTCTGGAGCCTGGAGATCTCGAATAAAGCAGAAGAGTCGCGAAAAATGTTCCTCATATGTTTACTGCTGATAAATGGCAGTATTTCGCGTTAGATCCCGTTTTGCAGGAGTTCATCGGGTCGGGAGTACGATATTATATTAAATCTCAGGAAGTAGAAGCTTTCATGTCTCTGATTTGTGCTGATGGGTTTCTTGAGGGTCTTGTTTTTAGGTTTTAATGAAAGGAATCGAAATGAATTACAGGTTATATAAAAGGTTTTTAGGTAACGTTTTAATTTCATTAGAGGTTTGAGCCATCTGAGGAAATTAGGTTGATTATTTAGAATGGATAATTGATCCAACATTTAATATGCATTACCTGGAGCAGTTTTAAAGCCTCCATTTTTCGTTTTATCGCGTTTTTTAAGGAAACAGTATGTCATTATTATTCTTATTTGAACTGAAGTTGTTTTAGCTAGGTTGGCCTCTTGAAAACCATTTCTGGAGCCTGGGGATCTCGAATGAAGTAGAAGAGTCGCGAAAAATGTCCCTTCAGATGTTTCCTGCTGATAAATGGCAGTATTTCGCGTTGGATTCCCGTTTTGCAGGAGTTCATCGGGTCGAGAGTACGATATTATATTAAATCTCAGGAAGTAGAAGCTTTCATGTCTCTGATTTGTGCTGATGGGTTTCTTGAGGGTCTTGTTTTTAGGTTATAATGAAAGGAATCAAAATGAATTACAGGTTATATAGAAGGTTTTTAGGTTACGTTTTATTTTCATTAGAGGTTTGAGTCATCTGAGGAAATTAGGTTGATTAGTTCGAATGGATAATTGGATCCAACAGTAAATATTAATTAACTGAAGCGATTTTAAAGCCTCCTTTTTTCGTTTTTTGCGTTCTGTAAAATATCAGTTTGCCATAATTATTATTATTTGAACTGGGGTTGTTGTGGCTACAATGGTGCTGATTAAACCGAGAACCTCTTAGGAGCCTTAACCGTTATCCCTTGGGTGTCCTGGACCAGTTGATAGATTTGGGCCAGCCAGCTTAGGACACTTGTATACCATATGTTCAGCTGCTTCTGCCTATGATCCACAAGGGATGCAAATTTCACTTTCCCATACAGTGCCCGATCAGAAGTCCAAGCTTTCTGGTATAGGTATAGGTGAAATTGTCGCAAATTTCTTGGACTGAATAAGTCCAGGGCTGTTTCTCCTAAGAGTGTGTCATAGTAATGTACAAATGGTTGTATAGAAGGTCGAAAGTTGTTCTATTCATCTATCTCGTCGTCTATAAGCACCTTATTTTCAAACAGAGTAAGCTGAAGCTCTCAGGGTATCTCAAGGTAAATTATAGTTTTCTCAGTATAAACGAAGACGCTATTCGAGAAAACAGAAAGTTTAAGACCTAGGATTCTTCATCAGTGAGTCCAAACAAGTCGTTCCAAACCAATTCCAGCCCAAAATTCGAAAATAACAGACATTTGGGCAAAACAGTATCACGCTATTCACCTAGAAACAAGCGCGGAAAATCGCTGAAGTCTTTCTGTAGGTATCTACTGCAATATCTTTTTCGGCTATCTGATACCTTCCATTCTCTTTGTATGTTCGAACCACGTCAGTTGTTTTTAGGGATTGCAAACCGGTTTACCGATTTACCGGTTTACGGATTTACCGCCTTAAAAGTTCTTCAAATTACCGACGAAGAAACCGGCATCTTTTACCGGTAATTTCGGTAAAAAATTATAAGCTGACAATATCCAAATCGAATAATGCTGCATTATCCATTGAAGAAAAGCTCCAATTAGCGATCAGAAACAAAATTTAAATAAACAGTATCCTTCCAATCATAAGATATCAGGCTACGTTTAATAATGGTCAGCGGTGTGTGTGAAAACCGAAATGCAAAATTTTCGGAAGAAGGGATTCAGACTTGAAAATGGTTATATATGACAACTCGGTCTACTAGTGTGAAGTCCGAAAGAGAAAGAGACTGGCAACTCTAGGTTTACTTTATACTCTGAGGATAACAGTCTTGATAAACTACGTTTTCTTAGGGCCTTTTTTATAAAAAATCGAAAGATTAAGTAAGAAATGACTGATATTTTTTTATAATATTTCGAGTTTTATTATTTTCTTTGAGTTTACCTCGAGTTTCACTTTACCGTGTTTATTATTCATTTAGAATTAAATAAATTTTTGTTATTCATTCTGTGTGTTATTTTTTTGGTAAGAAAAAACCGGTTAATACCGGTAAATCGGTAATTTTGAAAATAATTCACCGAATTACCGGTAAACTGAAATTCGGTAAATTTGCAATCCTTAGTTGTTTTCTATCTACGTGGTCAATGATATTCTTCTCGACGTGCATCTACCTCCTGATGTCCTCGATTCTTACTCTCTCCAGTCTCGATCCTCCACAACTCCTTAGTAAATCCATCTCTGTGGCCAGTAGCTTCTTTTCGTTTTTCTTTTTGATATTTTTTTCCCAAAGTATGGAATTGAGTGCTCCTATGGTTTTGCGACCCTCTGTGATTCTGTCTTGAATTTCATCTCTACTACTTCCTTCTTTATTGAAAATAACTCCTTGGTATTTAGCTTTGTTGACATTTTTTATCGATCCGTTTTCCAGAGGTGAGCTGTTGTTGTTATCCCCTGGAAAATACTCCAGTATATTAATCAACAAAAATATTTATCGAAAAAGCATAAAAACCGTTGAAGCGAGTTCAAAAAGCAGATGAGCTCTTTCGAGTGCCATCGTATACCTGAATTCCATTGAGTATCACGTTTATACAAGATTTCCGAGAAATTCATCTACACAAATGTAAAACATGGAAGCTTTTACTCCGTGAAATTTGATATAATACAGATGAATGCGATACTCAGTAATCATACCGGTACCAGACGAACTCTTGCGAAAAGAGAATCCAAAACGCTGGCATTTATCAGCGAGAAAACATCTGAAGGGATATTTTTCGCGACTCCTCTTTTTCATTCAAGATCTCCGGACTAAATTCCATCAGATGAAAGCCGTTCGTTAATTCCATTGAGTGAAAACGTTTTGAAGTGGGCCGAATTCATTATGAAACTTGTCCTTTGGGTCTGATTACGAAAATGCAGGTATAATTAGTCCGATTTCGAAAGATTTTCACGACGAAAAACATTCGGTTCGAAAAATTTGAACTTTGGACGGTCTGATTAATGCCAAACGTCAAAGAGGTCATTTTAGAACCTTCTTTTTTGAATTCAATTTTGTTAAGGTTGAGGGAATATGGGAATTGAAAAGAAATCAATGCGATTCGTTGAATTTACTAAATGGACTTACTTTATTTAACAAAAAAATTCGACACAAGTCCTGAGCAGGTGCTTTCGAGCGCTCGTTCATTGAGTAGCAATAAGGCTATTACCTCCAAAGTTTGTATGTAACTTGAGAATGATACTAAATATATGAATGCTGAATCTCAGAACGATCGGAATTATATTCTAGAAATTATTCAAAGAATTAACTATGTAAAAATCGATGACTTAAAATATCAATATTTCATGGTTCTTATTTCACAATTCTTTTGAAAATTTCTTTATCATTTTCTACGCCGATTTACCTCCTCAAAGTAGATTTCTTTTCAATCGAAAGTTTTTTCACGAAGTTTTGCATATACTGTTTTGAAATGGTATTGAGGTCACTACAAAATTTCAGCTCGATCGAAATAACGTTCCGAAGGTTATTTCTACTCTATGTTATTCATAGTTCAGTGAATTATGTTTTTCTTTCTTCCTGGTAATTTGAATATTTGCAAACTTTTTATTTCATTACTTAGTTGATATTTTTTGCTGAATTCTGTACTTCTCTAGTTCATTACCTTACTTGTGAACTTCCTCTTGGATTTTTGTTACTCCTGTAGCTATACAGTGTGGAACAGCCAAATGGAATAAACTCGATAACGAATAAATGTGAGCGTAATGGGAAAAACGCTTGGACACGTCGATTTGTATTTCTAGATGCGAATTTTTTTGAAAACAAATAATTATATAGGGTGTGTCATGTGACAGTGTCCGATACCAACTTTCTAATTTTAAATTCAACCCCCTGTATATTATTAGTTTCTTGGATTCTGTAGAAAATTTTAGACATAATTCATGTACAATGTCCCACACCTATCTTCAACTGTTTCGGAAATATTAAGTGTTTCAGATGTATTACAGAAATTAACATTGAAAAAAGAAAATTATTTTATTTTAAAAGACGTTCGCGGCGAACATTTTGAACATCTCTTACATTGAAATCAATTTTTTTTACCTTATTTGTGAAATAAAATAATTTTTTTCTCTGATGTTAATTTTTGTAAAACACCTGAAAACACTCAATATTTCCGAAACAGTTGAAGAAAGGTATGGGACATTGTACTAGAATTATGTCTAGAATATTCTAGATTCCAAAAAACTTCGTATTTAAAATAAGAAAATTGGTATCGGCCACTGTCACATGACACACCCTCTATAATTATTTTGTTTGAAAAAAATGCCTATCTAAAAATACAAATCGACGTGGCCAAGCGTTTTTCCCAACACGCTCTCATTTATTCGTTATCGAATTTATTCCACTTGGCTATTCCACACTGTATGTTCCTACCCAAGATAAATGAATGAATAAAAAGTAAATAAATACAATACACAAACAAAACGTTACCATAAAGTGGATTTACGATATCTTGACTAATTTCACAATCTAGACTCTATCAAACCCCCCCAAAATGCCCAAGATAAAAACTGCACATACAACAAACAATGCTCAGCAGAATTTATCGGGATAATCAAGCCGGAAAATTCTTGGAAAATTCGTGTCCTGAATATAGCAAAGGCCTCGCGACGACCTCTTCAAGTAGCTCCTTTCGTCTGAAAGCGATGATTATGACTTTTAATTAAAGAGGAGGCAAGAGGGGACTCGAATGCATGCTTAATTAAAAGTACGGTAGTTGCTGGGGGGGTCAATAATTAGATTTTCTAGTCGAGGCGCCGGCCGCCGCTGTATCCGTTTCGTGATTTGCATTGTGATCGCGTCCGATTCGCGAAAAAAAATTGATTGAGGTGAAGAATGCAGTGGCGCGGGTTAATGACTGGGAAGTTGATGGGGTCAGGAGCTGGAATTTTTTTAGAATCGGGAAGCAATTCGGGTTTTGTTAATTTTTTAATTTTTTGTTGCAGGTGAGGGTGATTTTCCTTGATTGTTTGAGTTTTGGAGATGGGAATTGTTGATTTGTCGAGGTGAGTAATATTTGATTTGGTTTTGCGCTCTTGTTTCTAGGAGTGAGCATGCTCTAGTTTTGTTAAGTTAACTCCTATTGTTGCATATCATCAGATGAAGAAATTAAGATTACTATTGACTTCGTTCGAATAATGCTTGACAATTTTCTAATGCAATTCCAATATTAGCGAGGCTATTTCCATCACTTCCGCTTAATGTTATTATCGTTTTGGCCAACATTCGTCGGTCGTCTTCAGGAAACACATTAGTAGGTATTATTCAGAGGAATTTTCAGTGTTTGGTGCTAAATTCGTCATTTTATTTCAGTATTTTATACTTTTAAGTTGTGAAAACTTTTCCTATTTCCTTGAAATTTTGATTGAATTGAATGGGAAACCATTTTTCGAAAATCTATCGTCATCGCCTTCCAAAGGCTGTATCTTGGAAGGGAGTCGATTTCTAAAAAAATCAAATGAACTACCCCTGCTTATTTTCATCGAGAAATCATCTCCCGAAGTCCCTCGCATTTGTTTACAGACACCCTAAATAATAACACGAATTTTGTTTCGGAGTTTCGAATTCATTGTACCAAATAATGTTAATGTTTTATGACGCCAATCTATATTTGGCGAGGTTAGTACCTGGTTAATTGGCAGCTTCGTAGAGTCGCAACGAAAGTATCTGAAGACACCAAATCCCCTCTTTTCTGTAATTTTCATATAAATCAGTCACGAACTTCGAAGTTCATGCTCATACTTCTAGAATGCCAGAACCTGACAAAAACAGCTTTCCGTGACACCAGAACTTTCGCAGACGAAATTTTCCTCAAGCAAAAACCTGAAACATGTTGTTATTATTAATTACCCAGTGTTCCCTGCACTCCCAACAATTTTTAATAAGCTTGACTGACGACCAAGGCAGTCTTTCACTTAATTCGCACCTGTGCTACCTCCCCTAATAAAATGCACCCAGAAGAAACCTTTATGCTGCCATTCCTGGAGAAGCAGACTTAAAGAAGAATATCTTGAATTTTTTTGAGAAACACATTATTAGAAATAATTCATATTAATTCGTATTCGCAAATAATTTATTATTTCATTTCAGTTCCTTATGAATTATACTTTTTTTGTTCAGTTCACAGTATGATATTTGGGTGAAAAGTAAAAAAAAACACGGTTTATTTCTTGTACAAACAGATTAAAAAAAATAAGAAAAGTCCTGAGCAGGTGCTTTTGAGCGCTCGTTCATTGGGAGGCCAATAATGCTATTACTTCAAAATTTTGAATAGGACTTGAGAATCATGCTAATTATATGAATGCAAAATTTCACCATGATGGGAAGTATATTCTGGAAATTATTCGAAAAATGAAATACAGTAGACGCGAAGTAGTGTGAACATGCGATTTTATGAACAACCCAGTAGTGTGAACTTAAAAATATTTATATTGATATTCTGCAGTGTGAACAATAGGACTCTCGATAGTGTAAATCATAAGAAATTCAGTGGAGAAATTTCAGTTCAGACTTGCAGAGACTCGTCAGTCGATAAGAATTAGTCGAGCGAAATGGTGCGAAATAAGAAGTTCTTGTCTCTGTACGAGAAATCGAAGATTTTGGAGGAGTTTTCTAATGGAATGAGTGTCACTGCTCTTTCAAAAAAAATATGAAGTAGCAAAATCTACTATATGTGCTATAAAAAATAAAAAGAATAAAATTCTGAAAATCGTAAATGAACTTCAGAGACCCGAAAAATTAAAAAAATGTACACTCAAAGAATCAGAGAATCCTGAAATGGAGAAATTACTCTACAAGTGGTTTCTTAAACAGAGAGAGCGAAATTTACCAATAACGAGTGATATGCTGAAACAAAAGGCTTTGGAGTTGCATAAAAAATTAACAATTGGCTCAAAAAGCTTCAACGCGAGCGATGGATGGTTGCAAAATTTAAGTGGCGTTATGGTGCAAGAATACTCAAAATTTCTGGTGAGAAGTTATCTTCACAGCCAGATCTGGTTGAACCGTTCACAAACGAGTTGAATGAAACAATTAAGGAGTTAGATCTCTCTGATCACCAAATTTATAATACTTACGTCGCTCCTCATGAAAAAACTGCACCTGGTTTAAAAATATCGAAGCAAAGAGTCACATTTCTGGGATGTGTTAATGCATCAGGCTTCCATAAGTTGAACCCACTTTTAATTGGAAAAGCAAAATCCCCCAGATGCTTTAAAAATTTTCATAACCCAATTGTGTATAAGAACACTAAAAATGCCTGGATGACTCAAGAAATTTTCAGAAATTGGTTCTTCAAGCAGTTTGTCCCCGAGGTAAGCTCCCTTCATGCTAATTGCTGGCCGGTCGAACGACCCCACGGATAGAGATTAATTCGGACACGGGTTCGTCATCAGGGAGTCGAAACCTATCGTTCGCGAAAGTTTCTGATGACTCCAAATCACGGCAATTCTAGAATCTTCGTATGCATAACTCAGTCGCAAACTTCGAAGCTTATCAGCTTACTCCCAGAACAAGAGAAAACATCTTTTCGTGACAACAGAACTTCCCCAACTGGAATTTTCACGAAGAAAAAACCTAAAACATGTCGTTATTTTTAATTACCCAGTGTTCCCTGCACTCTCAACAATTTTTAATAAGCCTGACTGACGACCTCGGCAGTCTTTCGCTTAATTCGCATCTGTGCTACCTCCCCTAATAAAATTAACCTAGAGGAAACCTTTATTTTGCCATTCCTGAAGAAGCAGACTCAAAGAAAAATATCTTGAATTTTTTTAGAGAGAAACATTATTGGAAACACTCATTCATATTCTCAAAAAATTAATTATTTCATTTCAGTTCTCTTATGAATTATACGGGGTCTTTATAAATGATTGTAACATCGTAGGTTGCTTTGGAAATTTTTATCTTATGGTTTTTTATGCAAAGTCTACAAATTTATAATTCTAGTCACATTATACAATTTCTTTCGGAATGACCAGCACAATCTCACAGCATCGTCTGTTCAAATTAAAGTTTACATCAGAATATTAATATTTATAGAAGTCCATTGCCAACTGCGCTGTTATAATCATTTATAGATACCGTGTACTATTTTTGTTCATTTCATAGTACAGTATTTGAGTGGAGAGTATATGAAAACATGGTTCATTTCTCAAATTTCTTATCTGTTGTACAAGAAGATTAATAAAAACAATTTTAGAAAAGCCCTGACCAGGTAGTTTTGAGCGCTCGTTCATTGCTAGAGCAATAATGCTATTATCCCAAAATTTTGAAAAGGACTTGAGATTCATGCTAATAATACGAATGCAAAGTTTCAACTCGATCGGAATTATATTCTGGAAATTATTCGGAAAATGAAATATGTAAAAAATCGATAATGAAAAAATTATATTCCATGATTCCGATGATCATGAAATATCGCATGAACATTCAGTATATCAATCGTCATTCACAAAATAAATTTCACTCGAATCTAATAACTTGTTATGGAAATATAAAGATTTTTCTTTTCAATATTCCAATTGAATTATCTGCGGTTCTGTTAACACTAAGGCCACAAAATTTTGCCTGAGGCTTATCATGAGCATTTTGCATGTGGCCGCAAATTTTCATTCTGATTGGATTCGTTTTCTCCCAGATATAGAGCTCCAAAAATAAAAAAAAAACATATTATATGGAACACCATGTACGATTTGGCTGGTTAGCGATCTCAACCGCGGCATTTGGGAACCGAACGCACCCTTCGTGCTAATTTCGGGCCGGTCGAACGACCCCACGGATAAAATTTAATTCGGACACGGGTTCGTCATCAGGGAGTCGAAACCTATCGTTCGCGGAAGTTTCTGATGACTCCAAATCACGGCAATTCTAGAATCTTCGTATGCATAACTCAGTCGCAAACTTCGAAGCATATCAGCTTACTCCCAGAACAAGAGAAAGCATCTTTTCGTGACAACAGAACTTCCCCAACTGAAATTTTCACGAAGAAAAAACCTAAAACATGTCGTTATTTTAATTACCCAGAGTTCCCTGCACTCTCAACAATTTTTAATAAGCCCGACTGACGACCTCGGCAGTCTTTCACTTAATTCGCACCTGTGCTATCCCCCTAATAAATGCACCTAGAGGAAACCTTTATTTTGCCATTCCTGGAAAAGCAGACTCAAAAAAATATCTTGAAATTCTTTAGAGAGAAACATTATTGGAAACACTCATTCATATTCTCAAAAAATTAATTATTTCATTTCAGTTCTCTTATGAATTATACGGGGTCTTTATAAATGATTGTAACATCGTAGGTTGCTTTGGAAATTTTTATCTTATGGTTTCTTAAGCAAAGTCTACAAATTATAATTCTAGTCGCATTATACAATTTCTTTCGGAATGACCAGCACAATCTCACAGCATCGTCTGTTCAAATTAAAGTTTACATCAGAATATTAATATTTATATAAGTCCATTGCCAACTGCGCTGTTATAATCATTATAGATACCGTGTACTATTTTTGTTCATTTCATAGTACAGTATTTGAATGGAGAGTATATGAAAACACGGTTCATTCTCAAATTTCTTATCTGTTTTACAAGCAGATCAATAAAAACAATTCAAGAAAAGCCCTGACCAGGTAGTTTTGAGCGCTCGTTCATTGCTAGAGCAATAATGCTATTATCCCAAAATTTTGAATAGGAATTGAGATTCATGCTAATAATACGAATGCAAAGTTTCAACTCGATCGTAGTTATATTCTGGAAATTATTCGGAAAATGAAATATGTAAAAAATCGATAATGAAAAAATTATATTCCATGATTCCGATGATCATGAAATATCGCATGAACATTCAGTATATCAATCGTCATTCACAAAATAAATTTCACTCGAATCTAATATCTTGTTATGGAAATATAAAGATTTTCCTTTTCAATATTCCAATTGAGTTATCTGCGGTTCTGTTAACACTATGGCCACAAAATTTTGCCTGAGGTTTATCATGAGCATTTTGTATGTGGCCGCAAATTTTCATTCTAATTGGATTCGTTATCTCCGAGATATTGAGCTCCAAAAATTCAAAAAAAACATATTTTATGGAACACCATGTACGATTTGGCATTTGGGAACCGAACGCACCCTAAAAATCTCTCTAGGACGATCCCTTCGTGCTATTTGCCGGCCGGTCGAACGACCCCACGGATAAAATTTAATTCGGACACGGGTTTGTCATCAGGGAGTCGAAACCTATCGTTCGCGAAAGTTTCTGATGACTCCAAATCACGGCAATTCTAGAATCTTCATATGAATAACTCAGTCGCGAACCTCGAAGCATATCAGCTTATTCCCAGAACAAGAGAAAGCATCTATCCTTGTCAACAGAACTTCCCCAGCCGGAATTTTCACGAAAAAAAAACCTGAAACATGTCGTAATTTTTAATTACCCAGTGTTCCGCGCACTCCCAACAATTTTTAATAAGCCTGACTGACGACCTAGGCAGTCTTTCGCTTAATTCGCACCTGTGCTACCTCCCCTAATAAAATTCACTTAGAGCAAACGCTGGGGCTCCTTACCTCCAGCCGTTCTAGACCATTTTTACACCTTAATAAACGTACACGCGCGAGCGGTATAAATACCGTAATATACGACGTCCCCGTTGTCTTATTTGTATTAAACAACGGGGGTAGCGTTATCTGGGGCAGCCACCCCTTGCGCCGGCAATGGAATACCGCCGATATATAACAATTTATTCCCGGACTACAAATAAAGGGGATGTCGTGTTTTATATCAGAGAAGGCTGTGGGGTTATTCCAAGATTGAGGATTTGATGAGGGCGGCAATTTGTCTTATTAAGGGATGACGGGGTGGTCTTCGAAATGTGGGATTGAATTTGCGGAAAATTGATATTTTGAAAGGGTGGGTCATCTATCAGTTGAAATTCAAACCATAGCTCATTTCGAATTTGACAATAGTTATGTAATTCTCTTCTATCACAAAATTCAGTGAACCGTTTTTTTGTGCCCGATCTTGATGGCATCGATAGTTGGTTTCAAAAAGATGGTACAACAATCGATTCAGTGCGTCAAATGTTTGATGACCGTTTGATCAGCAAAAAATGTGATACGATTGCCTGCCAAGGAACTGCAACTTCATTTCCTTGGATTTTTTTCGGTAGGGCTCCTTAAAGATGAGTGTTATGCTGACAACCCAGGGCAAATTGAACATTTGAAGAAAATCTTGGCAATGCCATTGCAGAGATACGGCTTCATACACTCGAAAAAGTGCGGCAGCTATGGAATGAAATAAAGGGTTTTCCAATAAGAGGTGTCATTTTGATATTCGAAGAAAAATGCCACTTTTCAATATAAATGATCAGATGTTTATTTTATTATAAAGAAGAAGCTATGCCGTTAATAGTGGAAAATAACATGAGGCAAATGACCACCACGACCACGCTTAGAGAACCATATCCTTTCAATGAAATTTCCCATAACCAAATCGCAAGGTGGCTGCCCTATGTCCTTGATAGCCTCACGAATTCCATCTTTGAGGTCTTGAATCGATGCTGGGCTATTGGCGTAGATCTCCTCTTTCACGTGGCCCTAAAGAAAAAAGTCGCATGGTGTTAAATCACAAGATCTCGGTGGCCAATTGTGATCATCTCTCCGAAAGATAACCCGGTCCGGAAACTTTTCCCGCAAAAGATCAGTGATTTTGTTGCTTGTGTGGCACGTAGCACCGTCTTGTTGAAAGTAAACGTTGTCCAGATCAATACTATCCAATTTCGGCCATAAAAATGCCTAATTCTAAAGAACGACGAGGAATGGACAAACTTGGGTTTCCTTCAACACTTTCGGCTACAGCAGTTTTACGAACCGTCTCTGCCAAATTTTCACCATTTTTATAGTGAATTTTAATGATTTCAATGCGTTCTTGAAGCGTGTATCGTTCCATTTTTATTCATGCTGTAGTTTCCACTTGTCAAATGTCAAAAAATGACTGCTTCAAACGTGACATCTACCAAAATAGCGGGCTATTCAAAATAACACCTTTAACTTGAAAACCCTTTAATATACCGTTTCCAACCGGAACATTTTTTGTATGTGATTCACAACAGAAAAAAAATTGCAGTTTTTGATCTATACTGCATTTGAAATAGTCCATCCATTCTGTATAGAGTATAGAAAATGTCGAATCACATCAATACAAGAATAAATCTACTCGGTTAGGTTTGTAATTCAATATGGAATTAATATGCAAATTCATAGAGTGATCTCCACATCTCATTTACACTTCTATTGGTATCAGTTATTCAATCTGGTAATTCAATGAATCCTGGATAGTTATAAAGAAATTCTTCAAAATTAATACGAAAATTTTATGATGAAGGCCTTAACGAAGTAGAAATTAATATGCATTATTCAGATGTATGTTTTTACTCTTAATGCTATCACATGAAAAATATTTGATCATACTGAAAATTGCCTATTGGCCACAAATTCATTACTAGTGAGTGGAAAGTGGAAAAAGTATACATCAACTAAATTTCTTTACCACAAATGAATTCCGCATTTAATGTCAGTTCTTTCCAAGCTTCTCCCAGAAATAAACATGCAGTTCGAGCGGTTAGATGCTCATTTCGAAATAAACGAAGCCCCAGATCATTCAGAATAAAGCGTCGTGGTACTTCATCGGGAAATTTCAATTTTCCAGTTGAAATGACTCGAGTAGCTCACAACAGATCGCTCCAGATTGAGTTCATTTCTTCCCGCAGCATTCAAGATTGTCGCAAACCTCTTTCATTTCCAGTCTCCTTTCTCTGCTATGAAATTAATTTTTTACGCGCTTTACTTCGTTTTAAAATATTTCCCGCACGGCTAAATATTCGTAGTAATTTTGTCACGAACTTTGCTGCGTCAAAAGGGTCGGGAAGAAAGAATATCGTTTAAAAATTAAAATCTGGGAGTGAGGGAGGTCGGAATCACATTGTCCTTAAGCCATCAACGGATTAAAATTTCCTGGGATCGTAAAAGTTTTTGTGCGGCGAAATTGTTAAACTTAATAGAATGTTGAGAGGTTCTTTGGTAATGGGGAAAATCATGGCAGTGTTTAAGTTTTACACTATTCGATGGTTTTATTATATACTGAAATTAGTAATATATTCATTGAATTCCTGGGTTTGTTTGACTTGTAGTTAATTCATCACTGCATATTCGAACTCTGACTGGAATGAAAACAAATGAAACTAATGCAGAAATCGAATAGAATTGTCCCTTTCAGGGCAACGCATTCTTTAGTTAACTTATTTTGCCTAAATTTCCTTGATTTCAATCAACTAGGTTATTAAAGACAGCGACTACTGGTCGAGATATTTTAATGCGTGAGCGGAGCGAACGCGTTAATAGTTCGAGACCATTAGTCGCTTGATTAAATAACCGAGTTGATTAAAAGATTTTTCCGACGATCTCGAAATGATTTGTGTATGAATTCTTGATTGAAATAATTCACATTCTGCACAAGACTTACATTTGACATAATAAAACTTCTATGTATCTATGTTCCAGTAGAGTTTTCACATTCCTCGTAGTGCTTCTGAATCATTTGTGAACAGTTGCCATTAGGATTGCACATTAAAATAGCCAAAAAATTGAGCATTAAAATGGGGATTAATGATCAATTTCGTACACATTAAAATCCCCTTTCATTTCGAGGTTGGCGGAAAAGGCATAAAACGTTCAATTGGAGAATTCAACAGAACTGATACCGATTCAATTTTTCTATTTGATTCCATATAATTTAAGTTTCATCAGTATGAATCAAATCAAACTATTCAGGGATGATAGCTGAGTTATTTTTTCATTCAGATTCGAGTAATAATAATAAAAATGACTTGAAATTAACGCCTATACAAGGTGTTCCATCTGAAATGTCCATTGAAAACAGGGTTTTTTTACTGAGGTTTTTTCCCTGAGCTCTGATATCATACGAAAAAATAGTATGGTATCCCGTTTTGCACTTACCTCAGGGATTTTTGTTTTATTTGTTTATGTATTGTATTATGTTGGCTCTTGATTTCAAAAGAATATATACACAGGGTGTCCCGGAAAATGTGGGAAATCTCTCGGATTCAGATAGAACATAAAAAATAAGATGACAAGTTCCCATAATTTTTTTTCCTAACGGCCCTCCCTACGAAGATGCGACCTCCTAAATGACGCCACTGGAAATTCATTTTAGTGGAATCAATTTCAAGTACCTTCTTACTTATTTCATTATTTTTTTCGAAAACGGTTCATTTTATCGACACTGAACAAGATCACCTTTTCTTTAGCGTAATGTTCAAAGTATCCAAATTTGTTTTATTAGCACCTTATCATTTATAAGGTGTTAAAAATGTAAGCATTAAAATGTACAACCCAGTCCGCCCCTGGTGAACTGAACAAGCTAATTGAAATTTGAGTGCTATAATTTAAGTCCTTAATACTATTAATCATATAAAATTTTCATCAAATTATATCGAGTAGTTTGAAACTTATTCCACTAAGATGTACTTCCAGTGTCGTCCTTTAGGAAGTAGATTCTTCGTGGGGAGGGCTGCTAGGAAAAAACATTTATGGGAACTTATCATCTTCATTTTTTATGTTCAACATTTCCCACATTTTCCGGGCACCCTGTGGATTGAAAACAGCCATATTTAAATGAATAGAAAATTATATTCTAAAAACAACAGGCGACTTTTTCACAATTATATTTTGACGACTATTTATTCCCTCGGTCAAAATAGTCCAACCTCGAAAACATCATGTGTAGGTTATTTAACAGCGAAATCGAAGGGTTCAAAGCAATTCCAACTTCCTGAAACCTCTCAGAATACCTGCATCGCAGCTATGAACCTTGTAGTATCACATCTCACTTCCTCTTCCGTCCTATTTAATGAAAATTTTTAGTGCCACTTGCGTTCGAACAGGATATCGTGAAGTTCTATCCAATCAGACTGCCTTAATGGGCAAGATGAGAGAATATGAATATCAACGTACATATATGCAGTTAAGTGTCTAGAAACTGGGGATATTTACGCTGGAACATTTCGAACTTTGCTAATGGCTTGCTGAAATTAGCTGTTGTAGTATTCTGCCAATGGAGTTGCAGTAGATAATAATTGCACATTTCGAGCTGGAAATTGAGGACCTTTTCGGACAGAAACTGTTGATTATTGATGCCGCAGAATGAACTACATGCTCATCAACCAATGTTTTTTATTTATATTGAAAATAATCATTTATTCTGTTCTGCCACAAAATTCAGTGTGAACAATGAAAGCAGATATTCAGGATGGAAAGAGTCTTAAAAAACTTCTATTTGTATAACCTTTATTGGATCATCTTGGTAACATGTTTCGCGGCGATTTCGCCATTATCAAACCAAAGATTGATTATTCGGTTCCAAAGTCATATGGTAAAAACATTATCTCAAGTCGAAAGCTTTAAAATTTTTAAAAATGTAAAGGACAGAAACACAATCACACGTTAAAATGAAATAATAATAAATAGATATAAAATTGTGAATTTGAAAACATTGTATATCTAAATTTTCTAAAAATTTTAAAGCTTTTGACTTGAAATAATGTTTTTACCATATGACTTTGGAACCGAATAATCAATCTTTGGTTTTGATAATGGCGGAATCGCCAAAACATGTTACCATCCAATAAAGGTTCCACAAATAGAATAGTTTTAAGACCCTTTCCTTCTTGAATATCATCAACACTTCAACATGGGATTCTATGAAATTAATGAAAGCAGAGAATAATGATCTATTAAAATGAGCCAATATTAAACTCATGCTCGGCAACGCTCAAGGAACATGCCAGGTGAAACATACAGAGCACCCACAGATAGCTATTTCGCCCTATCTAGGCTTATCAGTATGGATAACAGCTATGAATGATAGAGGCGTTCTAGGAACATACACTTATATCAGGCATAACTGATCCGGGTATCATTTATACGAGGGGTCTATCACTGGCAGTTTTTTGTACACTAAAATTCCAATTTGATAAATAATTCCACTAAATTCACAAAAATTCTTTTCAATTCCGCATAATTCCATTCAGTTCCTCACAATTCCGTAAAATTCCCCATAGTTCCATTAAATTCCCCATAATTCCGTTAAATTAATCTCAATTCCATTAAATTCTCTACAATTCCGTTCAATTCCTCACAATTCTGTTCAATTCTGCGCATTTTCAATTCCATTCAATGCTAAGAGAATACCGTTCAATTCCATTGAAATTCCATTCAATTCTTCTCAATTCCAAACAATTCCGTTATAGTGCCGTCAAATTCCATGCAATTCCATCAAATTCCATGCAATTCCATCTAATTCCGTGTAATTTATTCTCAATTCCAACATTTTGTACTAAAATTCCGCAGTGATAGACCCCTAGGTGTCTAGACCCCTCGGGGTCTATCACTGGCAGTTTTTTGTACACTAAAATTCCAATTTGATAAATAATTCCACTAAATTCACAAAAATTCTTTTCAGTTCCGCATAATTCCATTCAGTTCCTCACAATTCCGTAAAATTCCCCATAATTCCATTAAATTCCCCATAATTCCGTTAAACTCATAATAATTCCATTAAATTCTCTACAATTCCGTTCAATTCCTCACAATTCTGTTCAATTCTGCGCATTTTCAATTCCATTCAATGCTAAGAGAATACCGTTCAATTCCATTGAACTTGCATTCAATTCTTCTCAATTCCAAACAATTCCGTTATAATGCCGTCAAATTCCATGCAATTCCATCAAATTCCATGCAATTCCATCTAATTCCGTGTAATTCATTCCAATTCCAGCATTTTGTACACTAAAATTCCGCAGTGATAGACCCCTCGCATTTATACGATTACCGAAACAAAATGCCATCTCTGAGGGTCCTTACGAATAACTCTCCCTAAAAACTCTGGCGGAATCTTTCAGGGATGGAACATTCCACTTGGTTCCTTGGGAACTTTGAAACAGCAAGATCCAAAAGATTTTTGGATCTTGGTAAGAAGCAATTACACCTCCTCACTGGCTTTCTTACAGGACACTGCCTTCTCAGAAAGCACCTGTTGAGTGACGAGTGTAGGTTCTGTAGGGAGGTGGAAGAAACCCCCATTGACCTAGTCACGGAATACCTTTCTATTGCGAGCCTAAGGAAAGAATGCCTTGGCCGAGAAACTTGTAGGAATGAGGAATTAGCCTCGTTGAAGCCTTCACAGATATTGGACTTCATCAGATCTCTGGAATTGAAAGGCGAGCTGTATAGAGTGTGGGAAGAACAGCTCTAATATGAACAACTATCAGATGCATTCAAATGATATCAATAACTGCATTAAAAAATTAGGAGAATTGACCAAGTTATTTTCAGAGCAGAACTTCTACACCATATTTTTTCTCGAAAATATCAATTGTAAAGAAAAATGTCCTTTTTTGCAGGCTCTCAGGGAAACACTGTTAGTTGCCATATCGTGCATTATTATCCCTGAAAGCACGTATTTCCATATTGCGACGCCAACCCTTAACCAAACATTTCCATTCAACCAACGCTCCAACCCTCTACCCTAAACATCCACAACTGGATACTACAAACCCCATAAATTTCCTACGAGATACTTCAATTCCTATGAATTCCAACCACCACCAAATAACAGGGGAGATAGGAAAGATAACGTCCCCGAGGAGCCATACGCGACCCAAGAACTGATGAACAGGATGGGGCAATAACTTGCTGAACGCTATGAATATCATCCTGCAATGACAGTGAATTGAGGTCGGCTGCTAGGGGACCTTAAGGGAGTTCTTCGATAATGGTCAAGGGTTGTTTCGTGCCTATGCTGGGGATGCAAATGAGGCCTCATTCTTATGAGGGTGTTATTGAAACTTCTGGCGTTTGGGATAGGCAGTTGATTTTGATGGTGGTCAGATGGGTCTTTTGATTTAACAGGAATTGTTTTGGAGCGGTTTAATCGTCTATCGTTTAACGAATAGGAATATCAACTGAAATAATTAGGATAATGGTAAAAGTACAAGATCCAAGATGGCAGACTATCGTTTTTCATAAAAGTTGAAAGTTTATCTATAGATGACAAGGTCACAGGTAAGAACTATAACCATTTATGAAACCTCGGTGGGCGACTTCAGTAGGTGACAATTTATGAAGAGGTCTGGAACCTCACCTTTGAATTCTTAAATACCATTTTGTATTTGGGATTTCCACTAGAAGTCGATTGGTTAGATCTTGGTCAAATGGTCCAGAAGATTTTTACCTTGATACTTTTTGTAAGTTCATCTGCGTTTTCATTTCCTTCAACACCACAATGCCCTGGTAAACATAGTAGAGCCACTTTATTGCCTCTTAGCTGTTCCTTTATAGTGTTACAGCACCATAACCACTCATAATACTAGGTGATCATCTCCTATAGAGATGATATCAAATTCAATTTCGAAATAATGATGGGAAACTTGTGTCAAACTCATCTCAACTATTACAAAAATTCTGAGAACTCCAAAGGTTGAAAAAACAAATAATGCAGCAAAAACTAATATGAAAGTGACACTGGAGATAGATTGGCATTAGGTCTATCAGGTAGCATCAACATGACCTCAGTAAAAGTCCGCTGGTTTTCGAGATATCACCACTTTTGTGTATTTTTTGAAAATCTCCAGTTTTCGGTCTTTTATCGCCTAGCCCTAGCATTACTTCAAACTCATGTTTTTTTTTACCTGGGCTATCCTGAATAGTTGCTTTAAACAATGAAGTAATAACTTCTCCGAGAACTAGAACGAAATCCTCCAAAAAATGTCTAACTTGTTGTATTTTATGCCGAAGTTAAAACGTCAACTTAAGTTTGACTGACTGCTGTGAAAAAAAATTATATCAGACTGAATTGACAAATAATCTCAACAACTTGTCCATTTCATGCCCTTTTTAAAATGATACAACACTAAAAATTTGAATTTCTAAGGTTTTGACTCAAAAAATTTGTAGAGTTGTATCATTTTGAAAAGGGCATGAAATGGACAAGTTTTTGAGATTATTTTTCAATTCAGTCTGATATAATTTTTTTTTCACAGCAGTCAGTCAAACTTAAGTTAACGTTTTACCTTCGGCATAAAATATAACAAGTCAGACATTTTTTGGAGGATTTGTTCTAGTTCTCGGTGAAGTTTATTTATTTATTTAGAAATGATACAGAGTGAGGCAAAGCCTATAAAACTCAAAATTAATACATATACGTTCTACATAAAATCAAAATGTGACAAATCATAAAAAAAAATTGAGAAATTTCCACTATCACGAGTGTCACCGACGAACGCTACGGCATAAACGGTCATAATTGTTTTTGAAAGCATTGACAGACTGTGAGTTCACAACTGCCGACGGCAAACTATTCCACGAACTAAAAACCCGGTTGGAGATGAAGTTTTGCCTCTGCGTCGATCTAAAATTTTCCTTGGACAGCTTATATGCGTGACCACGTAGACGACCATCGGAGTTTAAAGTGAAAAGGCTGCTTAGGTCAGCTCCAAAGAGATTGTGGAGAGCACGGTAGGTTGTGATCAGGTCGCCTCGAATCCTCCTGTCAGCAAACGACGGCAAGTTCATGAGCTTCATAGCTTGGTCGCAAAATCCCATATGGCAGACGCGACGCTCGACGCTGGACACCCTCCAACAAAGCCAATCTCTATTCAGTACTAGACACCATACAGGGCCAGCAAACTCCAAGATGGGTCGGTTATATGTCTTGAACAGGACAGCACATGTTGAGGGCTCGCATCCGTTGAAGGCCTTCTGTATCATGAACAGAGATCTTTTAGCCTTATTTACAATGGAAAGTATATGATCTGACCAGCAGTTATTACTTCATTATTTAAAGCAACTATTCAGGATAGCCTAGGTAAAAAAAACATGAGTTCGAAGTAATTTCTAGCAATGCTAGGTGATAAAAGACCGAAAACTGGAGATTTTCAAAAAATACACAAAAGTGGTGATATCTCGAAAACCAGCGGACTTTTACTGAGGTCATGTTGATGCTATCTGATAGACCTAATGCCAATCTATCTCCAGTGTCACTTTCGCGTGGTATTTTTGGGACACCCTGTATATTTGCGACAAGAGTTATGAGTGCTAGGCAGGTAAATAGTCCAGGTTCCCCCCAACACCTGGTGCATAAACATCACCTCCCCATCTACTCTTTCTCCCCAAGACCATATCTAAAATATGCATCCAACAACTCTCACCCTTTCAAGTGGCAATAAAAATCTCATTACACCCGCCGAAGGAGAGAATCGACATCCAATACTCCTGGAGGATCAACACAAACTGGATCTACCCAAGCCACTCCAAGAACTCGAAACCGCACTTCTGGATGTTCCCCATACGAAAACACGTTCGCGAAATTTATTTGAATTCGCGATCAAACGAGCCCAGGGGCGTTTATTGACAAAAGGGGCCCTCCTCTCCAATTTCCACGCACCCCTCTGGTCGGTATCGGGTAAAAAACCTCCCTAAATATTTATATTGCTTACCTCAAAGCCTGGCAATAAGGCTGGCGGCGTTCCTGCCTTGATGAAGATGCTTCGCGATTTGTTCGATGGAGTTACGGCCACTTTGAAGACGATACGGGAGTGATTCTGTGGATTTTAGGGGGTACACAGGACGTGGAGGGAATTTTCAATTAAACGGGGGGCTTCGAGGAGATGGAGCTGAAGAGGAAATATTGTCATAGTGAAAATTAGACTTTGTGTATTTCTTGGTGTACTTCAAAGGACCATTTTTCGTTTGAAGAAATGAATAAATCTCATTTATTTTTGTGGAATCAATAAGTTTTTTATTGCAGTTGTAAGCAATCTACTCGTTTTGGGATTTTTTTTGGTTGAAGTCATTTCTGTTTCTAATGAGAAAAACGATTGGTCGTGATGTACCCGGCCAAATGGTCTATACAATTGAGGGCTGGCAAATAATACTCATCAGACGCATCGACTGTGTTTGTTAGTTAAAACATAGGACACAATCTATTGTTGTAGTGGACAAACCTAAAATAAAATTGAATTATTTTCGACTGAAAGGGTGTGGTTCCATAGTGATTCTCTTCATTACCTCTCACTTGCGGTTTCGAGTTCTTGGAGTGTCTTGGAGAGATCCTCCTGGAGTATTGGATGTCGATTCTGTTCTTCGGCGGTAAAATGAGATTTTTATTGCCACTTGAAGAGGTGAAAGTTGTTGGATGCATATTGTAGGTATGCTTTGAGGAAGAAAGATATAGGTAGGTTATATTTATGCACCAGGTGTTGGGGAGATCTGGAAATTTCACCTAGCTATCACTATATCATAGCTTCAGTCAAAAATTTAATAATATATTGGTTTTTTTAACATGTTGTATTGGAAGCTGCATTTTTGTGTTTTTATAAACATTTAGGGAGGTTTTTTACCCGATACTGACCAGAGGGGTGCGTGGAAATTGGAGAGGAGGGCCCCTTTTGTCAAGAAACGCCGCTGGGCTCGTTTGATCGCGAATTCAAATAAATTTCGCGAACGTGTTTTCGTATAGGGAACACTCGAGAAGTGCGGTTTCGAGTTCTTGGAGTGGCTTGGAGAGATCCTTCTGGAGTATTGGATGTCTATTCTGTTCTTCGGCAGGTATAATGAGATTTTTATTGCCCCTTGAAGAGGTGAAAGTTGTTGGATGCATATTTTAGATAAGCCTTGAGGAAGAAAGAGGAGATAGGGACGTTATGTTTATGCACCAGGTGTTGGGGAGATCTGGAAACTTCACCTAACTGTCGCTCAAATGTTTGTTACTTCACTCACAAATATAATAAAATATTGCATTTTTGCTTTTTTTAAAAACATTTAGGGATGTTTTTTACCCGATACTGACCAGAGGGGTGCGTGGAATTGGAGAAGAGGGCCCCTTTTGTCAATAAACGCCTCTGGTCTCGTTTGATCGTGAGTTCAAATAAATTTCGCGAACGAAATTGGGAACATCCAGAGGTGCGGTTTCGAGTTCTTGGAGTGGCTTGGTTAGATCCAGTTTGTGTTGATCCTCCTGGACTATTGTATGTCGATTCTCTTCTTCGGCTGGTGTAATGAGATTTTTATTGCCACTTGAAGGGGTGAAAGTTGTTGGATGCATATTTTAGATATGCATTGGGGAGAAAGAGGATATGGGGAAGTATGCATGTTTTCGAGTTGATGTTGATGCACCAGGTGTAGAGGGAAGACCTTGACAGTTCAACTGCGTACCACTCATAACTCTCGTAAATAAATATTGCTTCTGCAACGTGATATATTCGAATCTGCTGCGACTGGATTTCCTTAAGAATTTTCTAGATCGCCTTGAACTTTTTCATTATTGATGACATAAGTTTTCCAGAATTTTTTTTCTGAAATTGAAATCAATATTAAGGTCGACACGAAGCTGAAGAACTTTACCAAGATGAGATCTTTTTTTTTCTCTCCATATACTTTCATAAAACACAGATGTGAGGCCATAAAATTTTCAGTATTCATAACCTCTCTTGTACCAATATTAACTCAAAATTTTATGATAAACATCGTTATGAAATCATTTTTAATAAACCTGCAACTTAGTCGTTTCTGTTTATTTTGCTCCCATGACTGCCGCACTAAAATATAGATCTATTTATTTATCCAACGTTTTAATAAAGTGAGATCATCGAAACTGTCAGGCTGTAGTACCCAATGTTGTTTATTTTCGTCGGCATAGAATCTAGTATATCATGTGGCAAATTTGAATGTTTATCGTGATTCCTTTAGGAACTTGATATGGGTTGCTTGATGGGAATTTATAGGCCAAAGACTGGCGATTGGTCTGACGGAATTGAGATAATTTACCGTGTTATGTTCAGAGAGTTCTGGGTCGAACAAAACTTCTACTGTGATGAATGAAGACGGTCTCTGTGATTGATTGTAGGAAATGTTAGCTAGAATTATATACAGTACCATTCGATCCTTTTCATTTGGTTCTATTGATATATTTCTTGGCTGACTAATTGCCCTTTTGTCTTCAATGAAGATGTTTCGTTTGAGATAGTGTTACCGGTGAATTATGTTTAATTTTGATTCCAGAAAAAGGCACATAGAAAAACGTGAAGGATGCTTGAAGTGAAGTCATAATTGTCTTCATTGAAATACTGATTTTGGTCTAATTCTATAATTTCATGAATTACACTGCGCAAAAAAATTAACGCACATTATGGACATCTCAAATTTATTCTACAACTGAGGGTGTTCTCAATGATGATTATTTTCATCAGAATTATGCATGCATATGTTATCCCTTTTCAACGTTTTTCTTCAATACAGATGTTTTTTCCCAGCAGGAATAAAAAAACATGAGATTATCAGATTTTGAATGTATTGGCTCAATTCTGAAATCAGTTGTTCTCGATCAATTCTAGTGATCAATAGTTTTTCCTTCGTTTAATTTTGTACACTCGATCGCTATGCAACGCGAAACACGCAATTTGACCCAAGAGGAATGCCCAAGCGGTAGTTTTGCGAGAAGAAGGGTGGACATACACAAGAATTGCAGAAAGGTTTGGAGTTTCCCATATAAGTGTGTCCAGAATATTGCAGCGATTGAGGGAGACAGATATGAATCCGAAGTCCGAAGACCAGGACAGGGTAGACCACGGGTAACAACTGCTATTCAAGAACGTTACTTGATAGTTTCTTCGTTGAGACAACGGTTTGAAACCGCTCGCCTTCTACAAAATCAGCTTGAGCAAACTAATGAGGTGCAAACTAGCACTCAGACAATAAGAAATCGCCTCAGAGAATATGATTTAAGGCCTCGTGTCGTGGCAAGAGGCCTAGCTCTCACCCCAGCCCATCGAAGGGCGCGTTTGGATTTTGCGAGAGAGCATATCCATTGTGAAGAGGCTGATTGGGAAAGAGTTCTCTTCACAGATGAGTCTAGATTTGCCTCTACCATTGTGATCGAGGTTTCCTAGTATACAGAGGTCCACATGAAGATATGCTCAGTGCAATTTCCTTAATACCACTGGTTTCGGGGGAGGATCGATTATGGTATGGGTTGGAATATCTTTGACTGCTCGCACACACCTAGTGGTCGTTGATAATGGAGCTATAAATGCTGATAGGTATATGTGGTGCCATTTGCCCCATAAATTGGTGAAAATTTCATTCTTATGGACGATAATGCCAGCCCCATCGTGCGCGCATCGTTCAGGAGTACCTTGAAGAGGTTGAAGTCTCTCGAATGAAATGGCCAGCAAGAAGTCCAGATCTCAATCCGATTGAATAGGTTTGGGACAACCTCAATAGAAGGCTGAGAAGTTCAGAAAATCATCCAGCTACTCTTAATGACTTAGGAATCCAACTCAGAGAAATCTGGGAAGGATTAGATCAGAACATTTTAAGATCACTCATTTTGAGTATGAATCGTCGTTGCCGAGCAATAATTAGTGCAAGGGTGAAAATACCAAGTATTAAATCACTTATCAGCATTCCAGTATTTTGTAAATTGTTTATTTCTCTTCTTTCACATAAGATTCGGTGAAATCCTGAATTTTTCTTCCATTTAATGTGTCTTGTTTCGTTCAAAACCTTTCCACGAGAACATAAAAAATAAGTTATAAAGTCAATGTAGAGTTAACTTTCATTAAAATTGAGATTTTCAGAATGTGCGTTAATTTTTTTGCGCAGTGTACTTGAATCGACTGTTTTGCAGCGTTATTGAGCAACTTGATATCTTATTTCTGGTTCCGAAAATATTCGAAATATAGAATTTGAAATTCTAACATTCTAAACTCACTACCGATTTGCTTCATCAATGAATTTTTAGATTCTCTATTCGGGAGATTCTCCCCAAATTTTGCAAGAGTCTTCATACCACCCTATAGAAGATTAAACTTCGAAATTTAAATCCCATCGAATTCCTAGTTAGATATTAATAAAAAAGCATAACCGATCTGTTTTGATTCTGCACCTAGCCTTGAAATTTGGAGACTGTATTTCTTTTTTGTTTGAAAGTTATAGTCATAGACTAACTAAACGGAGAATAGATGAGACACTAGTAGAACAAGCTTCAACGACATCTTTTTTTGTACAACATTACTAATTCCTAAAAAAGCTCAATTGAAAAAGGAATCTGTCCTCCGACAGGTGGCGCAACATATACGAGTGGCTCATCTATTATTTTAGTTTGTCTATGGTTATAGTGCTTTGGATGTGAGAGTGCCTAGAGAAGTTACAACATAGTCTCAACAAAAGTTTATTATGGTCGAATACTCACAACAATATTTGGAAAACAAAATGACATCCAAAATTCGAACAACGTGAAGTACCCGATACCACGCTAGACTGAACACTATTATCGTCATACTCGAAGTTCTAATCATTCGTATTCAATCCATCAATTTAGTCCAATGAAATCCGCTCTTCAATAATTCATATAACTCTAAAACC
The DNA here is from genome assembly GCA_013421045.1 of Propylea japonica. NCBI lineage: Eukaryota > Metazoa > Arthropoda > Insecta > Coleoptera > Coccinellidae > Propylea > Propylea japonica. Next base: position 83,857,597 of record CM024241.1, read on the forward strand.
ATTTTGACGCGTCTGCATCCGCTGATTCCGCCCAAATGAACATACTGTTCGCACAGAGTCACCTGACTGTCCGGATTATTACAATCCAGAAATCCGGCAGAAATTCCAGAGCGGCGAACCGGGGAGGGAAAAGGGGCAGTTCTCCCCATTCAGTTTTAATTTCATTAAGAGGATCGTCATGAAATTCCCCATTCGTACGGTTCGTGACTAAGACACTTATTGCAGGAAACGGCAACAGACTGGGACCGGAAGCGTCGGTGGGACAAATTCCTGGTAATTAATTTTATCTTCAGTTAGAATCTGGATACGGACTACGACGGGAATCTGGAGATCCTGGACGAATCGGTGCATTTGGAGAGATTCGTTTTATCGGAGATGAAAGCAAGCGGCAATTTTGAAGTGGGTGGATTCTTGAGCTTCTGAATGGCGGAATGCTTTGGCGTCTTTATACATGGTGATCGGAGATGAAGTAGGGAGTTTCAACATAATTGCGAAATTATATGCGTAAGCTGTCCGAAAACAGTTTTTTGTAAATATTGCAATCTGAGTTGATGGGATGAGTCGACTTCCAACCGAAAGACCTGGGGCCTATTGCACCAAAATACTTTGCAACTTTTCACTTCGCACTTTGCATTCTGACAAATTTCAAAAGTGAAAACTAGTTATGTTGCACAACATTTCTCCCAATATTTAATGTCTGCGGAGTAATTTTCACTATGCACTTTACTTTTCACAATGTATTTTTCATTTAATGCGCGTTTCGTGCAACTAAATTCATTTGAAAAGTGAAAGTGCAAAGTGAAAAGTTGCAAAGTGTTTGGTGCAATAGGCCCCAGGTAAATAAAGCGTTTTTCAATAAGAGGTGTTATTTTGAATAGCCCGCTATTTCGGTAGATGTCCCGTTTGAAGCTGTCATTTTTTTAACATTTGACAAGTAGAAACTACGCCATGAATTAAAATGGAACGATACACGCTTCAAGAACGCATTGAAATTATTAAAATTCACTATAAAAATGGTGTAAATTTGGCAGAGACAGTTCGTAAAACTCGAACAATTTTGGGTCGTCGTGAAGCACCTGGTCGGACCGCAATAAAGAAATTGGTGGAAAAATTCGAGCTGTTGGACAAGTTAGTGATGTGAAGAATAAAACTGGTGCACGTCGCTCAAGAAGAGCCGAAAATATTGCTGCTGTAGCCGAAAGTGTTGAAGAAAACCCAGGTTTGTCCATTCCTTGTCGTTCTTAGGACTAAGGCATCCCACAAACGTCATTACACCGTATTTTGCATATAGATTTATAAAGTTCAGGTCACACATAAACTCAAGCCGGCCGATCATCAACAACAAAACCATTGATCTTTCGCGGGAAAAGTTTCTGGACCGTATTATCTCTCGAAAAGGTGATCACAATCGGCCACCGAGATCTTGTGATTTAAGACCTTGCGACTTCTACCTTTGGGGGCACGTGAAAGAGAGGGTCTACGCCAGTAGCCCAGCGTCGATTCAACACCTCAAAGATCGAATTCGTGAGGCTATCGAGGAGATAGGGCAGCCACTTTGCGATTTGGTTATGGAAAATTTCATTAAAAGGATATATAGTCCTGTAAGCGTGGTCGTGGTGGTCATTTGCCTGATGTTATTTCTCACTATTAACGACATAGCTTCTTCTTTAAAATGAAATGATCATCCGATCATTTATATTGAAAATAGCATTTTTCTTTGAATATCAAAATAACACCTCTTATTGGAAAACCCTTTACTAGTTCAGCAAGTTGCAGGCTGTGGTCTCTATGTGGTCCAAGGGGTGGTCCATGGGATCCTCTGTGATTTGATGTTGTTATACAGGGTATTTGGCTCAGATCAATAAAGAACCTAGGCCCCAATTTAATTTTTTTTACGATAGACCGTTTTCATTTGTAAGTTCAGTCTGGTGTGTGCTGTCTTTGGTAGATGTCTTCATAAAGTAATCAAATTTATCGAGTTCTTAACTTGACATTTCAACCAAAGTCATACGTTTATCGATAGTAAATTTCAAACTCGATGTTCCTATTGAAACACCCGTTGTATCGTGTGAAAAGCAATTTCCTCTCAGCTATGGTGAAATCTCTAATGAATCCCGTCAAAATGTCTCATCTGCAATCACATCTAAAGCACCGACAGTCAAGAGACATTCACATCGTTCAAAACAAAACTATCCGCCTACAAATCACAAATAAACGACACTCGCTAGTTAGTAGCTTCATAATTACACAGAGAGAACTTGGCGACGCATTGGATTCAATCCCCAAATGGCTAGAAGCTTAAAATACAGCCTAGAATTCCCTTTCATCCTAAGGGAACGCAGGCAGGCACACTAACGTAACAAAAACCGATGTCGAACTGTGCACAAAAAGCCTTTTGGCGCGTGATGACGCTCCTGTAACGTAGGCTTTTGATGTTTGACATTTCATGTTATTCCAAACACGTCTGTCATGCTTTTCTTCCCCCCGTGTGCATCCTGGAGGGGGAATACGTAACCCCCGATAGTAATTTGGGGATGTGGCACGCAACAATGAGGTTGATGAGAGGAGAATTGGATCTTGGAAGATTTTGGTCAAATGCGGGATGTGCGGTGAAGGAACAAGAGATGGCTAATCTTAGTAATTTTAGATGCCCACTGGGGATTATATGGAATGGGATTACTCAATAATCAAGTTTTGATGATATAGTTTTCGATCTATTCATTGAGAAGACCTTTGAGAAGTATGATAAGTAGTTTGAAATCTGCTGGGAAACTTGCTGATTCAATTAAATTTGTAAAATTACAGACAACAATATTAATCTTAGCAATACTGACGAACGAAGTATATACAGGGTGTCCGGTAAACCTTGTACAATATTGAAACTGGTGATAAGACCAGGTCATGATTGTTCAGAATATCATAGTTTCACCTCAGTTAAAATATCACCATTTTCGAGATAATGGGCATTTTCTAAATATCTAGAAGATCGCTACCTCACTTCACTTTCGTTTTTTGATTTCTTGAAAATGTATCAAGTTCTGAAAAACTGTTTTGTACGTCTGAAAGCATCACTCATCATTAATCTTCGGCAACCAAGATATTTGAATTAGTCTCAATTTGTAGACATAACACTCAAAAAACGGAGGTGAGGTAGTGATTTTCTAAATATTTCATAATGCCCATTATCTCGAAAACGGTGATATTTTCACTGAGGTGAAATTCTGATATTCTGAACAGTCATGACCTGGTCTATCACCAGTTTCAATATTGTACAAGGTTTACCGGACACCCTGTATATATTCTTTTGAAATCAAGAGCTAACATAAACAACTACATAAAACAAAAATAAAAATCCCTAACTGAGGTTGGTGCAAAACGGGTACCATACTATTTTTTCGTATGATACCAGAGCTCAGGGAAAACCCCAGTAGAAAAAACCCTGTCTCGCCGTTTCAACAAAAATAACACTTAAAACTATTTGAATATTGAAGGTTTTCTTCTTTACTTAGTCCAAATGAACGATAGCCCTCTCCAGGATGCCTTCGGAATTCTGAATCTGAAACGAAAAAATCAAAGCAGAAAAAGAAACAGAAAAATTAAATGATTAAAACTCTATTGAATCGATTTAAAATTAACAACCCAATTCAAAAACGACTCGGTAATTTCATGTACAGCTCTCAAGCCATCCTGAAATTTATATATTGGACAATTATTTATCAGGGTTTCAATTGTCTCCTCTGCTTCTCCGCATTCGCAACTAGGACTCTCAACTGAATTCCATTTGAAAGCATACTATTGCAACGTCCATGACCTGTTCTTATACGATTAAGAACAGTCCATATTTTCCTTGGAAGATCAAATCCAGGAACTTTATTCGAGGGATCAGTTATTAAATCTTTGTTCTGTATATTGCATGAGTTCCACTCGGATTGCCAATTGCTTTATCACTTTCATTTCAGTTCAGAAATGATTTGACCAAAAAGGTTTTCGTGATTTTAATCGAGGAATGTTATTGTCTGGAATATAGGAGAGTATTGGATATGAATTTATCGAAGAATGAATTTGTTCCAAATTTTCGAAGTGAATATCGCTTGATGATTGGAACTATAACCGTGCCAATTCAATGAACGTTTGCGACTCTGTAGCAAGATTTTATTGCTTTTGAAAATTGTGGAATAGTTTTAGACCTCGAATTCTTCATCGGTCAGTGCAGTGAAGTCGTATAAAACCTTCTATGGTTCAAAATTCGAGGCTTTCATACTTTTAGGCTAACTATAGTACACTATTCCCCTAGGAACAATCGCGAGTAAATTAGAATCATCACTAGTTACATCTCAGTTTTGATGCACTTGTGAGGTCATGTTGAAGAAAATTTCTGAAAATTAGATGATTGATGAAGAGTAAGTAATTTTGTTACGCATTCCAGAGCCCCATTAATTGGAGAATAAAATTAGTAGCGATTCTTTCAAAATCGAATAATAAAAAGATTGAAAGAATTTGAGAAAAAATGTATGAATACCTCGTAGGAAAAGCCACATTTCTGGACTCTGTGTGGCAAAGTCTCGACATACGCCTCAACTTAGCAAACTGTAAGGTCGCCCAGAAATGTGTGGCTTTTTATACCCGGTAAATAATAAACTGTTTTTGGAACGTGAAGTCTTTCTACGTACTGATCGAAATATAGAAATAGGAAGAACTCCTTCCCAGGATCGGAATATACAGATTTGGAAATTCACATCTGAAACATACGATATACAATGCATCAGACAGAGAATTCTTCCGTCTAGTTGCACAGATGATAGTCGAGATAATCACGTTCTGTAACTGCATTAATTCCGTTGACTTATTGCAATATATATATATTCTTTTGAATTGAGAGCTAACAAAATACAATACATGAAACAAAAAAAGTCCCTAGCTGAGGTTGGTGCAAACGGGGTACCATACTATTCTGTCGTATGATACCAGAGCACAGGGAAAAACCTCAGTAGAAAAATCCTGTCTCGCCGTTTTTTGCAATATTGAAACTTAAAACTATGCGAATAAATACCTCCAATATTCAGATACAAAATACGTTATTCTTGCTCTTGGGCCACGAGGGTGTTTTGAACCAGGTCTGGCGTTCCAAGTGATGATTTTCGAATCTTCTGTTCTTCTTAGACCGCTACAGGACCCTACTGAAGGGTAATCATCTCCCGTAGATTTAAATAGTGTATTTCATCCTAAATATCGAATTTAATTTCGGAATAATGAAAAAAACGTGTGACAAACTTATTGCAATAACCTAATCTTATCTCTCTCTCTCTCTCTTATCGCAGTATGGTAGGGAACCCGCAGTACACGTATAGAAATATTTAATTTGTCATGCTGCCCAAAATACTCGATTCAAGTATTCACTGTTGCCTACCATACTGAATGAATTACGCTCCTCTCTCAACAATAGAGAGAGACAAGACTAGAATATTGCAATAAGACAACGGAATTCAGTGTGTTACAGCACTCATTGTTTCAACTATTCATCTGTGCAACTGAACGGAACAATTCTCTGTCTGATGCAATGTATATCGCATGTTTCAGATGTGAATTTCCAAACCTGTTTAAAAAGTTTCGAATGTTGCTATCGAACTATACTTGAATAATCTGCACATTGAGTCTAGTTCATGAGGAACCGGAGTAAATGCAGACGAAAGCTCAAAATTCGATTTAACCGAGAATTTTCCAATACAGAGTTTCGCACTCGACTACTAAAAACCCAGCCAAATACCATTCAATTTTTTCCATTCTGTTATCGCGAAATCCATCCCAGCAACGTAACGTGAACAATTCGCACGCGTCAGGCAATCCGGAAAAACATTAATTCAAAACGCGGTTTTTCCAGATACCACGGCTAGACAAAACCCTGAGGCCCGGAAAAGCTCGGAAAAGATAAGGAGATCCGTTCCGGCTAGACGGCCGAGGAAAATACGTCAGAAGAAAAAGTCATGTCTGCCCGCTGCGTTCTTTTTCCCGTTACAAGTTATACGCCATATTTTATACATCTAGCATTATATTATCCGCCCCATCTCCATTATTCAAGCAAAAATAGCGGCCGGTCGTAAAGGGACCGTGTTTTTGCCACTTCGTAATTTAAATGTATACGTTTATTTATGGAAAACCCTGATACGGGGTATATTTCGTGGTTTTTGGCGTCGCTGCGGGAATTTTTGATGGTTTATATGTTAATATATAATCTGCGGCAGATAATTGTCAACACGTGTACGCGTTGTTTGGAGTGAAGGGGTTCAAAATGTAAATAATGGGGGAAATGTGTGTCAGAGATCGAAGGAATGTGATTTGTGTTGGTTCTGTAGAATTTCATGTGAATATTTTGGTTGGATCGAGTTCAACGTATTTTTTCTGGAGACCACAAGGCTCATTCTGTGAATAAGAAGATTTTATTTCTTCTTCAGCGGTCTTTTCTTGGCCCATTGCTTTTCTTTCTCCCAGGCCATTTCTTTCGACTTTTCGATATTTCTGGCACTACTATTTCCATTCATATAATTGGCATTTCCTGTATGTTATGATATAAAATTTTTTCATGTGACAGCATTAAGAGTAGTGTTGAATATTTACCTACCCAATTATTCGGCCGAGGGAAATACGTCAGAAGAAAAAGTCATGTCTGCCCGCTGCGTTCTTTTTCCCGTTACAAGTTATACGCCATATTTTATACATCTAGCATTATATTATCCGCCCCATCTCCATTATTCAAGCAAAAATAGCGACCGGTCGTAAAGGGACCATGTTTTTGCCACTTCGTAATTTAAATGTATACTTTTATTTATGGAAAACCCTGATACGGGGTATATTTCATGGTTTTTGGCGTCGCTGCGGGAATTTTTGATGGTTTATATGTTAATATATAATCTGCGGCAGATAATTGTCAACACATGTACGTGTTGTTTGGAGTGAGGGGTTCCAAATGTAAATAATGGCGAAAAGGTGTGTGAGGGATCGGTGAAATGTGATACGGTTTGCTCCTGTTGAATTTTAAACGGATATTTTGATTAGATCGAGTTCTATGTATCATTTCTAGAAACCAGAAGGTTTGTTCTGTATTCACGGAAGATTTTTCGTCTTCCTCAAGGATATCTTTTTGTACCATTGTTTCATAAGTCATCTACTAGTGCGAAATTATTTGTATTTTTACCTCAGTGCATCAGCTACTGACAATTTTGCATCACAGCGTGTGTTGTGAAGGAGAGGTGGCTATGAAGACAGCTCTGGGAATCTGGGAACGGGGACAATGGCGCGATGGAGGACTCTTCACTGGGCACGCGAGGGCCCTCAAAATGGTCAAGGATGCTCACGCTCCCCTTCTCCAGAGAGGTGACCGCGCGGGCACTAGGTTCTGCTTCGACGAACCCTACAGGGTAATTGTTCCGACAGAGACCTATGGTCTTCATCAAGCAGGCTTCTTAGTCCAGAAGGTCCCACCTGTTCACTGATGGCTCTGTCACAGCAACAGGGTCTGGGGCCGGAATCGTGGGTCCTCACTTTAATCAGGCTATCCCTCTGGGAAGGACTGTTCCATTGTGCAGGCTGAGCTATTTGCGGTTCTTGCATGCGCACTGGAAAACATTCGCAGGGGATACTCTGGCCAGCACATTTATATATGTTGCGACAGCCAGGGAACTCTGAAATCTCTATCTGATGTTAGAGTTGATTCTCTTCTGGTAGAAGAATGCAGGAAAGAAAGCTCTGCGTGGGCTGGGCTCTGATAACTTTTTAAAAGTGATCTGGTGTCCGGCTCATGCGGATATACCTGGTAACGTCAAGGCAGATGAACTGGCTAGGCGGGGAGCCGGATTAGCATTTGTTGGTCCGGAGCCTTCGCTGCCAATCTGTCGCACATCTGTCAGAAGTTTCTTCAGGAACTGGCTGAACAGGGAATTTTCCTCGGAATGGAGCGCAGGGGTGGGCCTGAGGTGGTCGAGGATTCTCATTGAGAAACCGTCCTCGCGATCTGAGGTCAATAGGCTTCTGCTGCTGGAGAGGAAACAACTCAGTCTGGTGACTGGTGCATTGACTGGTCACCTGTTTAACAAGCATTTGAAGAGAATGGGATTGACGAGCTGCTCCCTATGCCGGTGGTGCAGGAGTACTGATGAAACGGTTGAGCATATTTTGTTCACTGTGAAAACCTTACTGAGTTAAGGTCAACACACCTAGGAAATCCAACACCTTCTATTCCTATGGTGAGAGGGACCACTCCTGGCAGGCTCGCGACATTTCTGTCTTCGTGTCTGAGGAGCTGAGTCTCTGTAGAATGATGCGGGTGAACAATGGGCCACTAGGCCTCAGTTCGGCCGGTAAGGCACCGCACAGAGAAGAAGAAGAAGAAGATCACAGCGTGTTGTCAAAAATCTGTAGAGGAAAAGAATTGGTCAAGTTGAATTTGGAATGAATGTTTTGGTTTATTCTACCTTTCATTTCTAGAGACCAGCTATTTCATTTTATGTACGAAATATGTTACACCTACTTCAATAGTCTCATATTAATTTCTATAAATTATGATCTTCATCAGTCATCCACTTTAGAAAACTTATTTCAACTTGCAAAGATATTTATCAGAAATGCGAGAATATTTCTGTACACTCATCATATGGTGTAACCATATTAGACTAATTATTCAATTAAAATTGTTGTTGTTGATTCAAACAGTGGTATTTCATCCTGAATGTCAACTGAAATTTCGAAAGATAACAAAAATTGTTACAACTTTATAATAATACGTTTCTGTTATGAACTATAAACATTTAGGGTGTCCCGGAATTGGATACCTTGTGTCGATAAAATGAACCTTTTTCGAAAAAAAACAATGAAAGAAGTAAGTAACTGAAATTTATTCCACTAAAATAAATTTCCAGTGTCGTCATTTAGGAGGCCTTATCTTGGTAGGAAGGGCCGCTAGGAAAAAAAATTATGGGAACTTGTCATCTTAGTTTTTTATGTTCTATCTGAATCCGAAATATTTCCCACATTTTCCGAGACACCTTGTATAACAATAGAGGCATATTTCATTTAAATAATTATTTCAAATGTGCAGCTCCTTATGATAGCGATATATCTGAATAATCTACTCATAAACTGACAACTCTCTTGAGAATTGTTCTAGAATGAGGAAAAAATGAGACCTCGAACTGAACCCTGATCAACACCTCTGTTGGTCACACATAATCAATGGGAAGATATTTTCCCACATAATACTTTGTCCTTTACTACCATATATAAGTTTGACACACGTTTTTTATCATTATTCCGAAAATTAATTCGATATTCAGAATGAAATATCACTGTTTGAAATGATGGGAGATGATAACATTGCAGTAGGGTCCTGTAGCGGTCTCCGAAGAACAGGAGATTCGAAAAATCATCACTTGGAACGCCAAACCTGGTTTAAAACACCCTCCTAGCCCAAGAACAAATATTTAGTATTTTTTATCTGAATATTGGGGTATTCGAATAGTTTCAATTTTGTAAAAACGGCGAGGCAGGGTTTTTCCTACTGAGGATTTTCCCTGTGCTCTGGTATCATACGCCAGAATAGTAGAGTACCCTGTTTTGCACCAACCTCAGTTAGAGACTCTTCTGTTTCATGTATTGTATTTCATTAGCTCTCAATTCAAAAGAATATATATAATATATATTCGTCGAAAAACGAAGTGTTAAGTATCCAACCCACAAAATTAAAGAAAAAAAGTCCTTATATTTCACGAACCGTACGATTGGGACTCTTATCGACTGCTTTTTCCACTGTCCCGGCAATGAAAATACGTTAAGGTGACATCTCGTTTGAACCTGAGCGACTACCCTAATCCCTTGAATAATGAGAGAGGGACGATCCTTGCATAGTTTAGAGTCCTTTGTAGACCGGAACCAATTACTCCGGGATGAGCTGGAACATTCGGCAGGATCGTTTTCCGTTCGATATCGTCCCAAATCCTTCTTGTTACGTCCAATTCACGATTTGAGAATTGGAAATGATGGTTCGTTTCATCTCCGCAGGATCCTAGCCAGTGGCTGAGAGGAGATTTTTGGTGAACCACACCAAAGGCCTCTTCGGCTGGCCGTTGAATACAGTGCGATCGAAATTATTGACGCACATTTGTATTGAATTTCACGATTGATCTGTAACTGGCCGACTTATAGATTCGTAAATAATGCAATTCTAGAATGGTTCCTGTAACTTCCTTATTTACAGTGTCACTTTTGAACTACTCATCGAAAAACGTAACCTTCAATCCTAAGATTAGATCATGGGACTTTATGTATTATGAGTTAATGGTTTTGATTTGAATTTGTAAATACATTTATCTGAATGTATGTAGTTTGCGTTTGTATCTTTCATCTGATAAATTGAAAACATGAAAGAAAAAAATTTCTTGGTTGAAATTGCTGCAGAGCATTCATTGAATTTATGGTTCACTAGTTCTTCAATCTGAACATGTTCACAAACTGGGAATTTGGCATTTCTTCAATCTGAATGTTTTCTGGGCATCCGGCATATCATTTGATCACGCAACTTTTTCCATCCAATTCTCATGAAGTTACTTCTTTAAAAAAGAATGATTTTCGGGTCATGTATATCATTGAACAATGTTTATCATGTTATGATTTTCTACCGATAATAATCCAATAGACATAGCCATATTATTTTTATTAGTCATTAGTTTTTCATATGAAAACGTATCCGTTCTAAAATAAACAAACCATTCAACGTAACCTCATAATATGTCACTTTTCGGATCACCCGTCGAGTTCTCGTGAATATTTAACGAATTCTGCCATCTAAAGATCCCTTTAAGAGGTCCAGAATTGCAATTTTTCTGTGGGCTTATGAAAAGTTACAGATTGACAGATGATAGCAGAATACCATCATTATATTCGAAAACCTTTCTGTTCCTTCAAAACACTGTGCTATCGCGAATGAGTACAAGTATTATACAGTAATTTTCCTTTCCACTGGATTTTCATTGAAATTAATCAAATACTTCACACGTATTGTATATAGTGATTTATGGTTTGCGAATTGTTGTTTAGCACAAGTTTTTCTCTGTATTTGTAGGGGTTTTCTTTCCAAACACTTCTGCTTAATAGAGTTATGCTAGTTCTTTTCTAATCTCCACCAAAAGTTTTGTCTGTGAAAAAGTTTCGGTAATAAATCTCTAATACATTTTGTGATAGAGGAACTTGCTGATTCAATTGAACAAAAGCTTATGCCAATATAAGTTTGATTATTTTTCCATAATCAAGTACAACATTAAAAGTCTATGTTCAGATATTTGAAAAGATGGTACCTGAAAAATGGTGTCAATCATCAACGGAAAAGTAGCTTTTTATTGGTAATGTTTGCAATAGCCAAACGAATGTTGTTCTTCTAGTGAGCTTGAGTTCTGGAGCGATCGTTATAAACATGTGATTTTGGATATGTCCATGAAAGCAAACCCCAGAGAACCCCTGATTAACAATCCAGAATCACACCAAACAGTGACTCGTTGTTGATGCCTCTCGTGAAATTTTCTGCGGTTTTCAGTCCTTCAGGACGCCTGATTAAGCCCCTGTCATTTTTTATGGGTATATCTGAGATCACATTTTTATTGCGAATATAATTCAATGATATTTAACTGGGTCAGATGGAATAAATCAGAAAAATTGTTCCAATGAAGAAAATATCCGATGTTTCAGCTCATCCCCAAGAAAATTCAATATCGTACTCGAACGTATAAACAGAGTTGTTTCTCTGCACATCTGTGATTCAGAAAGACTTGTATCAATTATTCCGTCAAAATGTGAGATGTTCAGTTTGAAAAAAAAAGCCTCAAAAGAAACTCTTTTTAAATTCTCTCAGTAAGTTTCAGGATAAACTCCATTGTTTTTACAGTTTCCTCTAGACAAAGAACAGAACTAACTTCTCTACAAAGTGAAGATTAACTTACGAACTCACACCTTTCATCCAAGACACAAAATGGCGAACGCACATCAGCGCATTCACCATTCTGCAACTCGCACGTTTCATCCTCGCCAAAGTTCACAAAACTCAACTCAACAAAGTATGGAACTATTTTTCCAATTTCTTCGTTCGCCTCCGCCAAGTTGCCGCTCAGACGATGTTAAAAAGTTGACGTCAGTAAACCATCTGCACCCCCTTTCATCTGCTCTCGAAGCGTCGGGCTTGATTGACATTCAGCACGTACATCGGTCTCTTAAGAATATCAGAAGTGCATAAAATTTTCAGCGGGTACTCGACAGCAGGAAAAGTGCACGATCGAGTGCTGAATTATTCCGGATATCCGGCTGTGACGAAACGGTGTCGTTTTCCGTGAATTTTCGCGAGAAAACTTTGTTGTCTTGTTCGGGAGAGAAAAATTATATTTGCGAATGTTGGGTTTTCTATTTCTGCAACAGAAATGGAAATTTATCGCTTTGCCAGCAGTTTTAGTATTGGAGTATGGGGTTTTGTGCGAGGAGTACTTGATATTGATCTTAGAATTTGTCTTCTCGAGATTATTCATTTCACTTATTGGCTACTCTTTCAACTAATATAAAAGTTTTTCGTAATACGGCCAAAAAATATGAAACCCCTATTGTCATTTTCTTACCAGGTGACGAACTGAGATGCAGGAGATGATGACAGTTCTAAGGTCTTGAATAGGTACCTATAAATTGAAAATTAATAGATGAAAGTTCTATCAAAAAGTCAGGAGATTTATGAAGCGATAACTCGAATATCCTTGGTTTAAAGGCGTTCAAGATGAGTCTAACCCTACATCGCAAAAAAATCACTTTCAAGCAAATGGTCGCCTGTTTTTCTGGAAAATCTGTACAACTCTACCATTTGTGAAAGACGCATTAATTTTGGGTGGCGCACAAACTTTTTTTTAGCTTGTTGTCGTTCAAGAAATAATGGAAACCAACCACCTAAGAAGGATTCACCATGACAATGCGAGCTCTCACACTTCGGCTCAAACAACTGCTCTCGTTCTGTGTTCATGTTTGCGAGTTACCTCGGTCAGCAAACGTGCTTCGACAATGGGCATTTCTTGTATTTTAAACAGTTTTTTCAAGTGGCAATATCAAGGGTATAGCTATACAATCGTGCAAGTTATTAACCTGTCATTAAATATTGAATATGCGACTTTAAACGTCGAGCCTTGATGACGTACGAGCAAGCATAATTAATGGAGATTCACCACAGAGTGGCCTGTTGAACTCGGTGAAAACTGTTATTCATCATTCAACCAATGACATGGATGCTGACTCCTACGTCACACCCAACCGCTAATTCTGATTGTTTGAACTCTTCAGCTTATTTCGGTGACTTCAATAAGTTTTTTTGGAAAACAGAATCTCTTTGATTTCCTGAGGGTTAATTATATCTCAAATAATTCAGAAATCAATATAGATCTTCATGGGCACCATTGTGAAAAACTGTAATAGGATTCGAATGATACATATTTGAATTTGTTCTCTAATCTCGGAACATGAAGGCAAATATCGTATAAATAAATGAACGTGGAAATAGCACAAATATAATTCGAAATACTAATTTATTCCTCTCACGATCTCACGAACTCTCTAGCTGTTTCACTTTTTAGAATTCCATTAAAATTCCCTAATTACCTGCGTTCAGTTCCATGCACGAATTAGCGAAACTAAGTAATTATCTAACTAACAAATTAAAATACGTGTTACGGTTTATCATCTGAATTTGTATCAACTTGTTCGCGACAACGTAAAGCTGGAAAACGGATATATTTGAAAGTTGTACTTCATTTTGTATGGATAAAGTGTAGCTTATTATAAAGTTCGTTGAAATTTTATGTTCGGGATGTCGAATATGAGTAATCTACTGGCCCGAGAGTAGTTTATGAATTTTCATCGTGAATAGTGCCCGTAAATACAGAGCTTTTGAAGTTTGATTAAACTCGTAGATTGATCGGGCTTTGAAACTCGGGATCGAATCAAGAAGATTATTGCTTTGAATATTACGGGTTTTGCAGTATATTCTGTTTTTTATATCGATATTCGAATAGGATTAGATTAAGCTTTATATTTTTCGTTGTTTTACTGTGAATATTACGTTTACGGTAAATGCCACAATTTTTTTTTCATTGCTTTATATTTTCACCCCTGGATATTTTTATGAACTATTGAGGCTTCTTTGAGAGAATTCGAGTTGAACACTAAATAGAACATGACGTCGTAATATTGAGTGATCGTGTCATTAGATTATAGGTGACATTTTACACTCTGTCCTTGTAGAACTGAATTTGTCACCTCAGGACTCGTAAGAAATGGACCTGTATATTGTAACAATGAACGCTGTGAACTTGAGGGTCAAGTGCCAAATAGTATCAAAGGCAATTTACCCTCAATTTTCCTCAAAAAGAACACTAGAATATCAATGATGTTTTATGCGTTGATGGCACCTGTTCTTGTCTATCTCTGTGTTTTATAAACCCTGTAAGATGAATGAATAATTTTCAAAAGCATGGCGAAGAAAAAAGAGTTCTCTTAATTCCCCACAAAAACGAGTCGTTTCATCCGTATTTCTTAAGCGTATGTTCAAATCATAAGCTCCGAAAAATCCAATTTTTATTGTATTCGAAATTCCTACCCTACTGCAACGCAATTTCGACAACATTAAAATAACGAAAATCCCCATAGCAGGAAAAAACATTTCTCATCACGACATTCATATACCTGCACCACGTTCCCTTCTCCTCAAATAAATTCAAACAATCCATTCCGTTGTCATTTTCTCATTCGGTATTCCAGCCTAAACCATGCACTTTCTCATACATATCAAAAAATAATGCTTTCAACCCCCCTCCCGCCATTTCAGCGAGTTCTGAATTATGCATACCGCCGCTCGCGGTTTTGAATTCATATTATTCGGTGGAAAAACACCCCCCTGAAATAATTGGGGAAAATTCGGGGCTGCGTTGGCGGCATATGTGGCCCGTAGGCCGCGGCAACACTTTTAATATACGCCAGGGGGAAAATTGGGACCCTCAGGATGGCGTCTAAACATCCATAATGCAAAGGTGTCGTCGGGTTTTTACGTGATTGCATCAATCGATGCCCCTGAGTCTGCAGCAGCGTACAAGCGAACTGTTGAATCGATTTTATGAATGAAAAGCGTTGAGAAGTATCAGCAATATTTTTTAATGTGGTTTTAAATTGTTTATTGCGTTGCAGTATCTATACCAGTGCGGACAGCCTGTATAATTTCCAGCTGTATAATACAGCAAGTACGTCATCTTGGAAACGTGTCTCAGATAGGTTGAACTGATAATAAGATAACAGGTAATCTGATCTACAGGTTTGGAAATTCACATCGGAGACATACGAAATTCGTAGCATCAAGGAATTTGCCGTACAGTTGAGCAGTGGTATGTTCGAAATAAAGGGTTTTCCAATAAGAGGTGTAATTTTGATATCCAAAGAAAATTCCATTTTTCAATATAAATGATCGGATATTTATTTCATTTTGAAGAAGAAGCTATGCCGTTAATAGTGAAAAATAACATCAGGCAAATGACCACCACGACCACGTAAAGTAGCTTCCCTATGTCTTCGATATCCTCAAGAATTCCATTTTTCAGGTCTTGAATCTAAGCTGGGCTATTGGCGTAGACCTTCTTTTTCACGTGGCCCCAAAGGAAGAAGTCGCATGGTGTTAAATCACAAGATCTCGGTGGTTCGAAAGATAACACTTCCGGAAACTTTTCCGCAAAAGTTCAATGGTTTCGCCGCATGTGTGGCACGTAGCGCCGTTTTGTTGAAAGTAAACGTTGTCCAGATCAATACTATCCAATTTCGGCCAAAGAAAATCATTAATCATCTCTCGATAGTGCAATCCATTCACCGTAATTGTTCCCCAAGCCTCGTTTTCGAAAAAGTAAGGTTTGATGACTCCGCCGGATAATTTCAATGCGTTCTTGAAGCGCGTATCGTTCCATTTTCACTAATGACTTAGTTTCTACTTGTCAAATGTCTAAAAATGACAGTTTCAAACGTGACATCTACCGAAAAAGCGGGCTATTCAAAATAACACAAAACCCTTTATTTACGTGCTACGATTCGGGCAGAAATAAATGGTCCTATGCGGATTATACAGCTTTTTTTCTTATCGTTATGGGGAATAGGAGAAATTATGCATTAAAATCAGTCATGATGGATTTATTTCGTACACGTTTAACTGAGATTTTATTCCGAGTTCTTTAAAAAATAAAATATAACTTCGGTCAATGTGAAACTGAAAATTCCCGCATGATTTTTCTCTACACGAGGTAATGGCAGAATGACCGAATTCTCCATCACATATCGTAAAAAATTCACAGGGTACATCACGGGAAAAGAGGAAGCTATCTACTACGGCTCTCCAGGGTGAAATTTACCAGAAAAATCCAACACTTAATGAAAACAACCGTCCGTTCAAAACCCTCATAAGTCAGGGGGTTATTAACGAAACCTTTTTCGGGCATTAAGCCCGTTTTCCGTCGAAAAAATTAAGTGATTAACGATCGCATCAAACTTAGCGAGGTAGGCACTTTTGGCGACTTAATCGAACAAATTTGAACAGGCATTTTACGTCGACGAGCCGGGCCACGAGATGAAATTTCATGCCGCTTTTCGAATTAATGAATTCGAAATCAGCCATCGTGGGGATTCTGAAAAAGTTTAATTAGTGTACAATGAACCGAAGTTTTCCAATTTGCATATTACGGGTTTATTATACATTTATATAATTGAATCCTAGTTAGGGGGTATTTTAGGTTGACTTTTTAAATATTAATATCGAATTTTTACGTGGAAGTATTTTGTAGTTTGTTTCTTTTGATTTCTTCGAAATAGGAATATTTTCGATAATTAATTGATCTAAAATTATTTTTGAATCTTAATCGGATAGCCAATATTGCGAAATGGCGAATGCGCCAGTCGCGACATTTGATGTAATAACAACTTTAGTCAACCCAGGGTGAATGCAAAAAATATGAACTTTGCCTTCATTGAATCACTCACTATCTTGAATTGCTTATATACTCGTATAATTACGTAGTCGTACCCCATATTGATACAATGTAACTTATCTTATTAACCCATTTGTTATTGTATATTATTATATTATATTTTGCTAATTCAGCAATGAACACCTGCAGTGCTGACTCATTTCCTGCAGATAAGAAATCAATAAATACAGCTTCTTCTAGGTCACCTTCAGAAATAGTATAGTCATAGCTCTAGAATAGTGCTCATAAGTTGCATAGTAGTTGTAATCTTGTAAAATGTAGTGTTTTCTAAAAACGCCTTTTCCACATCAAAAATCATAATTATATATAGATAGTCCGAGAAATATTTGAGAGATTAATAAAATTTTCGTACTTTATCCGAGAGCTTAAAAAACAGTTCGATATGGAATTGTCTTGTTTTCAAACCTCTGTAACTATTTTGTCAAACTTCGAATTATTCCACGATATTTTTATGATATGAAAATTTATTAAACTAGGATTCAGGCGTAGTCTTATTGTATAAAATGAAGTTATACTTCCTGAACTTTTCAGTAAATAATTCTTATATTTCCGGAAATTGGGGTAGTTTATTACAGAGTTACATATTCTTTTTTCATTCCAAAATTGACTGTTTTCAGGAGACTAGATAGGCAGAGTAAATTAGGACCTCAAAATTCGAATTGCGGAAATATTTTTGGTGTATGTAGCAAAAATTTTGTATCGAAACAAACGAGCAAATTGAATCGAACAAAAATACTAGGTGTAAAAATGAAATTCCATATCTTTCATGTTCAATGATTTATTGAACTTCAGACCTGAAATGTTTTTTTTTTCAGGTAAGCTGATTCGATGTTTTTAAGAAATCTGAAAATACCTGAGTGGTTTAGCTGATAGAGGTGAGTTCGAATTAAATAAAGGAAAATACACTATGACGAAGAATATATATACTGTACAACCCCATTGGAAAAATTTAGACGTTCACAAAACCAAAACACGTGTCGGGAAACTCAATAAACGGTGAAACAAAAACTGTGTGTGATTTTCCAATGAAACTGCTAGTATGTTTCATCTGCATATGATACAAAAACACAAAAAAACACCTGTAGAAATCTCTGTATAACCGTATGAGTGTCATATCGATTTTCTTTTTCCTTTTATTCGATTTGTCATATTGAAACTGCATCTGAAAAAAACGAAGTAATAGAAACACAAAAAATAAAGTATAAGTAATTTAATCATCACCTTTGTGCCAGAAGTAACAGTACTATTCAATTTTTTTTCAATATTCGAAAAAAGCTGCTTTGAACCCAGTAGGTTAATCAAATAAGTCTGACTCTACAAATAATGAGCGTTTCGACCTCACAGAACAAACTCATAACTCTGGTTATCATCTCCATAGATTTAAACAGGGGTTTTCGCTCCAAATTAATGAATTAATGATAACAAAATCAAATATAAAAGGGACCGGAGGCAGCCAAAAAAATGTATTAGCTAAATTGCGTGTGCATCTGAAATATTTGTTATATCTTCAAATGAACCGTTAGGTTAGATGAAAAAAAAACTCTCCAAAAATACTCCCAAGGGTATCCTCGAAGCTGCAGGCAAAATAAAATCCCAACATAAAATTCCTGCATTTGCATGAAATTCCTCGTCTAGATGTTCTTCGCTCGGCGTTATCTGATAAAAGGTCTATACAGGGTGTCTGTAAACTAATGCGAGGGACTCTGGAAGATGATTCCTCAATGAAAATAAGCAGGGGTAGTCATATTTTTTTTTTCGAAATCGACCCTCCTTCCATGATACAACCTTTGGTAGGCGATGACGAGTTGACAGTTTAAATATTTTTTATGACACTGAGTCATAAAACTATACATAATATGAAGCACTAAGTAGATGTTACTCACTTATTTTTTTTAGATCTCATAAATTTATTATTGAGGGTTGAAAAAATAACACACCTCTATCACTTTCGTTCAAAAATTGTTTCGTGGAATAGATTTTCGAAAAATAACATTCTCTTATGGTTTCCCATTCAATTTGGAAAAAAAGTCTCCTTCAAAATTTCGATACGGTAGATACTTTCTCAAAAAAAATAAAAACTTACAAGCAGTTTTAATCACTGTTTATTCCATTTCATCGTATGTGTTCCATAGAATGAATATTCCTGTCTATGACAGGAGATCATAAAAGCTAAAGTAGATATCTACCAAATGCAAATTCGATTAAACTACCATTTTTATAACTGAGTAATTAATTTATTACTGCAAAGTATTTATTAGAAAATCGAACTCTTCTGAAACTGAAAATTGTAGACAGAATCATAGAAAATCTTTTTTTCTGTCAAAACCAATTTTGGTCATAATCAATATCTTAGAAGATTCTTTCTATGGAACATATGTACGATGAAATGGAATAAACAGTGATCATAACTGCTTGTAAGTTTTATTTTTTTCGAGAAAAGTATCGACTGTATCGAAATTCTACACGAAACTTTTTTCTCAAAATTGAACCGAATCCCATAACAGAATTTTATTGTTCGAACATCTATACCTCGAAAACAATTTTGAAGGAAAATCATAAGGGGTTGTTATTTTCAACCCCTAATGATGAAGTTATGGGATCAAAAAAAAAGGTGTGATTAACATCTACCTAGTGAATTATATAATGCATAGTTTTATGAGTCAGTGTTTTTCAGGACTCTTAAAAAAATAAAAAATTGTCAACTCGTCATCGCCTTCCAAAGGCTGTATCTTGGAAAGGAGGTCGATTTCAAAAAGAAATTATATGAACTACCCCTGCTCGTTTTCATTGAGGAATTACAATTATTATTGTACTGACAGTGTTTTCAATTCCTGAATAATAATGAATAAGTAAGCAGAAATAAAAGAGACCAGAGGCAGAAAATAAATTATCACTACATAGTATAAAACAAAGTCGCTTTCTGTGCCCCTATGTGCCTTGTATGCTTAAATCTTTGAAAATACTCAACGGATTTTGATGCGTTTTTTTTAATAGATAGAGTGATTCAAGAGGAAGGTTCATATGTATAATAACATCCATTAAATAGTGGAGAAGTACTGTTATTTTTGAGGTTTCTAATGTGATGTCCGTGCGAAGCCGGGGCGGATCGTAGTATCAGATAATTTGCGTATGTACGAGGGCAAATCAAATATAAACGAGACTTTTCGCTTTTCAGGCACAATAGTGGAGGGAGAATTTTCCTGATTTTTTTGTTGTTGGGTGGGTTTATCAGGAGTAGGGGAAGTACGTGGGCTTGAATCATCGACCCTGTCGGTGTCCACTATGACGATGTTTGATCAAGAGGTACCTCCGTCAATTTCGCAACTTGTTGTATTCAAGAGTCTCGTAGCAGAAGGCTTAAAACTGGCCAAAATCTTGAGGAGATTGACTGTCAATGTTCGGATAAGAGGACACTGACGCAAGCCAGAGTGTTTGCATGGCATAAACAGTTCGTGGAGGGTCGTGATTGTGTTGAAAATGAGAGCCATGACTGCAGTGAACAACATCAGTAGTGTTCGACACCTTATTGAAGATGACAGACGTCGCACCACTTCTGAAATTGCAAGTTTGGTCGGGATAAGTTATGGGATCACCTACTCCATACTCACAGAGGAGCAAGGGTACCGTAAGGGTTGCGCCAGGTGGTTTCCTCGCCTTATCACAGCTGACCAGAAGTTGCATCGTTTTCAGGTGTGTGGGCGTCTTCTTGCACGATTTCAGGAACAATGAGACTTATTTCTCACTCACATTATCACCTGTGATGAAACATTGGTGCACCACTACCCCTAGAGTCTAAACAAACAAGTAAGGAGTGGAGAAAATAACACGTTGCGCAATTGACGGAGGTACCTCTTGCTCAAACATCGTCGCAGTGGACACCCAGAGGGTCGATGAGGCAAACCCACGTGCTTTCCCTACTCATGACAAACCTACCCAACAACCAAAAAAAATCAGGAACGTTCTCCCCCCACTATTGTACCTGAAAAGCGCAAAGTCTCGTTTATATTTGATTCGCCTGTATGTACCTCAAATATTCGATATATCTTTAAATAAACCGTAAGGTAAGATGAAAAAAAACGCTCTAAAGAACCCCCAATGAATTCACCAAGCTGAGGGCAAAATTAATCCCAACACACAAAATTCCTGCAATTGCCTGAATTTCCTCGTCTCGATCTTCTTCTTGTCTCGGCGTTATCTAATTAAAGGTCTATATTGTACTGACAGTGTCACGAATTGAATCTGCTTTCGGAGGAACTAATTTTCGTTCCTTGTTATAGAGATAAAGCAGATGTTACTCTCGCCGTTATTAGGGTATAGGGAGAGTCTGACATTATTACGATCACTTGTCAAGAAGCTGTCTTGTCGGATTTGCAACAAGCCCTGGGGTACATAAAGGTTGATGCATCATCATCTTATTCAGATGTAATTTTGTCGATTTTTCACGTTGATTACGGTGGTTTAGGCTTGTCAACTTCGTGCAAAATTACGGAGGAATATTTTGGTTAGGAAGCCGTTTTGCTTTTATATACCTATACAGGGTGTCCCAAAAATACCACGCGAAAGTGACACTGGAGATAGATTGGCATTAGGTCTTTCAGATAGCATCAACATGACCTCAGTAAAAGTCCGCTGGTTTTCGAGATATCACCACTTTTGTGTATTTTTTTTAAATCTCCAATTTTCGGTCTTCAAACTCATGTTTTTTTTATACCTAGGCTATCCTAAATAGTTGCTTTAAACAATGAAGTAAAAACTTCACCGAGAACTAGAACAAAATCCTTCAAAAAATGTCTAACTTGTTGTATTTTATGACGACGTTAAAACGTTAACTTATGTTTGAGTGACTGATGTGAAAAAAATTATATCATACTGAATTGACAAATAATCGTGAAAACTGGTCCATTTCCTGCACTTTTCAAAATGATACAACACTACCATTTTTTTTTAATCAAAACCTTAGAAACTATAATTTTGTCGCGAGAGATGTGTTTAAGCCAAAATAATTAAAAAATAAGAAAAATGTACAAGTATCACCTATTGCCAAATTAGATGTTGCTTGATATTCTTTCCCCGCTACCGTTTCAAACAACCATTATTCTTGCTCTTCTGTCTATTTTATCTCACTTTCTCTTTCATTTTTTGTTTGCAAAAGTGGTGATATCTCGAAAACCAGCGGACTTTTACTGAGGTCATGTTAATGCATTTGATAGACCTAATGCCAATCTATCTCCAGTGTCACTTTCACGTGGTATTTATGGGACACCCTGTATATATTCTTTTGAATTGAGAGCTAACAAAATACAATACATGAAACAAAAAAAGTCCCTAGTGAGGTTGGTGCAAAACGGTGGGTACCATACTATTCTGTCGTATGATACCAGAGCACAGGGAAAAACCTCAGTAGAAAAAAACCTGCCTCGCCGTTTTTACAAGATTGAAACTTAAAAACTATTCGAATAAATACCTTCAATATTCAGATACAAAATACGTAATTCTTGCTCTTGGGCCAGGAGGGTGTTTTAAACCAGGTCTGGCGTTCCAAGTGATGATTTTCGAATCTTCTGATCTTCTAAGACCGCTACAGGACCCTACTGAAGGGTAATCATCTCCCATAGTTAAATAGTTGTATTTCATCCCAAATATCGAATTTCGGAATAATGATAATAATATAGGGTGTAACATAATAGTATGTCACAACTTGAGGAGGTGAATCTACCTCTAATTTCAAGAAAAAAAGTTTATATAAACATGGGTTCGTGAAAGCTTCGTTACGGAGCTACAGGGTGTTGAAATTTCCAAAAAAATTGTTTTTTTCTTCATAACTCCTGCAGTTTTTGAGATATTCAGTCCAAATTTGAAATTCGAGCTATTTCAAACAGTCTCCATTATTGCATGTCCTGAATTTCAACTGGAATCAACAGGGTGTTCACTTTTTCTGAGCCATCTCTCCTTTCTCCTCTCAAACTTCATTGCGGTACGCCACTGATCAGCGTAAAATCAATTTTTGATATCTTCGTTCAATTCGAAAACTTTCTTGGCTCCCGTAATTTTTACGTATCTCTAACCGTTTTCGAGTAAAAAATTATTGAACGATGGTTTGTTATTCGCTGAATAAAGAAATAATAGAAATACTCGATAGGTATGCCCAAAATTTGCTTTCATTTCGATAGCTCGTCATCTGAGACTCAACTTAAGCTTATTCAATATCAATAAAGATCGTTCAATAACGGTTAGAAACGAAAAAATTACAGGAGTCAAAAAAGTTTCTAAATTGATTGAAGATATCAAAACTTTACGCTGACCACTGGCGTATCGCAAGTTTGAGAGGAATAAAGGAGACATGGCTCCGGAAAAGAAAATACCCTGTAGAATCTAGTTGAGATTCAGGACGTGCCATGATGGAGACTGTTGAAAATAGCTCGCATTCAAAATTTGGACTTAAAATTTCAAGAATTGCAGGAGTTATGAAGAAAATATCATTTTTTTATGTTTATATGAACTTTTTCTTGAAATTATACGTAGATTCATTCCCTCGATTTGTGACATATTTTTATGCAACACCTTGTAGAAATGTGTACCGATATCTTGGAACTTAAAGCTTTCATGAAACAATTTTCTCTTAATTTTGCAAATAATCGGGACTTTTGCAATTCAAAATGGCGCGTTTTTGATTGGTAGAAATTAAGGAGTGGAAAATTGTTGAACTATAATGTCTGAGAACGTACAACAAATTTCGAATAAATGAAACACCACAGATCAGAAAATTCATCATTTTCTCCACTTCTATAGCAAAAAGAGTGAGTTTTCAATACACATAGAAATTGCATTAACCATTTTCCCGAGTTTCGCTATGAATAGAGCATAGAAACGACCCAGACGCGCATCACCTTTTTTGCCGGCGAAAACTTATGAATTCAATTTCGCGTTTCCAAGAAGTGACACGGCATCCCCTCAACAATTTCCATCGCCGATCGGAATCAAAAGTTCAGGTACCCTATCCCGCAGGAAGTTGGGGAAACAAGTCGGGAACGTGAGGTTTCCTGCCACCGTCGTTCGGGAGGAATTCTACGTGAATGAGGTTAATATAGAGTTTGGAACTTCGATGCTGGGAATGGAAGTTATCACTTACGAAGTATCATAATTTAATTTTTCGGGGAATTTATGGAAAGCGAGATTTTTTGTGCGTGGAGATAGTGGTAAAAATTTGTTTATCCACGACTATTGTGAAATCCGTCCATTGTACGTCTCTGTGCTCGTCCTTAATAATACCCATTAATCACAAGGGAATAATGAGATTATAATTCACTGCTGTTAGATGGTTCATAGATTTAGCTTTGATATAATATTCTTTAAATTGGTATTTCTTCAGTATTCTAAAGTACTCCAACTAACAAATATGGGCATACCTTGTCAATCGAGGGCCAAATCTACTTTCATTATATCAATTAAAGCTTTTTTTTATTACAAAATATACAATGACCAGTTCCCCAGAAATTTCTTATGTGTCAACTTGATTTTTTCCACGCTTGTCATAGAAGGGTCTTGTCGCGGTCGCCATATGTTAAAATATTGGATAAAGTTTAGTATGCTACTCGCGTATAATGGCTGTTATTCACTCGCTGATTTGGGCCACGAGCCGTAGGTGAGGTTGAGCCGTCGGTTGGCCATGAAATTTTGACATTTTCTACTGTGTATATTGAAATTTTAGGTTGTTTATTTTCTTTGTCAGATTGATAAGCAATGTTGTCAATATTACATAGAGTTCTCTGGTAACCCTCAAGCTCGTCGGACGAGGCCGGGTACATTCGGCAACGTTGACTTTGTTCATCGTCATGACAGCAAATACTGCAAAGATAAATAAACAAACGTCTACTATGCGCTCAAACTTTCGTGAACGGACTATAGACACTCACTTTTTTGGCAGGGAAAAAAGTAATTTCGTGAAAAGTTATATTTTGTCAAGAGATATAAAATGTCAATTTTTTTTCCCGTCACAGAAAAAATTCTGTGCTTTGCGTCGGGAGACTACATAACCTCGAGCTAAAATCGAATACTTTTTTCCCTTGTATAATAAATACAGTAGAATCCGTTTATTATGACACCGGCTATAGTGACCAACCGCTTAATATGACGCAATTGCAGTGTTAAGTTTAGTTTTCATATAAAACTCCTTGTAACATTGTTCGGATTTAATGACTTCGCTTATAATGACATGTCGGTTTTTATGACCTAATTCGAAGAATTTTTTTCGGTTATAGAGACGGCTCGATCGTTTTCGCTAACCAATCCATCCCTTTCCATAGGACGTTGGATACCTGATATAGTTACGCGTACAAAAATGTTCTTCGGTAAAAAATAAAAAAATTTCCATATATCCAGTATTTTTATATTCTCATTATTTTTTTATTAACAGAATCGTACAATTTGGGACCTTTTTTTTCAAACCCCCTAGAAAAAATACCATCTATTTTGCCAATATTCTGCTTTATATGACGTCCGGTTAATATGACGTCTTTTTAATGTCATTATAAACGGATTTCACTGTAACTATTTTCACCGTTAAAAAAAGATTTTATTTTTTTTCATCGTGAGTATAAAATTCATGTTTTCTTGGCACATTTGAGTAAATTTTTGGCCTAGACCTGCGGTCTCGGCCAAAAGTTAACACTCTCATGTGCCTTGATAAAAACACTCATTTTACGCACAAATACAAAAATAACTATTTAATTTATTTTTATCTTTTATTTTTATTTAATTTTTCAACGACTATGACTGAAAAATGAATGTTTCACTGAAAAACTGTTGGCATATTTTCAATCAACGCCCTCGAATTGGTATAAAATCAAAATTTAAGAATATGCAACAGTTTTTATGTGAAACATTCATTTCTCCAGTATTGGTCGATAGAAAATCGAAAAATTTGAACCTTCGCAGAAAAATACAGAAAATCTAAACTAATAATAAAAATACAAATTCTAACTATCAACAGTAAAAGTTGAGAGTCTTTCTTTTGATTTATAGGAATCAAACTGACAAACTGGGTTCGATACGGACACTGTGTCGAATCGCTTCGGTCCCCAAATTGGGTGCTCCATGTGTGATTTCTACACATCTTTATTTCTGAACCTAACACCTGATATGTGCGATAACAGGTCGAAAAGAAACATATTTGATCTTTACTCTCATTTCATCAGAACCCTCATCAAGAATCCCTATCAAAAGATCAATTTCAGGTTCAACGTCCACTTTCACCCTCACCGTTCGTTACATCTGACAGTCATTCAATAAGCATCCTTCGTACGTCTTAAAGGATCAACTCGAACCCAAACAAACCTGCCTATTCCAAAGATCCGCCATCAGGGAAAATGAACGCAATACTCTTAGTGGATTTCAGCTAATAAACCACGTCTGATGTAAGTAATAAAACCCTCCCTACCACATATGCGGACAGGCAAGCGAAAGGGCAACGTCCTCGAGAGTCCTGCGGGCTCCCTCCTACACCCCTTGTCCAGTTTTGTATCTCCGGGAAGACTCTGGATAACGTAATAACCGATAATCCCGTCTTGGGGCGGTAAAGGCTATATGGACCATCAACTCGTAACAAATTATCACCTAATAATGGCCCCAGGGTTGATGGTGTTATCTGTCATTTTCATTACCTTGTCCTCGCTGAAATCTGAGCCAATTTCTTCGATTCCAGTGTGGCATGGGACAAGGGTCTGGAAGATAGATCATAATTATGGGATTTTTACAGCTGTTTGAATCTGTTCAGGCTTGTTTTTATCGCTAGAAGTGAGGAGTGGCCGAAGTTGGATCCATTAACTCAGATGGTTTATTATTTATTGACTGGTCGAGAAAGGTTTCACGAATATTTTGGCCGTATTGCCAGAACTTGTAGATTTATTCAGAAGATATACGCTTTTTAGGAATTACCACTAGATGTGTGGACAAGCAGGTTAAGAGGCAACGTTCCCTAAGGTCCTAAAGGCTGCCTCGCTCACCCCTTGTCCAGTTTTGAATCTCATGGAAGATTCTGGATAAGGTAATAACCGATAATCCCGTCTTGGGGAGGTAAAGGCTATATGGACCATCAACTCGTAACAAATTATCACCTAATAATGGCCCTAGGGTTGATGGTGTTATCTGTCATCTTCATTACCTTGTCCTCGCTGAAATCTGAGCCGATTTCTTCGATTCCAGTGTGGCATGGGACAAGGGTCTAAAGATAGATCATGATTATGGGATTTTTACAGCTGTTTGAATCTGTTCAGGCTTGTTTTTATAGCTAGAAGTGAGGAGTGGCCGAAGTTGGATACATTAACTCAGATGGTTTATTATTTATTGACTGGTCGAGAAAGGTTTCAGGAATATTTTGGCCGTATTGCCAGAACTTGTGGATTTATTCAGAAGATATACGCTTTTTAGGAATTACCACTAGATGTGTGGACAAGCAGGTTAAGAGGCAACGTTCCCTAAGGTCCTAAAGGCTGCCTCGCTCACCCCTTGTCCAGTTTTGAATCTCATGGAAGATTCTGAATAAGGTAATAACCGATAATCCCGTCTTGGGGAGGTAAAGGCTATATGGACCATCAACTCGTAACAAATTATCACCTAATAATGGCCCCAGGGTTGATGGTGTTATCTGTCATTTTCATTACCTTGTCCTAGCTGAAATCTGAGCCAATTTCTTCGATTCCAGTGTGGCATGGGACAAGGGTCTGGAAGAGAGATCATAATTATGGGATTTTTACAGCTGTTTGAATCTGTTCAGGCTTGTTTTTATGGCTAGAAGTGAGGAGTGGCCGAAGTAGGATCCATTGACTCAGTTGCTTTATTTATGGACTGGTCGAAAAAGGTTTCAGGAATATTTTAGCCGTATTGCCAGAACTTGTAGATTTATTCAGAAGATATACGCTTTTTAGGAATTACCACTAGATGTGTGGACAAGCAGGTTAAGAGGCAACGTTCCCTACGGTCCTAAAGGCTGCCTCGCTCACCCCTTGTCCAGTTTTGAATCTCATGGAAGATTCTGAATAAGGTAATAACCGATAATCCCGTCTTGGGGAGGTAAAGGCTATATGGACCATCAACTCGTAACAAATTATCACCTAATAATGGCCTAGGGTTGATGGAGTTATCTGTCATCTTCATTACCTTGTCCTCGCTGAAATCTGAGCCGATTTCTTCGATTCCAGTGTGGCATGGGACAAGGGCCTAGAAAAGAGATCATAATTATGGGATTTTTACAGCTGTTTGAATCTGTTCAGTCTGTTTTTATGGCTAGAATTGAGGAGTGGCTGAAAAAGGATCCATTAACTCAAATGGTTTATTATTTATGGACTTGTCGAAAAAGCTTTCAGTGATATTTTGGCCGTATTGCCAAAACTTGTGGATTTATTCAGAAGATATACGCTTTTTAGGAATTACCACTAGATGTGTGGACAAGCAGGTTAAGAGGCAACGTTCCCTACGGTCCTAAAGGCTGCCTCGCTCACCCCTTGTCCAGTTTTGA
The DNA here is from genome assembly GCA_013421045.1 of Propylea japonica. Taxonomy (NCBI): domain Eukaryota; kingdom Metazoa; phylum Arthropoda; class Insecta; order Coleoptera; family Coccinellidae; genus Propylea; species Propylea japonica. The sequence goes on from CM024241.1 coordinate 83,886,187, forward strand.
ATCTCATGGAAGATTCTGAATAAGGTAATAACCGATAATCCCGTCTTGGGGAGGTAAAGGCTATATGGACCATCAACTCGTAACAAATTATCACCTAATAATGGCCCTAGGGTTGATGGAGTTATCTGTCATCTTCATTACCTTGTCCTCGCTGAAATCTGAGCCGATTTCTTCGATTCCAGTGTGGCATGGGACAAGGGCCTAGAAAAGAGATCATAATTATGGGATTTTTACAGCTGTTTGAATCTGTTCAGTCTTGTTTTTATGGCTAGAATTGAGGAGTGGCTGAAAAAGGATCCATTAACTCAAATGGTTTATTATTTATGGACTTGTCGAAAAAGCTTTCAGTGATATTTTGGCCGTATTGCCAAAACTTGTGGATTTATTTAAAAAATATACGCTTTTTGGAATTACCACTGGATGTGGTTTAAAAGAACATCTATATTATGCTTTGCGGACAAGAAGGTTAAAGGGGGCATCGTCCTCGAAGGTCCAGGAGGCCCCCTCTTACACCCCTTGACCAGTTTTGTATCAGCGGGAAGGCTCAGGATAACGTAATAACCGATAATCCCGTCTTGGGGCGGTAAAGGCTATATGGACCATCAACTCGTAACAAATTATCACCTAATAATGGCCCCAGGGTTGATGGTGTTATCTGTCATTTTCATTACCTTGTCCTCGCTGAAATCTGTGAGCCGATTTCTTCGATTCCAGTGTGGCATGGGACAAGGGTCTGGAAGATAGATCATAATTATGGGATTTTTACAGCTGTTTGAATCCGATCAGGCTTGTTTTTATCGCTAGAAGTGAGGAGTGGCCGAAGCTGGATCCATTAACTCAGATGGTTTAATATTTATTGACTGGTCGAGAAAGGTTTCACGAATATTTTGGCCGTATTGCCAGAACTTGTAGATTCATTCAGAAGATATACGCTTTTTAGGAATTACCACTAGATGTGTGGACAAGCAGAATAAAAGGCAACGTTCTCTAAGGTCCTAAAGGCTGCCTCGCTCACCCCTTGTCCAGTTTTGAATCTCATGGAAGATTTTGAATAAGGTAATAACCGATGATCCCGTCTTGGGGAGGTAAAGGCTATATGGACCATCAACTCGTAACAAATTATTACCTAATAATGGCCCTAGGGTTGATGGTGTTATCTGTCATCTTCATCACCTTGTCCTCGCTGAAATCTGAGCCGATTTCTTTGATTCCAGTGTGGCATGAGACAAGGGTCTAGAAGATAGATAATAATTATGGGTTTCTTACACAGTTGTTATTGAATGTTCAGGCTTTTTTTATGGCTAGAATTGAGGAGTGGCCGAAAAAGGATCCATTAACTCAGATGGTTTATTATTTATTGACTGGTCGAAAAACGTTTCAGTGATATTTTGGCCATATTGCCAAAACTTGTAGATTTATTTAAAAAATATACGCTTTTTGGGAAATGCCACTAGATGTGGTTTAAAGGAACATATATATTATGCTTTGCGGACAAGAAGGTTAAAGGGGGCATCGTCCTCGAAGGTCCTGGAGGCTCCCTCCTACACTCCTTGGCCAGTTTTGTATCTGCGGGAAGACTCAGGATAACGTAATAACCGATAATTGGGGCGGTAAAGGCTATGGACCATAAACTCGTAACAAATTATCACCTAATAATGGCCCCAGAGTTGATGGTGTTATCTGTCATTTTCATTACCTTGTCCTCGCTGAAATCTGAGCCGATTTCTTCGATTCCAGTGTGACATGGGACAAGGGTCTGGAAGATAGATCGAAATTATGGGATTTTTACAGCTGTTTGAATCTGTTCAGGCTTGTTTTTATGGCTAGACGTGAGGAGTGGCCGAAGTAGGATCCATTAACCCAGTTGGTTCATTATTTAAGAACTGGTCGTTTTTTACGATGAAATGTTACTGAAAAAACTTTTTCTGTGTGAAGATGATATATTGGGAAATGAGATCTTCATATAAGAAAGTGGTTAGTCAAAAGCTTTTTCATTCTGGTTGACTGATGAAACGGTATATATGTTAAGACCTGAACAAACCTTTATACTTTGTTCTTGGGTCCTCGAGTACAGTTAAATAGTGCACCCAAATTTCATTATTGAAACCATACGGTTATCAGTATTAGTGAAAGTAATCAATTAATGAAAAACCGATAAACATCTCGCTATTTCGTTCATGGTTCATGTATCGGAGGTAGGTGTTCCTAAGGATCCCCAGAGATGGCGTTCTGTTTCTGTTTATACTCAAAAAAGAGCGCTAGATTGTAAGTAAGGTTCCTAGAATATCTCTTGAATCAGAGCTACTCTCCATACTGACAAGCCCCAATAGAGCGAAATAGCTTTCTATGGATGCTCTGATCGATATTACCACCTTGCATGTTCTCTGGAGTGACCAGCTCCAAAGTATGAATTTAGTATTGGTTGATTTTAATCGATTAATATTATTTTCTGCCTTTTTTGTTTATTTTTACATACCTGCGTTCCTATTAACGTATTAATTCTCATTTCGTATCTTTGAATGAAAAATTTCTCTTCAAAAATTGCAAAACCCTATTGAAAAGTCCTCAGTAAGTTTTATCTTTTCGACCCTGAAAACTAACATTTTCACATAGACAGAAACTTCGATAAACTTTTTCCTACATACAATAAGATCTCCTTTCTTATCCCACCCCTCACACTACTTAATTTCACAGCCCACTTCAACCCCATAACATTTTCTGCATCGCTCGTTTCATTTCGTGCGAAAATAGGTAATATGTTCTTCAAAGTGAATTTCTGCCTACCTAACAGATCTAGAGAGAATAATATCCTTGTGGAACAACCGTCGTAAAACTGATCGAGTAGATAACAAAAAGGGAAGTTGGTCGTGGGATACAGCAGAAGCACGTGATAATGAGGGTTTGGATCGTGGTAGGAATACTTTGGTTAAAGCAGAACTACTTCTGTATATCTCTAGGGAGTGCTCGTTGTCACTTTGTCCCACTAATGACGGACTTGCACGGAATCGTGATTAGGAAAGCTAGTGTGTAGGTGTTAAATTTCAATATCCGGTTCGGAAACAAACATGAAATTGTGCTGTGATGCTAAAGGGTTTTAAATTAAGATGTGTTGTTTTGATATTAAAAGAAAAATGCTATTTTTCAATATAAATGATAGGATGTTTATTTCATTATGAAGAAGAAGCTATGCCGTTAATAGTGGAAAATAACATCAGGCAAATGACCACCACGACCACGATTACAGGACCATATCCTTTTAATGAAATTTTCCATAACCAAATCGCAAAGTGGCTGCCCTATTACCGCCTCACGAATTCCTCCTTTGAGGTCTGACGCTGGCTATTAGCATAGACCTTTTCTTTCACGTGGCCCCAAATGAAGAAGTCGTCAGCATAAACACGACGTTGTTGAGGATTGGCCGGCTTGAGTTCTTGTGTTAACTGAACTGTATAAGCCTTGAGACCCAAATCTGTATGCAAAATACGGTGTAATGACGTTTGTGGAATGTCTAATTCCAAAGAACGACGAGGAATGGACAAACCTGGGTTTTCTTCAACACTTTCGGCTACAGCAGCAATATTCTCGATTGTTCTTGAGCTACGTGCACGGGTTTTATTCTTCACATCGCTAACTAGTCCCAACAGCTCGAACTTTTCCACCAATTTTTTTATTGCGGTCCGACAAGGTGCTTCACGACGACCCAAAAATGTTCGAGTTTTACGAACCGTCTCTGCCAAATTTTCACCATTTTTATAGTGAATTTTAATAATTTCAATGCGTTCTTGAAGCGTGTATCGTTCCATTTTTATTAATGGCATAGTTTCTGCTTCTCAAATGTCAAAAAATGGCAGCTGCAAACGTGACATCTACCGAAATAGCGGGCTATTCAAAATAACTCCTTTATTGGAAAACCCTATAATTTTCAAGGTAGACATAGGATTTGCCTGAATAGTTGAATTAATCGAAAAATATAATTAAAGCAATAGTTCTCAAGATATTTAAATAATTGTTTTTTCAATTTGCATCTATTTGAAAAAGCTTTACTCTTGTTTTATGTTATTAACAAAACAAACATAGCGTCATAAAAAATTTTCTAAGAGAGTTCAAACCAATTAAACTATCAGCCGAATATCAAATCATTGCCAATTTGTGATTCTAGGGGATAAGCGATATGTTTTTGAAATTGTAAATTTTTATCCTTTCAATATGTATCTACTATGACGCATTCCATGCAAATTTCACATCAAGAAATATACAAAAAGTAGAATAATACAAATTAAACTTTTCCGAATCGACAAAACCTCGATCATTTTTGTTCGGAATGAGTTATTTCGCTCTGTTTTCATTCGATCAAGGGTGCAAAAATAAATTGAATAATTCCAACTAGCGTCCAGAAATAATGGAACGGATTTTGATATTAATTGTTCGAAAAGTTATGCCAGCTTTCATCAACAGCCAAACCAGTTTTTTCTGTATTTCGTATTGCTTCCCAACTATGTTGATAAAAATATAAAAGAGTTTGATAAGCCTGCAGTAGACTGAATGATAATTATCCACTGAAATGTTAGTTGCTGAAAAGCGTGAAAGAATTGTATTCTGGTTCTACAGTTTACATTATTTTTTAAGGTTATTTGAATCATTTTACCAATGGATCGTTCGCTTCACCGTATACGGAGATAATAAAAAATTAAATAAGGAGAACTCTCGTTTCTAGAATCTAGATTTTCGAATTCGAACCATCAGAAAAGGCGATTGAGTGTAACATACGCGTAAGTATTTATTTCATTGTTTGAATATTGAATCACAGTTCACAACGATGCCAACAGACCACTTGTGTGACTTAACTGTGCATTGAAAAATGTGGATAGATAATAGATGAATGTGTGACAGGGGATGCGCGGTATCAACATATAATGATGAAAATTTAACAGCACTCATGAAGCATTTTGATGAAATTTCAGAAAGCTTTTTTGCAACTGACCATCAGAAAAGTTTTTTGGCACTTACAAATTCACTCCAATGCAATGCCATACGTTTCAGAGAATTCAACGCAATGTGAGCTTCATGTCTCGTACACAATAAACCTAAGAAATTCGTCTCCACAAAACAACTCTCACTACCATCTCACGACACTTTCCTCCAACCAAGAATTTTCATTGCTACCATCAAACTCCCATTTTCACCCCCGCAACTTTCTCCATATCTCCTTCCATCTAATAATTCCCTAATGGTCCCGCATCAGCTAAAACCCTGTCAAAGTTTGACGACTTTCACATGAGCACCACGTGTCGCACAGAAAGGGGGGCATTTCTCTTCGTTACCCCCAAAAGCACCCCGTGCAGGTTTCATCGCGTCAACGGGCGGAGGGTGCATAAAAATTCGGCGAAAAGGACGTGCTCGGCATCCCAGATCGGGCCCTGGATGCATTTTGAAGTTTGTCAATATCTCCTTGTCATCATGGTGATGGCGTTGACTTCAACCCCTACATGAATTTTGGATGCTGGCAGCGTCCGAACAGATACCGGTGCCAATGAATTTTTTCTACATCTAGGATAAGAACGACTGGAACGAGTTGTATTGGTATAAATGTTGGATCTTGTGAGATAGCAGGATATTGGAGGGTCTCTTCGTGTTTTCGAGATGACTTTGTGTTTATTAGGCCTTACGCGTTTTACGATAGGCTTTGGATGTAATGGGAAGAGAGAGATGTCCGTTTTTTGCTGAGAATGATCTGGAAGATGGTGATGAACCTCGACTGGCAATTTATCCGTTTATTTTTTATATTAGGGTTGAAAACATTCTCAATATGTAAGTGAGAAATCCAGTTCGAATATATTCTATCCGTCTCGAAGGATCATGTTAAAAAGAAGACTATTGAATGATTTTTTTGTTTCTAAAATATGGTGACCAGGTTAATCAAATCAAATCATGTTGATGGCTAGAGACCGGATTATATGCAACATAAAAACGTTGTTATATGCATGCAAATATTTATTTATTTATTTATTTGTTCATACGGACATGCCATTTTACATTATAATGAGAAAAACCATAATTCAAGCATTATATCAAAAATGCATGACTAATGCTTGAAATATCTACGAAAACAGGGGAAATATGCCATATTGATTAATGAGTTTTGGGAACTCAAAAAAAGTTATTTTTATTTCAAAATCAACTCTCAATAATATGGCATTAAAATTTTATTTCAAGTTTTCGTGAACCTTTACAATTAAATATTGTTCAATTGTTAAATTTTGCCTCCGATCATTTTGAATATTTTTGTATGTGAAAAAGGTTCGCTCCACATCTACGGACGTAACTGGGGAGCTTGGTGATATGTTCTCCCTTATAGTTTCAGGTAAAACTTCTGCTGTTCTATTAATAAAACTTTTGATGAGAGACAAATCCTGAAACCTGGATTTCCTTTCAAAATCCTTTCAAACTTTTCTTGAAGTTTATTTGGAAATGCCAATGGCAACGTTGAGTTCATTTGGCGTATTTTACTCATTATTTTGATACTTTCGTAGCGCGCGACTACTAATACTGCGTTCCGGAATGCGATAAAAATGATTCGCAAATCTGACAAAAGTCACAATTATTAGTATTTTTACTCAATATACCTCATATTTTGTGGGATTTGGTCGGATTCAGCACTTTTATCGCATCTAGGAACGCAGGGAAGAAAATATGTACCTACTGAAAATGTGCATCATAACTGGATTTTAGCTAATATATGCCAATTCATATAATCCGGTCTCTATTGATGGCAATGCTGTTTGCTAAATATGATAACCTGGGGCCTATTGCACCAAAATACTTTGCAACTTTTCACTGTGCACTTTGCATTCTGATAAAGGCTCGCGATTACTAAGCACTTTTGGAATGTAATTCGTTTACACGAGCACCGAGCACTAAGCACTTTTCAAAATCAAACTTAATATTTTCCATCCAAATATCTCTTAGTTTGGAATTTTGATTTTTTCTTTTTAATTATCGTTTAGTTATCGTGTTTTGAACTGGACATATTTGAAATTGACAATAGGTTTTTTCAGTGAGTCGTTCAATAGATATTTAATCAACTAGGTTATTTTAGAGAGCGACTTATGGTCAAGATATTTCAGTATAATAGTTCGAGACCATTAGTCGCTAGATTAATAACTAGGTTGATTACAAGATTTTCCCGACGACATCAATATGAATTGTATATAATTCTTGATTGAAATAAACTCTTTTTCACAAGACATACAATTGACATAATAAATTTCTATATATATACTCTGTTCACGAAAGTTGAGCACATAGTAGGTGTTTCTTTATTTATCTGAAGTTGGCAGTATTTGCTGTCATAACGTAAAATGAATTCAATGTTGCCGAATGTACCTGGCCTCGTCCGACGAGCTTACAGGTTGTCAGAATGCAATATTGACAACATTGCGGATCAATCTGACAAGAAAATAAATATCATAACCTAAAATTTTAATAAACACAGTGGAATATGTCAAATTATCATGGCCAACCGAAGGCTCAACCTTTCGTGAACGGACTATATGTTACTGTTGAGTTCTGACATTACTCTATCGCTTCTGAATGCTTTAGGTTTGTTTGTTCATGGGAATAGCATACTGAAACACAATCAATTGAACATTAAAATTGGTCATTTATGTTCACCTTTTAGGTCGACGAAATAATTATTTTTGATAAATTCCTGATATAAAGACAGGTTACCATGACGACATACCAAAAAAAGTTATAGAGAAAGAGTGACGTCTCGTCAACAAATTAGATGAAAATGTTTCTTATGATTTCTTGAGCTCTATATGGCATTCATTCAGTTAACGAACTGTAACTGAAATATTCGCAAATAAATTACTTGAAATCATGATAAAAGATACCTGAATCGTATGTTGAAAAAAAGGTCGCATTGCTCCATAGATTTTTCCTGGAAAAATCATCATAACAAACTGTTTGTCTTGCAAAATAATAAAAACGTAAAAACCACAAAGCCCATAACATACAGCGGGATGTTTTTTTAACACCAGTGTTTGTAATGCAAGAAAAAATGAACAAATTTTTAATCTATAGAAGTGAAACGAAAAAAATATTTCAGTTCTTTGTCTATTGGAAGCACGCAAAAGTCTGTAATTTCCATGTTCCAACAAGTCTATGAAGGGCTTAGTGCTTGGTAACTCCTGAAAGTACTTGGGAGCACTTTGGTGCTCGGGAGAACTTTTTCGAATTACTAAGCACTAAGCCCTTTCGAAAAATTCGCGAAGAACCAAGCACTAAGCACTGGTTCAATCTTACGAGCACAAAAGTGCTTTGAGTGCTTTTACGAGCACTAAGCACAAGGCTTCGGCACAGCTCTGGTTTCGTGCAACGTGACTCATTTGAAAAGTGAAAAGTGCAAAGTGAAAAGTGGCAAAACATGTCGGTACCAATGAATTTTTTCTACATCTTGGATAGGAACGAGTTGTATTGCTATAAATGTTGGATCTTTACGGCGCTGTGAGATGGCAGGATATTGGAGGGTCTCTTAGTATTTTCGAGATGACTTTGTGTTTATTAGGCCTCACGCGTTTTACGATAGGCTTTGGATGTAATGGGAACAGCGAGATGTCCGTTTTTTGCTGAGAAGGATCTAGAAGATGGTGATGAATCTCGTCTAGCAATAGGATGCAATGCGGTCCTTTTCGTTTTCTTTTTAAGTTAGAAACCTTTTGTTGCTACACTTCAAATCGCAATTAGCTACAAGAGTTATTATCAAATAAGAAATGAACATCGTCTTCATAAAGTAGGTCAAAATTAGCTGAATTTCAGTTACAGAATTGCGGAAAAATTATTTCTGGGCGCAAAATTGAAATGATCAAAACTAGCCCTGCCTTATATTATTCTTTTCCAAGTGCACAGAAAGGCTGAGGTTCATCAGGTGTTAACTTCAATGCACTTTTTGCGAGTTTGAGGCTTTTTTATATCCTCCAACATCGTGCAATGGTCAGATCTCAAACTTTCGGTTATAATTCTGCAAATTCGAGAACAATTATCATTATTTTAGCCTCTGATTCCTCCAAGACCCACCAAGAATACATAAATCGACAATAATTCCCATCCCAAACGGTTATTTTCATTACGCTCCTAATTCGCAGCCTGAAATATATTCCCAATTAACTCTGTTAATTTATCCAATAAATTTCTGGTTTTCCCGAAGGAATAAATAGGCAGAACGCATTATATGTAGCGGGAATAGTATATGCCTCTCCATTTCCCTTTATTGCCACTTCTATAAAGTCGTTTTCGATGCTGTTACTTAAATGGGCCAATAATAATCAATCAATACGAAGTATACGGTTCGATGGTTCCATTACGTCACGCACTTATGGCGGTTATTTGATGAAAGCTGTAAGAGGAGATCGACGCGGAAGTGATTTTATTGTTGCGTGAGAAAGGATATAATAAATCTTTCAGATCGGGCAGCGAACTAAGTTTAACACTTGGGAATTTCAACGTCTTGGTGGGTTTTGTGGGAGTGATGGAAATTTGACGTTAACTGTCATGGAACATAGAGTCGAACTGTCGAATGAATGTCATTTTATTTGAACTACTGACAGTTCGGAAAAATAATGATTTTATAAATAGTTCTCAGTGTATGATAACAACTCTTGGATGCTCATTCGCAAGGGCGAATATAGCTTTTTTTCATGGGGGTGGGGTAGTAATGATTCAAGATCGATAAATCAGGTTCAAAACTTGAAAAAAATGTAATCAAAATATTTAGGAGCAATAATATAATAAGAAAAATAGTAGTAAAGTAATATTAGTATAAAAAAAAACAAACAAATGAAAATATGTGCACCACGTTGCGTAACTTTTCTTTAGGTTTTCGATATTCATGGGGGGGGGGTAATTACCCCCAATACACCCCCCCGTAAATCCTTCAGTTAAGCGCTTGAACCAGATAAACCTTGGTGAAACTCACACAAATAACTTTCGAAAGGATTGTCCTAGAAACTTCAGGGTAGGTTCGGTTTTCAAATCCGCGGTTAAGTTTGTTCACCAGCAAAATCGTATCGGGTGTTCCATAAAATATTGCCATTCAAAATATTTGTTTCTCCATATCTCAAACGGAACAAAACTTATCTATTTGTCATTTTGTGGCAAATTTTCTGGCAATTTTTTAACAGAATCAATATTGAAAAGGAAATTCCTTATATGTCCATAACAAAATATCTGATTCGACCGAAATTCATTTTGGAAGTGAAGATTCTAAAATTGGATGTTCATGCGAAATTTAAAGAGAATTGCATAATCAGAACCCTGGAATTATTTTTTTTAATCATCTATTTGTTTGAATTATTTAGAATTTCTGAATTCGATTCAGCTGAAATTTTGCAGTGAAATATTCAATTCTAGAATTTTGATATTTATTTATTCATCGATCTATTTATTATTCAATTTCTTAACAGTTTCCAGAATGTTATCCTGATCGTGCTGAGATCTTGAAGTCACATACAGTAGAATTTCTCTATAACGAAAGCGCTAAATCCTCAAAAAATTCGTTATACAGAAAATTTCTTTCTATAGTCGGCCAATGTCGTGGTAGACTTTACTGATAAATTTAAGTTTATTATCCAAACTTAAGCACTTCCTTTTCGACATTTTTGCACAACATTTTTTTTATATTTTTTTTCGAATCATGGGTCTATACACTTTTAAGTACAGTGGATCTTCCCTATAACGAAAGAGCTAAATAAGCAAAAAAAATTCTTTATAAAGAAATTTCGTTATACAGAAAATTTGTTTCTAATGTCGGCAATAATGTCACGGTCTTCACTGATAACTTTAAGTTTAACATTCAAACTTAAGCAGTTCCTTTTAGACATTTTCGCACAATTTTAACACACTAGCGTAATGGTTAGATTGAAATCAAACAGCCAGGGGTGTATTTAAAACTGTTTCAAAAGGATCTCTCTGCCCTCCGTAATGATTTAGTTTAAGTTTGGGATTTATACGCACGCCCGGAAAAAATTCGGACAAAACCCATAAGGGTGGGTTCATCTTCATACCAATACCCATTCAAAGAGTGATGTTCTTTGAATATTTCATTATAGAGAGAGTTTGCTTCGTTTAGAGGTTGTTTTCAACATGGGATTTGGATTCAAGGTGCAATGTCTTGTACGAAATTCGTTATACAGACGTTCGTTATAGAGAAGTTCCCCTCTATTATATATTAATCCAGAGTCCTATACAAAATTTGGAGGTAATAGTTTTTTTTGCTTTTCCAATGAACGAGCGCTCAAAAGCACCTGCTTAGGACTTTTCGTGAATTTTTTCGATAAAAAATCAGAGAACACACCACGTTCACGTAACTAATCTTTTCAGAAGTTAACAACAAACTTAAATCGACAATCGAATGAATACAGACCACGCAACCTCAAAATTCACCTTATCTTCTGTACAAACCTCATACTTTCAAAACTGATAATCCGATTGGCTCCATTTTAAGAGCCATAACTCCAAAACTAGCACATAAACCTTCGCTGAAATTCCAAAACTCCGTTAAAATTAACCCAAATGATCGTATCTTCCAGCATAAATTTATTAACACCTATCGTAGATTTCCACAATCACGAACCTAACCAAAAAGTAATTAATAACCTAATACATAATAAATAATCAGCTATCGGTGTGGAATCAAGGGACTATTCCGTCCGCATAATTTATAGGCAAATGGGGTCCAAAATACTTCGGACCCTTAATTACAATTGGAGGCCATGAATTATAAATAAGAACTTGTTGATTGGCTGAAGTTTGACGTGTACTTTGGACCTTATATCGGGGGGATTCAAACCGCAAAATTCAGAAACCACGATGTAATTGTCGCTTTCATCATTGATAAGGTTCAGTCCATGTTTCAATGGGGGTGAAATGGAAAATATGCTTTCCTCCAACTCAAGCAGTAAATTATTCGGGCGTATTTATTGAAAAGAATCGAAATTATTTATGTACGATTGTTTTATTTTTGTTTTTGAGGTGGAATTAGTTGGATAGTTTCAGAATAAAAACCTACTGAAATATTTATTTAATCAGCTAATTTATTAATCGTTAGATTGATGTACGAAACGGAAAATACTTCGATTTGAAGAATTTTTGTTACACAATTCATTCATTTTACTGACATGTGTTTCAGTTTTTTGGTCATCTTCAAAGGAGTGCAAAAAGTAACTAAACTATATACAGTGGAACTTCCCTATAACGAACGTCTGTATAACGAATTATTATTTATAATGAATATGGCATAAGACATTGCACCTGGAATCCAAATTCCATGTTAAAAACACCCTTTAAAATAAAGTGAATTCTCTCTATAAAGAAATATTCAAAGAACGTCACTCTTTGAATAGGTATTGGTAAGAAGGTATAAGGGTGGGTTTTTTCAGAAAAATTTTCAGACGTACATAATAAATCCCGACCTTAAAATTTACTAAATCATTACGGCGGGCAGAGAGATCCTTCTGAAACAGTTTTAAATACACCCCTGGCTGTTTGGTTTCAATCTAACCATTACGCTAGTGTGAGAAGTTGTGCAAAAATGACACTATAACTATAATAAAATTAATCGAGACAATGACTCGAAAAATTCAACTACAGTAGGAAGCATTTTCTCGTTTATTTATGTTGTAAATAGGTATAAAAACACAAGTCTTCATCTCGTATCATGATCACATTTCATAGCAACCTCTGTAAAATATTCATTTACTATTCAAATTCGCATCTATTTGCTATGGCCTCATTCTAAACCACTCTAAGCCAACTGACAATCGATTGTTAATGACCATAATCCCTTTTTATCCTCTTTACTAGTGACAGGAGCATTAATCTAGAGTGTTGAACAATATCCAAATATTCTACCCCATGTATATTAATGCCGATCTCCGAAATACCAAATTTGAATATTCGCTTATCATCAATCATATCTTGACAACGCCGCCTTCTTTTATATCTTGCTTTCACGTCCCTTCCCTTCAGTGTATTGGAATATTTCTTGCTCCAGTGTTGCCAGATATGAGTTTGGCAGTGAATATGTGATATAGAGAACAAGTTACTTTATTTCAGTATTTTTTAAAACAATGATTCCTTGTCATAAAAATGCAAAATATTATATGTTGCTATTAACTAAACAAATGTTTATACAGCATGTTTCTGACAAAGTTCAAATGGTTGTAGATAGGAACTCGATATTTTAACTGTAAATTTTCGTCAATATTTTATCAGTTCCAGTGAGTATTCCTATGAACTTGAAGAGATCAGGTAGTCTGTAAACAGAAGCAGAAAAGAATGTTGTGACCCGAACACTTATCAAAACTATCACCAAATATGAAACTTTCTTCGCGGTGGCCTCTACTAATAGGAGGTGATGAAATGGTTATATATCAACTTGTAAATTTGCATGTATTTAATGAGTTTTATCACTCAAGTATTTATGAAATGGGACTCAGATGTGTTTCTTTAAAAAGAGGGATTTATTAACAATATTAACACATATAATACAACAAACCTAAAAGGAAGAGGGAAACAACATTTAAAGCCTCAAATTGGGGTGTTCAATAAGCACAACTTGAATTGAATTATGTCTTTAACAATTTGAAAAGAAACATTTGAAATATAAAGTGTCTGTCCTGTTAAGTTGCTTATTAAACACCCGAATTAGATGTTGTTTTGTAATGAGTTTTATCACTCAAGTATTTATGAATTGAGAGTCAGATGTGTTCCTCTAAAAAGAAAAGGGTTTATTAACAATATTAACACATATAATATAACATACCTAAAAAGAAGAGAGAAACAACATTTAAAGCCTCTAATTCGGGTTTTCAATGAGCACAACTTAAATTGAATTCTGTCTTTGACAATTCGAAAAGAAATATTTGAAATATAAGTGTCTGTCCTGACATTTCAGGTAACTATAAAATATTGGAAGAAAAGCTTTCTTTACATGTATGTATCCAGTTCTCATGTAGTTTTTTTGCGGAAATATCACAAATCACTTTGTTCATTGCCAGACATTTAGTACAGTTTTATTACCCTGCCAGACATTCTCAAACATCATTGAAAACTTAATTTCATCTATAGTAACTTTTTATATCGAAACTGTCTGCCTACTAGGAAAGTATAACCATTGTATTTAGTAGTCCACATACAATGGTAATCTAACAGTTTGCTAAAAAACATATGAAATGAATGTTGAATTTCAGCTTTCACAAACCGAAAGAATAAATAAAATTCATAATAGTTGAAGGGTGTCTGGCTGAGAGAATCAAGAACAAATGAATCCAAACAAAGCTCGATTTTGCACCATGCGAACAAACTCTTAAACATTGGAAATTCCGGCAAATGACAATCAATTATTTCTAAGAAAACAAAACCCTTCGGCTTCGCACCGAGCAAATCCGGCAACACCGCAAACATCCCCTCGTAGCCAGTCAAATCCTGCTCGGCGTCATTAACGCCGTCTCTCACAAGAAAACCGCTTTATCTAAAATCACGTCATCGAAACTGACGATATTAGTTTTGTTTGGATTGGAATCATATTTCCCGCTGGAAAAACTTCTCGGAAAATTGAAACTGGATATGCCGGCAAGAGGGATCGGGACCCCTCCTGTCCCCAGGCTCAGCTCCGAACGTGTTAAATATAGGAAAAGTGTCTGCGGGTGCACATGTTTTCTTCTGTGAGTAAACATTACGCCAGGGGATGAAAATGGGGAAAATCAATGTTTTCGCTGAAAAGGAAAAACAGAGATGAAATTTTTGGGGTGTTATTGTTTGTGGCAATCGTGCGATTGGGAGCATTTGTAGCGGTCGTGTTTAATCTGCTATATTTGCAGCCCTGGAAATAAAATCACGGTTAAAATAAGCCTACTACCGCTGTATATACATTGATCGGATACTGAGGGGCAAAAAACTGGATGCCTGTTTTATAAAAGAAATAACAGTAAAGGCTACAACGAACTTATACGGGGTGTTAGTGAATAAGAGGTATTTCGTCGCACTTTGAATGCTAATTTCAAAATTCAGTTCGATATTTACTGTATTGTTCGTTTTAGGTGAATAATATTCTGTTGTTTTCTTGTTTTATGGCAAATGTAAATTGGCTCTGCCGTTTATCTTAAATGAATAAATAAAATGCACTATCATTCTAGGTTAAGGGCGTTGAAATTGAAAAGAAAATCATTTTTTGCGAATATCTACAGAACCTTTCATTGTATGGAAAACAGCTTTCGTGAACATTTACTCATTCTAATAAGCTATGTTTTTCGCGGATTTTTCTCTCACGTTCTAATAGGTTAAGGTTGGTGAAGGTTTTGAAAGTTTAGTGGGTGTTTTCCTCCTTAACTTCTACGCTAATTGAAAAAGTGCGGTTTTCAGAACGCATTCGAACCGCTTCACAAAAAAAATTATTTATGCTCTAAAGTCGACCGTTCTCGAGAAAATGAACTGAAATGATATCACGACAGGCATCACGGATTCTGGCCAAGAAGACTCTTAAATTTGACGCTTGGGCCAAAAATATAATTTTAATTAATATTGGGTTGAACTTGCACAAAATAATAAAAATTGTTTTAACATATTTTATTTTCTAATGATAAATCTTTATGAGTTTAAAAAAATCTAATGGCGCAATTCAAATATCAGGGGGTAGTTTTCTTAGGGGTGATAATTACAGAAAAAGTTTTAATGGCAAATCCTTTCACAGGTTTTGATGCCATTTCACATATTTTTTGTTAAACTGTCTCCCTTGTTTGAGAGCAGAGATATTGGCTTTATTGAACATCTTGGAATACCCTGTATAATTTTTTTGTGTAGTGAATGAAATGCCTAATTTGTAATGATTGCAAGACCGTTTGAGACTATAGCTCATTAATTAGTCTGGCAGACACGAATTTGACTACAAAATTGAAAGTATTGAAAGCACCATGTTTTCTTCTCAGGCCCCGTATTCTTGACGAGTGATCTTTCAAAGCTTATACGAACTTCACAGCGTAATGAAGTTCGTATATGCATTGAAAGATCACTTGTCGAGAATACGGGGTCAGGCTCGACATTCTCTTTCGAGGGGTCGTTTGTGAGATAGAATGACTTCTCCCGTAGCGCCATCTGACGTCAAACTCCCAAAAATCCCCGATAATCGCGGTCGAAATGTCGTTAGATAAAAACACCTTTCGGCGACATTCAAGTCGTGAACATAACGATATTCGAAGAATACAAATCGCCTGTCGTCATAATCCAGCAATTCAAGCGCCATCACCATAGATTGACGTAATAAAACCATCGAGCTTACGGTCACAGAATCCAGGTGCTAGTTGACGTGCCGCATCTCGGCGGATAGAGACGTGCCTGTAGACCGAATGGACTGCAATTTTTCAAGAGTTCTGGCTCGATATTTCAAACGATGGACAATTAAGTCAATCGGCGAACACGACCCGAGGGAGATTAGGCTTAATCTGCTCTTCGAGAGAGGCGAGCACGTGGAAAAAAGACGTGTTTTTTTGCTGGAATGCGGGCGGTTGGTGGATTTGGTTTCAATAGGGCGGATGCGTTTGAGTTTTTGCGCGTTTGTTTCTATGGTGACTGCTTGGTATCGGTTGAAATTTTTCAATCGGGGGATTGAGATTTGTCAATGTTGGGATAAGTTCGATTTTATTTCGTGGTTGAAGTCTCAGTTCAATTTGATTATCCATGGCTAAATCATGTAATTTACATGTGATGCAAATAATGATAGTAGTACATCTTGGGTTGATTTGAACATATAAACTGAAATAAAAATGTAAAATGTCACTACCGAGAAGCACAATAATTGGTATTATTAACAAGCCGGCTTCGGTTAAAATTGATATTTTATATTATAGTTTGATAAACTTCATGAGTCTCGGTGACATTGAACAACATAATACAAATGAGAAGCTTCTTCAGGTTCTCGTTGGAAAAATTATTTCTCCAATATGAGTACACTGAAAACTATTGGTCTCATTCTATTAATTCATCAACTTATTACGGATTCTAAATAACACTGAGTCATAAAACTATACATAATATGAAGCACTTAGTAGATGTTATTCACACAATTTTTTTAGAACTGATAACTTTATTATTAGGGGTCAAAAATAACAATACCCTATGATTTTCGTTCAAAAATTGTTTTCGTGGGATATATTTTCGAAAAATAAAATTATTTTACGGTTTCCCATTCAATTCTGAAGAAAAAAAGTCTCTTGCAAAATTTGGATACAGTCGATACTTTTCTCGGAAAAAATGAAAACTTACAAGCAGTTAGGCTACGTTCAGATGATGAGCGCTCAACGCGCGTTTTGCTAACGCGCGTTTACAACTACATGTATATGTTGCATAGTAACGCGCGTTAGCATGTGTACTCCGAGAACAAAATACATGTAGTTGTAAACGCGCGTCAGCAAAACGCGCGTTGAGCGCTCATCATCTGAACGTACCCTTAACCGTTAAATTTCATTTCATCGTATAAGGGTACGTTCAGATGATGAGCGTTCAACGCGCGTTTACAACTACATGTATATGTTGCATAGAAACGCGCGTTAGCATGTGTACTCCGAGAACAAAATACATGTAGTTGTAAACGCGTGTTGGCAAAACGCGCGTTGAGCGCTCATCATCTGAACGTACCCTTAGTGTTCCATAGAATGAATATTCTAAGATATTGTATGTCTATGACAGGAGATAAAGATGTTATTCAAATCTTTCTCAAGGTTTTATTACTTATTTCCGGAAGAGAATTGTATCCGTAGTATTTTAATTTCACAAATAGAACTTTCTATCGATTAATAAGCATAATTCACAAAACAAATTTTGAGCATAAACAATATCTCAGAATATTAATTCTATGAAACATACAATCAAAGGGAATGAACAGTGATCATAACTGCTTGTAAGTTTTTATTTTTTCCGAGAAAAGTATCGACGGTATCGAAATTTTGCAGGAAACTCTTCTTCTCCAGAATTGAATGGAAAACATAAGATAATTTTATTCTTCGGAAATCCATCCCACAAAATCAATTTTTCAACGCCTTATAATAATGTTATGGAATAAAAAAAAATTATGTGAGTAACATCTCCTTAATGGATCATATTATGTAAGTATAGTTTTATGAGTCAGTATTTTCAAGACTCCTAAAAAAAAGTAAAAACTGTCAACTCGTCATCGCCTTCCAAAGGCTATATCTTGGAAGGGAAGTCGATTCCGAAAAAAAAATTATATAAACTACCTCTGCTCATCTTATGTAACATAGTTACTTTATCTCATTTGTGTATATTCTCATTTATTGTATTTGCGATAATTTCGAATGTAATTTTGTTGTCAAAACAAGTGTTCAATCACTTATCGACCTCGTTTGTTCAATGATGTTCAGATTTTAAACGTGATTATTTCCTAGTAAAGATTTCTTGAATAAACTTATTCATTATTATTATTATTTTCATCGAGAAATTATCTTCCTTAGTCCCTCGCATTTGTTAACAGACACCCTGTATAAAATAAAACATCTGACTTCTCCATATAACCTCACAGTCTGTAACAACATACATACTTCCTCGAATAATATCATCCATACGAGCACCCTCCCCAACAAAAAACACAACAAAAATCCGCATACATATTGCTGCATAAAACTTTTTGCGGAAACCGCCGACTAAAACAGGCCGCTTCGAGTGGTCGGATGAAAAAACCCAGTGCTTCGGAAAACATCCGGCGCTCCTGCACAGGAAACCGCTTCCAATGCAAACACACTTCCGAAAGTTGTGCCGAAGACCTGTCGACATCCCTCTCGATATTGAGAGAACGCTCTCGTACGTCCCGGAACACGGATATTGGATTTCTGAGTCTGGCCCGAATCGCGGGTAGTTATTCCGACATATTGCACACACTAAGGCGGAAAAGTGGCTGATCTGTTGGGAATACTGGCATGATTTCGAATTCTGGCAATATTCAACCTGGGCCGGCAGCGTATTGGAGTTGTTCGGTTCTCTATGGAACCTCACAAGTCTATTGACACCGCTATTCACCTCTGAAATCAAAAAACTTTGCGTTTGTCACCAGCCTCCATAAAACTCAGTTTCCACAGAAGACATGTTCTCTTTTATTCAAGATACAGGTCGCAGCAAAATGTAACCCCCTCTTGCAATCACCAAGGTCACCGAGTGACGCCTCTGGTGGGCTATATTAACATCTACTGGACACATAAAATACCAAATCTGGCGTTTGTCACCTCTCCCTTTTGAACTCAGTTTCCAAAGAAAACATTTCCGATATCCAGTATTACCTTAGATGCGAAACTTGGTAACCTTGTAGATAATTCTTTGCAAGAGCGAGAAATTCGGAAACTAAGTGAACATAAGTTTTCTCCTCTACTCTAGAGAATCTACACTCGCCAGTGTGCGTCAAGAGAATGCTCATCATATGCGTCTTAAAGCGACAATGTCCTGTACTAAAGCCAGTTTCAAATTTCCGAAGGAACTTATCGGAATATCCGTCCAAGGTGCTTCTCTTTCAGTTTCTCACTTCTCCAAAATTCATTCTTATTCGTACATTTGCCTTTACCACAGAAGGGTTCTGGGCGTTGGTGCTTCCTTTCTGGCTAGTACCTTTTTGATCTTGCCTACTTCACTGAGTTTTCGTCGGCACTCCTTTATTAGTTTTGAGTCGATGACATAGCAGTTCAGTAAATTAATAGCAGCCTTACTATCAGAATAGATCACCTATCGTGGTTTTCGAAACATCTGTATACCATTTGACGA
Organism: Propylea japonica; assembly: GCA_013421045.1. Taxonomy (NCBI): domain Eukaryota; kingdom Metazoa; phylum Arthropoda; class Insecta; order Coleoptera; family Coccinellidae; genus Propylea; species Propylea japonica. The sequence continues at coordinate 83,906,002 of CM024241.1, forward strand.
GATTTTTTTCTGAAGTTTTGGAAAGTGTATTCCATTTTCAATTCTTCCTTCTTCCGATGCACACACACTTCCATAAGTTGTGCAGAAGACATGTCGACATCGCTCACGTAAGTCCCGGATATTCGATTTCTGAGTCTGGCCCGAATCGCGGGTAGTTATTCCGACATATTGCACACACTAAGGCGGAAAAGTAGCTGATATGTTGGGAATACTCGTAGGATTTTGGCAATATTCGATCGGGCCGGCAGTTTATTGGCGTTGTTTGATCTGCTACGAAGCCTCAGAAGGTAAAAAACGCCAAATTTTGTATTCTATCGTTCTGTCAGAGATGAATAGCGTATCTTTACAACATACGATAAAGGTACTAAACTCACTGACGGATGATTTCGATATCCTGTATTGCCATAGAGTACCAGATGCGACACTCGTTGAGCTTGTGGATTGTTAAGAATGGTACATGCCACAGCGACCCTGTGTTCTATTTTGTTCCCAATCAGAGCTGCTGTCCTAACCGAGCTACAGTTTGCCTTTCAGTTTTAGAGCCCAAAGGGAACTTAGTATCTAAGAGGTTTTCAAGAAGGCTAGATCGGCGTTTTCCTATAATTCTTTGCGCAGGCTTGCAATGAGGAGGTTTTCTGTAAATACGTAAACAAAAGATTTCTCTCTTCCCCAGAGAATCTACACTGTTGAGCCAATCTCATCATATGCTTCCTAAGGCGACAATGTCCTGTTAGAAAGCTATTGAGGAGTCATAACTTATTCATACTAAAGTTGGGATCGGCCACTGTCACATGACAAACCCTATATAATCGTTTTTTTTAATCGCATGATGGAAATACTTTTTGGACCTTGCAGTTTTAAAGTTCATGTGCATTTGCCTATACCGCAGAAGAAATCTGGGCCAGTAAGCGGCGTTTGTGCTCCCTTTCTGGTATATTAGCCTCTTAATTTTCTTCGACAACCCTGATTAAACTTAGATGTTCTTGACTGAGTTTTTCCTGCCCGCCTTCATCTGCTTTGAGTCGATGGCATAAGAATTCAGTTCTTCAATAGTAGCTCGAATATCAGATGTCACACTTAGTCACACCTTCGATTGTGTCTTTCTAATCTTTCCATTGCAAGTATTTCTTCTTTCTTCCATAGCAAACACAGAAAGTTATGCCGGAGACCTGTCGACATCCCTCTCGATATTGAGAGAACGCTCACGTACAATATTTACTTTGAAGTAGTGGGCAGTGTATTTCTTCTTTTATTCTTCAAACTTCAAATATCATTCTTGTAAGCATTGTCGACCCGAAATTTCAAACAAACTTCTTCCTAAATTTGATGAATTAGCTGCTCAAGAATGTCCAACAAATTTAACACTATCAAAGAAAAAGAGTAATAAAAGCAGTAAATCCAGCAATCGATTCGAAGAACTGATTGATCACAAACGGAGGAAACTTCCTTCGGTTTCCTCAATCGAACAAGTGTCGCAAACTGGTCCAATCGAGGACACATGAATACTCCTAATTCCGAAAACGTTATCACCTCGAAATTCCGAACTGACAAAGCCTCGTTCCGCGTTAGCCCGAAACTATTCCGGAAGTTCGGCAAAGTGGCGCGATTCACCACCAGTTATTCTTCCCATTCCAATCCCTTCACACTGACGAGAAGCCAGAAAATAAGGCTGCCGTCTATTCCAATATTAGCCTCGCAAAAACTGCTTTCCGTCCTTCCGGACTAACTTCCGTATAAACTTCTTCCCGGAGTAAAATGAAGATCAACTATCTCAATTTCGTGCACTTCAGGCGGTGCGCGTTAAGATATTCCGTATTTCGTGGATCTTTGGAGGTATTTTTTGTGTTTGAAATCTATTAGGAACTCCGACTAAGATCGCAGCGCTGCAGATGACGTTTTTTGAAAGGAATAAGGCTTGATGATGAGCTTGTTGAGCCTGCGTAAAGAATGTTGGACAGAAGAATTATATGAGAAACGTTGATCTAAGTCATAGATACCAGAGTTTATTCAGATTCTGAAACTGAAGAACTTCAATTTTACGACTCTGACAGATAGACCTCAGTGAGATCATTCTCAGAATATCCAGATAGAATTCCTTTAATAAGGAAATAGATCGGTAGAACAAATTAAAAAACCAACAATGTCTTTGTCGTTTCATCTGATATAAAATACAATGCGAGTGCAAAAGCTCACGACTTTTTCGAACGACGAGAACCCTTCTAGAGTGTAGAAAATACCTATGAAAATATTCCCGAGAAAGCTGAATCCTAGGAGAGAATTCACTTGTGGAGCTATACTGCGTTTTCTCCTTGAATATTTCCATCTTTCAGTGCAACTAAAGACGGAAATATTCGAAATGCTTTGGATAACTGAATTCAGTACCTCACATACAAATGAATATTCTCCTTAGTTCAGTGGAATCATTTCATAACTTTTATCATAAGAATTACAGACATAGATGTTTATCCACTTTCCATATTTCCTGGAATTACATTCACCATTTCCATCATTAATGAGGAATGTTAAACGAATTTTAATAATACCAAAACCAACATTTCTCGTACGCCTGTGTTATTCGATCGACAAGCTTCATGCCAATGTTCCATGTACGTTATACAGGGTGTCCCGTAATTAGACCGACAAACTTCTAGTGGACATTATAGATCATATTTTAGACAAATTCGACCCAAATCATATAATGCAAAATTGGGTATTTTCAGTTGAAACTTTCCTTATTTCGCAAGATTTACATCATATTCATTAACTCTGATTTTTTTCCTGAAAAAAGATGCCTAAGCATTATCAAGTGAAAATAAATTAAAAACAAGAGTGAACATTGAGTACTTAGTGAAAAGAGAGAAAATTTCAAATCTATTTTTTTCAGAAATGGTGCATCTGGGCGTTATTATACAAGAGCATCTTTTTTCAAGAAAAAACATCAGAGTTTATGAATATGATGTAAATCTCGCGAAATAATGAAAGTTAAAAAAGTTTCAACTAAAAATACCCTTCGCCCCCCTCGAATGATACGATTGTGCTTGACATGAAAGAATAAATTGCACTCAATCTCATCGATGCGTATTTCTGATATTAGCCAATGTGTAAACTTTCAGCACTTTATGTGACTCCGTTTTGCAAATATGTGGCAAAAAGTGTGGACAGGACGTCATCTTCAAAGGGCACTAGCTCCTTAACGAAGCAATTTGGCATTATATGATTGGGGTCGAATCTGTCTAAAATACGATCTCTAATGTCCACTAGAAGTTTGACGGTCTAATTACGGGACACCCTGTATTTGTGCTACCGAAAATGTAATATTTCAATATGACAGCATCCACTGAGAGCATCGACAGTTAAAGTTGTGTGAGGTCATTCTCAGAATATCAAGATAGGACACTGACAATAAGGAAATTGGTACATTGGTGGAAAAACTGAGAAAACCAATCATATCCTTGTTTCTTCAACTAATCTTCTCGTCTGTATATACAAAAATCAATTGCTGTTCATTAGTGTCAATAAAACTCGAGAACGGCTGCACAGATTTACCTTATCTTGATATGTTCATGGAGCTCTAGGAAAAGTTTCAAAGGTGATGAAAATTCGGATAATAGTCAAGATAACCCTAAAAACAGACCCTTTTTGGGCACAGATCCCATAACGTTACGTGAATAATTTTGAGGATTTTAATAGCTATCGAAAAACTCAAAATTTAGAATTCTCCCGAATACGTCGTAGATACAGTAAAGTATAGAAGCAATCGTAGATAAAGTTAAGTATTGATTTATTAGTACAGTCAAAATGCCAGTAAGATGAGTAGTGGAACAAACCATTCTAGAGTCTTGCGAGATAGAAGAGCACAAAGATCAGGCGAACAAATCCAAATAAAAGGAAAAATGCAGATGTGCGTGTTAACATGGCGCAGTTACGTGCAACACATTCGCAAGAGGCAAGAAATGAAAAGAATCAACAAAGAAGATTTGAACAAGAGAGGGCGCAGATTCGTAGTCGACAGACGCGACACTTCAGACCAGAAAAAAAGGAAAGTATTTTCTACAAAAAATGTAGATTGATGGCAAAACAACGTTAGCCGGGCCACCTAGTATACAATGAAATGCGCCCAGAGAAAACAATGAGGCTCACGTCCTGGATATAAAAGGTTCTTAACATTTTCGTAGTACCAAAACCCTTAAACGTATAAAAAGAATTATAGAGGAAGCAGAATCCTGGTAGCTGTACTGACTCTTTTTGTGGTAATATTTACATTCTGCGGTGCAACTATTGATGGAAATATCTGGAATTCTCTGAATATCTTAAGTCATTAAGTAGTCCAGGTACAATAAAATATTCTCTTCAGTAGAGTGGAATCATTTCATAACATTCATCATAAGAATTACAGACATAGAAGTAAATCCACTTCCCATATTTCTCCAATCCCTGGCAAAACATTCGCCGTTTCCATCATTAATGAGGAATGTTAGCCTAATGTTAATAATACCAAAACAACATCTCTCGTATGGAATTAAGCCTGTGTTGTTCGAATCGACAAGCTTCATGGCAATGTACCACGTACGTTATATTTGTGCTACCGAAAATGTAATATTTCAATATGACAGCATCCACTGAGAGCATCGACATGGAAACGCTCTATTCAGATACGTCCTGATTCCCGATGGAATTCAACATGTCTCCCAATCTATTACGGAAGAAATTGAACAGTTGTATAGTTGTTGAATTGGAGTTTGAACTTGAGGGTACCGTTTTCATGCTCGAATCGTTGGTGACTCTGTTCGTATTGTAAGGTGACGGAAAATGTATTTGTATAGTCGATGTGGAATTGTACAGTATGCGTTTTGTATTTTATAAGTTCTTGTGTTGATTCTAATAGTTTGATAAGGTTTATGCTATTCTTCTTATAGCAGAATATTAGGAATGACGTGAGATATTGTCTGTCTATGGTGATTTTCATTGTTTTTGTTCTTTTACATTTTGCTCAATACTGTTTCGGACATATTATCTCATATTAAATCTTTGTTTTGTTTCAGGTAAATTCACAATGGATTTCTACTTCAGGGTAAGAATGTTTCATTTATATTTATTTATATCTAATCGCCTAATAATCGACTCTGTGGAGAAATCAGAAAAAATGGGTCAACTCTGGGGTTCTTTACCAACCAGAAAAAAAACAATGTATGGATGCTGAGTTTTCAGTTGAAAATGGATCGTTTACCTATCACGAATAGTTTAGATTTTCTGAAATTTTCATCGACAATAACTGAAAAAAATAATGAATAAATTGAATTTGAGAAAGCCCTGAGCAGCTTTTGAGCGCTCGTTCCTTGGTTGAGCAATGATCATCTCAAAAAAATTTTATAGGACTTGAGATTGATAATAAATATATAAATGCAAAATCTCAGCACGATCAAACTAATATTCTGGAAATAATTCAAAAACTTAAATATGTAAAAACTTGACTATTAAAATAATGAAATTCTATGATGCTATATCGTCTTGAAATGTTGCACGAACATTCAGTATATCAATCTTCATACACACAATGAGTTTCGCTCGAATGGGATATCTCGTTATGGCAATATGGGGATTCTTATTTTCAACATTCAAATGAAAACTGCAAAATATTTAAACTCGATATTTCAAACTCTCATAATTTCCGTTTGAATAGCCGGAATCAATTATGCATTGCATATTCTTTTTCAGTCTGCAGTCCCCTTCAAAATAAGCATATAAAATTACTATCTAAAATTTTTAAATTTCTAGCGAAAATTAGGTAAGGGGTTGACCCCCCCTAAAACGCTATATTTCAGCAGAAAATTCTGTGAGATCTACAGAAATAGTTATTATCAAGCTCGGTCTAATGAATCGATTGACGTAGAAAAAACATCGATTTGTAGCGAAAAGCTTTACGCAGACGCTCTCCAACGAAAACTGGAAAATGGAAAATGCAAAATCTATAAACTGAATTTATTTGGAAAGTATGACAGACTTTATTGTTCTTGTTATGTTTTTATGAGTTTTCGAGGAAGCTGAATTCAAAAATAATATTTTCGAATCGATATCTGCAAGCGTTTAGAATTTGTTCGTTTAAATGTCATTTTTTCCGAAACTCGGTATTTAAAACTCTCATAATTTCCGTTTGAATAACCGGAATCAATTATGCATTGCATATTCTTTTTCAGTCTACAGTCCCCTTCAAAATAAGCATATAAAGTGACTATCTATAATTTTTTGAAATTTCGGACGACAATTAGGTAAGGGGTTGACCCCCTAAAACGCTATATTTCAGCTTTTTGCGTAAATTCTGTGGGATCTACAGAAATAGTTATTACTGGCAGTTATCAAGTTGGGTCTAATGAATCGATTGACATAGAGAATATATCGATTCTTAGCGAACTGCTTTACGCACACGCTCTCGAGTGCAACTCGAAAATGAAAAATGTAAAATCTATAAACTGAATTCAGTTGGAAAGTATGGCAGAGTTTATTGTTTTTGGCATGGTTTTATAGGTTCTCGAGGTAGCTGAATCTGAAAAAAATATTATCGAATCAATATCTGCAAGCGTTCAGAATTTGGTCGTTCAAATGGCATTTTTTCCAAAACTCGATAATTCAAACTCTCATAATTTCCGTTTGAACAGCCGGAATCAAAAATGGATTGCATTTTCTCTCTCAGTCTGTAGTCCTCTACAAAATAACAGATAAAATCACTATCTAAAATTCTGAAATTTTGGACGAAAATTAGGTATGACCCCCCCTAAAACGTTATATTTCAGCTTTTTGCGAAAATTCTGTAGGATCTACAGAAATGGTTATTACTGACAATCAACAAGCTCGGTCTAATGAATCGATTGACGTAGAAAAAACATCGATTCGTAGAGAAGTGCTTCACGCTCTCGAACGCAATTCGAAAATGAAAAATGCAAAATCTATAAACTGAATTTATTTGGAATGTATGGCAGATTTTATTGTTTTTGGTGTGTTTTTATAGGTTTTCGAGGTAGCTGAATCTGAAAAAATAATTTTCGAATCGATATCTGCTGGCGTTTAGAATTTGGTCGTTCAAATGGCATTTTTTCTCAAACTCGATATTTCAAACTCTCATGATTTCCGTTTGAACAGCCAAAATCAAATATGGTTTGCATATTCTTACTCAGTCTGCAGTTCCCTTCAAACCAAGGGCGTAGCCAGGGGGGGGGTTTTGGGGGTTCAAACCCGCCCCAAAATGTTTCAGAGTTATTTTTTTATTGAATACTTGCTACAGAAAGCGACCCTCACAATTTTCGGCACCTACAAAGTCAATTGCCAAAATGTCAAAACCCCCCCCGAAATTAATTCCTGGCTACGCCCTTGCTTCAAACATATGAAATAACTATCTAAAATCTTGAAATTTTGGACGAGAGTCTCGAGGACAATTCTTTCGAAAGTTATCGTGGTAACGGCCGGACGACCCCACGGAAAGAATTAAATGTTACCACGAATTCATCATCAGGGAATCGAACCATTCGTTCAAGACCATTTTCTGCTCAAAATTCGGAAATTACAGACATTGGGGCAAAAAGATTTAGAACTCGCTCAAGTAGAAAGAGTACTGAAAAACATCCCGACAATATTAATATTTTTTGTGAAAATTTTTCACGCAGCACCTTAAGTTAAATTTTTTTCAGAGTGAATAAAACAAAGGATATTTACGCCTTTAGCATAGCTTCAAAAGTCAACCCCCAAAACACCGGTGTGAAACTCCCGAGCAAATTCACACGTAACCAATATTCTCTCAGCGATGGCATGAGAAACCCCACATTTAAGGAATTTTTCCGACCGAAATATCTTGCTCAAAGGAGCCTTCCCAACTTCTCCACCCCAAAATCCTTGTCACGCGTTCTTCCCCAAAGCCGGAAACACCCCAAATTAAAATCTAATTGTGCTGGGCAGAGCAGGAACAGGAAATAATATAACAATCGAAGCCAAACGAAAACCCTCTACCCCCTGCGTTAGGATGAGATGACACTGCAGGGATGTTAGGGGGTGAGATAGGTCTTGCGAAAGGGGTTTCATTGATGGTAGGTGAGGCATCACACTGAAAGGAATTCCGGAAAAGCGGATACCGTAGATGATGAAGGAGTTGTTGAAGAATTGTTTCGATGTTTTGTTGCGTTTAAGATTTAACTCCAAGCAAATTGGTCATACCTTAACCCCATAATTTAATGCTATCTTCATTGAACATCTTATGCTTGAGTGTCACGGCTTTACTTCTTCGTTGCTTCAAAACTCTTCTTCTTGCGTGCTTGTTGCTGGGAGAATAGCTTGCTATAGTTTTCTTCAAATGTCGAGCCATATTTACTCTATCTTTTTAAGAAAAGGGCCAAAAGACTCGAAAGTTTCATGATAAATTTTTGGGGTATACAGGTTTGGAAATTCACATCTGAAATATACGATATACAATGCATCAGACAGAGAATTCTTCCCTCCAGTTGCACCGATGAATAGTCGAGACAATCACTTGCTATAACACACTGAATTCAGTTGTCTTACTTCGTTATTCTAGTCTTGTCTCTCTCTTATCATTTAGAGGAGCGTAGTTCTTTAGTATGGTAGGCAACAGTAAATACTTGAATCGAGTATTACGGGCAGCCTGACAAATTAAAAATTCTATACGTGTAGTGCGGGTTCCCTACCATACTGCGATAAGAGAGAGACAAGACTAGATTATTGCAGTGAGACAGTTGAATTCATTCAGTTATCGCACTTGATTATCTCGCCTATTCATCTGAGCAACTGGAGGGAAGAATTCTCTGTCTGATGCCTTGTATATCGTATGTTTTCGATGTGAATTTCCAAATCGGTATGTGTGATCGGAATATGGAAGTGAAATTTTATTTCTCTAATAATTTTGAAACACAGACTAGAATTTTCAGCTGTCCAATAACAACAAGAATGATCATGAAGATCATTGGAATTGACTAGTTTTGATGATAAAGCTAAAATCCTAGCTAGCTATTTAAAGATGTCTAGATATGAATCTAGAAGGAGACTATCAGAAGTGCGATATAGCCATACACTCAGATAGTCATGCTGCTATTAAAGCACTGAGCTGCTACGTTATCGACTCAAAGATTATCTGGGAGTGCCGGAACAAACTCAATGAACTGGGCAAGAAAAATAAGGTCTTTTTAATCTGGGGTCCCGGCCATTCGGCAATCAGAGGAAACGAAGAGACCAATACACTTGCCAGAACCCTTTTGTGGTATAGGCAAATGTACCTATAAGAAGGAGTTTCTGGAAAACAAGAAAGCCGAGAAGGAGAAACTCTGGCGGAATTTCCCAGGGATGAAGCATTCCACTAAGTTCCTTCGGAACTTTGAAACAGCAAGCTCCAAAAGATATCTGGATCGTGCTGAGAAACAATTACACCTCCGCACAGGCTTTCTTACAGGACACTGACGAGTGTAGGTTCTGTGGGGAGGAGGAAGAAACCCCCATTCACCCATGCTTTGTCATTGCGAGTCTAAGGAAAGAATGCTTTGGCGAGAAACTTGTGAGAGTGATAAACCAATCCTGTTGAAGCCTTCACAGATATTAGATTTCATCAGATCTCTGAAACTGGAAGGTAAGCTGTAAAGGGTATGGTCAGAACAACTCTGTAAGAGGGCACAATAGACCTTGCGGCCGCAGTGAACTGTAACCCCTTTTCAACCTATAACTCAAACTAAACTATGATAAGGCTAGTTGTAGATACAGAGCTAAGCAAATTTGTTACATCTAAACTGAACTGGAATAACCGTTTGCAGCAGCTAACAAAATTCAATTCTTCATTCTTTCTTCCCACTCCAAGTACTCAAAAGATATCACTTACACCTTACACACTTCGCAACAACGATATCTACATAATATTTCACCTTCAGCCCCAACAAAAATAAGGTTGCCAATGATAAAACAAACAACAAACCTTCAACTTCAGGGCGAGTTTTCGCGTCTAGTCGGGTAAAATTTCAATTACCATCCAAATACCGAACAGAACGAGCGATATCAGAAAAAGGAAGCGCCTAGAGAGTATTGTTCATCGTGCTTTATACCTTGCGATGCATCGCGGCAAGCAAATAAAGCTCGACTGCGATACGAAGCCGAAATAATACAATGGAAACTTCCCTCAACATATAAAATAGGTTTTTTCATTTAACAATATGAAGAGTAGTTCAAAACGTAGTCTCAACCGTATTTTCACTTCGTTTATCATCAAGAATTTTACTTTCTGCAAACATTTTTCAAAATGCACATGCAGGCCGGTACCATATACCCTTTAGGTTAATGGTGAAAGATAACAGTGATGAACATATACAGGGTGTCCCGGAAAATGTGGGAAATCTCTCGAATTCAGATAGACCATAAAAAATAAGATGACAAGTTCCCATAATTTTTTTTTCTAGCGGCCCTCCCTACGGACCTCCTAAATGACGCCACTGGAAATTCATTTTAGTGGAATAAATTTCAATCACTTACTTCTTTCATTATTTGTTTTTCGAAAACGGTTCATTTTATCGACACTGAACAGGAGTACCTTTTCTTTAGCTTAATGTTCAAGTTATCCAAATTTGTTTTTTTTTATCACCTTATCATACAAGGTGTTAAAAATGTAAGTATTAAAATGTACAACCCAGTCCGCCCCTGGTAAACTGAACAAGCTAATTGAAATTTGAGTGCGGTGATTTAAGAGGTCCTTAATACTATTAATCATATCAAATTTTCATCAAATTAAATCGAGTAGTTTGAAACTTATTCCACTAAAATAGCTTCATTTAGGAGGTCGTATCTTTGTAGGGAGGAGGAAAAAATAATTATGAGAACTTCTCAGCTTCATTTTTATGTTCTATCTGAATCCGAGAGATTTCCCACATTTTCCGCGACACCCTGTAGATCAGATTACGTGTTATCTCAATTTCAGTTCTATCTATCTGAGACACATTATTAAGATGACGTAACGTTATAGAGAACAGCTGTATTACGTATGAAAATTATACAGGCTGTTGGCACTGATACTACAGTGTAAAACCATCTTCAGCCACAGCCTGTACAATTCTCTATCCTCGGAACCACCGTGTGGTTTCGTGTTACCCTCAAACTCATCACGCTCATGTCAGCCGCATCAAAGCCTTATCCTTATTAATTTCCGAACGTGCCGAATCCTGTTCGTCATCAGGGTATGTAAATTTTTCGATTGAGCCTTCAGGGCGTCATTTGGCGCGCTTTCATCCGACAGACACACATTGTTTCCACTTTACAACAACCCTCTTTCAATTATACACCACCGACGACGCCTAATAAAAGTTACGCCGCTGTTTGGCGGCACCCCTAACGACACCCCTATGGCTAGTTAGCCCGCAAGGCTGAGAGTAACACCTCAAACGCGATCCCTTAAGGCCCCAATTGTTATTTCGGCACGTCGTATCGCACTCGAGCCTTATTTTCCTGTCGCGTTGCATCGTAAGGGAAGGCGTATTGAACGATACTCAATGGAAGCATCCTTTTTGTGATGATTGTCGCTGTTTTGGGAGGTTATTGCTCTTGTATGAATCATTTTGGAGACATTTAAATAAATGAATAACTAAAGTACAGGTATCAGTTTCCGGAAAAAATAAAGGTAAAAATGTAACAATAAAATGCTACAATGGAAGAATTATGTTTTCCTGTAGCAAACCAAAAGAATGCTGAGAAATCAATGATCCTGTTGAAGCCAAGCAGCGGTTCCTCAAGGAACATTAACGTCGGGGGGGGGGTCATCTTGTGGGATTTGGTTTTGCGGATATCGATGAGTTTAGGTTCTGAAAGGAAAAGAAAGAATCGCTCGGGCATCTTGCAACAGAAAGTCTATCCATTGTTCACCAATGCAAAGAATGTTTTTTTCACCTCGATTGCAGAAATTATTGAAAACCTCATGGTTTCAGTGCATGATTGGCCAATTCTTATAATAATATTTCTAATAAAATTCTAATAAATATTACTTTCAAATGGATGACGCTAGCTCTACACTCGATAGAATGTGGAAATAACGGGTTATCCATTTCGCGGTTTCAAAAGTATACGGCTGGAATTCGATATCTGTCAAACGAAGTTTTTTAAAAAATTTTTTTTGTTTAGTTGAAAGTCCGACATTTATGAAAATGGATCGCTTGACTATCGCACAACGCATGAAAATTGTAAAAACCTAATACAAAAATGGCGATTCTGCCACAGCCACATATCGTGCTTTAAGAGCAGATTTTGGTTTACATAATCGTCCAACTACGCAAGCAATTGGTAAAATTGTGAAGAAATTTGAAGAGACTGGATTGGTTACAGAAATTGTAAGCCCTGTGCATCATCGTTTTGCTCGTACCACTGAAAATATCGCTACTGTGAGTGAAAGTGTTGCCGAAGACCCGATTCTGTCGATTCCTCGTCATTCTCAGGACTGTCTTACGGCACATTATGGCGTATTTTGCATTAAGATCTACACCTACACCCAAATAAAATCCAGCTCACACAACAACTGAAGCCAGCCGACCATTCACATCAACATCGTGGATACGTCGAATGGGTGCTTGAACAACCGGCGGTGGACGGCGATATCAACTGGCCACCAAGATCATGCGATTTGACACTGCTTGACTTTTTTTGTGAAGATGTGAGATGGTCGAAAATTACCTCAAAAGAATCGATGCTGGCAACAATTCGGGTGGTTGTCATTTAAATGATGTAGTGTTTCACACAAATGTCAACGTTCAAACTTTATAATAAAAGAGAAATATCATGATAAAATAGTTATTTTTGTATTAAGTGCGTAAAATGAGTGTTTTTTTCACGACACATGAGAGTGTCAATTTTGGCCGAGACCGCAGGTCGAGGCCAAAAATTCACTCGAATGTGCCATGAAAACACGAATTTTATACGCACGAAATACAAACAACATTTTTTGTACAACTGTGAATGTGAATTTACATCGTCTGAAATACGTATAATCATTGAAGATAATGCTTCAGTACAATATTTAAATGAATCCAGTGATCTTTCCGTGTCGTAACTATAGAAACAGTTTGTTGAAATTGTTTGAATCTTTGACAGTATTTGCTCGTAGTTGCTTCAATTTCGAATTATTTTAAAGAAGATGGATGTTGAACATGATAGTGGTAGTGATACCCCCGCAGATATGACTGAAGAACAAATACAATTGTATCTTATATGTTACCAGCCAAATCAAAGCTAATAATATGAGAAAACGAATAACCAATTTCGAGAATGGCGCAACAAGAACAACGTAAAAAAGGTTTTTGAAAATGTGCTCACATGCTATTTCGAGGAAAAATAAAAAATTTTTAAACCTTCCAAGTTATGGAGCTCAATGTTAAAAAAAAACATCGAATGTCAAGGAAAATATTGATATAAGGAATTTTTCAAAATTGGTCCCGCTTATTAAGAACAAAAGCGTCGGATACCGAGGAAAGAAATCTAAAGTGTTATGGAGGGATAATATCAATAAATTTCTCAGAGATGCTGATGACGAAACGAATTTACTTTATAAGGTACTGATACAATCATAATTTTGTGAAATAAGTTTTAATTAAAATATTCATTATTTTTAAGTTGTTCTAATTTTAGTTATCAGCAGTGAAAAAAGACTTTTTTTAACGGTGAAAAAAAGACTTTTTTTAACGGTGAAAAAAAGTAATATTTTACGCATCCATAGTGATGAAGAAAAGTCAAGTTTTTTTGACAGCTGTACAAAAAATATTTTTTATGTGTTTTATTTACGTTTACTTTTGAAACCGCAAAATGGATAACCCTGTACTATTGTAATTCTTAAAAATATTTATATAGAATATTTATCAATTATTTAGATACTTCACAAGCTGCTACTGAGCGAATTTAGAAGCGAGTGAATTAGCTTGTGAGATTGTAATGATTACACACGAAACTGTCTACTCGCTGAGTATCCAAAAATCCAGCGATCCACGTGAGGTTTATGGTTATCAAATATCTAAGATAAATGTTAAATACGTTTTCAAATTTAAGAACCAAGAACCACCGAGTAGATGAGAACTCACAGGTTGTTTAGTATTAACTGTTATTACACACGGATTGTTTACATGCCAACAAGCCAAACGCCAGCGATTTAGCGTGTAAAGTAGCCCAGCTATCAACTTTAGTCGCAGCTTTTTTACAATCAGATTGTTGGCTTGTGAACACGATCACACTGAGCGAATTCACAATAAGCTAATTATCTCAATGTAATCGTGCCATTATAAATGAATGGGCATATTATGATATGTATAACGATCAATACGTCAATGGTGCAAATTAGGCCTTTTAAATACTCTTTTGTTTTCGATAAATTCTCGGAATACCTGATACTTCATCACAATATGGCAATGTAGAATTTTTCTTCTTTTTCGAATCAGAGCCTGTGTGGAATCGCTTTGATCACCACCAACTCGAAAATGGATAAAAACAAAGGTTCATTTGCTGACAAAGTAGTAAAATCAAAGGAGTGACAGTGGCTTGCTTCAAAAGGTTCAGTTAATGAACCAGAATTGAATTTGGGCGTAAAAATGGCAGGCAATTACAGAGCTCAATAACAGAATAAAAGCCCAGATTCAATCTTTAAAAACAGCCCTTTATGAACGCGTTCCACCCCATTCATATATAAAGCTCAATTACACACATACTGGATCCCAAAACGGTCCAACAGGTGTACCCCAATTGTTTACAGGAGCCGAAAAGAGCTCTCCCATCCAAGGCTCATTTGATCCCGAATAAAGTTATTGTGAAAACGGTTATTCCAATCGGTGCGTTCATTTCAACGGCAGTAGAGGCGAGTGGGGTGTTAATGCCTTCTAATGCCGAGGCTTAGGTGCAATTACATGTCAGCTGTTACTTTTGTGTGGTCGTAAAGCCGACGGAAGTGTTACAGCGGCGCTTTTCATATTTATGGTTAACCGCGCGTTTTTCCGAGCAAAGCGAAAGGCATTTTCCGAGTACGGGGTTTGAAAGAGAGCGGAAATCTGGAAAAGTGGCTTGTTTATCGATCTATTTCAGGTTGCAACATTAACTTTCTGCTTTCAATAATATCATGAAGATGGAAGAGTTCAACTGGAAAGATCAGTTTTCAATTGGGTACTTAGTTACGAGTGTGGTTGAGTTCTGTGTAGGAAAATTTTTGTCACAGGCAAAAATGAAACAACGGTCGTTTTGGAGGAGGTGTTATTAGAGATTCTTATTCATCAAGAAATTGTTCTCGATCATTGCGATTCGACATAGAGTCTGATTCGAAACAGAAGAAATATACTGTATTGCCATATTGTAACAGCGCATAAGGTATTTCTGCGAACTTCTCAAGATGTTGGACAAATTCTCAAAAAAGCCTGATTGATATCAAGCTATGAAATGAGCCACCCAGAGGAGCATCGCAGCCTTCACAAACTCACTCCGAGCATGCTCTGCTTACTCCAAAGCCTTCGGAAACTTACTGCAGCCTGTCAGAGAATGTAGTATTTCTAAAAAACTTTTCACTCCCAGTGAAAACCTAGGCCCTAGCGCCGTTTTGTAGAAAGTAAACGTTGTCCAGTTCAATACTATCCAATTTCGGCCATACAATTTCGATAGCTCAATCCATTCACCTGGGTTTTTTTCAACACCTTTGGCTACAGCAGCAATATTCTTGGCTTTTCTTGAGCGAAGTGCACGGGTTTTATTCTCCACATCACTAACTTGTCTCAACAGCTCGAATTTTTCCACCAATTTCTTGATTGCGGTCCGACAAGGTGCTTCACGACGACCCGAAAATGTTCGAGTTGTACGAACCGTCTTTGCCAAATCTTCACCATTTTTATAGTGAATTCAAAGCCTTCTTGAAGCGTGTATCGTTCCATTTTTATTAATGGCGTAGTTTCTCTACTTGTCAAATGTCAAAAATGACAGTTTCAAACGTGACATCTACCGAAATAGCGGAGTATTCAAAATAACACGTCTTATCGGAAAATTCTTTAGTTTTTCAACAACGTTAGAGCCGGTTGAATCTTCTCTTATTGTTGTCCATATTCATTCCGTCACAGCAATACATCTATACCTTCGACCACATTCCAGACCTTTTTGACACATTTAGCGCATCTGTAAACGTGAAAAAGTCAAAAAGAATAATAAAGTTCCTATCGCATGGAAAGCCAAAGTAAAAAAAAACAATCTCCGCTTCTATTCCATTATTCACTGTTTTGTTAAAGCCTGCAGCTGATTTTCCATCGAATCATTGTTTTTCGCGGAATTTAAATCGAGGCTGTTGCACTGGTCAAACTGAAAGCGCCCACTGAATGTATATACCAGTGGAGGAAATAAAATTGAAAAACTAATCGTGCTTGGTGTATGTGACCCCTGCCCGGCTATTTCGCATTGTTGATATTCCAGCTGGACAATGTAATTGAATGAGAATTGGCGAAAATATAGTCACAACTCGGTGTAGGTGGAGGATGATAATTTTTGAGGGTTTTATGGTACTTATGTAAAGAGTTTTCCAATAAAAGGTGTTATTTGGAATAGCCCGCTATTTCGGTAGATGTCACGTTTGAAGCTGTCATTTTTTGACATTTGACAAGTAGAAACTACGCCATTTAAAAAAATGAAACGATACTCGCTTCAAGAACGCATTGAAATTATTAAAATTCACTATAAAAATGGTGAAAATTTGGCAGCGACGGTTCGTACAACTCGAACATTTTTGGGTCGTCGTAAAGCACCTTGTCGGACCGCAATAAAGAAATTGGTGGAAAAATTCGAGCCGTTGGGACAAGTTAGTGATGTGAAGCGTAGAAACCGTGCACGTCGCTCAAGAACAGCCGAGAATATTGCTGCTGTGGCTGAATGTGTTGAAGAAAACCCAGGTTTGTCCATTTGTCGTCGTTCTCTGGAATTAGGCATTCCTCAAACGTCATTACACCGTATTTTGCATAAAGATTTGGATATTAAGGCTTGTAAGGTTCAGTTAACACAAGAACTCAAGCCGGCCGATCATCAACAACGTCGTGTCTTTGCTGATTGGGTCGTTGAAATTCATGAAAATGATACGGAATTCCATCGAAAAAACATCTTGAGTGATGAAGCCCATTTCCATCTCGGTGGCTCCGTTAACAATCAAAATGGTCGCATCTGTGGCTCGGAAAACCCGGGAGTTATTGTTAAAAAGCCTCTACCCCCAACGTGCGACTGTTTGGTGCAACATTGGCCACCGAGATTTTGTGATTTAACAACTTGTGACTTCTTCCTTTGGAGCCACGTGAAAGAGAAGGTCTACGCCAATAGCCCAGCGCCGATTCAAGATCTCAAAGATGGAATTCATGAGGCTTTCGAGGACATAGGGCAGCCACTTTGCGATCTGGTTATGAAAAATTTCATTAAAAGGATATGGTCCTGTAAGCGTGGTCGTGGTGGTCATTTGCCTGATGTTATTTTCCACTATTAACAGCATAGCTTCTTCTTTATAATGAAAAAAACATCTGATTATTTATATTGAAAAATGGCATTTTTCTTTGAATATCAAAAAACACCTCTTATTGGAAAACCCGTTATGTGTCCTAATGTTGAGTTATAATTTTCTTCTAATTCTGTGACAAATCGCGTCACATGGTCGAGCCCACAAATTCTCACTCTTCTTTTTTCTCGCTTCTCGTCGAAGACTATCTGTCGGCTCCTATGCCTTATACTTCAGGATCTTGAAGATCTTCGAGTACCATATTTTTCGAAGCTGTTTCCGTACTTAAGATACCAAATAAACCTCAATGTAGGTTCTTCGGATGTTGGACTGAACTAGCTTTATAGGGCGACTGCGATATGTGAAGACTTGTATCGATTAATATAATTTTCTTCTTCCATTTGTTGCTTTTGCACTTTCGATTCCGCATCAATGAACTCTTTAGCAATATGAATCTTTGGAAAACGTCAATATCTTCAATTCCAGAAAAGCAGTTCATCCTTCCGCAGTCACAAAATAAACCATTAAGTACTCAACTTCAGCAATCATACTTCCCGAACTTCCAAGTAATCGCGTGAACGAGACCATAGAGAAAAACCTGCGGCGCGTACATTGAATCACGAACGGCACAGAAAATGACTCAAATTCGCCCACAGAATTATCGGAACGGTTGTTACAAATCCTTCCTCTTCGATTAATCACTTCAGAACTTGGCCAACATTTTCGATTAGTTCAGGTCGTTGCTCGATAATTCCGCAGCATGACTTTCGTCGTCCTCCCATGACTTTCAAACTACCAAATTGTTGATCAGAATCTAGTGATCTACCTTTTTAAGTAGATCAGATGAAAAGTAGATCATTGGAATCAGTAGATCAGATCAATGGTAGGTTGAACCGTGAACCGGTATATCAGAGGATGGTGCATTTTTATCGAACCGGTAGGTCAGTTGAAAGGTAGATCAGATGAACCGTAGGCCAGCTTACCTGTAGTTCGAATGATTTGTAGGTTTGTTGAATCGTTAGATTCGTCGAACTGTGAAATGCAGTCGATTATATTAAAATAGTTCTTATTTTATCGATGAGCGAATTTAAATGACTTTAGAAGTTGGCGAACATTCCCGATTAGTTCAGGTCGTTGCTCGATAATACCGCGACTTTCAAACTACGAAATTATTAATCAAAAACAATTAGGGCGCACCATAACAACGCGGGGCTCGCTCCGAGCTCGCTAATACGATTAAAAACTAATTCGATTTGCCGGGACGCATTTTCCAGGGAAAGTCATCGGGAATGGTGGGGGTTGGCCCCGTTTTTCATCTCGCCAAAGTCGCGTCAACAGCCCTAATGAAAATGAATACCCGGGCTGGCCAATTAATTTCGCGTGTAAGGTGAGAAAATTTCCCGCTGCAGGTGGAAAATGCTGCGGAGGCGGGAAATATGGCAGAGGTTTTTCCGGCGATTTGTTCTCTTTTTGGTTAGTGTTAGATGATGAGGTGTAGGGGAAATTTCTAGGTGATTGTGTAGGGTGGATACAATTCGAATTATAATTTGTCTTAGGAGAGTGTTGGGAAGATTTTAGAGGAGTCCTAGTGTTAAGTTCATGTCTATGAACAAACCTGTGAGAGATATGTGGGGGAAAACCCGGATAGATGCCCCACTTTTTGAATTTGCCTAATATTTTTGAAAATATTGATTTTATATGTGTAATTTCTATGAGTATAGGAAGCCCCATTATTTGATTTGAAATACTCAGACTTTTCTCTGATATAGCAATCCCAAATTTTCCAAAAATTTGATTTTTTTAAAACCCTTTTTTTGAGGATAGATGCCTACAAGTATGGATAGTTGCCCCACCATGAAAATACTGGGCGGGATAGATGCCCTTCATACTGTGTGAACCAAAAACCCAACTAAATACAATAAGATTTTCTATGCTTAAAACAGCAACTTTATCTACGCAACATGGATCGAATTAACAACAATTGTGCATTTTTAATTGAAATTTAAAAGCATATATTAAACGAAAAGTTGCATTCTTCATATTAACATAAAGCATTATTCCACACATTTATGATAAATTAATGAAATAATAAGTCTCAACAAAATTGATCAGGAATCAAGTTCAAAATCAAAATAACACAATGAATCGAAAATCTGCTTAGAAGATATGGTTTCAGTAAAGATGTCCTAAGGGGCACCTATACCTCAAAAAATCAGCGCAACTATCATTTTCAATAGGGATAGATGCCCATGAATTTTTTCACTAAATTAAGAAGAAAACAAAAACTATTTGTACTCAGATGTACACTCAAAGAAACACTGTATTGACGTAATAAAAAAAATTAATGAATTTATTACCACTTCAAAAGTTATACAGCGGCAAATACTTACCTCTAAAACTTTGGCGTGTTTGTGAAGTTCGTTGCGGAGATGATCGCACACACTAGCGAAAAACGGCTTCACTTTACAATAACCCTTACAAAACTAAGGTCCAGGGTGACTGTAGCAGCTACTTATAAAATTAATTTTTTTATACGTGTTTCGGAAGTAAGGTATTTTAAAAATGGGGCATCTATCCAACTGAGGTATCTATCCAGGTTTTCCTATATGGTGGTATTCTGATTTCATCTGTAAGCCAAACTATAACTTTTCATAAGCTTACAGGAAAATTGCACTTCTGGACCTCGTTAAGGGATCCGTAGCTTACATAAATCGTTTAATATTTACGAGTACTCGGCGGGTGATCGGAAGCATTATTAAATGACATATTGTGAGGTTACGTCGAATGGTTTGTTCATTTCAGGACGAACACCAACGTTTTAATATAATAAATTCATGATGAATTAAAATAATATGGCTTTGTTTATTGGATTGTTATCCGAAGATAATCATAACAGGTAAAACATTGTTCAATAATATACATGACCTGAAAATCTTTCCCTTTTAAAGTAGGAACTTTATGTGAATTGGAAGGAAAAGGTTGCGTGATTTAATGAATCCATTCGAGATGCCGGATGTCCAGAAAATGTTCAGATTGAAGAAATGCCAAATGCTTAGTTTGTGAACATATTCAGATTGAAGAACCAGTGTACTTTAAACTCAATAAATGCTCTACAGCAATTTTAACCCAGAAATGTTTTTCTTTCCTGTTTTCAATTTATCAGATGAAAGAAACATTTCAAATTCAAATCAAAACCGTTTACTCTAATACATAAAGTTCCATGATCAAATCTTACGATTGAAGGTTATGTTTTTCGATGAGTAGTTCGAAAGTGACACGGTAAATAAGAAAGTTACAGGAACCATTCCAGAATTGCATCATTTTCGAATCTGTAGGTCGGCCAGTTACAGATCAATCGTACTCTACAGTATCGTAACTTACAGATGAAAAGCAGAATACCACCAATAATATTCCTTGCAATAGCAATAGGTTTGATTAATGTCAATCAGATTCATACAATATTGTCATGGAGAATTTGAACTATGCCAAGTCTTGGTCACCACCAAGACTTGCTTTTACCACAATGGACCTAACGCTACTTTTGGAAGTCTTCTTGTCCTTATTCATGAGGAATTCAACCGTTTTCTCATGGTACTGGTTGAGACTTCACGTCAGTAGGTCTCAAAAATTGACTGCGAAAAGCTTTTTGCCGGTTTCCCGCAAAAAGGTCACTTTGCGCTTGGTTCGACAAAGCTTCTTGATGTAGAGGTACCATTGTTGTCCGGTCAAACTGAGAAATTGGATGTTTTTTGCTATTTCATCATTTTAATTTGAATGATAGTGAAGATTCCACACATCAAGGATTGTCATCCATGACTTTTGACGTTGTGTACATTGAAAATAAGCTTGCAGTATGCCAATAATAGAGTCCCTCGTTAAAAATAACGAATTAAATGTTTCGTCGAATGGTTTGCTTAACCTGCATCTCTAATTCTACTGTAGAATCCACAAATTGGGATATCATAATCTGCGTCTCTGTTTCCGTTCTTCGCCATCCAAAATGCAAAACGAAATAAAAAAATCCGTTTACAACGAATCTCGAATTTTATTTTATCAAAAACGAAGCACATAGTATATTGTATGGCCCAACAAAAAGCATATCCACATAACAGATCAACAGCATGCGTTTAGCATGTAGGCCCTGAGGGCTATCCTATATTATTAGCCTCTATATATGTTCTTTCATTCGATGCTTCGCGAACGAGTGTAGAGCCTGTTTTTCATGAAGCTCCGTATCTCCCTTTGAATCAAAATGAATGGTCTTGATGTTCGTTATCGCTTGAAACGTTGTTATGTGCTAGAGATGCATTTTTTGCTTGTGGAATACTGTCCATGTTGATTAGAAAAAATTCAATCATCGAGTGAGTTGCAACTCGAGCAAAAGAGGTCGGCCTGGGGTTTTTTCCAATGAAATCGATGGTGCCTTTGTCGATGTAATTTTTTGTGCGCTGTTGTGAAAGTTTTGAATTTTTGATGCATATAGTCGAATAGACAAGGGGTTTAAATATGCAATATATAGTCCGTTCACGAAAGTCTAAGCGCATAGTAGGTGTTTGTTTATTTACCTGAAGTTTGCAGTATTTGCTATCATAACTTAAAATAAAGTCAACGTTGCCGAATGTACCCGGCCTCGTTCGACGAGCTTTCGAGTTATCAGAGAACTCTATGCAAAATCTGACAAGAAAATAAACAACATAACCTAAAATTTTAATATACACAGTGGAATATGCCAAATTGTCATAGCCAACCGACGGCTCAAACTTTCGTGAACGGACTATTGATGACTACTTGTTCATAGAAATTACGCAGTTGAACTCTTTGATCCTTTTGACGACTTACGTTTAGAGAGCGCTTTCATAGAAGTAACAAAATCGGAATTCTTTAAGGTCAACGAGTGTCCCATCTAATAGTCTGTGACAAAACGGAAAGAAAAGATTTTAAAACTTTTCATAAGAACGGTATATCTGCAATGAGGAAAAAGACGGTGAACTTCTGACAGTAACCGGTTTGAATGATGATGCACAACATATTTTTCTATGCATCGCTTTATCTATTGATCACTGACAAAAGTTACGCGAGACGCATAGAATATTATTTTATTCCATTTCTTCTATTTATGATGTGTATTTCTTTGTATTATTTATGCTATTTCTAGACAGAAACCCTTTTGAATATTTCATTTTGCTGTTGACAAAATCGAAATAACTTTCTATTAATTCAACTAACTATCCAGTTTCGTCCATTAACGAAACCGTTAGGTATATTGAATCTGCGAAACTACCTGAGGGTAAATATTGGTATTTCCAGTTATAATTCTAATAATAATCAATTGGATGGAATAAATAGATATAATTCACTAACTGACAATGTTCAGTAGCTTCATAAACAAGTGATATTATCGAGAATAAGCATAATCAATATTTGAAATGGAATATTCCATGATTTTCGAAGCCAGTTGGCAGTTACTACACTCATAAAATTCGAATATTCGATTACTTGAACAAGAATAGTTGGGAGTACGCGATATCCATTTCTAACTAATGATATTTCGCTAGTTGTACCAGAATATCGATCTTATATCCGCCATTATTCGGTATTTTATTCATCTATCGGAATATATCGAATTTCGATCAGAGAAATATAACTGCATAGTTTTGCAATTTAGATGAGAAAACTGCCATTAATAGTCAAGGACGAAATGTAGGTACTGAATTTTTTATTGGCTATTGATTTCAGCTTTATTCATCATTTGCAGTTTTTCCTGATATCTGAAATGATAAGTGTTACCATTCAGAATCAAAAATATGTAGTTGGTTTGAATTGCCATCGTAAAATGAGGTTTTCTAGTAAATGAAAATACAGGTTTTTTCATGAAGCGGCAACGAGAGTACCTTGTGTTACATACACTGTTATACCATTGGAAAAATCGGACCGATTTTGTTAACTTCAGAATCGTGATATTCTTTTCCTTACCACTCCTGCTATAAGAGTGTTTTCTGCACATAGACTCTCTCATCTTGTAGCAAATTTATTGCCCTTTCCGAATATGTGGTCAAATTTGATGAGACTACAAGGACAACGGAATGATAATCTTTTTAGAGAAAGAACTTGAAATTTCCCGTGAAATCGAGTATAATGTTGAATTGAAGAATAACCGTCAACATTTCTACCATGTGTCCGATGATATTTTTGTTGCAAATCACTTGATAATCACACCTCGACGATTGTCCATTTCTATACTCGTGAGTTCAAACTTCGCTATATGATTACGTACGAGCAAGCATAATTAGTGGGGATCACTACTCACAACAGCGTGACAGGTTGGTATTATAGTAAACTGTGATTCAACATTCAACCAATCAAATGAATGCTAACTCGTGCGTCACACTCAACCGCCAATTTTTATCGTTGCAATTCTCTAGCTTATTCCATTGATTTCAATCATTCTTTGTTATAAATTTTACTACGAAACAAAAAACGAAGAATCGTTATGAGTTTCTGAGGGGCCATCAATTCTGTAATTATTTTTTGTACAACTGTCAAAAAAACTTGACTTTTCTTCATCAGTATGGATGCGTGAATGATTACATTGTTTCACCGTTAAAAAAAGTCTTTTTTAACGGTGAAAAAAAGGAAATATCATTTAAAACCGATAAAAAAAGTCTTTTTTTAACGGTGAAAAGAAGTACAGATTGTATGCAATCATTTTATATTTCAGACGATGTAAATTCACATTCACAGTGGTACAAAAAATGTTGTTCGTATTTCGTGCGTATAAAATTCGTGTTTTCATGGCACATTCGAGTGAAAAATTAACACACTCATTTGCCATGAAAAAAACACTCATTTTACGCAATTAATACAAAAATAACTATTACAGAACAACGCTTAAAATTGTGAAAATATACTTCGAAAGAAATAGTATTGTACATGGTACATTTTCAAATAGTTTATCGTTGTCTTTCAACGAGGAAAATTTCACTTAAGGATCTTGGTTTACGAGAATTCTTTTATTATGTATTGAATCCCTTAGGCCTTTATAACTCAGAAAACGCTATTTTCATTTTTATTTCATTTTGTATTGGTGAGTGAAAAGGAAATAAAACTGTTGAATAATATTAGCTTTTCTTTATTGACTATTATGTAGAGAATCATTTTTTTCTTTAGATTTACAAACAGAGTCAAGCGCCAATGAAGACTATCAATTTTGTTTCAAAACTCAAAATCATCTTCGCAATCTTCTTATTCATCATTATATTCGTTTCTTCCATCTAAAAGAATCCTCTTCGAAAGATAATTACTGAATCAGATATTTCCCTAATTAAATTTTAGATCCGTAGGAATGTTTTTCTTTATCGTCAATTCAGAAGTATATTCGAAAACGAATTACATCTAGAGGCCGAATCGGGAAATGAAGTTGCTGAAAAGTCTCAGAGCTGCTTTCCAATTAGCTATGTTGATTTGGTATTGTTTTCTTTCGTTATAGCGTATTCTCTAGAATCCAGAGAGAGTTTGTGCTTTTGAACTGAAACATGAATTTTGTTTTACTCGACATTTTTCAATTCTCTCATTAGACTTTCATCACATTTCGAGAATAAATCAGGTGTTTTGTTCTACTAAATGTCAGGTTGAAAATAGTCGTACTTTTTAGATTTAGTTGACTTTCTGAGGGAAGTTTGTTCAACTGGACCCATTGTGAAGGATTATATGCATCAGATCAAAGATATATAAATTTAAGAAAAGCCATGAGTAGGTGCTTTTGAGCGCTCGTGCATTGGTGGAGCAATCATGCTATTACCTCAAAATTATGTAGAGGATTTGAGATTTATGCTAAGTATATATATGTAAAATCTCAGCACGATTATTATATTCTGAAAATTATTGAAATATGTAAAAAATCAATAATGAAAAAATTAAGTTCTATGATTCTGATGATGCGATCTACTTGACATTTTGAAGTATCATACAGTATATAAATCATCATTCTTGCAATAAATTTTACTCGCATCGGTATCTTGTTATGGAAATAATTGAAGATTCTTCTTTTCAATATTCCAATTGAATTTTTTATGGTTTTGTTAACGCTGTGGCCACCAATTGTGCATGAGGCTTCCTATGATCATCTTCTATTGGTTTCGTTTTGTCTGAGATATTGAGGCACAAAAATTTTGAATGTCCATATTTTATGGAAGGTCCTGTACGATTTGGCTGGTTAACGAACTTTGGGAACCGAACTCACCATGAAAATCTGAAGTATCTAGATAAAATCGGCAGCATTTCATTATTTTCTTGTGAGTAGGAGGATATCGACCACTAGGGATGACGTGCAAAGCTGTCCCGAAACCTCTAGATTAGTCTACTTTCATCATCTGGAAGATCAATCGATTTCACTAAGAATCTCTCTAATATAAAAAATTGAAAACAAACGAATTAAACATCAGAACACAGAATATTTCCTTCTTTCAACAATCTCAGGCTTGAATCTATATCATTCATGCCCATTGAGATCCAACAAACAATTCAATCATAATTTTACATCGAATCAGTCACGGTCACGTGAGCTCATTGAGTAGAGTGCTACCACTTAATCCTTTCATGATCAGAATGCAGAAATATATCACGGAGAGTGCCTAAGAAGCTTTAATTCTAGAAAACATTCATTTTCTATTAAACGTAGCGAAAACCGCGAGATAGCGGTCAAAAAAGAAAAGATGGGAAAAATGCATCGACCTTAGTCATTCCTGGCGCCAGCCAGACGGGACTGTACGCATCCTTGTCGGGATGAAAAGGGAGAAAGGGGAATTTTCTGTAACTGACAATCTTTATTCCCACGCGTCTATTTCGTATCGTAGAAAGACCAGATAGATACATCTCTGTGGAAATGATAAAATGCTTTAATTCTAAATTATGTACATAGATTTTGTGGCCCAACTCAAATAGATCCTAAATTTGAATAAATCATATCTCAAAAACTGAATTTGATAGCGAAAATATAAACAGGTGAACTTACCTTTAGCTTGACTGATTCTGGAATTGTTTTTAAGTTTATGTTATGTGATCAAAAGTGAGCTTCGAGAAGAATTTTAATTCGATGCAATATGAGATGGAAGAACAACAAACGGAGGCATTCTTTCCTTAGGCTCGCAGTGGCAATGACTAGGCGAATGGGGGTTTCTTCCTCCTCCCCGCAGAACCTACACTCGTCACTGTCTGACAATCTGATTCTCAACAGGTGCTTCCTGAGACGACAGTGTTCTGTAAGAAAACCAGTGAGGATGTGTAATTGTTTCTTGCTAAGATCCAGATATCTTTTGGATCTTGTTGTTTCAAAGTTCCGAAGGAACATAGTGAAATGATCCCTGGGACATTCCGCCAAAGTTTTTCCTTTTCGTCCTTCATCTTCCCCAGGAACTCCTTCTTATAGGTACATTTACCCATACTACATAAGGGTTCTGGACCAATGAGTAACATTCGTGCGCCCTTTTTGGCAAGTGTATTGGCCTCTTCGTTTCCTTTGATTCCCGAATGTCCGGAAATCCAGATTAAAAAGACTCCCAGTTCATTTTTGAGTGGATGACGTAGGAGCTCAGTGCGTCAATAGCAGCTTGACTATAGGAGTGTAAGGCTATATCCCACTTCTCTTTCTCCTTAGATTCATATCTAGACATATTTCAATAGCTAAGATTTCCGCTTTAAAGAGACTCGTACAGAAGCTTAGCGACAGTGCACACTTGGTACTTGGCCCGTATATCCCAGCGCCAGCTCCTGTAGAGGTTTTGGAACCATCTGTATAGTCGGTGTATTCCCGTTCGCGTATGGGCATTATTTACTATGGTGCAACGCATACATGGTGTTGCAACGCGGTAAGGATCGACTGAAGCAATACATTCTTTACCCACCAGACAAATCTTACCACTACTCAGCGCAGTAAGCCGTTCAGACGTAGTAACTATTGTATTATGGATACGCTTCCATTCTTGGGGCATTGTTTACCGCGTTTCAACTCAGCACTAAACGCTGCTGTGTTTTTGAACAGAGTCTCACGTTTGCGCCATACACAATAAGTTTGCAATGACTTTTAGGCCGTGTATGTAGATAAATACCGATGACAGAAAATTATTAGCAAAATTAGCTCTAGAAGAAAAGATACCCCCAGAATTTCAGTACGATATGTTAACTGGTGTGGTGGGTACAGAAAATGATTAAATAACTTGGCAGCTGATACAGAATAACAAAGAAATGTATTTATCCACTACTACTATATAATCTAGCCATTTGACGTCTGTGGGCTCGGCCGAAATGATATCCATTAATCACAAGTAATAAAATGTGATATAATTCACTGCTATTAGATGCTTCATAGATTCAGCTTTGATAAAATATTCTTTAAATTGGTATTTCTTCAGTATTCTTAAGTACTGCAACTAACAAATATGGTTATACCTTGTCAATCGAGGGCCAAATCTACTTTTATTATACAATAAATTAAAGCATATTTTATTACTAAATATACAATGAACAGTTCTCCAAAAAATTATCATGTGTCAACTTGACTTTTTTCACGGGTCTTGTCGCGGTCGCCAAATTTTGAAATCTTCAAGAAATATATTCAGTAGTCGTGGATTAAGTATGGTATGATACTTGCGTGTAATGGCTATTATTCGCTCGATGCATAAGAAAAATTATTCTCTTGAGTAATAGTATATGCAAGAGAATAATTTTTCTATCGAAACATAAAACGCTGTGGAAAATGTCAATGAAATAAAGTTGGGTGAAGAATATTTTGTAGCATTATGGGAACTATCAAAAAATTTTGAACACATCAGTAAAATAGCATACAAAAATACAACAGTTGATATGGTTAATACCATGAAAAAAATTGATGAAACTCAGTTTTTTTCTAAGAGACTAGACTCTCTGATTGTTTATTCTCTCATTACCTTTACTTTTCTTACTAGATGTAGAGGTATGAGATCCGTAATGACCTCAAGTGCCCTAGTTGGGCACGTTCTCATAGCTCCAGTAATGCACACACAGGCAAGCCTCTATACTTTATCGAAACTTTTAACTAGGGTAAGTGCTTCAGAAACCTCCAATATGCCTCAAGAACCAGTGATTATTTCAATATCGATAGAAACCCCAACTCGGCGACGTTACTAGTTTTTCCTATAACCAAAACACCCCATCCAAATCCACCATAAACCGTCTGACTCATGGCAAACAAGTTGCAGCATCCCTAGCTCCCCCCTGTATCGGATGGCAATGAAAACATCGAACTTTATGGCGGCTAGACGGCCAGCGGGAGGCTGCGGTCTGATGATTCACGAGTCAATTCACGCAAACCGTGCATCCCGATGACGCGATTGGAAACGGGAAACGCGGAAAAACACCGGAAGTGAATCATGGGCCAAGGTTCCCGGAGTCTGAACCTGTATTAGCCCGGATTCCCGGAATCTTGTGGGAGTTTAAGTTCAACCAGAACGACGGCGGTGTAATGGAATTTAAAGGTCGGAAAAACTGTGTTCAGTTTGGGGGTAGATAGGGGTTGTGAGATGTATGCGGTTGTTTTGGCGACCTCTTGAATGTCGGGGTTTTTATCTGAATTTCCATTCGGATTGCATTGCTATGCTGACTCTTTAGGAATGGCTTTTTTGGATCATCACAGCATTTACTTGGAGGTGCGATTTTACCGAATTCATAAAATCTACACTCGTCAGTTTCTGTTGAGCCAATTCTTATCATATACCTACATCATCGGTAAAGATAATTCCGATATCTTTAAGCTATGTGGAGCAGGCACAGAAATCATCCACATATTATTCCAATGCAATGCGTTGGCTCAAAGCATACTTATTTTACTTAATTTGACGACATGCGACATAAGAGCCGAAATAAGAGCGCAAAAATAAGGGAATTATGGCAGCCAAAGAATCAGAATTTGATCATCACACACATAGCCGCAATAATACACCGGTAAATTCCAACGACATCAAGCCAACTCGCTGACTCCCAAAATTACATCTGAGATAATAACTCTGTAAACATTTCGAACCTGATTGTTGATAAATTCCGCATAGAAAATTTCGTGACTCAGAATATCATAGATTGACGTCCTGGACATGGTTTCAGATTACCAATTTCAGGCAATTTCTTGATTTTTGTCTTCTCGTGACAGTACATTTTCGTGGATGGATTTGAACTACAAGGAAATGATAATCACACGTCGCTGCAATGAGAACTGGAAGAGTATAGGTCCAAACATAGATCCTTGCGGCACAATCGTAGTTCCCACGATATCATGCCATCTCTTTGTCTTCAAAACATACATCTGAGATCTCTGCAAACATTTTTAATCCACATGATTGTGGCTGTTGTAAACAGTATAAAATTTCGTATTTCAACATAGCTTCGAATGACCAACTCTTTCCAGGCTATTTCTTGATTTAAGTCTTCTCGCTACAGCACATTTTCGTGATATAGCTGAATAAAAAGGAAATGATAATCACACGTCGCTGCAATGAGAACTGAAACAGTATAGGTCCAAACATAGATCCTTGCGGCACACAAGCAAATACACCAGTAAATTCCAACGACATCGAGCTAACTTGCTCTCTTAGGAATCTACATCGGAGATAATAATCGTGCAAACGTTTTTAACCCACAAGATAGAAGCTACTGTGCCTTTTCATAAAATTTCGTGTTTCAAAAGAACGTCTAAATTTCGTGTTTCAATAACGTCTAGGACGTGGCTGCAGAGGCCAATTGCAAAATTTTCCTTGATAGAACTCGTAGGCCAAGCAATAGAGATATTACCTTGACAAAAATACTACCTGGAAGCCACCTGTGCCATTCCGAGCAGGACAGTCCGTAGTTTATTCCCACCATGTTTTAAACACGAAAATGCCATTTTTTTATTTGTTATTAATAAAAAACGTTGCAATGGGATGAATTGTAGAGAATTACATTGTGAAGAGAATGATGGGTCAAACGATCCGATCGAATAATTAAAACTGGTGAAAAGCGGGAAAAACCGGAAAATTGCGTGTTTTTTCTTTTAACTCATAACTCTGCCATTTTGCAATATTAAGAACTGAAACATCACACGATCGTAGCTATTGACGTGCAATTCATGTGTGCCAAAATTGGATTCGGTCGGATAAATAGTTTTCACATAATTCCCATTTGAATTTTTTTTGGACATATTTTCGCGGAGAGCTGGATGCGTTTGAGGTCGTCCGATCGAAATTAAAAAAATTGATTTGGAAAGAAGACGTGATCAGTAACAAAACGTCTATTCTGATTTTTCAATAAAACGCGTTTAAGTGTGTTAAAAACTAGTGGGAACATGAGGGAAAACGACCGACCAAGCGGGAGTGGTCGAGTGGTGAGGGAATGAGCGAATCGAGGGGAAACGCCGCGGAAGCCAACGGTCGCCGAGTTTAAGAATTGTTGCGCGGACAGCGCACCAAATTTTGTACACATATACGTTTCCCCTCGATTCGCTTATTCCTCTCCACTCGACCGCTCTCGCTCGGTTGGCCGTTTTCCCTCATGTTCTCACTAGTTTTTTACACACTTAAACGCGTTTTATTGAAAAATCAGAATAGACGTTTTGTTACTGATCACATCTTCTTTCCAAATCAATTTTTTTAATTTCAATCGGACGACCTCAAACGCATCCAGCTCTCCGCAAAAATATGTCCAAAAAAAATTCAAATGGGAATTATGTAAAAACTATTTATCCGACCGAATCCAATTTTGGCACACATGAATTGCACGTCAATAGCTACTATCTTGTGAAGTTTCAGTTCTCAATATTGCAAAATGGCAGAGTTATGAGTTAAAAGAAAAAATACGCAATTTTCCGGTTTTTTCCGCTTTTCTCCAGTTTTAATTATTCGATCGGATCGTTTGACCCATCATTCTCTTCACAATGTAATTCTCTACAATTCATCCCATTGCAACGTTATCACTGCATCAATAGTTTCCATTCTGCAACGAAAAAACTAAAAAGAACGCGTATTTTTGTTGTTTTTTGATAATAACAAATAAAAAAATGGCATTTTTCGTGTTTAAAACATGGTGGGAATAAACTACGGACTGTCCTGCACGGAATGGCACAGGTGGCGTCCAGGTAGTATTTTTGTCAAAAAACTAATCATTTGTAGCTCTGTTGCTTGGCGTATCGTTTCTTGACTGCACATTTACGTGATGGACCAGAAAGGAGCCAGTTTAACAAACCAATCTTTCTCTCTTAAACCTGAGTACTTCATCCCCAGCTTCCTCTTTATCTTCAGGGAACACACACGCGATTCTCCGCATCCCGCATTGTTCCAGACACCTAGAAAAAGAAGATACGATCGCGCCTTCCGAGCAAAACAACGCCAGGTATTTCCTCGGCTATTTTCCCTCGACTATCGCATTTTCGCGACGAATAAATCTGCACTTATCGCGCGAAACAACGCGAAACGGAAACAATGGTCTAGCTAACTTGGGAGTCATTACGCCCGGGCTAATATGTTCGGCAATCCTGGGTGGGCGCCCATTCGTTATCCGGTTATTTATGTTGGCGCGGGCGGTGCAACGCCCGCCGGGCGATCTTTAATGAAGCGGATTTGGGCGGGACGCAACGGGATAATCAGGAAGGTGTTAAATTGGTGAGGGGCAATTAAGAAGGTTTTGTATGATTCCAATGGGTTGTGGAGATTTTCATTGGAATTAATGGATGTATCGTACAGTTGGGCGACTTAAACCATACAATGTCTCAAAATAAAGCGTTAGAATAGTAGGTTAAAATGAAAATAATGATAAAAATAATAGAGAAGAAAAGCCTTACGAGAAGTCAGGAATCAAGGAATTAATAGTTATTCAATCAACTAGGTTATTGAAGACAGTCACTAATGTTCAACAGATTTAAACGCGTGAGTAGAGCGTTCTTCAAGCGGAAATCTCAGCTATTGAAAGATGTCTAGATATTAATCTAGAAAGAAACTATCAGAAGTGCTATATAGCCATATACCCAGATAATCAAGCTGCTATTAAAGCACTGAGCTTCTACGTCATCGACTCAAAGATGTTCTGGAAGTGCCGGAACAAACTCAATGAGGTAGGTAAGAAAAATAAGGTCTTTTTATCTGAGTTCCCGGCCATTCGGGAACCAAAAGAAACGAATAGGCCAATACACTTGCCAAAAAGGGCGCACGAATGTCACTCATTGGCCCAGAACCCTTCTGTGGTAAATGTACCTATAAGAAGGAGTTTCTGGAGAAGGGAAAAGCCGAGAAGGAAAAACTCTGGTGGAATCTTCCAGGAATGGATCATTCCACTAAGTTCCTTTGGAACTTTGAAACAGCAAGATCCGAAAGATATCTGGACCTTGGTAAGAAACAATTACACCTCCTCACTGGCTTTCTTACAGAACACTGCCGCGGCGAGAAACTTGAAAGAGTGAGGAACTAGCGTCGTTGAAGCCTTTACAGATATTGGATTTCATCAGATCTCTGGAACTGGAAGGTGAGCTGTGAAGGGTCTGGGGTAGAACAGCTCTCTAAGGGGGCACAATAGACCTTAAGGTCGCAGTGAACTGTTACCCCGTTTTGAACTTTAACTACCCAAGTTAAAAAAGGTCTTCGTTACTTTATAATCTCCAGATAACACGCCGAGAAAACCCAGCAGACTTTCCCAATTGGCTCTTTGAATTTTATGTTTCAAAATCTGAATGAATTATAAGGTTTTCTTCTTGTTTATCTGGTATACAGATGGGTTCCTTAGGGAGCAAGGAGCAGGCATAGGCATAAACGGCCCCAAATACTTAAACCTTCAGTGATAATTCGCTGAAGAATGCCTGTAGAAATGTCCAGTTCGTGTGCCCGATGGCTGGTCTTTCTGTCACACTGCCAAGAGTCATTTTTCACAAAAAAGAAATGAGTGTCTACCAGAAGAGTGCACATTGCAAACTTTTTTCGTTGAGTCAACTAATAGGTTTTTTCCCTAAATTTTGGCGTTGGCGATTTGTTTCTAATCTTCTGATGCCATCTCTTCAGCCCAAACAGAAACATTTAAAAGATCACCATATTTCATGGAATCAACTCCAAAAATTCTTTTCTATCATGACACCTAGACCTGGAGTTCACAATAGATACAAATTCATTGTTTCATGCTTTCTCTCAATCAATCAACAAATTCAGTTTGGATCGTGTTCCATTGTTTTTTGTTTCATAAAAGCTATCATCATCATTACGATCATTATCGCACACCAGCCTCGTTTGGGAATGGAATGTAATTTCGAAAATATATAACCACTGAATAAATTATACCGATCTATCAACTACAACTCATAAATATTCAACAATATGTCCGAATTTGCTGCTGACAATTCTTCAATCTAATGTAGTTAATTTTATTCGTCAATTCAAAGTTCCTGATGATATGAAATATTTGGGTTATGTTTCACATTATATTTTCTTTTTGTTACATATTTCTTGAGTATACCACCTGAAGTTTTCAACAACAGTTGGGCCCACAGTCATATCGCTTAAGAAGATGAACCGAAGTTTTTGAAAATAATGATGAGTTAGCGAACCCTATTTTGAAGGAAATTTTGAGAAAACAATAAATCAAATTTTAATATCTTAGGAGCGTTACTCTTGGAATTTTCCAAATTTGATTTATCGTCCTTCCAATTTGTAGAAGCGCACAAAAGTTTCTGACTTCACGTCGATGCTTTCTTCAGGTTTTATTGATATAAGAATGGAACATTGCCAACTCTAAGTGAGTTTATTTTTTAGCGCTCATTCTACTTAAACGAGTGCTATATCGTTTTGCCCAAATGTCTGTAATTATATAGAATTAGACTCGCTGATGACGAATTCGTGGTCAAATTCAATTCTGTCCGTGGGGCCGTCCGGCCGTGCGTTAGCACAATAACTTTCGAAGGGATTTTCCTGGAGACTTGAGATTTTCAGGGTGAGTTCGGTATACCCAAATGGCTCCGTTAAGTTCGTGTTCTATAAAATATGGCCATTCAAAATTTTTGTTCCACAATATCTCAGGCAAAACGAAACCCGTCGAAATGAAATGTTGCGACCATATGCAAGATGGTTATAATAAGCTTCATGCGAAATTTTGTTGCCATGTCTAAACAGAACCATAGAAAATTCAATTGGAATATTGAAAAGAAGGAACTTCATAATTCCATAAAAAAATATCTGATTCGGATGAAATCTCTATTTTTCCATAACAGAATATCCGATTCGAGTGAAATTTATTTTGTGAATCAAAACTGATATACGAAATATTCATGCAAAATTTCAAGAGGATCGCATGATCAGATCCATAGAAATTAATTTTTGTAATTATTTATTTTTTATATTTTTCATTTTTTGAATCATTTCCAGAATATAATTTCGATTGTGCTGAGATTCTGCATTTATATTATATTTGGTATCAATCTCAAATCCCATATAAAATTCTGAGGTAATAGTATTTTTGCTCAACCAAAGAACGAGCGCTCAAAAGCTCCTGCTCAGGGCTTTTCACATTTTTTTTCATTTTATCATTTATTTGTTTATTACATCATTGCTTCGAGTTTTATAAACCAAAAAACATACAACTGGCCTTGTGGACATATTAGAAATCAAATCAAAGGTTAAAATAAAAAGAACTCAAAGGATACTGTATAACGAAAGGTGAATAAATCTGCCTTTACACAGCTCTAACAGCTAATGTTAGCATTTCCTCTATTAGACAGGGGTTTCAGTTTTCCCGACAAATCAATTGAGACATGTCAAAGAATAAAATAAGGATGTCACCGACGTATTCACCCCACCTTGAACAGGATCTCCGGCCTCCCTCGCAGGAGACAAAAACCCCAATTTCCATCAAATACATCGAAGTCAGGGCATCAGATAACGCAATTTCCGTAATCCGGGGAGTTCAAAAGAAAAATCATATCCCAAAGGTATGTCAAAAAACGAACCTTCTCATGTGGCCAGTGCGTTTTTGCCCCGTTGGAGGTCTATCCGATAACATTGTAAGGGGGGAATAATATATTTTTCCTTAAGGGCTGGACAGGAGGATCAGAAGATATGGGTATTTGATCGTGATCCTTGGATTAAAGGAGATTTGACGTTTTAGATTGATGGACGATGCAAATTTTTTGTTCGAAAGATCGCTTTGATTTTCCATTTTGGAGAGAAACTGAGATTATGGAATTATTTTTAACTAGTGATGTTATGATCAAAAATGTAAGCATCGTGAAGAACTATAAATCGATACTATGAGAAAAGGAATGGTGGGAAAAGGAATACACCACCAAAAACTTCCAAATATATACCCTAAACTTGTATACAGATGGTTCTGAAACAACGAAAGATGACGGCGTTAGAGTAGAGTAATTTCTCAGCAGGAAATTTCTCTGAAGAAATTTTTTCAGAAAATCTCTCAGAAAAAAATTTCTCGAGAAAATATTTCTAAGGAGAAAATTTCTCAGCAAGAAATTTCTCAGAAAAAAATTTCTCAAAAAAAATTCTTCAGAAAATTTCTCAGAAAAGAATTTCTCAGGAATTTTCAGCTGGACATTTCCTAGAAAAAAATTTCTCAGCAGAAAATTTTTCAAAACGATTTGTTCAGAAAATTTCTCAGAAAAAACTTCTTAGAAAAAATCTCTCAAATTTTTTTCGGAAAAATTTACTCAGGAAAAATCTTCTCAGGAAAAATGTAGACCAAAAAAAAGTTGGTCCAAAATGGGTGATCGAAAAATGTTGATCCAAAAATGTTGGCGACGCAAAAATGATTGCGCCTAAAACGCCATATTTAATCTTTTTATGAAAAACTCTGTGAGATCTACTGAAACTGTTGTTGATGACAATTATTAAGTTTTGTCTAATGAATCGATTAACGTAGAAAAAACATAGATTCATAGCGAACTAGGTATGTTCTTATGTGTTTTCGATGTAGCTGAATCAGAAAAAAATACTTACGAATCGATATATCCAAGTGTTTAGAATTTGGTCGTTCAAATGGCATTTTTTCCAAAACTCGATATTTCAAAATTTCATAATTTCCGTTCGAACAGCCGGAATCAAATATGAATTGCATATTCTTTTTCAGTCCGTAGTCCTTTTCAAATTAAGCACATAAAATAATCATCTAAATTTTTTAAATTTTGGACGAAAATGAGCAAGGGGTTGGTCCCCACTAAAACGCTATATTTCAGCTTTGTGCAAAAATTCAATACGATCTACAGAAACGGTTATTACAGTAGAACCCCTCTAATCCGTCACCTACGGGGGACGGGTATGGTCGGAACGCAAAAAAGGTCGGATTATCCAAAAATCCAATATTTATTACATTAAACATGTTATACAGACATGTTTTACAGTGAAATAAGTGATCTTTGATCTTAGAAAATGTTTGTAAACATTGTTTCAACTGTACAAATCAAGAAGTAGATATTTAATAAGTAATAAATAAAGTAATGAAAGAAGAATAAAGATACAGAGCTTATAAAACTTAGTAAAAGCATTGTATAAGGATTATACAATGGTAAAAGTTAGGACGGCGCCTGGTCGGACTAACCGGAGTGACGGACCAGCCGAGGGCGGATTAGAGGGGTTCTACTGTACTAACAATTATCAAGCTCGGTCTAATGAATCGATTAACGTAGAAAATACTTCGATTTCTAGCCAACTGCAGTACGCAGACACTCTCGAACGCAACTCGAAAATGAAAAATGCAAAATGTATAAACTGAATTTATTTGAAAAGTATGGCACACTTTATTGTTTTTGGTATGTTTTTATGGATTTTCGGGGAAACATACTTACGAATCGATATCTGCAAGCGTTTAGAATTTTGTCGTTCAAATGGCATTTTTTCCAAAAACTTCCAATAGAGACAAACCATTCAACTGTCAATTCGAGAATCTAACAGGATCTTTTAGAAAACAGCATCACTGAAGCTTCGAACTGACATCAGTCGAAACGTTCTGTTGTGAATAATCCCGAAATTAGTCCTCTTACGATCTTATTGGCAAAGTTTCGAGCGAAGTGAGTTTTAGCAGTCTTCACAGAAAGTCGGCGCTACCACCAAATTATCCGAAGTTATTTAATATGAGCCTGGCGAACTCGGTCACTTTACCATGGACCCGTTAATGCAGTTAGTAATTTCTGGGAATATTTGTCTAGGAAGTAATTTCAATTAGGTGTCCTGGAATTTAGGAGTGGGGGTAGGATGGTGATCCGGCCTGGGATGACGTAGAAATTGGAGATTTTGAAGCGTTTGTCAGGGCGAGTATGATCGCGATTTTATTTCCACGAGTATGTTTCGATAGGAGTTATTTTACTTTTTTGAGAGTGTAGAAATTTTTTGGGTACTCTTTTCGTATACAGACATCGCCAACATTCTTAGTCCTCCTATCAAACTGTAAGAAGAATGTCTATTAGAGTTGGTTTTCTATATATAATCGTTATTGATTTCAAGAGTGTTAAGCATACAAAAATTTTCACAAAAACAATTTCCTTCAATCTTGGGTATATAAATACCGGTGTTTCTATGGAGATTCATATCGATTTATGGATTTTGACCGAATGTTGAGATTTTCTTTACAATTATGCCTGGCAATACAGGGATCGGCATAAGTCAGGCAACGCTCTCGAAATTTCGACATATGTCCGGCAACGCTCATAAGTCTGGCAACGCTGTCGAAAAAGATCGACCCTGAGCATGTTCGTGCGTCAGATAGTTGTGTCCATAGATAAATAAGAGTTTATTTATCTATGGTTGTGTCTGTATGCTCGTCGAATAGACACGTTTTCAAAAAAAGAATTAAACCTGCCTGGGGTGTGTGTGTGGGCAGGTATCCATGCTGGAGGTCTCGTGGGTCCGTACTTTTTTGAGGGTCACGTGACGGGACAAAGTTATCTGGAAATGCTCGAAGATTTATGTGGACAAATGTACAACGATCCAACACTGGCGAACATCCGTCATTTCATGCAGGATGGAGCTCCGCCGCACTACGCGTTATGTGTGCGGGAGTACCTTAATGTTCATTTTGGAGAATGGATAGGCAGACGAGGAATCGTTGAGTGGCCCGCATGATCATGTGACCTAACACCCTGTGATTGTGTTCTGTGGGGCCTTCTCAAGGACCGCGTTTTCGCGTTGCCTGACTTATGCCGACCCCTGTATATAACCAGTCATCAAATGGAGCAACTAAAGATGTGGATCTACTCTTATCTAACCTTGCAACGTCAACCATCATTACAAAGACGTCATATCAGCGTTAAGTTCAAATTCACTCTATAATGAAATTTAAATCAATAATGGGTCGATTACATTCAGATACTTCACAAGCTGCTACTGAGCGAATTTAGTAGCTAATTTCGCTTAGTGTAATCGTGTTCACAAGCAAACAATCTGATTGCAAAAAAGCTGCGACTGAAGTTGAAAGCTAGGCTCTTTGCACGCTAAATCGCTGGCGTTTAGACTTGTTAGCATGTAAACAAGCCGTGTGTAATCACAGTTGCTACTAAACAATCTGTTAGACTTGGTGGTTCCTAGTTCTTCAATTTGAAATTTTGCAAAACGTATTTGACATTCATCTTAGATCCTTGACAACGATACAAACATAAACTTCACGTGGATCGCAAGATTGTTGGCTACTCAGCGAGTAGACAGTTTTGTGTGTAATCGTCAAAATATCTCAAGCTAATTCACTCGCTTCTAAATTCGCTCAGAAGCAGCTTGTAAAGTATCTCAATGTAGTCGATCCATAATTCACTCGAAATTATTCAAAGCATGTATGTTTTCTATTAAATAGATTTCAAAAAAATTACTCCAGAACAGTATAGAAAACAAATGCAGTGACTTAGCACCTCATAATAATGAAAATTAACTCTGTAGCTCCATCCGCGTTGAGGTTCAGTGTTTCCTGGCAGACAGCTAACTGAAAATTATAAACGAGTTGCTGTTCTTTTCCCTACAACGCCCTCCACATCCAATATACCTCTAAAAAACGACACGGTACTCAATCAACAATAGTCGAGCGCCTCATAGAAAAAGAAAAACTCCTGAGCCCCTCATCATAACTCATCGTTTTTCATTCTCAACATCGAAACGATGCAAAGCAGGAAGCAGTCGACAAAGAGTCTATCACTTGACAAATTAGGTGTTCCTTTTCAGCATTCACCCTTCCAACAGGACCCAGGAGTGCTGAATAACATTTTCCCGCTTTAATAGTTTCCCGGAGAAAGAACCACTTATCGCTCGGCGTGTATAGGGAAATGAAAAACCACTTTTCAAGGGCTTTCTCTACGAACGCATG
Organism: Propylea japonica; assembly: GCA_013421045.1. NCBI lineage: Eukaryota > Metazoa > Arthropoda > Insecta > Coleoptera > Coccinellidae > Propylea > Propylea japonica. The sequence continues at coordinate 83,945,825 of CM024241.1, forward strand.
CTGTGGGGTAAGATAGGCGCAGCTCGATAATTCGATTATTATGTATATGGCTAATGTTTCGATATGGATAGAAGTGATGGTCTTAGGGTGGTATAGGAAAGTGTGGTGATAATGAGATTTCCAAAGACGAGGGCGATGAATTGAAAGCATCTTGGCATGATGGTGTTAAATGGTGTAGAGGAAGATGAAGGTGCTCGACCAACTGGTGGCGGAACAGATAACTTTTGAAGGTTGTGCGAACAAAGACTCTGGTTGGGAACTACGAGAATAAGTGTTGAAGCTATACAATATATCGTTATAATGAATGACTAGCGTCATTTCAGCTATTCTGATTAATTTCTTATCCCCTATAATTACTCAGGTGAAAGTCTATGACCTTTAATTCCAACAGGACTATCTGACCTGCCATAGAGTGTGGTCAATCGAAATATTTTCCTGAGTGGTCCTGCTACCTGGTTCCATGGTGCGTGTAACTCAAAGCCCCTCGATTTAATTTTATTGAGTTGTGTCAGTCATTGGTTTATGCTGACAAATTAGCATTGATGAATTGGAGTACAATATTCAAGCCACCATAGCAGCTAGGTCTCAAAACACCCTACTACTTTCCTGGGTGATTTGTCCATCGTTTTTCCAGTTTTAGGAATTACTAACCAAGAATCGTAGCCTTTTCCTATGAACATGTGAATAATTGCAAAACATATGTGGAACTGTCTCGATATATTCTTGGCAGAAGAGACAGGTACCATCGAGAATTTTTATGTTTCTCAAATGATCAATGACGTGTATAGGGAAAAGAAAAACCACTTTTCAAGGGCTTTCTCTACCAACGCATGCTGGGGGTTAAGATAGACGCAGCTCGATAATTCGGTTGTTATGTATATGGCTAATGTTTCCATATGGATAGAAGTGATGGTCTTAGGGTGGTATAGGAAAGTGTAGTGATAATGAGATTTTCAGAGACGAAGGCGATGAATTGAAAGCATCTTGGCATGATGGTGTTAAATGGTGTAGAGGAAGATGAAGGTGCTCGACCAACTGGTGGTGGAACAGATAACTTTTGTAGGTTGTGCGAACAAAGACTCTGGTTGGGAACTACGAAAATAAGTGTTGAAGCTATACAATTTATCGTTATAATGAATGACTAGCGTCATTTTAGCTATTCTGATTAATTTCTTATCCACTATAATTACTCAGGTGAAAGTCTATGACGTTTATTTATAACAGGACTATCTTATCTGCCATAGAGTGTGGTCAATCGAAATATTTCCTGAGTGGTCCTGCTATCTGGTTTCATCGTTCGTGTAACTCAAAGCCCCTCGATTAAATTTTGTTAAGATGTGTCATTGGTTTATGCTGACAAATTAGCATTGATGAATTGGAGTACAATATTCAAGCCGCCATAGCAGCTAGGTCTCAAAACACCCTACTACTTTCCTGGGTGCTTTGTCCATCGTTTTTCCAGTTTTAGGAATTACTAACCAAGGAATCGTAGCCTTTTCCTATGAACATGTGAATAATTGCAAAACATATGTGGAACTGTCTCGATATATTCTTGGCAGAAGAGACAGGTACCATCGAGAATTTTTTATGTTTCTCAAATGATCAATTGACGTGTATAGGGAAAAGAAAAACCACTTTTCAAGGGCTTTCTCTACCAACGCATGCTGTGGGGTAAGATAGACGCAGCTCGATAATTCGGTTGTTATGTATATGGCTAATGTTTCCATATGGATAGAAGTGATGGTCTTAGGGTGGTATAGGAAAGTGTAGTGATAATGAGATTTCCAAAGACGAGGGCGATGAATTGAAAGCATCTTGGCATGATGGTGTTAAATGGTGTAGAGGAAGATGAAGGTGCTCGACCAACTGTTGGAGGAACAGATAACTTTTGTAGGTTATGCGAACAAAGACTCTGGTTGGGAACTACGATAATAAGTCTTAAAGCCATACAATATATCGTTATGGTGAATTGCGAGCGTTATCTGGCTATCCCGATTGAATTCTTGTTCTTCGATGACCTTCAATTCCAACAGGACTATCCTACCTGCTTTACTGTATGGTTAATTGAAAACTTTCCTGAAGTGGTCCTCTTTTCTAGACCACTGAATTTTTTTTCCGAGAAAAGTATCAACTGTATCGAAATTTTGCAAGAGACTTTTTTCTCCAGAACTGAATGGAAAACCATAAAAGAATTTTATTTTTTGAAAATCTATCCCACGAAATTAATTTTTGAACGAAAAATATAGGGGTTGTTATTTTCAACCCCTAATAATAAAGTTATGAGATCTGAAAAATTTGTGTGAGTAACATCTACTTTGTGCTCCATATTATGTATACTTTTATGACTCTGTTCTTAAGAAGCCGTAAAAAAATAAAAAACTGTCAACTTGTCATCGCCTTCCAAATGAAAGGGGGTCGATTTTTAAACAAATTTATATGAACTACCCCTGCTTATTTTCATCAAGTAATCATCTCCCAAAGTCCTTCACATTTTATGACAGACACCTTGTATTGTATTAGTTCTGTCGAATTTAAAGCCTATAAAATCAATTTATTGGCTGATCTGCATGAGCAGAAAGTCTAATATTAAGAAACTCAGTAAAACGATACAATCTGCTTCAGTTTAGTTTCGTCCAGTTCGCAGTTGATAAAAGCAGAAAAAGATATAACTCCAACTTCACGCCAATATGTCCGAAACATCCCTCGGCTGCAATGCCCCGCACTAACAGTTCTACCAACATAACGCCGTCCAAAACTAGAGCACTTCATGCCGCTTTCGCATTGCCGCCAACATGACCGTACCCAATTTGATGCCGCATTAACGGACGCACCGTCCAGAATTAATGAAATCAAAGGGCCCGATCAATTAGCCGGAACGCGGCCCGGATCGCCATTTTGTTGCGTTTTATGCCGTTTTGAGGTCCTGTTTGGACCGATTAAAACCGTCCGCCGCCGACACGCTCGAATTAATACCGTTCCGAATGTTATTTATTCTCTCACGTAGCTTCGATTTGTATCGTATGCGTCAGATCGGATCCGGGCGGACGTATCGACTGATGAGGGTGAGTTATAGGGTCCAAAACGGGGGGCGGGTGTGATGGTAAACAAATTGGAGAAATTCGTACCATTAATTCTGATTTTGTGTCGTGATAGGTGGGAGGCGGCGGTGAAAATTCGGTGAAATGGTCTGGTGTGAAAGTAATATAAAAAATGATTATTTGGTTCCATTCTGAGTTTCTCTTTATTTTGATGACTAGTCATCAAGGCTGTTTTTCATTAGATCAAAGAAGTGGTGAGGCTAGATTGTAGATAGTAGATCATTAAAGGGGTGGCACTACACTGCATAATTTTTTCAAAATATTCAGGAGCAGGAAAAACCCAGATTTTGTTGTACTTCGTAAGGTATTCGGTGAGAAAATTCCATACCTAATTTTATCCTATTATATTTTATTATAGACATTCAATTCGTCACATCAAAAGTGATTATAAACGCCCAAAAAATTCAAATACGCTGTTGGAAAGCTACGAGTAAAAAATATTCCCAATAAAATCCATCCGTTGCGGTGGTGATTAGTCAAAAAAAAAACACGTTTTGATTAATTAAAAAGTACGGGTGTGGAAATTCAACCGGAATAAATAAAAGGTTTTCCAATAAGAGGTGTTTTTTTGAATAGCCCGCTATAATTTTTTGACGTTTGACAAGTAGAAACTACGTCATTAATAAACATGGAACGATACACGCTTCAAGAACGCATTTAAGTTCACTATAAAAATGGTGAGAATTTGGCAGAGACGGTCGGTAAAACTCGAACATTTTTGGGTCGTCGTGAAGCAATAAGAAAATTGGTGGAAAAATTGAAGCTTTTGGGACAAGTTACTGATGTGAAGAAGAAAACCTGCGCACGTCGCTCAAGAACAGCCGAGAATTTTGCTGTTGTAGCCGAAATGAGGGTGGAGCAACAGTCGAACAGTCGAGCAAGGTCGAAGTTGGATAGTATTGATCTGGACAACTTTTTCTTTCAACAAGACGGCGATATGTGCCACACAAGCAACGAAACCATTGATCTTTTGCGGGAAAAGTTTCCGGACAGTATATACCTCGAAGAGGTGATTACAATTTGCCACCGAGATCTTGTAATTTAACAACACCTTGCGACTTTTTCCTTTGGGGCTACGTTAAAGAGAAGGTATACGCCAATAGCCAGCGTCGATTCAAGACCTCAAAGATGGAATTCGTGAGGCTATCGAGGACATAGGGCAGCCACTTTGCCATTTGGTTATAGAAAATTTCATTAAAAGCATATGGCCTGTAAGCGTGGTCGTGGTGGTCATTTGCCTGATGTTATTTTCACTAATAACGGCATAACTTCTTCTTTATAATGAAATGAACATCCGATCATTTATATTGAAAATGAATTTTTCTTTGAATATCGAAATAACACCTCTTATTGGAAAACCCTTATTTACATATTAAATTGATTATCCTGTAGAAAAAGTCATCAATTTATCCGTCTGAAAATTACTAATAGTCGTGTAAAATTTTACCAACCCCTAAATGATAGATTGCGATTGGTGAAGACCTCTTCCAAATTGCTTTTGAAGTGAAATACACCAGCCGTCACCATCAGTTTAAAATTGTTCTATGTGCAGAGTCGTGTTCTCCACGAAATATATATCTTTGGACTCTATCCGGAATTTCAATTATAAATGAATGGAAGTTGAAAAGAAATATGGGTATTGTCTCATCCCCTAGCATTGCCCGCTAGAATTTATGTCGATGTTTTCGCTTCTCCCCCAGAACAAAGGGTTGCATTAATGAATTGTTCCGTTCAATACCGTCTTCTTTTTGTTCATTTTTAGTTTCCAATCTGGGATCGATTTAGCGAAGTTTTTTGTTTTTGTTGCTTTAGTTTGTATTCAAGTCATCTGTACTGAATATAAAGAATAAACTGTATTGTGTTGGCGTTATTTTTAGCTGCATTGAAAGGGTTGATGGTAGTTGTCTATGGTGGGAGTTGAGGGAATATTTCTTGGCAAAGACAAAAACGAAAAACTGCTCTTGCTATACACCATTTCAACGAAAACACGACTTCGATTTTGATGCAGTAAAAATACTTGACACAGAAAAAAATTATCAAAAAAGATGCATTAGTGAAATGATATATATATCCATTAATAAAACAGTAAACGTCAGATCAGACATACAGGTTTGAATAATATTTATAACGGCCTGTTAAGAGAAATATAATTGAAAAGGGTATTATGACGAACTAACGGAAAAAGAAACGTATTCAAGAATTGATAACAGGAGACGGAGAACTCCGTCGATCAGTATCATAGTGACTGGCCACGGAAACATAACCACAACAAGACACGTAAACAAAGACGAATAAATGAAAAAACATCCACCGTGTCCAAATACACCAGACCAAATTGGTAAGAATTGAAATACAATTATGTAACAATAATGGGGAATTGAGTTTGTATGATACAAAAATATAAACAAAATTATAAAGGAAAAAAAAATTAATAAAACAATACAATAATACAAAAAAAAAAAGTTTATAATTGCAAATTCCACCTGAATGTTGGTCTCTTTCTAATCTGTGTCCATGTAGCTTGTTTGTAATAGTGTCTCATATACCTAATTGAGTTCGTGAATCGTTAAGTTTAAATTGTATTTTACACATATTTGTAAACTCTCTCAAGACTAATAAATAAATATTCTTGCAGCCCTGAAGAAGATCCAAAAGGATCGAAACGTCGGCGATTTAAAAAAAGTGTGTATAATTCACCCCACAGTCCTGAAGCCAAGAACTATTCCCTCAATTAAACAGTTAAGGACGAGACTCATCAGATATGGATGGTGGGAGTGTTGAGAGTTCCACCAGTATTGAGGTGTCAAGACTTATCAAAAATTAAAATGAATGCTGATTTCAGAATTTCATCTGGTCCGTTTGTTTTATTCAAAATGAAAAAATGATTGTGCGAACGAATTGATCGACATTTTTGTATAATGATTTCAAATTTTTCCCATGTATACTGATTTCAAAACTAATAATCAATTATCATAAAACCAAAACTTCAACAATTCTATAGTAACATTAGACCCACAGATGGCGCTCATACACTGTAGTCTTATAATCTTCGAGGAAACTTTAACAGAATTTAATTGACTACTCTACCAACCTGATGATCTACCTGAAACAAATTTTCATTCTCCGTCTCTCGAATTTGCTCCATTTGGTATCAATTTACGTCGATACTGATTGATCTGTCGCGCTTTCATCCCCCGTCTCGTCAATTTCGGAGAATGCTACCTATCGCGAATAGGGGATTACCCGAATTGACTAGTCACGCGGGCCAGATTGGAATTTGAAAGCCACAATTACGTGCGCTCACAAAAAATTTCCGCCTTAGTTCCTGATCCCTGTGCTTTTTTCGCGAACCGGCTTTTATTGGAAACCGAAATCAATTTGATAGTGATGGGTAATGCGATGAACAATTTAAGTTAGGCGAAGATGGATAGAATCAGGAGATTTATGTCCCTTGTTCATTGAAAATTTTGAGCTAGGAATGTAAAGAGTGTCAGTCAGCAATATTGTGAATCGTTTTGCTTCTTCGTTACCGATAATTCGATGGAGGAGCTTTTACGCGATCGGGAACTTTCCAACTTATTCAAACTTTCAAGGTACCTCTGCACTGATCTCTTCAAAAAGTAAAATTAGTCTTTGAGTTGTGTGTACTTTGATGGGAGATATTTTTCTTCAGTTTGAGATTTTAATTTTTACTGTGTTGTTCTTACTGAGGTCCAAACACTTTGGATCTGTAGTTTTAAAGTTCCAAAGGAACTTTTCAGAATGATCCATTCCTGAAAGATATTTCCAGAGTGCTTCTTCTTTAGTTCCTCCATCCTCCAGAAACTCATTCTTATAGGTGCATTTGCCTCATAGAGATAGGATAGTATAGAGTTGCCATCATTGAAATAAACGTGGTATCAGATGCATCATATTACTACCACCTAACGTCAAATTTGACAATCGTTGAATTTTCTGGGGGAATTGTGATTCTTGCGCCTGTTTTTAGTTAAATTGTGATTTTTTCTGCTAAATAATAAACAATAAAATGGTATCGTGCGCTGTAAGGCTTTCTTTAAGCAGAGAAGAGACAGATAAGAAGAAAATTAAAGGAAAAACATATCACTGGTAGGGATGAGTACTGAACAGATCTGCATTCAAAATTTTTGATAGTCTGTCTTGGTAATCTGATATCTTATTATTTGTGTATATTATCGCCTGAAGAAAAATTGTTTATTCGATAGTCAATTGACCTTATTTGAACAGGATTCCTAAAGACCCAACACGTCGTATTTTTTGGGTGAAATTCGTAAACACACAAAAACTGGCAACTTAATTCAACCCTGAACTTTCCGCCATATTGGTCCCCGACTTAGCCCCGCCCAGTGGTACTATTTTTCCTTACTCAATTGTATATCATAGCGTCTCTTCTCTATTATATCTCGATGATTTGCCTATACCAATGAAGGGGTCTAGGTCAGTAAGTAGCGTTTGTACTCCCTTTCTGGCTAGTGTGAGAGCCTCTTCATTCCTTTGGTTTCTGAGTGAGTAGGAACCCAGAGACCTTGTTGTTCTTGCCTACTTCATTAAGTTTTCTTCGGCACTCTCGTACATGCTTTGAGTCGATTATTGAAATATGCATAACCTGATAGATTAGTTCTATTCTTTTCATAATCGTATTCAACTTTTCTGTCCAAAACCTAAACCTTCCTTGAAATAAGTTTTGAAGTGGATCCTTTCAACGTGTTTAGATAGGAAATTCGAATTCATGTATGAATTCATTTAGAGCAATACAATGTTCTGGATATCTAAACAGAATAATCCTTTTTTTTTTCAATATAAATAAGCGTAAAAGCTTTCCACTCCACGTCAGAGCTTTCTTCAATTTCCATCTGACTGAAATCCTCATAAACTTAGATGAAACAAATTCTACCAATGCAAGTCGAGTCAGTGTTTCAAGAAATGAAAAGTTCGCGTTAAAAGCATTCATGTTGCACATAAACCACCTCAATAATCCTCGACAAAGCTCTAAAAGCATGTCTATACGCAAATGTACAAATCCTAGCTACTTACAGGGAATACCTAAATAGCCTTCGCAAAAATACCCCAATCTGGGGAACATGTAAGGTTACACACACAGAGAAATCTCAACTAAAATGTTATATTTCATGCGATTCATCTTTTATTCAGGAAGCCTTTTCGGTATGGAAGCCACAAAGTTGACGTACGTTTCAATATGGGACCCAGGGACCGAAGAAACGTCAATTTTTCTCTATTTTCACGAGATTTTATACATGTTTGGATGAATGATTGAGTCAGATCGTGACTTTGGTCGAAACTTTCAATGGAACTGAATTGATTTATTGATGTGTTTGCGAGTCATATTGCCTCGACTTTGTGGAGAAATGTAGGTTGGAATTTCGAGCGTATTGCCGATACTAAAATAACTAATGGTTCGAACGGATATCGCATATGTTACTCAATGTTTTGTGGGTTTCGATATTCGAATCTCATCAATATATTATTATGTTTTGATGGATAGACTAGAATAGTGAATTTATATACATGTGCATTATGGAATATTCTATGCATTTCACGGTATTTGTGGAGTACACAGAGTGTATGACAGCCGACACTCAACACGATAACTTTCGGAACAAAGATTATACAGATTTGGAAATTCACATCGAAAACATACGATATACAATGCATCAGACAGAGAATTCTTCCCTCCAGTTGCACAGATGAATAGGCGAGATAATCAAGTGCGATAAATGAATGAATTCAACTGACTTATTGCAATAATCTTGTCTTGTCTCTCTCTTATCGCAATATGGTAGGGAACCTGCACTACACGTATAGAATTTTTAATTTGTCAGGCTGTCCGTAATACTCGATTCAACCATACTAAAGAATTACGCTCCTCTAAACGATAAGAGAGAGACAAGACTAGAATATTGAAGTAAGACAACGGAGTTCAGTGTGTTACAGCACGTGATTGTCTCGACTATTCATCTGTGCAACTGGAGGGAAGAATTGTCTGTCTGATGCATTGTATATCGTATGTTTCAGATGTGAATTTCCAAACCTGTATAGTATAATACTTGAGTTTCCTTATTTCATTTGGTGTGGGGGAGAAAACAAGCGTATAGTCCGTTCACGAAAGGTTGAGCACATAGTAGGCGTTTCTTTATTTATCTGAAGTTGGCAGTATGTACTGTCATAAAATAAAATAAAGTCAACGTTGTCGAATGTACCCGGCCTCGTCCGATGAGCTTGCGAATAACCAGAGAACTCTATGCAATATTGACAACATTGTGTATCAATCTGACAGGAAAATAAAGAACATAACATGAAATTTCAATATACTCAGTGGAATATGCCAAATTTCCATGGCCAACCGACGGCTCAACCTTTCGTGAACGGACTATACAAGGCTCCTATACTAAGATAAAAATGTTTGAATCACGAAAACTAATTCAACACGTCCACTAGACCATGTATAGAATGATAGAGATCAGACATAAAGATAAAAAATTATATCAACTTCAACATCGTTGACAATGTGGAGACGAAAGAGTTCGAGATGAGTTGGCCATGTCTGTTGAATGCTACAATATAGACGAACAAGGAAAATGCAGAATTGCAACCCTTTCGAAAGAAGGTCAAGAAGATACTTTAAAAACCATGAAGTGTCACTCTGAAAAACCATGATGATTGGAAAAAGTCGACATAAGGACTTAAAATACTAGCGATTGTGATGCGAGAAACTTTAACATGGTGATAAATCCCAGACACCTTATACCTGAGTTCAGAATCCCCCAACATTCTGTGATTGATGAATACCCTCACGAGAGCGCTAGGATACATCAGGAGCTCCGAGGAAATCCCGATATCGAACTGAAAAATGGATAAATGCCATCCAACTTATAAAGAAACAAAAGCAGCCGCCGATAATATTGACAAGAATATCCAACCATCCAATTTCTCACACTTATCTGAACTTTCCGAGCGAACCGAAGCGAAAACTTTGTTATCGCCTCCAGTTTCTGTTCCCGTTCATCCTCCTCGACGGACCTGCACTGGGCGCTATACACGCCCGTACCGCCCACGGAAACAAAGGACTTGAAAGAAGTTTAACGACGATTTAGTGGCGTTCTCCAGACGCCCATCGATTCATCAGGGCAGAGGGAAAGATCGTAGATATCGGAGTAAATGGAGTTGGAGCCGGGCCAATTTTCGCTTAGCGCCCGGGCGCTGCGGGCGGCGGCGGTCAGTGGGAGGACATCGAGTGTGCCGCGAGACTTATCGGTTATCGGATGGGCAAACAAACTTTTCGGCGATGAGCTGCTCGCTCTGGTCATCGGTCACTTTTGCGGCATTCCGGAAAATTGATGCAGTTCCAGATTCCAGATTGGAGAGTGGCCATTTTGCGGTTTTCTGTCGAAGTTTGTGGATGTAGGTTTGTTGACGAGGGGTCGGTTTACGGTGAATGGAGAAAAAAGGAGGTCAGGGGATGATCTGGGTAGAATGCTATGAGAGCGTTCAAAAACTTACTCTGAGAGTAGAGAAAGAGTATGACAGAGTAAATTCAGTTTGGTCGTCGCGCGTCGTTCAGAAACTCTACTCTGACAAATGTCATTCGTGAGACATTTGTTAGGTTGAGTTAGATTGAGATGAACTTTCACCTTTTTACTAGCTTTTGGTTCATTGTAGACAACTAATATTGTCTCTTATTATTATTCAGGGCTCTTCAGAGATTGCTAATTATTCAATCAGTAGATTCTCAGATACCGTTTGTAATACGTTCACTCGCAAAAACATGATTAACTCTGCATATTGATTGCGAACTTAAAAACAAAATTGGACAGAGAAAATTAATTCAAGATCAAAACATTGCTCAATCTCAAACACATCAGAGCTCCAATAATGAGTTCAACTGCCCATACTTACAAAACTATTTTCCTCTTTAGCTAAGAACGACCCGCCACTGGACAACTCGAATGGAAATCGATTACGTAAAACGGGAACAGAAAAAGGGGTTTCATCGCCCGAGAGAATTGAAATCCCGATGGTTCACCAGGATACGTGCTGCCAATCCCGATTAGGGAGGACATATGCATTTTGTTCGATCCTCTCTGCTTTTATACCGAATCGCCATTTTCCTAAAGTCAAGCGTCTAGCTCAGCTCTTCTTATTCTACGACCTGGGGAATTCCAGGCATGTAAATTCTTGCACAATTTCAGCAATTCTGTTGTCTGAACATTGAGCCATTTACTTTTGATAAGTTTTTTTTCGATCGATACTTTTTTGGTCAGGATAGGAGCACGTTGTGTTTCGATACTTCAAACAGTTAACTAAAAAACGAGATACTAGGTATATCTGGTTCCAACAAGACGGAGCTACGGCGCTCACATTGCGGTTATCAATGACAAAACTGAGCATGCTCAGAAAAACAAGATGCAAGGCTATTCAATTTTGAGCATTGACTCCATGAGTTCTCCAAAGGAATAAATTATTTGAATTCAAGATTTGACGCATGTTTTCAAAGCAATTGAATGTTCATGAAAATTTTGGGTGCCAGGCCATTGTGGTGTTCTCGGAAGTGAAAAGGCCGAACTTTCAAAAAGTGACTAATATAAGGCAGCGGTTCAACAATGGAAGTTGAATAACAGAATAGCCTTCTGGAGAAACAATCCTGGGCATTCTCAGGTTTAAAAAATTGTGATGATTTCACCTGTTTATACCAGAAAGCTTCTTTCGGAAGCTGTCACAAACAGAACTTCGGGTGATGATGGAACAAAAGATCCACATGATCACAGTTCCAGAAAGACTAACCTAGCCATAACGACCCCAGTTCTTATTAAAATAATAATAATATATGCACGGAAACATTGCGGTGCGTCAAACGCCACAAATTTTACGTTGCTTTTCAAGCGCCTGACTATAAGGCAGCTTTCATCGACATTAATTTAACTTTGCGGCGTTTTCAGTACACAGTTCTCGACCAGAAAGTTAAGTACACACTGATTTGTTCATGTCTAATGGGTATATCGGCATAGAATCGTTGCAAACACAGATAGAACAACAGAAGAATGCTACACGTCTGTTTATACTGAAACAATTTGATGACGTATGGATAGAATGAGCATTCGTTAGTCTGATGTAAAACGGCCTTTAATTGTACGAAATTTGTCTTCTTATTCAAGGGGTCAAGGCCAAGCTTTTCTAACACCTGACCAGAGCTGTGCCGAGCACTGAAGAAAAGTGCTTCGACCACAAAGCACTAAGCCTTATTGAAAAGTGCTCCGGAATCTCGAGCACTAAGCCCTTATTTTAAGGAATGCTCGCGATTACCAAGCACTTTTGGAAAGTAATTCGTTTACACGAGCACTGAGCACTAAGCACTTTTCTGAATGAACCTTTGTTTTTTCCATCCAAATGTCTCTTAGTTTGAAATTTTGATTTTGATGTCTTGATTTTTTCTTTCTAGTGATATCGTGTTTTGAACTGGGCATAATTGAAATTGTCAATAGTTTTCTCTCAGCAAGTCTAACATTGTCGTTCACAGACAAATATAAATTACCATGACGTCATATAAAAAAAATTGGAAGAAACATGTTGTCCCGAAACAGAAAAAAAAATTCCAAAATTATAGAAAGACAAATGACGTCTTGGCAACAAATTAGATGGAATTTTTTTGTGGCGAAGCTAGAAAAAAATGCTGTCTGCTAGGAAAAAACGTTTTCTGAGCTCTTTATATCATTCATTAAGTGAATAGACTGTAACTCGAATATTCGCCAATAAAAAACTTGAAAAAATTATTATAAAACTTGAATAGTATATCAAAAAAAGATCGTTTTGTTCCATAGAATTTCCCAAAAAAATTTCGCCATACAACATTACAATTTCTCCTCTGTGTCATAATAATGAGAACATAAAGACTTGTTCCAGTCCATAACATACATCGAGATCGTTTTTTTAACACCAGAGTTATAATAAAGAAAAAATTGAACAACTTAGATATCCATAGAGGTGGACCGAAAAAAAATTATATTTTAGTTCTTTGTCTATTCCAATCAGGCGAAAGTCCGTCATTTTCATTTTTCATGTTCCGACGATTCCATAGAGCTTACTGCTGGTAATTTCTGAAAGTGCTTTGGAGCACTGCGGTGCTTAGGAGCACTTTTTCGAATTACTAAGCACTAAGCCTTTCCAAAAAAATTGACGAAGCACCAAGCACTAAGCATTGGTTCAATCTAGTGCTCGCGAGCACAGTGCTTACGAGCACAAAAGTGCTTCGAGTGCTTTCACGAGCACTAAGCACAAGACTTCGGCACAGCTCTGCACCTGACTATAAAACAGTTTTTATCGGCGTTAATTTAACTTTGCGGCGGTTCCAGTACACAGTTCTCGACCAGAAAGTTAAGTACACACTGATTTGTTTATGTTGAATGCGTATCACGGTCCACAACCAAGATAATGAGGAAAAATCCCCACAAATCCACCTTAACAGCACTCTTGGGATTAAAACTCTCCCATACAGACACACAAAAGTCTCTTGCGCAATAATTGCAAAAGCCGCAATTACGGCAGCCCTAAAAAACGCCTTAACGCGTGATCCGAATAGGCTTTTGATCATGCATTCCGACTAAAAGAGAGCTTCGCAACCTCGCGATTTCGTCGTTCGTCGATTTATTCAAGTCGCGTTTGGTGAAAGCGAGCGCGCGCCTGTAGTTCAACAGGGCGAAGGGTAAATTATCTTTTTTTTTATTTTAGCGCCGTTTTCGCATTTCGAGGAGCGTAATTCCGCCCAGATATGGAAATGACGTTACGCGAAGGAAGGTCACGTACCGACTTATACATTTTGGAGGAGATAATTGTCGATGGTGGGGCCAGTAATGGTTTTATGAAAGATGTTCATTGAAGGGTATGCATAATGAATGGGAGGCGAGTTCTGGTATTTGATATTTGAGGCGCCACTGAGGGATATGATGGAATTTTTTTGTCTTGATTGAATCATGCATTACTTATGGCTATCCCATTTTTCAGTATTTTTGTGGTATTTAGAGATATGTCGTCAACGTAAACGCAGAGAAAATAGTATTTTTTCAACGCGTGGTAATGTAGGGCATAACATAACTCACGCAGATGAAGTTATGTTCTGAAATCCATTACCACAAGTTGAACACTATATTTCATCTACGACAATAAATTAAACTTTCCAAGAAACTAATTTCGTTCTTCTTTCTTTCAGGTACTAAATTTTCAGCAGTGAAGATTTCGTCAAGATGCAGTTTCATCCCATTTTCGAGCAGGTAAAAGTGTTCAATTCTTGTCCTATCATTTTGAAATATCTCTTGCATATGTACCTACCTGTATTTGTTTCGACTATTGATTAGTTTGAACCTTGTTCTTCTTTCTCTCCAATTCTATCCTTTTAGTTCCATTATTACCGGTGTGAAGTTAGCAGCCAATTTCTTCGGAGAGAGCGGCCGTTTTACCAGTGGCGTCGGGTGAAATATAATGTATCATAACTTTTGACTGGAATGAAGAAGCGATCTGAAATTTCTAGAATATCTTTCTGAAATGATTTCCAATATTATACTAGAAAATCAGATTTTTCTTCCACCCGGAACTGTGAAAAAAAGCCCTGGAAAAAAATGAAAATTATGATCAATCAAAAATAACCGAAGAAAATGGCCTCTACCGATGAAACTCACAGGATACGTTTATTATGACCTAAGGAACAAGTGTTATCAATCTCATCTCCTTCGGAAGGGGCCGAGGGGTGAAAATCGACGCCGCCTCCATAGAACCTATTATTATTCTGAACACATCGAAGAAAATGACCTCTACCAATGAAACTAACAGGATACGTTCTTTGTCATTTGAGGAACAAGTGTTATAAATTTCATCTCCTTCGGATGGGGCCGAGGGGTGGAAATCGACTCCGCCGCCTCCATATCTCACACCTATAGAACAACACCGAAGAAAATGGCCTCTACCGATGAAACTCACAGGATACGTTAATTATGACCTAAGGAACAAGTGTTATCAATCTCATCTCCTTCGAAAGGGGCTGAGGGGTGGAAATCGACTCCGCCGCCTCCATGTCTCACACTTATTACAGAAAAACGCCGAAGAAAATGGCCTCTACCGATGAAACTCACAGGATACGTTTATTATGACCTAAGGAACAAGTGTTATCAATCTCATCTCCTTCGGAAGGGGCCGGGGGGTGGAAATCGACGCCGCCTTCATAGAACATATTATTATTCTGAACACATCGAAGAAAATGACCTCTACCAATGAAACTCACGGGATACGTTCTTTGTCATTTAAGGAACAAGTGTATGAATTTCATCTCCTTCGGATGGGGCTGAGGGGTGGAAATCGACTCCGCCGCCTCCATATCTCACACTTATAGAAAAACACCGAAGAAAATGGCCTCTACCGATGAAACTCACAGGATACGTTCTTCATGATCTAGGGAACAAGTGTTATAAATCACATCTCCTTCGGAAGGGGCCGAGGGGTGAAAATCGACGCCGCCTCCATAGAACCTATTATTATTCTGAACACATCGAAGAAAATGACCTCTACCAATGAAACTCACAGGATACGTTCTTTGTGATTTGAGGAACAAGTATTATAAATTTCATCTCCTTCGGATGGGGCCAAGGGGTGGAAATCGACTCTGCCGCCTCCATATCTCACACTATAGAAAAACACTGAAGAAAATGGCCTCTACCGATGAAACTCACAGGAAACGTTTATTATGACCTAAGGAACAAGTGTTATCAATCTCATCTCCTTCGGAAGGGGCCGAGGGGTGGAAATCGACTCCGCCGCCTCCATATCTCACACTTATAGAAAAACACCGAAGAAAATGGCCTCTACCGATGTAACTCACAGGATACGTTTATTATGACCTAAGGAACAAGTGTTATCAATCTCATCTCCTTCGAAAGGGGCTGAGGGGTGGAAATCGACTCCGCCGCCTCCATGTCTCACACTTATTACAGAAAAACGCCGAAGAAAATGGCCTCTACCGATGAAAATCACAGGATACGTTTATTATGACCTAAGGAACAAGTGTTATCAATCTCATCTCCTTCGGAAGGGGCCGAGGGGTGGAAATCGACGCCGCCTTCATAGAACCTATTATTATTCTGAACACATCGAAGAAAATGACCTCTACCAATGAAACTCACGGGATACGTTCTTTGTCATTTAAGGAACAAGTGTTATGAATTTCATCTCCTTCGGATGGGGCCGAGGGGTGGAAATCGACTCCGCCGCCTCCATGTCTCACACTTATTATAGAAAAACACCGAAGAAAATGGCCTCTACCGATGAAACTCACAGGATACGTTTATTATGACCTAAGGAACAAGTGTTATCAATCTCATCTCCTTCGGAAGGGGCCGAGGGGTGGAAATCGACGCCGCCTCCATAGAACCTATTATTATCTGAACACATCGAAGAAAATGACCTCTACCAATGAAACTAACAGGATACGTTCTTTGTCATTTGAGGAACAAGTGTTATAAATTTCATCTCCTTCGGATGGGGCCGAGGGGTGGAAATCGACTCCGCCGCCTCCATATCTCACACCTATAGAACAACACCGAAGAAAATGACCTCTACCGATGAAACTCACAGGATACGTTCTTTATGATCTAGGGAACAAGTGTTATAAATCACATCTCCTTCGGAAGGGGCCGAGGGGTGAAAATCGACGCCGCCTCCATAGAACCTATTATTATTCTGAACACATCGAAGAAAATGACCTCTACCAATGAAACTCACAGGATACGTTCTTTGTGATTTGAGGAACAAGTGTTATAAATTTCATCTCCTTCGGATGGGGCCAAGGGGTGGAAATCGACTCTGCCGCCTCCATATCTCACACTTATAGAAAAACACCGAAGAAAATGGCCTCTACCGATGAAACTCACAGGATACGTTTATTATGACCTAAGGGACAAGTGTTATCAAGGTCATTTTCTTCGATGTGTTCAGAATAATAATAGGTTCTATGGAGGCGGCGTCGATTTTCACCCCTCGGCCCCTTCCGAAGGCGATGTGATTTATAACACTTGTTCCCTAGATCATAAAGAACGTATCCTGTGAGTTTCATCGGTAGAGGCCATTTTCTTCGGTGTTTTTCTATAAGTGTGAGACATTGAGGCGGCGGAGTCGATTTCCACCCCTCAGCCCCTTCCGAAGGAGGTGAGATTGATAACACTTGTTCCTTAGGTCATAATAAACGTATCCTGTGAGTTTCATCGGTAGAGGCCATTTTCTTCGGTGTTTTTCTATAAGTGTGAGATATGGAGGCGGCGGAGTCGATTTCCACCCCTCGGCCCCATCCGAAGAAGATGAAATTGATAACACTTGTTCTTAGGTCACAATAAACGTATACTGTGAGTTTCATCGGTAGAGGCCATTTTCTTCGGTGTGTTCAGAATAATAATAGGTTCTATGGAGGCGGCGTCGATTTTCACCCCTCGCCCCTTCCGAAGGAGATGAGATTGATAACACTAATTCCTTAGGTCATAATAAACGTATCCTGTGACTTTCATCGGTAGAGGCCATTTTCTTCGGTGTTTTTCTATAATAAGTGTGAGACATGTAGGCGGCGGAGTCGATTTCCACCCCTCAGCCCCTTCCGAAGGAGATGAGATTGATAACACTTGTTCCTTAGGTCATAATAAACGTATCCTGTGAGTTTCATCGGTAGAGGCCATTTTCTTCGCTGTTTTTCTATAAGTGCGAGATATGGAGGCGGCGGAATCGATTTCCACCCCTCGGCCCCATCCGAAGGGGATGAAATTTATAACACTTGTTCCTCAAATGACAAAGAACGTATCCTGTGAGTTTCATTGGTAGAGGTCATTTTCTTCGATGTGTTCAGAATAATAATAGGTTCTATGGAGGCGGCGTCGATTTTCACCCCTCGGCCCCTTCCGAAGGAGATGAGATTGATAACACTTGTTCCTTAGGTCATAATAAACGTATCCTGTGAGTTTCATCGGTAGAGGCCATTTTCTTCGGTGTTTTTCTACAATAAGTGTGAGACATGGAGCGGCGGAGTCGATTTCCACCCCTCAGCCCTTCCGAAGGAGATGAGATTGATAACACTTGTTCCTTAGGTGATAATAAACGTATCCTGTGAGTTTCATCGGTAGAGGCCATTTTCTTCGGTGTTTTTCTATAAGTGTGAGTTATGGAGGCGGCGGAGTCGATTTCCCCCCTCGGCCCCATCCGAAGGAGATGAAATTCATAACACTTGTTCCTTAAATGACAAAGAACGTATCCTGTGAGTTTCATTGGTAGAGGTCATTTTCTTCGGTGTGTTCAGAATAATAATAGGTTCTATGGAGGCGGCGTCGATTTTCACCCCTCAGCCCTTCCGAAGGAGATGAGGTTGATAACACTTGTTCCTTAGGTCATAATAAACGTATCCTGTGAGTTTCATCGGTAGAGGCCATTTTCTTCGGTTATTTTTGATTGATCATAATTGTCTTTTTCTTTCCAGGGCTTTTTTTCACAGTTCCGGGTGGAAGAAAAATTTGATTTTCTAGTATAATATTGGAAATCATTTCAGAAAGATATTCTAGAAATTTCAGATCGCTACTTCATTCCAGTCAAAAGTTATGATACATTATATTTCACCCGACGCCACTGGTAAAACGGCCGCTCTCTCCGAAGAAAGTGGCTGCTAACTTCACACCGGTTCCATTATTTCGTTCTCTGCATCTCGACTCTTTCCCTTTTCGATTTATCATAGTGAGTTATCGAAGTGTGTTATTATATGTGTGGTTATGATTTGGACAGCAAAGTAAAACCTACATGTCTACGGAATGAGACCAGTTTTTTCAGAAGATTAGCATTTGAACATTCGATATCACAATTTATATTGGCACGCAAAACCTTCCGATTTCACGTTAAGTGCTCCCATAAAGTTTTGGTAGAGAGTTAATGCTCAGTTCCATCTGGAAATGACTCGAAAGTATCAGAACTAGTTATGAAAGCTTCATTCTAGGCCCGTCTTCAAAACCTCCTAAAAATAGCAGTGCCGTAACAACTTAAAATCCTATTTTTCCTCCAAAACCTCGAAACTCGCTCTTTACCAATTACCGTCAAAACTCATGCGAAATTAACTCGATCTGATAACTCGATTTGAAACTTTCTCGTGTCACTGCAGCCTGTCAAAATTAGGCGGGGCCCGCTGCTGCCTCCCTGTCAACACCACAGCAACAAATTGGATTCGGTTTCTGCTCAGATTCATCTTGAAATCTCTTGAGAAAACAACCAGTATTGATAGCTATATTCAAGACCCTGCCTTAAAACCCTCTA
The DNA here is from genome assembly GCA_013421045.1 of Propylea japonica. Taxonomy (NCBI): domain Eukaryota; kingdom Metazoa; phylum Arthropoda; class Insecta; order Coleoptera; family Coccinellidae; genus Propylea; species Propylea japonica. The sequence goes on from CM024241.1 coordinate 83,965,270, forward strand.
AAAATAGCAGTGCCGTAACATTTTAAAATCCTATTTTACTTCAAAACCGCAAAACTCCCTCCCAATTGCCGTCAAAACTCATGCGAAATTAACTCGACCTGACAACTCGATTTGACACTTTCTCGTGTCTCCGAAGTCTGTCAAAATTAGGCGGGGGCCGCTGCTGCCTCCCTGTTGGAACCACGGCAACAAATTGGATTTGAGGCGCACCCGAGTCGATGAAAAGACGTTTTAGACGCGGGAAAACCGAATTGGGGCGGTTAGATGTCAACCCTTATAATCCCACCGCGAAGTAGCTAGGCGCGTAAGCCAAAGGAAGCAATAATTTCATTATATCCGCCTAATATCCTACCAAGCAAGACTTCCTGTATGATTTGTTGAAGTCTGGAAGGGATGTGCTTGAAAGGGTTGAAGATAGACCAAGTGCGTACGAAACGTCTTGAGGGAAAATCAATTTGGCGCAGATGACACTTGACATGCGAGAACACCGGTATTGCAGTTTTGGCATGATGAGTATTTTGCGCAGATGACAGGTGGAAGTGATGAACGAGGGAAGTTCGGAAAGAACGAGTGTCTGTCTTCAGCAGAAGACAGTTGAGGTATTGCATATCAGTTTTAATTGCTTGCCTATAGAAATGAACGATGATGATGAAGAAATAAGAAAATTAAAGTACAGGGTATCCCATTTTGGGCACTTTTACGGGATATCTCCGTTATTTTTAACGTTAGCGGGATGCGGTTTTCGCGACAGTGTGCTACTTTTTTGTGAAACTAAAGATGGCGCAATCAGTTTTTGCATAGCTCTCTTAGTTTTTGCTATACAGGGTGGAAATGAAAAGTATCACTTTTTAATCACCTCCCGTATCTCAGTTGTGTTTAAACTTGGAGAAATGGTTGAAACGCATTCCTATAGATTTTTTTCCGTAGAATCCAGTGGCGTAGTCAGTTTTTCAATTAAACTTTCGGTTTTTGAGTTATTAGGCAAACATATGTTTTTTAAATTGGACACCCTGTATATTATTTTTTATTCTTATTAAGCACAATCTCAGCTTTTCAAAAACATATTATTTTATGCATTTATTTTCAAAACCAAGCCCAGAATTCAAGAGTTTGTAATTCAATTGTGAATAACTAAGTATGTGTAGGCTCTATGACTGTTTATTAAAAACAAAAAAAATGTCAAAGCTTTGTCGGTTGGTTTAAAAGTTTACAGTTCTTTCAGTTTTATTATTTATTATATCATATTAAAGATTCAGTTTTAAGTTTTTCTCATTACGGCTGCTTACGAAAATTACGAGAAATATGACATGCTTGTTTGTGATCTAAATATTATGTTAACATTATTTTCGATTTCTAACGAAATCTTGACATTAATTTTTTGTTTTTAATAAACAGTCATAGCCTACTACTTGGTTATTGACAATTTAATTACAAAATCTTGAATTCTGAGCTTGGTTTTGAAAATAAATGCATAAAATAATATGCTTTTGAAAAGCTGAGATTGTGCTTGATAAGAATAAAAAATAATATACAGGGTGTCCAATTAAAAAAAACGTTTGTTTGCTCAATAACTCAAAAACGGAAAGTTTAATTGAAAAACTGACTACGCTACTGGATTCTACGGAAAAAAATCTATAGGAATGCGTTTCAACCATTTCTCCAAGTTCAAGCACAACTGAGATACATGAGGTGATTAAAAAGTGATACTTTTCATTTCCGCCCTGTAGAGCAAAAACTAAGAGAGCTATGCAAAAACTGATTGCGCCATCTTTAGTTTCACAAAAAAGAAGCACACTGTCGCGAAAACCGCATCCCGCTAACGTTAAAAATAAAGGAGATATCCCGTAAAAGTGCCCAAAATGGGATACCCTGTACAAATATATTTTTGTTAAGGAGTTTCAGGAGATTGTGAGTGTATTCCTGTATAAAAGCTGGGTGAAATATGGTTAAGTTAAGTTTAAAAAGGGGTTACAGTTCACTGCGACCTCATGGTCTATTGGCCCCAGACAGAGCTGTTCTGACCACACCCTTCACAGCTCGCCTTCCAGTTCCTGAGATCTGATGAAATCCAATATCTGTGAAAGCTGCAACGAGGCTAGTTCCTCACTCTTAAAAGTTTCTCCTCCAAGGCATTCTTAGGCTCGCAATGCCAAAGCATTCCGTGACTAGGTGAATGGGGGTTTCTTCCTCCTCCCCACAGAACCTACACTCGTCAGTGTCCGATAATCCCATCCTCAACAAGTGCTTCCTGAGGTGACAGTGTCCTGTAAGAAGGCCAGTGAGGAGGTGTAATTGTTTCTTATCAAGATCCAGATGTCTTTTGGATCTTGCTGCTTCAAAGTTCCGAAAGAACTTGAAATAATCCATCCCTGAGAGATTCCACCAGAGTTTTTCCCTCATAGGTACGTCTACCTAAACCACAGAAGAGTTCTGGGCCAATGAGTGACATTCGTGCGCCCTCTTTGGCAAGTGTATTGGCCTCTTCGTTTCCTTTGATTCCCAAATGGCCGGGAACCCATATGAAATGTAAACGGAGCAACATTCATTACATCTCCTCGTCTGAGTTTAGTGATCTCTTGGATTCATTTGGAGAATATGGAAACCACAGGAAAGCAATAAGTAATATAGATGTCATCTCTATTACGCCACAAACTAGTCAGTTTCGATCAATGATGACTCTTGTCTTGAGAAATGTCTTCGATATTCGAATGCAGTTGCCTTTTAACCAGCAAAGTCTTCGTGGTAGTTTTTACCTACATTGAAGTCATCTGAAGAAAAACTGTGAGTTTTTATTAAATAAAGTAGGTCTACCTATCGCTGGCTATGAAATCACTTCATTATACAGTGTAAACTCCCTGAACATCAGTACAATTGTTCCTACGAGTTTTTCTAAGGTGGGAATTGGAAAGAACTGCCGAATACGCTTCCCCAGCTGTTATTTTTAATGAAAACAGCCTCCCACGCATGAATTTTTTGAGGTCTGGAAACAGATGGTAATCGCTTAGAGCCGAATCTGGTTAATGAAGCTGATGCTGTAATGATTAGAAATTTAATTAATGGATGTTAGCCATTGTCAGAATGATACAAGGTGCATTATTTTGTGTCCTTTTTAACGAAATATTTCCTTCAGTTTGTTTGAAAGGTATAAAATATCCATAAATTTTTGTTTTCCCTGTTTAGAAGTTTTTTACAGCTGAAATTTTTCTCGCATCTGAAATAACTGATGCTACCATTTTTTTGGTCGGTTTCTGGTCATGAACTCGTTTCGGAGTCAGAGAACCAGGTGCCGTATTCTCGACAAGTGATCTTTCAAAGCTAATACAAACTTTATTGCGCGGTGTGCATTTTTGCAGGTAAAAAAGGTACTCGCGCAATTAAGTTCGTATACGCTTTGAAGATCACTTGTCCAGAATACGGGGGGCCTGGTTTACGCCACTTCAACCTCTTGTTTTAATTCAGGATCATAGTGATGGAACCAAGTCTCATTCACAGTGACAACAAGACTCACAAATTCTTACGAAAACGCTCTGGATGTTGCTGAAAATGTCGCATTCAAATATGATTTTGTTCCATTATTAACACATGGAGGCAACCATTGTTCACGAGGCTTTCTAAACCTGAATACTCCAGTCAAAATATTGTTTACATTGCCCAATAAAAATTCAAGGGTTTCTTTAGGATCTTTTTCAGTTACTCGGCGATTTTTCAATATGATATGCTGTTTTCTCTCCATGATATTTGAACCTGTTTTGAAACCTTGTATCATATCATATTTCTGCCGTGTCCACGGAAACTCAACAATAAAAAAGGCTTTTCTGTGGCCATAAAATAACATCAACAAAACAGGATTCACAACAACACCCAATCAGCAAAGCCCGTTCTGCTGATAACAAAACAGAAACAACACGAAGACACATTCTTGCTCCAATTTCCTCCAAGACAAAGTCCAATAACAACGTAGCACGATTTCTCGTCCAACCCAGCATAATACACTCCAACAAGCTTCAATCACGCAAGCCAGCCCCTCTTTATCCATATCAATCAAGCAATTTCCTCCCAAAAGGGCCTTCGCGCCCGCCATAATCAAACGAATAACTTTATACGAGTTTTGCTTATCGCGATCAATACATAAACATCGACAATATTGGACCTAAGGGTGGGAAAAGGAGAAAGAAAGCAATTTCAGAGACAAGACACTCAATGCGAAAGATCGCGATAGTGATCTTAATTTGCTTCGTCCCCTCCACTTCATGCTTCATTTGTCTCCTTACCCATCGGATTCTTCGGTTCATATCTCCTTCTGGATGATTCATAACTTGGGGAGACGCTGATTGAGATCAGAGGAAATTCATGATTCGAATTAAGGGAGTTGTTGTGGTTAATACCTGGAACAAAAGAAATACAAATTGGAGGTTTTGTTGGGTGATTAATGAGTCGTTTAGTTTAATAGCTGACATGTTCTTAATCATGGTACTAATTAAGTGACGAATGTTGTTTATTGCATTGTTGTTTGATGTTCAAAGATGCAGTTTATAATATTATAAATTTGTCACACGTTTTTTTATGATTATTCCGAAATTGGATACGATATTCAGGATGAAATACCACTATTTAAATCTATGGAAGAAGATTACCCTTCAATAGGGTTCTCTAGCAGTCTTATGCTCAGTTGCAGGAACGTCCATTAAAATTAAAGGTCCATTAAACTCTTAATCCTCCATTATTACAAGGAACTAATGGAGGATTAAGGGTTTAATGGACCTTTAAATTTTAATGGACGTTCCTGCAACTGACACTTAGAAGAACAGGAGATTCCGAAAATCATCACTTGGAATGCCAGACCTGGTTAAAAACACCCTCCTGGCCCAAGAGCATGAATTAAGTATTTTGTATCTACGAGTACATATAGAAGGTATTTATTCGAATGGTTTTAAGTTTCACTTTTGTAAAAACGGCGAGACAGAGTTTTTTCTACAGGGGTTTTACCCTGTGCTCTGGTATCATACTCCAGAATAGTGTGGTACCCCGTTTTGGACCAACATCAGCTAGCGACTTTTTTGTTTCATGTATTTCATTTGTTAGCTCTCAATTCAAAGGAATATGAAAAACATTGAAACATGATTTCTTACTGTTCAAATAATCAGTTAAAGTTCAGCTAAGAGCATGAAATTTCGGGGGAAAATCCAGAATTAAAGGAAAATTATGAATGATTCATTATAAATAAAAAAGAATAGATAAGATAAAAAAAATAATGAAATTCAATAAATTTCAGGATGAAATCAATTTAGAGGAGAGAAATGGAAAAAATAGAATAGGACCAGAGGCCTATTGCACCAAATACGTGGCTACTTTTCACTTTTCAAATAAATTACGTTGCACGAAACGCATTCATAATTGAAAAGTGCAATGTGAAAAGTCAAGAAAAGCACTTCGCATAAACTAAATGTTGGAAGAAATGTTGTGCAACATAATTAATTTTCACTTCGAAATTTGTCAGAATGTAAAGTGCAAAGTGAAAAGTTGCAAAGTATTTTGGTGTAGTAGGCCCCAGAACATATATATTAATATAAAACGAGTTTCATGATAGGCTTTTTGTATACATTTATTTCCATTATTTTTATCATCTATTTGTTTATATTATTTACTTCACCCACTAGACTGATTAACACTGTGCAAACATTTAGAAATGATTAAGATTTGTATATTAAGGCAGCAAGATATTTGAATAAAAGACTTGAATTTATTAATGACTAGAATAAAACAAATGAAGGATCGTTTTACCAACTTGAAAAGCGCTCTGAACTTCATTTCAGAGGTTTTATAGATTTTATTTCGATATTTTCATTACAAGCAAATAATTCATGGAAAACCTGATCAGAAAATTGTTCACTATCATATTTTCCTCTTTCCCCGTACTGAATTCTATTTCTCAAGAAAATAATGATACAATACGGAAAATTCTTGGCCTAGATATAATACTAAACACCATATATTTCCATTACGAACTGAATACACGCAAGCACATACAGAGTAACACTGTATTAATTGAACTAACTCGTTCAATATTTTACGACCAAACTTCTACACACATTCATAATGGGCTCCAACCACATAATAACTCGAGGAAGTTTCATTTTCCAGTAGTTATGCCAGCAACGCCAGTGAATTAACCTACAAAGTTAACCTCATAACTTTTGGATTTATGTCTTATTCAGTCAGAGGTGGATGAGCCTAATATTATCTCCTTCTCTTGGTTCTGTTGGTGACTAAGATCAAACTTAACTTCTTACGTTTGTTCGGCTTCATTTCTATTGGTTGAAATTGGGTGGTTGAAGCTTGAAAATATACAGTGTGTTACATAATTGTATTTCACAACTTGAGGGAGTGAATCTACAATTTTAGAAAAAGTTAATATAAACATGGGTCCGTGAAAGCTTCGTTATGGTGCTACAGGATGTTGAAATTAAAAAAAATTGTTTTTTCATCATAACTCCTGCAGTTTTTTTGAGACATTCAGTCCAAATTTGGAATGCGAGCTATTTTCAACAATTTTTGATTTTTATTGATTCTTTCAATTTATAAACTTTTTGACTCGTGTAATTGTTTCGTATCTCTAACCGTTTTCGAGTAAAAAAATATTGAATGATTTTATGTTATTCGCGAAATAAAAAAAAATAATAGAAATACTCGATAGGCATGCCCAAAAGCTTTATTTTGATAGCTCGTCATCTGAGACTCAACTCTTAAGGTTGACGCTCACTTGGACGAGACGAGACGAGAGGAAGCGACGCGTTAGTTAGTTAGTTAGATTCTGATCTTCGCTTCGCGCCTCCCAAGTGAGCGTCTACCCATTTGATTCAGTGCATATCGTGCCTGCGGACAACAAACTCTTCGCTTCGTCTCGTCTCGTCAAGTGAGCGTCAACCTTTAAGCTTATTCAGCGTATGCGTACAATCGTTCAATAATTTTTTACTCGAAAACGGTCAGAGATACGAAAAAATTACAGCAGTTAAAAAAGTTTCTAAATTGAACAAAGATATCAACAAATTATTTTACGCTGACCAGTGGCGTACCGCAAAAAAGTTTGAAAGGAAAAAACGAGACCTGGCTCCGGAAAAGAAAACAGCCTGTAGATTCTAGTTAAGATTCAGGACGTTCAATGCTGGAGACTGTTGAAATAGCTCAAATTGGGACTGAATATCTCAAAAACTGCAGAATTATGAAGAAAAAACAAATTATTCTATCTCTTGACAGGTCACAAAATATGAGTTTTCACGAAATTACTTTTTTCCCCGTCAAAAAAGGGAGTGTCTATGTATCCGGGAAAAGAGTACTCACTTTTTTCCCGTGGCCAAAAAAATAATTTCGTGAAAGGTTATATTTCTTTCACTATTAATGGTCGTTCTTTCTGTCACAGAAAAAAATAGTGTATTATACACAGGAAAAATATTAGATTTTAGCTCTCGGTTCGCGTCGGGAGACAACATAACCTCGAGCTAAAATCTAATACTTTTTTCCCTTGTATAAAAAATAACTATTCTTTGGAAATTTCAATACCCTGTAGCTCCGTAACGAAGCTTTTGTGGATACATGTTTATATGGACTTTTTTCTTGAGATTATACGTAGATTCATCCCCTTTTGACAAGGAAGAATTCTTATAAACCCTGTATATATCTGCTCAAATACCTCCTTAACACCCATACAACACATCCAAGCAACTTCGAGTACTGCAGATAACAATTTTTCCAGGATTACCTGAACAAACAAGTTCCTAAGCCAACAGGACCGATCTCGCGTACAGCCCTGAGCTCGGAGCAACATTTTAATGCACAAGTTCGAGCGAGTTACGCTTTCAAACTGGCGATATACATCCGAATAATTTTAACTTAATGTTTAATTAGTTCGGCTGTTTGTCTTTTCCCCAGTTGTATTAGTTCTGGAAACTGCACTGAATCCAACAGGAAGCTCTTTGACATGTTCCTGCGTTCACCTTTGCCGAATCGAGCAATTCGTTCAACATGGCGGATGTTTGCCGACTGCCCAAAGCCGTACACATCGGGCTTGTAGGTATCTTTTCGTACGGCTGTTATGGAATTATCGATTTTGGGAATGGTGCATGTAATTGGTGGATATTAGGTCCTTTTAGTGCATTTAAGGGCTGTTCACACATCAAATTTCAAACATGTTTGTTTGCAGCATAGAGTGTCTACTATATCTCGATGGTTGGCAGTTACCAAACCAATATTTGACACTCATGTGTCTGATCGTCAGGTTTCTGATCACATTTTTATAAAGGGTCTTTTGAAGGATTGTAACAGCGCAGTTGGCTTTGGATTACAGAATTCCAATCTCCAACCAATCAGAGCATAGCATGATCAAAGAATTTTGTGGTTTGATAGGAAGCGGCAAAATGAAAATAATCAAAAGCATAAAAATTATAACTCCAATGGAAGCGGCGAAAGAGAGAGACTCGTGATGCCAAAAGAAAGATAGAGCTAGTGGTGGCAAGATTAATTAGATTAATTTCATTTTTTGAGAATAATTTGTTTTTTGCTATACATACTAATATATAATATAATATACTAATTTGAAACACGTCTGACAAATAGCAAAAAACAAATTATTTTCAAAAAATGAAATTAATCTAATTAATCTTGCCACCACTAGCTCTATCTTTCTTTTGGCATCACGAGTCTCTCTCTTTCGCCGCTTCCATTGGAGTTATAATTTCTATGATTGGTCTCAAATGGGATTTGTCACCTCTAGCTCTATCTCTCTCTTGGCATCACATTCTCCGAAAGTGTTGAATGAGAGGCCTCATCCATGTAAGGTTAGTATATCTATGATCTAAAGCCAACTTCGCTGTTACAATCACTTATAGAGACCCTGTAAGTTGTGCTAACAGAATACAACTTACTGTTGGTGCACAAAATATAATTTGGACGGATTGTACAATAGTCGTGGATAAACTTTTTTACATCGTTCCAGATTCATGCTGACGCAGGATCAAAATCAAAAAAGAAGGATAGAGCTGGAGAGTCATAACTTTAATGAATAAGTTGATGAACCTTCTAAGATGAAGAAATGTGAATTGAAGATATTCTGCATTTCAAATAGATTTCGAATAAAGTTAAATTTTTTCATTGATGCCAGCATTTGCAATATACCTTGTCTCTTGACAGAACACACCTAAATACCTTATTATTATTGATCATGTTTGATTATATGGATTTTACTCAGAATGATTACGATGTAACAGTTAGTTGTCAGTTGAATTTCGACTTTATTTTCTGAGTACGACGTCGTCGTACTTCCCTGATGTAGTCAAAACGTAATTGACAAACAAAATGTTGTATACAGGGTGTCCCGAAAACAATGGATAAGCCTGCAACTATAGATAGACACTGTCGTGGTCTAACTTATTCCAAATTTTGACCTTAATGAAAATTCCACGGTTTCGAAGATATTCATTGGTTTTCGTATTTTTAGAAAATTTCCAAGTGCGATTAGTTTTTCTAGTGCCATTTCTACAAATGGAGGTGTATTTCGATATGTTTTTTTTTAATTTCACATGAGATAGTTCAGCTATCGGAAACAAAGACTTAAATTCATCAAACTAGTGTAAAAAGTTAGAAACTCGTGAATTACAAAGAAAAATTGAAAACTAAATGAAATTTCCTTCAAGTTTGATGAGCTACAGTGTAAAAAAAATGTAGGACGCCCCTGGTAGACATCATCTTAAAAACTTGCTCAGTTATTGCAGATTCCAAAAAGGTATCATAAGCCTAGGCATTCTGTAGTTTTTCATTCTCGTAACTACTTGATTACCAAATAGTCGAAAAATTTCGAAAAACTGTTTTTGTTGTAATCGTATTCTGAGCTCATGTGTAAATGTAAATGTATGATTATACCTAGCTATTCTGATTTGTTTAACCTTATGGTTATTTTTCAATAGCAAAAGTATGAATCTTTCAAAGAACTTCAATACTATTACCTACCAAATTACTATTCATTGGAAATGAATGAAGAATGCAAAATAAAACAATAAGTTCATTATTCATATCGAACATTTATTCATAATAAATGTTCAAATTGACGTCCTTGCGCCCTTATACACGCTCTACACCTTTTAATGAACGCACTCTTAATGCGACGCGCGTAATGCGACGTATTAATTTGAGCCGCTGCATTTTGGATACGAGCCCGTAACTCCTCAATCGAAGATATTGGCTTGGAGTAGACTAGATCTTTTAGGCACCCCCAATAAAAAAATCCAGGGGGTTTAAGTCCGGAGATCTCGGGGGCCATGAAATAGGGCCAAGCCGGCCTATCCACCTTTGAGGGTATTTTGCATTCAATGAAAAATTTTTGGTTAATTTCTGAATAGGTACTTATTTTAATCATCATGAGTCATCGTTATTACAAAGTTACCTTTCTGCATAAAGTCGAGCAGCAGCATTGGCATTTCCTTGACACTCGCCATAAATGAAATGCATTTTTGCATATTCGAGTGACGTGTACTGTTGTCTAGGCATGTTCAGAGTCCAAATAACGAATGCCAATTTTCCGAAAGTATCACAAACATAAACAATATCCAAATCATAAAGCTAGTCAATTCAAATATAACAGTAAAAAAATTCCAAAAAAGTACCAGTAGAACACTAGAACAATAACAACACTTTTATGAAAATTCATTCACAGTCAGTTTGAAAACTATTGTCATCAGAAGTTAAATAAAATGAAATTACCTAGGTTACTGACTGTGAACGAGTGTCCACAAAAGTGTTATTATTGTTGTATGCAAGCAGGGTTTCATTTTTTATGAATAAATTTAAGCTATGAATGACTGAACTCATTGTTTGATTTCGAATTCTTTATTCATTTCCAATGAATAAGTAATTGGTACTAATTCGTTTTATTTTTTCCATCGAATAGTAATTTGGTAATAATTCGTTTTTTTTTATTTGTAATGAATATTCCACATACCTCTATTGTAGCAACACAGGGTATTTTTTAAGTTGATACTTTTCTTTTAACACTGTACAGAATGTAAGAAAATAAGAAATTTTGTCAAATACAATTAGGTCCGGTAAGGTTTTCGAAATACCGGGTGTTGAATGCAAATAATGCCATATTTCTACCAGAAGAACGATACGGTACTGCTTTTTTCAAAATAAAAATAATTTTTGTAATTTTCCATTAGATTCCAACAAAAATGGCTCCTGACTTTACACATGGGCTCAGAATAACGATACAACAAAAACAGTGTTTCGAAATTTTTCGACTATTTGGTAATCAAGTAGTTACGAGACTGAAAAACTACAGAATGCATAGGCTTATGATACCTTTTTGGAATCTGCAATAACTGAGCAAGTTTTTAAGATGATGTCTACCAGGGGCGTCCTACATTTTTTTACACTGTAGCTCATCAAACTTGAAGGAAATTTCATTTAATTTTCAATTTTTCTTTGTAATTCACGAGTTTCTAACTTTTTACACTAGTTTGATAAATTTAAGTCTTTTTTCCGATAGCTGAAATATCTCTTGTGAAATTAAAAAAAACCATATCGAAATACCTCTCCATTTGTAGAAATGGCACTAGAAAAACTAATCGCACTTGGAAATTTTCTAAAAATAAGAAAACCATGAATATCTCGGAAACCGTGGAATTTTCATTAAGGTCAAAATTTGGAATACTCGTAAGTTAGACCACGACAGTGTCTATCTATAGTTGCAGGCTTATCCATTGTTTTCAGGACACCCTGTATACAGGGTGTTCCTAAATTGAACGTACAAACGAAAAGGGAGATTCCTTAAGTGAGTTTAAGAAAAAAAGTCCCATAAACATGGGGTCGCAAACGTTTCGTTTTCGAGATACAGAGTGTTGAAGTTTGAATTTTTTTCAAGTTTTTTTCTCATAGTATCTACACTTCACAAGCTATTCAACTGAAATTAAGCATAGATATTACATTTGAGAGTTCTCACCACGTGACATGGCAATTTCGATAGAAGATCTACAGGGTGATATTTTTTCTGGAACACTGCCACCTGTTCTTCTGCAGAACTTTTTTTTGGTGAGCAACTGTTAATTTGAAAAAATGTAAAAGAAGCTTTGTTCATATACTAAACTTTTCGGTCTCCTGTAGTTTTGTCGTATTTACCAACGATTTCGAGAAAAAAAATTTTGAACGATCCTCTCGAAATCCTCGTGAAAATCCAAACTATGATGACTTTGTAAGCTGTGGTGAATGAATTCAGTGTCAGTTTTTATGGAAATTTTCCTGATCTGTAGCGATGATTCATAAAGATTCGATAAACTCGTATAATAAACACATGTTTTTGATTAAAACTTTAACACCCTGTATCTCGAAAACGAAACGTTCGCGACCCCATGTTTATGGGACTTTTTTTTCTTAAACTCACTTACGGAATCTCCCCTTTTTGTTTGTACGTTCAATTTAGGAACACCCTGTATAATGAATATACCTAAGCTGAAATGAAGTGTTTTTCATCATCATACAATAAAAATTACATCGCTATATTTCTGAGTAAAATTTATATGGAATATTACAATACTGGTGTAAAATATGATGTAGAAATACATAAAATCCTGTAAATTCAATCTTGAAATCTACATAAAAAATCATGTTCAATGGGAAATTAAGGCTTTTAGTGTAATTTCACAATCGAATTTCTAGCAGTGTAAACAGAATAACGCCAGCAGTAAATATACGAACCTCAAAAAAACCACCATGTTTCCAAAGGCTCAGAAAAACATTTTCCCTCGTTGTCTACAATAAATCAAACAAACCAACGTCTCCAAACAATCTCACTATGTCTATACAAGTCTTCCAAGCTTAAACGAATCCCTGCTATAGTGTCAACCAGCTGCCGGCGTCAGATGAACTCGATAGACACGAAAATTGTCCCACAAGTGGAACAGCGGGCCTAGCAGAGAGCGAAAATGATATCGCTTTTTGTTTTATTTCCGCAAAAAAAGGTCACACATGCTGGTCGGTTCATGACGCTATAGGCATAGGGTAATGAACTTTGCCGGGTGAAAAATGGGTCGAAGAGAGGCATGATATAATTGGCGAACGTTTTGGTGTATTTAGAGCCTCGAAAATGCAGTCTAGCTGGGAAATGGGACGTGGGAAACTGTTTGGGACGCGGAGAAAATTGAATGGTAATTTACCGCTTATGAGTGTGAAAGTTGTACGATGTCATTTTGGAACAGTTTTACGTTTTCAGAAATGTGTAATTTTCGCTTTAATGTTATCATTAATATTCGAACTGGGTGGTCGATATGGCTTGGTTAGCCTTCCGGAACTGCGACCATCTATGTTTTTTGTTCTCTACTCTACTCGTTCATGGAAACCCATGGAGACTGTCTATGGCGTTGATAAAATCGACAAACTCCTAGGTGTCCAGGACCGGATTCCTCATATAAATTATCCAGCCAGCTCTGGATACTTGCAAACCATGTGTTTAGCTGTTTCTGCTTCTGATCTAGAAAGCCTACAAAACGTATCTGTTTACCTTTCCATACGATACGAATGATATTCGTACCCTGTCAGCAGTCCCACCATCATCCAAAGCTCAGCTCGTGACAGCTTCAGGAGCTTTCTGGTATAGGTAGGTGAAATCATCACGAATTTTTTGGACTGAGTAAGTCCACGACGGAATCTCCCAGGGATGGATCCTCCTTCGGAACTTTGATACAGCAAGATCCAAAAGATATTTGGATCTTGGTAAGAAACGACTACACCTCTTCACTGGCTTTCTCATAGGACATAGTCGCCTCAGGAAGCACATGTTGGGGATGGGATTATCGGACACTGACGAGTGTAGGTTCTGTGGGGTGAAGGAAGAAACCCCGATTCACCTAGTCACGGAATGCTTTGGCATTGCGAACCCGAGGAGAAAATGCCTTGGTCGAGAAAATCATGAGAGTGAGGAACTAACCTCATTGAATCCTTCACAGATATTGGATTTCTTCAGATCTCTGGAACTGGAAGGCGAGCAGTAAAGGTTGTGGTCAGAACAGCTCTGTAAGGGGTCGAAGTGAACTGTAACCCCTTTCTAAACTATAACTCCTGGAGTTATTTTGTTATACAACTCCTATTGCTGAACCAATGCCTCATATCGGTCTTTTCTAACCCACAGAAAGGCTTAGGCCCACCAGGTGTAAACTCTGATGCACTTTTCATCGGAGTTTTCATTACCTCCAGCTCCACAATGCCCTGGCACCTATAGTAGAATTACTTTAGTGCTTCTTGCCGGTTTTTTCATGGTGAGCTTTCAGCTTATTTTTTGAACAAAATTAGACATACAAGCACTACACTTTTAAGGGGAGATAGATGTTTTTTTCTGTGCTATTGTATCATAAGGAGAAATGTATGGTGCTCCGCTAACATTTTCCTCTGTTGATACTGAAAAATACACATATATTGTCTTATATTCGTGAAATTCTGAAAAGCAATATCTCGAAAAATATACATATACAATAAAAGACTTCTGAGAAAATTTGAGTTTTGCATCTTTTTCGGATAATTTCACAGCACTGGGATAACTATTTTTTCCTGGTTATTTTCTTTACTGCAATCCAATTTTAACTCTCATATTTCATGTTTTATGAAAATATGGCTCCTTAAAGTATTTATTTTTGAATACATACATGAACAATTCTAAAAGCAACTATCATTAAAGCTTCAATGGCATCTGCCCATTTGAAAATTCTGGCATTCTTGTACTTGGTGGGTGAAATGTCTGAGGTACAACTTTTTGAAGAACAATGAAGGAATGTTTTTTGGAACTAATTTTAGACATTCCTTTCATCCTGAATAATTGTGACATGTAGAGTTCTGAATGGTATCCATATGTCTCCATTTCCTTCGACTAAGTCGCGTCTAATTTCATTATTTCAACTTTCCATCCCTTCTTGTTAAACTTTCGCATATCCTTAAACTTCAATCTTTACTTCCTAACCTCCAAGCATCCACCTCGTGATCTTTGTCAAAGATTCCGCCATGTTCTAGAACAGAATCAGGACTTCGCTACCCAAATTCTTGCCAATTTACGTCTCAATCTTCTCAGAAGAATCACATTATAATCCAACTTTTCCCCGGAGTACATCGAAGAGCAAACTTCGGGACTCGATGAAATATGAATAATTTTCAATATCCATTATGAGGGCCGGAGTTTTCCGAAGGCTTCGGGGCCCAGAGGATATGCAAATCCTGGTAAAGTTCTGTTTTAGCGAGTCACTTTTGTTTCGGCAAGTTTGATCGATTGGTTTCATCTGGATGTTCGGCGTTGGAGATCTGCTGTTAATTTCCCAAGATAATTGCGTGAAGACGCTTTTGCTGCGGGACTCGGTTATATCAACAGATCCAGGAATAAAGAATCGGGAGTGGCGTCTGGGACTTCGACGGAGTCCTTAGGGATTGCGTTTTGCCATTAGGAAGTATTGATTTCGGTTGTCTTTGGGATTTGGATCTATTTGAATATAAGCCTTCAAGGCAAAGTGGAGAACGGATTCAGGTTTCAGATGTGACGCAGAACCGATATACGGTGTGTCTGGAAAAGAAGATCTAAAAAAAGGCATTAGAGACTGCGTTTCGCTATTAGAAAGTGGGTATTTGGATTTTCATAGAGAGTTAAACTTATTTGAATATACATCTTAAAAGCAAACTGGGAAATGTTGAAATTTTGAACTCGCTTAGAAAATTTCCAGTTTTGAAGCTTACTTTAAATCGTCCGACTTTGAACAATAAATGTACTGATAGGAAAAACAATACAATATTACATATGTATTTCCGCGTATGATACTAGGGCGCAGATTAAACCTCTCCTTGAAGTTCCTTCGCTATTCGAAAAGCGTTGCTCTGAAGCCAGGTGGGTTTAGCAAGCCAGGTGATGTTCAACGAACATTAAGATTACTCGTCTATACTATATTTCACCAAAGTATGAAGTGAGTAAAACTTAAGCAACTCCTTCTTTATGGAACATTCGTTCGTTGTTGTTTATATTCGCACACGATCGGAATGTGTCGGAGGTTGATTGAAATAGTGAAGAGAGATAGAAGCTTACTCTGCCGCGTTCACGATAGAGAGGTCGTAGCGATAGGAGTGGCTAAGAGGTTTTCTTCAATTCATACTCTCCTGAAATAGAATGTATTTCGCTCACCAAACTTTGATCTGCCTACAGTCTTGGACTTCTGCACAAAATTGCAGAATGCTGAATGGACAGATCCAGATGAATCTGCCATCAGACTTATTCGAGTACCAACTTGAAATAATGAACTACAAAGAAACTTCCCTACAACGAACGTCTGTATAAGACACTAGCAGACCCAACAGACGCTGTTCTGTATACACAAAAATTCATTCAATTCGATCCAGCCGTTTAGTTGCATAGTGCCATAGTAGATGAATAACCTAAATAACGACTACAGCGCCATCTGTTGATCTGATTTGTGATCATAAACATACGGGCATTAGGCAATACAAAATACATTACCTGCCTAGTGCCTACTTCGGAGACGCATTTTGGTGCGATTTCATCTTCAACCTGCCATATCTTTTGATGTATTCATCATAATTGAATCATGTAAAAGACAACTTCGTTCTAAATTAAATACTGGGTATGAACGATGTATTTAATTGGATAAGGATCAAAAGCGTATTCATCAAAAAATACTCCCAAATAATGCATACTTTTGAGAAACTTTCGGAAAACTTTAAAAGGTGATACCGAGTAAACCTTGAAAGATAGATATATGCTATCGCGGACTTTTTTGTAGATTTATTAAAGAGGTACATTTCCGTCATACATTGTTTCCATGTACGTCTCACGGTTTTTGCAGCACCCTGAAAATAGCTTATTTTGGTACTCATATTTTTTATCATTGAAGTTATAGTAGATTTCCCTAATTTTCTCGGGTGAAAAGTATAGCCTATGTTACTCAGTGATAGTGTAGCATTCCAAGGGTGAAAGAATTATTGAAATCGGTCAGGTAGCTTATGAGTTAACTCGTATCAACGCCACAAACCCACAAACACAAAAACCCACAAACATACAAGTCTTTCCTCTTTATAATATTAGTATAGAGTATAGATATAGGTTGCACCTTGACAAATTCTATGTTAAAAACACCCTCTTTAAGTAAATTCTCTCCATAACGAAATATTACTAGAACATCACTCTATGAATGAGTATAGGTAAAAAGGTATAAGGGTGGGATTTTCCATAATTATGCCAGACATAGGTAATAAATCCTGACCATAAACTAAACCATTACGGTGGGCGGATAGATCCTTCTTAAACGTTGGAATCTGCTGGAAATGTTGATAATGACAGTATTTCTCTGAATGATTTCGTTAATGTCGATGTTAATATTGTAACAAATGAACTTCCAACTGTAGGGATGTGTCAAATGCGGTGTTGGAGATCACTACGATAGCAGTGATGATACCCAGAGCGTTGATTTAGAGGAGCAACCCGCCGAAAAACCAAATCGTGAAGAGGAACTTCAAGCCTTTAAAACGAGTCGCCTCGCTTTCCGGTCCATTGAAGGGGTTCCGGAAAATATTTTTGAATCTTTGAGAAAATGCGAAGTTTTTTTATGAGAATAAAATGTATTTTAATTGTACCACTCAGACAAAAATTACAAATTATTTGCCCAAAAAATTGTAAATAGATATGTATTGTATACGTACCTACATAAAATGCCTATAAGCTATTAGAAATGCACTTACACACCTTTTAAGTTATGAATGTGTATTCACAATAAAGAAATACAAGGAAAAATTGCTTGTTCCGACACTTATTGAAATATTTTTTCTGTATGACGAAATTTTTCGCGTATTCAGCGATTTCGTTATAGGAAAGTTTCATGTTGTTCTACGAGAAATGAAAGAAACATTTTATTGAACGCTCTGAGCAAATAAACCATCAGAGATTTGTCGTCTCCATCCCTGGAAAACTTCTCTAGGGACTAACAAAATACAAGCAAAAACAAACAGACCTCTATTAATCGTCCCAAAACACGAATTCAATAGAACTATCCATCGGAATCCAGTCTCGAATCCTCCTCATCTCATTTATTATTCTTCATCCACTCGAAGCATCGAAAACTCCAATCCCGTCTTCCTCTGACTTGCGAAATTTCCCGGTCGGTAAGAGAAATGACCTTTTTTCTCCGTCGGTAAGTCCGAGCTCTTGTTTTCTTGCTGAAAACCGGAATTACCGGACAGTTTCGCCGAAAGCACCGCCTAATAAGTTCTGGTCTCCTCGAGGAAATCAAATCTGCAGGCTTCCAGGCTGGCGACGTCGGCGAGGAAAGTTTGGAAAATCGCTTTTCCACGAGATCGTGTTTGCTGCCGGAGAGCGTTTTGCACTGTTAATTAATGGAGCGATCGATGTGAGCCACTTACTTGGTAGTTCCGAATAAGTTTCTCTATGCTTCAGTTGCTGTCAGGAGAGGTTTCTAACCTTGTTTGCAGCAGGCAATTTAATATCCTGCCAATTTGGCGTTTGTCCTATTAGATATCCTCGTGAGGAGACGTGGTACTTTTTGCGTGCTCGTTCATGAGATGTTAGCATGGTAAACTTTGCCTTATGCGTGTTATTTTCGAATTTTTGCTGGAAGAGGTCTTTACTGATTTTTGAGTGCACGTTCTACTTAAGGCAAGGCGCAAAATGACTCGCAGCTTCGTGAGGTGACGCAGCGTGAGTCACGGCGAGATTTTGTAAATTTAATAATAAATTACGACGCGCGCTACACATTCGCAGTGTGACGTGACGCAGTTTGCTTAACGTGAATCTGCGAAACGCAGTGTCGATCCCGCAGTTTCCTGTATGAATTCACGGTGAGTCGTAGTAGAAATGGAAGAAAAATTAATTGAAGCCGTGCGAATTCGGCAAGTTTTGTACGATACAAGCCATTTAGTCGACTATATGAGTCTAAAAACTGAACTGGTCCCGGTTTAGCCGCAAATAATTTTTGAATTGTCCGTCGTGGGAGGTAAAAAATAACATTTCGGACACGAACTCATCTTCCGAATCAGATTCAGAATTCAAGTCAAAAAAAAGAGCAGTAGATATTTCCATTTTGAGCCTGTACCCAACTGCGTTATAGCAATCACCAGCAAGTACTGCGATCGTATTTGCGCGGTTCCCGCGTTCGCAGCTCACCTCCTCAAAATTCCGCCGTGACTCACGCTGCGTCACCTCACGAAACTGCGGGTCATTTTGCGCCTTGCCTAAAAGAGAGCTATATCGTTTTGTCCAAATGTCTAATTTTGAGCCGAAAATTATCTTAAACGATAGAGTTAGACTCCCGGATGACGAAATCGTGGTCCAATTCAATTCTGTCCGTGGAGCTGTCCGGCCGTCCGTTAGCACAATAACTTTCGAAGGGATTATCCTAGAGACTTGAAATTTGCAGGGTAAGTTCGGTTCCTAAATCGCTAGGTTGAGTTCGTTAACCAGCCAAAACGTACAGGGTGTTCCATAAAATATGGTCATTCAAAATTTTTGTTCCTCAATATCTCAGAAAATACGAAACCAATCGGAATGAAATGGTACGACAAAATGCAAAATGCTGATAACAAGCCTCATACCAAATTTTGTGACCATAGTGTTAACAGAACCATGGAAAATTCAATTGGAATATTGAAAAAAAAATCTTCATATTTCCATAACAGGATATCCGATTCCAATGAAATTTTTTCTGTGAATGAAGACTGATATACTGAATCTTCATGATAAATTTTGTGGCCATAGTGTTAACAGAACCATAGAAAATTCAATTAGAATATTGAAAAGAAATATCTTTTATTTCCATATTAGGATATCCGATTCGAGTGAAATTTATTTAGAGATGAAAAACTACTATTCTGAATTTTTATGCAAAATTTCAAGGAGATCGGATCATCAGAACCATAGAATCTAATTTTTGTAATTGTATTTTTTTTTCTATTTTTGAATAATTTTCAGAATATAATTCCGATTGTATCCGCATTTATATATTTGGTATTGATCTCAAATATAAAATTTTGAGGTAATAGTCAACGAGCGCTCAAAAGCTCCTGCTCAGGGTTTTTCTCAAATTTTTCTATTCTTATCTCAATCAACCCAAGAAACCTCACCTTCAAAATTGCCACTCTCATGGTCAACGTAGCCCCTCGAAAAAAACTGAGGGTACAAACAACGAAGCCATCGCGCATTCTATTCACCTTCAGAGAATTTTCCCTCGCTTTTCCGATCCTCAACAACCTTTCGTAACAAGGTTACTGGCAGTCGACAGTCCCGATTTTGCTGACGCGGCCTCGTCAGCACAATTTTCTAGGATACAAACCGACCGCAAAAACAGTTCGTAGGACGATATTCGTTTATCGGAGAGAAAAACCAGTGAGAGCTGATGTGGAAGGGGCTTAACGCCCGTGAAAAAATGGGGAAAATTAAAATGCAGTCGAGAATTGAATGATTCATTACGTTTTCCGGTTTTTGATGAGAGAAAGAATTGGGTTCATTACCATTACAGACATTTTTCAAAACGATATAGTAATAGCACTCGTTTAACTGGAACGAGCGCTCATAAAGAAGTGAGAAGCTTTTGCGGCTTGTTCATATTAAGGAAACGATGATTTTAAATACTGTGTGTTTCTGTATTGATGGAGTTTGGAGGGGTGATTCTCCTCAGATCATTTTATGGAGAGAAGTTATTATAAATGTGGTTCTGCAAATATGTACATCGGTTCCAAGTTACATGATGTTGAAGTTTTATTAAAAATTGACTAAAAAATTGTGAATAGTTTTCCAATAAGAGGTGTTATTTTGAATAGCCTGCTTTTTTCGCAGATGTCACGTTTGAAGCTGTCATTTTTTGAAATTTGACAATTAGAAACTACGCCATTAATAAAAATGGCACGAAACACGCTTCAAGAACGCATTGAAATTATAAAAAATCACTAAAAAATGGTGAAAATTTTACAAAGACGGTTTGTAAAACTCGAACATTTTCTTCGTCGTGAAGCACCTTGTCGGACCGCACTAAAGAAATTGGTGGAAAAATTCGAGCTGTTTGGACAAGATAGTGATGTGAAGAATAAAACCCGTGCACGTTGCTTAAGAACAGCCGTGAATATTGCTGCTGTAGTCGAAAGTGTTGAAGAAAACCCAGGTTTGTCCATTCCTCATCTTTTTTTGGAATTAGACATTCCACAAACGTCATTACACCGTATTTTGCATAAAGATTTGGGTCTTAAGGCTTATAAAGTTCAGTTAACACAAGAACTCAAGCCGGTCGATCATCAACAACGTCGAGTTTTTGCTGCAATCAGCAAATGCATTTCAACGACCCAATGGTCGTTGAAATGCATCTCTCGAAGAGGTGATAACAATTGGCCACCGAGATTTCTGATTTAAAATCTTGCGACTTTTTCCTTGGGGCCACGTGAAGAGAGAAGATCTACATCAATAGCCCAGCGTCGATTCAAGACCTCAAAGATGGAATTCGTGAGGGTATCGAGGACATAGGGCAGCCACTTTGCTATTTGGTTATAGAAAATGTCATTAAAAGGATATGATCCTGTAAGCGTGGTCGTGGTGGTCATTTGCCTGATGTTATTTTCCTCTATTAACGGCAATAGCTTCTTTTTTATAATGAAGTATATACATCCGATCATTTATATTGAAAAATGACATATTTCTTTGAATATCAAAATAACACCTCTTATTGGAAAATTTTACGATACAGTAAAAACTCTAACGATTATGTCTTCCTGTTTAGTAAATTTGCTTTACCTCTTCCATAGCTGGTCTTAAACATAAGCCCAAAACAACATCCATTCAAACCGTACAAAGCCAGGTTATATTAATATTGATGCGTTACCCAATTAGAACGTCAGTGGCGTCCCAAATTCGGTTCAGGTTCTTCGGTAAACTCAGTCAGCTAATACGTCATTGTGACAAGTTAGTACATATGGTAATACATCTTCTGTATTCCGCTTACACAGCTATTCTCGATAGAATCTGACGGATAGCTCGCTTCGGAAATCGGCTCATTGTTGGATTTAACCTCGGTCATCTAGAGCGGATAGGGACAAAGGGACATAAATTCACTTAGATGCAGTACTGAAGTAACTTTGAACTTGGGAAGCCTATTATACCGTTCTGCTTCCGGTGTCTCAACTTGTCGGAAGGTTATCGGAGTTCAAATTCCAAATGAACAATAGTTGTTTTATGTTTTTCATGTTATCCACTCACATGTAAAAAAAAACTTCCAAGAACTTTCGTTTCTCATCGATTTTAATTGGTTTTACGCCAAATTGCAGGCAAATTCTTATGTATTTGAACAAACTTCAGAAAAATTTCCGAAAAAGTTGATAGCATATTAATACTAAGTGAAAACAAATCCTGAATGTGTGGCCTAATTTCTCTAACACCCTATGAAACAGTTTGCGAAATTTCTAGAGTTTACTTTCAGTTTTTTACAAAGACCTTTTTAGCCATTTTTCAGTTTTTATCCCACAAAAATATCCAACACTTGCAATTTCGTCTAGTGAGCTGTAATTTCAGAAAAATCTCGATGCTTCTATTTGAATAAGTGTATCTTCAAAACAAATTGAGATATCAAGGTGAAATAAAAATTGAAGTATGGCGAAAAAGGTAGTGTTCGTAATGAACTAAGCACAAACTCTACAAATTCTCCGAACTGTTTCACAGGGTGTTGAGAAACAGGACTACAAAAACATGTATTTGTTTCACTCTGTTATAGATGAACTATAGCGATATGCAGAAAATTTTTCTGCGGTTTGTTTCTATACCAAAGATCATTTACATCTCGACAGTTCTTGGACAACAAACTCCAGCAAAATTTAAGGTTGCCGAATTTTTTACTAATGAGTGTAGTACTGGGTGGTCAATTCCGATTTAAAAGAGAAATAAAACAAAAACTATCAAGTCAATTTTAATTTTTTTCTATAAACAATGCTCATCTCTTTGGTTATTCATTCTTGAAAATTGCGCTGTCCAAATGTCCATTGTTTTTCTTCTGGCACTCTTCGAGTCGAACCCCAAAGTTTAGAAAAACACGTCTTAAAGTTTCTGGACCAATGGCTTGAATTTCCTGGCAGATATTCTCCTTGTGACACGTGGCCGCGTCTTGCTGTAAACAAATGTCCCGAAGTCTTAAAGGGCTAGTTCAAAAAAATTGTTGAACATGTCCACATAACGATCACAATCCACTGTTACTGCTCCGCCGCGTCCATCTCCGAAAAGGTACGACTGATAAAGCCTTGTGCGTGTATGGCACAGCAAACTGTGACCTTCAGACTATGCAATTGAGTTTCATGTTTCTCCTTGGGGTTTCTGAAGACCAATACCGGCAATTTTGTTGGTTTACATAGCCGTTGAGATGAAAATGGGCTTCATCAAGAAAAAAATTTTGATTTTGGTATAAGCGCGCACACAGAACGAACGCTCCTCACCCGTACAGCGAATCATGGCGACTGAATTCTCATGAACCCTTCCTTCGTTTAAGACCAACACCACTTTTCTAAGTCTATTCAAAACAATTCAAGAGCGCTTTCAAATCGGAATTTCTTAGTTGACCACCTAAGAACCAATAACCCAATAACCTTTTTCTTTAACAGTCCAATAACATTATATATTGTTCAAAGAACTTGGATCGTTATGGCTAGATTAGCCTTTGGGGAACTTCGACCTTGTAGATCTTTTGTTCTCTATCCGACTCATTCTTGGAGAGAAAACCCTAAGAAGTCTTCAATGGCGTCGAAAAAACCGAAAACGTCCTTCGGAGCCTTGTCTGCTACCTCTTGTTTGAATTGTTCTTAGGCCAACTAGCTCTAGACATACTATGTGTTCAGCTGTTTCTGATCCACAGATCTTGCAAATCTCATATGCTGCAAATGATATTAGTACCGACAGTGCCCAATCAGCAGTCCCACCATTAACCGAAGCTCACCTCGTGTCAACAAATGACAAGAACACCATGCTTTCCAGATGCCCTATCTAAACTCACTAGAAGAACGTATAAAATCTGAATCATCCATTCGAAATATTTCATCAAGTTCCAGCCTGTTCCAGCAGTTCATCCTATTTCTACACAAACTCCCACCATAAATAACACCTGAAGTAGGTCACACATCCGGCCGCATCTCAGCAAAAACGACAAAAATGAGCTGCGGTCAAGATACTATGAAAAATGTGTCCCCAATATCTGCGATATTTCCACAACAAAGCTCCACTCCTCGCCGATACCCAAATCAATTTGTTTGGACCGAGATACTGCAGGCTCATAGAAAACCTAAAAAGCCTCGGATCCCTGCCTTGCAGATATTTCCCGGCATTAACTCGCGCCTTTCCCATCGGAAAATCCAACTTTCCAAACGTGTATCGGCTTCGATAATAAATGGACAACTTTTTCACCATGAAGCAGCGTATTGAAGTGAATCGCGTATCGCATTTGCAATTTAAGACCGTTATTCAACTCTCGAGCCATTAGCCTTCAGGCTATAGGAGGACTGCTGGAAATCTCAGGGAGGTCGGGGAATTCTTATTGGGGCGGTTTTTTGCGTGGAGAGTTAGGAAAATGGGTCGGCTATTGTTTTGCGGGAAGTTTCTGCTTCTATACGTGTTTTTTATGAATCTAGTTGGTATTCTCGAGGGATTAGTCTGCGGGCCGAGCTGAGCGTGCCTTTCTTGCGCAGCAGTTCGCTTTGAGTTATTGTTATTTGGTGGAGTTATTCGGAATGGAAGATTGAATGGGAGAACTTTGTCGAGCTTTTTCAGGCGATATGGAAAAGTTTTATATTGGTCATATTTTTTTCCGTGACACTCAATGGAATGCTAAACACGTTAAATGCTAAATCAGATATAAACTATAATAAAAGATATACTGCAAGGCACAGTTCTTGGTTATTGTTATTCTAGTTTACATCAACCATATTGAAAATTCAATGAAGAATTCTATAAATATTTATATGATGATGACTGCATGTGGGCTATAGGAGAACTCTTCGAAATCTCCAAGAGGAGGAGGTCGGGAAATTCTTATGAGGGCGGTTTTTTTGCGTGGAGAGTTAGGAAAATGGGTCGGCTATTGTTTTGCGGGAAGTTTCAGCTTCCATACGTGTGTTTTATGAATTTGGTTGGTATTCTGGAGGTATTAGTCTGCGGGCCGAGTTGATCGTGCCTTTCTTGTGCAGCAGTTCGCTTTGAGTTATTTTTATTTGGTTGAGTTATTGGGAATGGACGATTGAATGGGGTAACTTTGTCGAGCTTCATGGGGCGATATAGTCTAAGAGCTGGCTACGGAGGGGTAAGGGTCACTAGGTGCAAGGGTAATTTTATCGTTCACAGGTTCGATTGTTACCGACATAGCGTAAGGCGGGCAGCCAGAAGGCACACTGGAAGAATAACGGAAGGGTAGGGGGTTAAACATGCAATTTTTTTACGAAAAAAAAGTCATAAGGTGCAAAGATGGCAATTTGTAGAATAAGAGAAGGTGGTATTCCATATCTGATGAGTCTCGTCCTTAACTGTTTAATTGAGGGAATATTTCTTGGCTTCAGGACTGTGGGGTGAATTATACACACTTTTTTAAATCGCCGACGTTTCGATCCTTTTTTGGATCTTCTTCAGGGCTGCAAGAATATTTATTTCTTAGTCTTGAGAGAGTTTACAAATATGTGTAAAATACAATTTAAACTTTACGATTCACGAACTCAATTAGGTATATGAGACACTATTACAAACAAGCTACATGGACACAGATTAGAAAGAGACCAACATTCAGGTGGAATTTGCAATTATAAACTTTTTTTTTTTTGGCATTATTGTATTGTTTTATTAAATTTTTTTTTCCCTTATAATTTAGTTTATATTTTTGTATCATACAAACTCAATTCCCCATTATTGATAACATAATTGTATTTCAATTCTTACCAATTTGGTCTGGTGTATTTGGACACGGTGGATGAAACCAAACATCCACCGTGTCCAAATACACCAGACCAAATTGGTAAGAATTGAAATACAATTATGTTATCAATAATGGGGAATTGAGTTTGTATGATACAAAAATATAAACTAAATTATAAGGGAAAAAAAAATTTAATAAAACAATACAATAATGCCAAAAAAAAAAAGTTTATAATTGCAAATTCC
Source organism: Propylea japonica (assembly GCA_013421045.1). Lineage (NCBI taxonomy): Eukaryota > Metazoa > Arthropoda > Insecta > Coleoptera > Coccinellidae > Propylea > Propylea japonica. The sequence continues at coordinate 83,991,467 of CM024241.1, forward strand.
ACCTGAATGTTGGTCTCTTTCTAATCTGTGTCCATGTAGCTTGTTTGTAATAGTGTCTCATATACCTAATTGAGTTCGTGAATCGTAAAGTTTAAATTGTATTTTACACATATTTGTAAACTCTCTCAAGACTAAGAAATAAATATTCTTGCAGCCCTGAAGAAGATCCAAAAAAGGATCGAAACGTCGGCGATTTAAAAAAGTGTGTATAATTCACCCCACAGTCCTGAAGCCAAGAAATATTCCCTCAAGAAGGTGGTATGAGTAAGCAGGAAAGAACATTGCCAGAAGGCTGAGTGGAGAATAAACGCGAAGGGAGGGGGTTAAACATGCATATTTTTTCGAAAAAAAAGTCATAAGGTGCAAAGATGGCAATTTGTAGGATAATAGGAGGTAGTATGAGTAAGTAGAAAAAACATTGCCAGAAGGCTAAGTGGAAGAGTAACGCGAAGGGAGGGGGTTGAACATGCGATTTGTACGAAAAAAAATCATGAGGTGCAAAGATGGCAATTTGTAGAATAATAGGGGGTGGTATGGTAAGTCGGAAAAAACATTGCAAGAACCAAGTGGAAGAATAACGCGAGGGGAGGGGGTTAAACATGCAATTTTTTTACGAAAAAAAAGTCATAAGGTGCAAAGATGGCAATTTGTAGCATAAGAGAAGGTAGTATGAGTAAGCAGGAAAAAACATTGTCAGAAGGCTAAGTGGAAGAATAACGTGAAGGAAGGGGGTTGAACATGCATCTATTTTTTCGAAAAAAAGTCATAAGTTGGAAAGATGGCATTTTGAATCTACAAAATTATCTCCGATTATTCTAATCGGAGATAGTATAAGTAAGTAGAAAGGAGTTAAACCAGCATCTTTCTTTTAAAAAAATAGTCATAAAGTGCAAAATGGACGATTTGTGTAATAAACGGAGATAGTACAAGTAGGAGAAGGAGGAAAATTGTCAGAAGGCTAAGTGGAAGCATGACAAAGATATCAGCGATACAAAGAGCATCGTTAGCCTTCTCGATCTTTCATTTTATTGAAAGAATCTGGCACTTCGTTTACATATTTTGAGATATTTCATGTCACCTTTGGTCCTTTGGATAAATGCCTCTCGTTATACTTCCATTTAGCCTTTTGAATTTTTTTCCAACTTACTCATACTACCTTCGATCATTCTACAAACTGTCAGCTTTGCATCTTATGCCTTTTTTTCGTTAAAAAGTTGCTTGTTTAACCCCCTGCCTTCGCGTTATTCTTCCACTTAGCCTCCTGGCAATTTTTTTTCCTGCTTTCTCATACTACCCCCTATTATTCTACAAATTGCCATCTTTGCACCTTATGACTTTTTTTTCGAAAAAAATATGCATGTTTAACCCCTCCCTTCGCGTTATTCTTCCACTCAGCCTTCTGGCAGTGTTTTTTCCTGCTTACTCATACACCTCCTCTTATTCTACAAATTGCCATCTTTGCACCTTATGACTTTTTTTTCGTAAAAAAATTGCATGTTTAACCCCCTCCCCGCGCGTTATTCTTCCACTAGGTCTTCTGGCAATGTTTTTTCCTGCTTACTCATACCACCTTTCTTATTCTACAAATTGCCATCTTTGCACCTCATGATTTTTTTTCGTACAAATTGCATGTTCAACCCCCTCCCTTCGCGTACTCTTCCACTTAGCCTTCTGGCAATGTTTTTTTCTACTTACTCATACTACCTCCTATTATCCTACAAATTGCCATCTTTGCACCTTATGACTTTTTTTTCGAAAAAAATATGCATGTTTAACCCCCTCCCTTCGCGTTATTCTTCCACTCAGCCTTCTGGCAATGTTTTTTCCTGCTTACTCATACCACCTTCTCTTATTCTACAAATTGCCATCTTTGCACCTTATGACTTTTTTTTCGTTAAAAAATTACATGTTTAACCCCCTACCCTTCCGTTATTCTTCCAGTGTGCCTTCTGGCTGCCCGCCTTAAGCTATGTCGGTAACAATCGAACCTGTGAACGATAAAATTACCCTTGCACCTAGTGACCCTTACCCCTCCGTAGCCAGCTCTCAGTCTAATATGGAAAGTTTGATATTGGTGATATTTTTATTCTCTGTGACATTCAAGTGAATACCGGACACGTTAAATGCTATTTAAACCGGATATAAATTATAATAAAAGGTATACTGCAAGACACAGTTCTTGGTCCGATTGTTTTTCTAGTTTACATCAACCATATTGAAAATTCAATGAAGAATTCTAATAAATAATTGTATGATAATGACTGCCTGTGGGCTATAGGAGAACTCTTCGAAATCTCCAACAGGAGGAGTTCGGGAAATTCTTATGAGGGCGGTTTTTTTTGCGTGGAGAGTTAAGAAAATGGGTCGGCCATTGTTTTGCGGGAAGTTTCTGCTTCTATACGTGTTTTTTATGAATCTAGTTGGTATTCTGGAGGTATTAGTCTGCAGGCCGAGTTGATCGTGCCTTTCTTGGGCAGCAGTTTGCTTTGAGTTATTGTTTTTTGGTGGAGTTATTCGAAATGGCCGATTAAATGGGAAATTTTGTCGATATGAAAAAGTTTTATACTGGTGATATTTTTATTTCAATGATATTATTTTTCGTGACATTCAGTGGAATGCTGAACACGTTCAATGCTATATAAATCAGATATAAATTATGATAAAATGTATACTGCAAGGCAGAGTTCTTGGTCTTATTATTTTTCTGGTTCGCGTCAACAATATTAGGAAGTAACAAGAATTTTAATACTATGATAATGTATTATTGTTCATTTTTATATAAACCATCGATTCAAAACTCAAAGATTGATCGGTCGAATAATAATCGACCATTAGTTATTAACTTGTCATTGCACAATATCAATATCCTTTGAAAATGCATTAACTGAAATGTTTTGAATATCCTTGGAATCATTGGTTTCATTCAATTCATTTGTGAATTCAACTTTCCCTCTCACGTCTTAAACTCACCCTAAGATTTCCACTCTTGAAGTCATTCATCAGGAAGTTATCGTGTTTCCGCCGGGTCTACGACCGACCGGTAACAACTTAAAGACTTCTTAATCATTCTCGAATGAGAAGAATGCTTTGCGCATCATATAAGTGTCGAAAAACTTGCAAACTGCGGAATATTTTACGGGCAAAAGATTCTCAAATCCTTTTTCTGTAAAACTCTCGACTGAACTCTCAAGAGCAAGGTACCCGATTGACTTAACCCCCGCGACACGTATTCGTCGTGTTCACGCAGTGACCTAGACAAACGAAAACATTTTTTTGAAGACCTTGTACTATAATTACATCAATAGAAATCAGCTGTCATGGTATATACCGGACCAGTTGTCACTTTGGACACTTGCACCATGATGGAATGATGCCAACTCTAAAGATTTTTTATTGTTGTGCATTATTTGGTGACAATATTGAAGTGTTCAAAAAGGCCATATGGGGTTTCTGATTTTGAATTAAAATATTGCAGCAGCCTACTCCAGATATCCATATAGTGTATGTAGCCGTTCGAAATTGACAATTAAAACGAGATTACCCCATCAAATCCCATATTTTCCGCCACAAGCCTCTTGATCTAGGATATCACAAGTAATAAAACGGCTCTGCTTCACCACAAGCTCTCAGAAAATTCCATAAAATACCTTCAGAATCAGCGCAATGCAGAAATTAATCCAAGGGCTCATTTCACCTAGAGTGTTATTAAGATGGCCTTGTTTCGGGCAGCATCAAATTGAATCACGTGGATCTCGAGAGGAAAAGCAAAACTTCTCGTTTAATAATATATAAAGAAGCCCGAGATGAATCTCAGTTATATCATCTTGTTTCTCAAGTTTTCGTCCTAATGAGAAATATAACCCTTATCATTTACCCAAGCGGAAAATAACTCTTTCTTCCCTAATTAGAGCTTTGTCGACAAGTTTGAAACTTGGGAATTATCTGCCTTGAAGGGACACCGTGAAAAATGAATTCTTTCCAGAGATTAAATTGGCGTGATCGATTACGAAAGTTGAGCTTTTGTGTACAAGTTGGGAAACATGAGGAATTGAGTCTTTGGGTGGGTTTTTCAACAGCTTCTTCTCGAAAACATCGTGTTATCGTCTGAACTGAGTATTTATATTGAAGGGTTTTCCAATAAAAAGTGTTATTTTGATGTTCAAAGAAAAATGCCATTTTTCAATATAAATGATCGGATGTTTATTTCATCATAAAGAAGAAGCTTTGCCGTTAATAGTGGAAAATAACATCAGGAAATGACCACCACGACCACGCTTACAGGACCATATCCTTTTAATGAAATTTTCCATAACCAAATCGCAAAGTGGCTGCACTATGTCCTCGATAGCCTCACGAATTCAATCTTTGATGTCTTGAAACGACAATGGGCTATTGGCGTAGACCTTCTCTTTCACGTGCTCCGAAAGGAAGAAGTCGCAAGGTGTTAACATCACAAGATCTCGGTAGCCAATTGTGATGACCTGATGTTAATTTCCACTATTAACGGCATAGCTTCTTCTTTATAATTAAACTAGCTGATCCGGCAACCGTTTCTTGCCTTATAAATTATAAATAACCTAGATACCGACTGCAGCGCCACTGTCGGGCTGATTTGTGAATCTAAACCATTCTCGAATCTCCACGAACACACACAAAAAATTTCATCAAATTGGTCCAGTCGTTTAGGAGGAGTTCAGTCACATACACACGCACACAAGAAATATATATATTAAGATGAACAACCGATTATTTATACTGAAAAATGGCATATTTTTTTGAATATAAAAATAACACCTCTTATTGGAAAACCCTTTATGTCATTCGCGAAACTGAATGTAAGCATAAACCCCATTCAGTTCTTCAATTCGAATCTTAATATCCCATCGCCATTCAGATTTAGTCGCTCATTAAGTTTTACCCCATTCACCCTCTATTATACATATATTATATTGTGAGGTTACGTTGAATGGTTTGTTTATTTTAGGACGAACACCAACGTTTTAATATAAGAAATTCATGATGAATACGAATTATATGGCTTTGTTTATTGGATTGTTATCGGAAGAAAAGCATATCAGGTAAAAAATTGTTCAATAATATACATGACCTGAAAATCATTCTTTTTTCAAGTAGGAACTTTATGAGAATTGGAAGGAAAAGGTTGCGTGATTAAATAAATCCATTTGAAATGCCGGATGCGTTAGGATTGAAGAAATGCCGAATCCCAGTTTGTGAACATGTTCAGATTGAAGAACCAGTGTACTTTAAACTTAATAAATGCTCTACAGCAATTTTCATCAATAATTTTTTCTCTTTTCTGTTTTCAATTTATTACATGAAAGAAACAAACGCAAACTACATTCAGATAAATATATTTTCAAATTCAAATCAAAACCATTTTCTCATAATACATTAAGTTCCATGATCAAATCTTACGATTGAAGGTTATGTTTTTCGATTAGTAGTTCAAAAGTGACACTGTAAATAAGAAAGTTACAGGAACCATTCCAGAATTGCATTATTTACGAATCTGTTAGTCGGCCAGTTACAGATCAATGGTACGCTACAGTATCGTAACTTACAGATGAAAAGCAGAATACCACCATTAATCGCTCATTAAGTTTAACCCCATTCACCCTCTATTAATTTGAAAGATGATGTACACTTCTTGAGCTTCCACCTGTACTAAACCGCCGAGCAAACACCCTAACCAAATGCTGACACAAGAAATTTCCCTTTCTTCAAAGAACCGCCGATTGTTTCAACATCCTGGCAAACCACTGTCAGCACAAATGATGAACGTTCAATTAAGGATACATTTTGAGCGAATAGGCTGGTGGTATTTGTTCTATTAATAACGGCCCACTTGATACAGGGAATCCTCGAGTGCCCTTCTGTGTTTCGTCGGGCATCTCAGAATACCCATGACCTGGCAGAAGGGTAGATTGAGGAGTTTCGGGGTGAGTGAGATATCCGGAAGTTTTGTTCTGGTTTTACAGTTTCCTGTGTAAATGCCATAGGTTAATTAATAAGGAGAATGCAACGAGAGCAATGCTAAAGGGTTTTCCAATAAGAGGTGTTATTTTGATATTCAAAGAAAAATGCCATTTTTCAACATAAGTGATCGGATGTTTATTGCATTATAAAGGAGAAGCTATGCTGTTAATAGTGGAAAATAACATCAAACAAATATCCACCACTACCACTCTCTCAGGACCATATCCTTTTAATGAAATCTTAAGTCGACGCTGGGCTATTAGTTCTTGTGTTAACTGAACTTTATAAGCCTTAAAACCGAAATATTTATGCAAAATACGGTGTAATGACGTTTGTGGATTGCCTTATTCCCAAGAACGACGAGGAATGGACAAACCTGGGTTTTCTTCAACACTTTCGGCTACAGCAGCAAAATTCTCGGCTGTTCTTGAACGACGTGCACGGGTTTAATTCTTTACATCATTAATATGTCCGAACAGCTCGAATTTTTCCACCAATTTCTTTATTGCGGTCCGACAAGTTGCTTCATGACGACCTTATAATGTTCCTGTTTTACGAACCGTCTCTGCCAAATTTTCACCATTTTTATAGTGAATTTCAATAATTTCAATTCATTCTTGAAGCGTGTATCGTTCCATTTCTATTAATGGCGTAGTTTCTACTTGTCAAATGTCCAAAAATTATATCTTCAAACGTGACATCTACCGAAATAGCGGGCTATTCAAAATAACACCTTATATTTGAAAACCCTTTACATTTAATGCTTGGTCCAGTGGAGGAGTTTGCTGATTTAGTTATTCAGTTATTTTGCATCACCATCGAATCAAAAACTTATGACAAATGTCAATCCAATTATTTCCAACCACCAAGTAAAATTCAAAGTTTATGTTGAGATAGTTTGAAAGATGATACCTGGAAAATTGTGTCATTTATTGTCAATACACTGCGTTAATCGATATCGAAAATATGGGATAATTCTGTCCAGCACTTCGTTGGTATGTTGGCGATAGTCAAGCGAATGTTGTTTTTTCAAGTAGACTTGGAAATATCGTTATAAACATGTGAATTTGGGTATAACCCCATAAAAAATCGCAGAGGTTATAATCAAGCAAATGTGCTGGAGCGTTGAACTCCCAATATCCTTATAAATTTCTTGAAACAACAGTACCTACTTGTACAGTTTCGGCAACCAAAGAGTGAACGACTCTACAACGCATATTCAGCATATTTTAGTTGATTGAATAAGGCTTCGACAGAAAATAGCTCTATTCTGTGTATTTAGATTGCTATTTCATGAATGTGTCAAACCCGAAAGCTTCGCAGGTTCATTATTGTAGGATCACAAGTCATTAGAAGTTGGGTATCAATCTGTAGGTATTTCTAGCTTTCCTAATGCCTTGACCTACGCCCCTTCAACAATAATCTATGGGGATGCCTCAAAAACTAAGTAGGTACAAATATTGTAGTGATCCGAAAAATATTGTCTAGTATCGAACCACAAATGTCAACAACCTCCAAGGGTTGGTGCGAGCATGTAAATACCAACATTCGATTCCATTTGGAGAGGGCAGTAATGCTGATACGATCAACATATACAGGGTGTTTCACGAATGATTGTACAGGCTTTCAGGGCAGATGCAGTACATTTTGATCAGTCTGAATCCACGTAGCATTTTGGGTTTTCATCATGAAATTAATTCGTCCTCAGTCTTTATTTGATTGCAGTCATAAACGCAATCTGCCATTCTTCATATTTTAGCCTATATGAAGCCATCCTTGTGTGAATCCTGAGAGATATCAGCTTGTTTTCCACAAAACTGTGAGTATCACATTTCCACCACAGAAGAGATCATCTCTCCCCGCGTAACCATACTCGCAAATTTCCCCTAATCAACTCGAATTCCATTCCACCAAAAGCCCAACTCTCCCCTCAAGGGTTGAAACAGAAACCACCAAACAGCCCCTATTCCATTAAACCCATTATTCCTTCATCAGAAAATACCCGTGCAAAAATCCGATTCGACTTCATCAACTGAAATATTCCCGAAACGTATACAAATAATCCTTCAATCCTCTAAATCAATTGGAAGAGCAACGCACCGACCGTATGACGTCCGCCATTACGTCGTCGGTAATGCAGGAATCTACCAGCGGTTCGGAACGAAATTTTCCGGTTCCTGTTTGTTTTTCCACTTGAAGTCGGGGTGTGGTGTTCTCAATCGGAATTGATTGTATCTGGGAGGGCTTGGAGACGTCTTGGAGGAGCTTGGAGGAAGGAGAAAGGCCCCTTTATACCGCTCTGAGGACTGATCAGAACGGATTGAATCCGCAGGGTCGGTACGTGATGTTACGAGGTTTTATTGTGAGCGTGTTTGTTCCGATTGACAGGTTTGTCATTTCGATACTCAGAGGTGAGAAACGGAAAAGGTTGGTGGAATTCGTGGATTATTTCTGTTTATTGAGCGGAAAACGAATAAAATGGATAAGACCACATGTAACAGAGTTTGGAAAAGATTTGGATCTTGCACTTCACCGACAGGTTGGGCGACTATAGAAATGTACTGAGACGAAGTCGTTTGAAGTATTGAATGACAATTCTACAAGACTTGTGTAGTGTTGCTTGATTGGAGTAAGTCTTCGGATTTGTAAACGAAAGGTTTGAGCAGGTTACCGAACCAGTAATGAACTCACATTCAGCAGATATAAGCCTTAAATGATAAAAGTGAAAATATTGAACTCAACTGATTCTCGACTTGTATAAAAAATTAATCTTCTACTAAATACCGTCAAATGCAATACAATTGTTTTTGAAACCACGATAAGTACCGACGCTGTAGTATAAGGATCAAAACCGAGTGTACACCACACTTGAGCTCCTTTTTTGGTGTTTTTCAGGCAGAAATACTTGCAATCGAAAAATGTGTGGTCCATTCGAAAAGTCAAGCTGCTATCAAAGCACTGAACTCCTGTTTAACTCAAAGCTAATATGGCAAAACCGAAGAAAACTCATTGAAGTATGCAAAAAGAACAATGGTTCTTTACTCTGTGTTCCTAGTCAATCAGGAATCATAGAAAATAGTGGCTAACTCATCAGCCAGAACAGAAGCACGAAAGCCACCTACTTGCCCAGAACCCTTCTGTGGTATAGGCGAATTCATCTATAAAAAAAGTTTTTGAAGAAAAAAAAACTAAAAGTGGAGCACTCTGAAGGAATCTTCCAGAAATGGATAAATTCAAAAAGTTCTTTCGGAATTTTGAAACTGCAAGGTACAAGAAGTATTTGGATATCAGTAGGAATAAGTTACGTCACCTCACTAGTTTTATAACAGGACATTGCTGCCTTATGAGCATATATTGAACATTGGCTCAACAGAAACTGACGCCTGAGATTCTTTGGAAAAAGTGATGAGTCCCGTCCACTTATGGAGCGGTTACATTGAGATACTTTACAGGCTGCTACTGAACGAATTCAGTAGCTGATCGTAAATTCGCTCAGTGTAATAGTTTCACAAGCCAACAATCTGATTGTAAAAACTACGACTAAAGTTGAAAGCTGGGCTACTTTACACGCTAAATCGCTGCGTTTTTGGCTTGTTGGTATGTAAACAAGCCGTGTGTAATCACAGTTGCTACTAAACAATCTGTGAGTACTCATCTACTCGGTGGTTCCTGGTTCTTAAATTTGGAACGGTTTTGACATTTATCTTAAATCCTTGACAACGATACAAACATAAACCTCATGTAAATCGCTAGATTATTGCTACTCAGCAAGTAGACAGTCTTGTGTATAATCATCACAATCTCACAATATAATTCACTCGCTTTTAAATTCGGTCAGTAGCAGCTTGTAAAGTATCTCAATGTAATCAACCCATTAGTAACATAATGCCTCGCTATTGCGATCCTGCGCATAGAATGTTCTGGACAAGAGAATTATAGAAGAAACTCTGATCTAGCTGAAGCCCAGATACCAGACCAACGCCATCGCGGATTCATCATTTTTCACACAATTCGATCAATTGATTAAGTTTTTTGATAAAATGCTATAACTTGCCATTCGTTTTCCCCTCATTATGTCACCACTCGATTTAAACCCTTCAACCCACCCCATAGCAGTGATTCAAATGCAAATTCCTGGACATTTCCTGCTATCCCCCTAAATATATTCAACATACCCGATCAAAATCCCCACCGCTGCCTCGATCCATTTGATTACACGGAAACTTACTCGCCAGATTCAAACCCGATCCAGAGGTGGGCATGACGTCCCTGGTCCCGCGAGGTGTGTTCCCACGGGAGCCTCAGGGATGATTTTTGCTTTATCCCGTGACATCTGGGACGTCGCACGGAAGGCCGACTTCGATCTCTAACAATTCATTAATCAAGTTCTTTCTGGCCCTCAGGCAGGAGTCCAGGTTTGGTACGTGACGTATGCTGGATATGTAACTAAGTGATATGGGTTCGAAATAGGGATAGAATATTGACGAAGGCTTTAAATGGATGTTGAAAATCACGGTCCAGGGAAAGGGGATGCTTGAAAAAGGTTACATCGGTGAAAAACGATGAGGAGAGTTGGATTTCATTCGGTTTAAGCTCTCTTCGACGTGCAGCTTTATGTTATCATATAAAGGGTTTTTCAATAAGAGTGTTTATTTTGATATTCAAAGAAAAATGCCATTTTTCAATATAATTGATCGGATATTCATTTCACTATAAGAAGAAGCTATGCCGTTAAAATGGAAAATAACATCAGGCAAATGACCACCACGACCACGCTTGCAGGAGCATATCCTTTTGATGAAATTTTCCATAACCAAAACGCAAACTTGCTGCCCTATGTCTTCGATCGCCTCACGAATTTCATCTTTGAAGTCTTGAATTGACGCTGGGCTATTGGTGTAGACCTTCTCTTTCGCGTGGCCCAAAGGAAGAATTCGCAAGGTGTTAAATCACAAGATCTCGGTCGCAAATTGTGATCACCTCTTCATTTTCATGCATTTCAACGGCCCAATCAGCAAAGACACGACGTTGTTGATCGGCCGGCTTGAATTCTTGTGTTAACTGAACTTCATAAGCCTTCAAGGCCCAAATCTTCATACAAAATATGGTGTATGACGTTTGTGGAATGCATAATTCCAAAGAACGACGAGGAACGGACAAACCTGGGTTTTCTTCAACACTTTCGGCTACAGCAGCAATAATCTCGGCTGTTCATGTTCTTGAGCGACGTGAACAGGTTCTTTCTTCACATCACTTACTTGTTCCAACAGCTCGAATTTTCCACCAATTTCTTCATTGCAGTGCGCCAAGTTGCTCACGACGACCCAAAAATGTCCGAGTTTTATGAACCGTTTCTGCCAAATTTTTACCATTTTTATAGTGAATTTTAATAATTTCAATTCGTTCTTGAAGTGTGTATCGTTCCATTTTTAATAATGGCGTATTTTCTACTATCTATACTATCTTCTGTAGGTACTCTACTCACAATCACTCCACCAATGTAAACCGAGCTTGAGAGAGATGAACTTAGGTTAGAGGTAAATCCATATCCACCTTTACGCAATTTCTCAGGAATTGATTCACTGTTAATACCAGTCTAAACATTCGGATTCAGCCCTATAGTCTCTTAGGTATCGAACGGATATTCCCATTATCCGGTAATCCCACGAAAATTCGATCTCACGTCGTCCTACTCATCTCTGGTTGTTTGCAGACTAATTTTCAATGCCCCTCTCTGTACTCTCAAGATACTCGATCAGTATTCCATAATGGTGGTATCACACGCGTGCTCAAGTGAGTTTAAGATTCCATTGTTTGAGGAAACAAAGAAACGTACAGGGCCATTGTCAGCTAAACACAATAAGAGATGCGAGCATAATATATACAACATGGATTGCGACTACGTTAAACTCTGACGTTGAACTGTTGCCATTGATGTACATATCCTATTTTTAGACAGACCTGATTGATACCGAAGAATGTATCGCGTGTATATGACAGTTTTAATTGTATGGTTATTGGTTATTCGATTACTGGAAAGGTTTTTCATTACAGTCAATTTGATGAGTTATCGATTGGGTTTGTTAAGCTTTTGGTTTTATTCAATTTTGGCGCATTCATTATCAATCGGAATTAAAATTGAACACGAATATTGCGTGGCCTAAATTCGTACGCCGGGATAGACGGTTTTATATAGTTTTCTGTGCATTTGTATACGTTCCATATTGGTGAATTATAATTTTGTGAATATCTTTTATCGTAAATATTTGATTTTATTTGGTGTTCGCTATATGAATGCATCGATAGTAATTCGAGGAATTACTCAATTTTGTTTGGATTTTTGATGATTTAAATCTTTCTATCGCATTTATCATGTATGTGTTCATCTCACTTTTTTGATGCTTTGAATCGTTTTAATCGCATTTATCAATATGTGTTCCTTTCACTTATAATTCAGTATACATTAAATGAAATTTTTTTAAATGAGTCGAATAAAATCCCATGACTTTTCCAATAAGAAGTGTTATTTTTAAATTCATAGAAAATTTAATTTTCCGATATAATGATCGGATGTTTATTTCATTATGAATTCTATGCCGTTAATAGTGGAAAATAACATCAGGCAAATGACCACCACGACTACGCTTACAAGACCATATCCTTTTAATGAAATTTTCCATAACCAAATCGCAAAGTGGCTTCCCTATGTCCTCGATACCCTTACGAATTCCATCTCTGGGGTTTTGAATCAACGCTGGGCTATTGGAGTAGACCTTCTCTTTCACGTGCCCCAAAGGAGGAAGTCACAAGATCTCGGTAGCCAATTGTGATCACCTCTTCGAGGGATAACATGGTTTCCTTCCTTGTATGGCACGTCTCGCCGTCTTGTTGAAAGTAAACGTTGTCCAGATCAATACAATACAATTGAGGCCATAAAAAATCATTAATCATCTCTCGATAGACAAACCTGAGTTTTCTTCAACACTTTCGGCTACAGCAGCAATATTCTCGGCTGTTCTTCAACGACGTGCACGAGTTTTATTGTTTACATTACAAGCTTGTCTCAAAATCTCGAAATTTTTCCAACAATTCTTCATTGCGGTCCGACAAGGTGCTTCACGACGATCCAACAATGTTCGAGTTTCACGAACCGTCCCTGCCAGATTTTCACCATTTTTATTGTGAATTTGAATTATTTCAATCCACTCCTAAATCGTCTATCGTTCCATTATTATTGATGGCGTAGTTTCTACTCATCAAATTTCAACAATGACAGCTTCAAACGTGACATCTACCGAAATAGCGGCTATTCAAAATAACCCTTATTGGAAAACCCTTTATCTATTGATTCCAAAACATCTGACCTCCAATAATAATATCCAGCTTAAAAAGCTCAAATGAATTGTTTGACAATTGATTAAATCAAAAATATATGAAAAATGACAAAGAGCGACGAAATTGCTGTTCTGAAAGTTACAAGTTTCAACAGTTTTCCTGACGACGCGCGACGGCTGGTGAATGCTGATCAAAACGTTGAATGCAAGAATCAAAATGATTAAAATAACCCAAATAATTTCAATACCACAAAAACATTTTTAAAAATAAAAACTGGCCCACTCTACTCCATCTCTTGTACACAGCAAAACATGACGCCATGACAATTTCTTTTTGTTCCTTCATCCTATCTTGTGGAGAGTTTCTCTGGTCTAGAATCCTCCGTCTGAGTAATAGCCGATATATTTTACCCTTATGGTTGCGGGAACACAGATCGGAAGAATAACAAGATAACTCGAAAACTCTTGAACAAACACTCTCTGCCCTACGTCTTATTTAATTCAATAATACGATATATGTAGCTGAAGAGATAAAACGAACAAAATAAAAGTTCATGTGTTTGATCGTCGCTACGAATTACTGGAGATGGAGCGTTAAAAACGAGAACTATTCGCTTTTTGCTGGAAGTTCTCGGAATGATGAGTTTTATTAAATGGGAATTCCTCAGTTTCGAAATGATTTAAAAGTTGCTGCGAAGCAGACATTTTTCATGTCCATTTCTCATCCGTTCGAAGATGTTTCCTAAGGGACGAACAGGAGATATTCGCAAAAAGGATAGCAATTTGTCTGGCAGATGGAGATAGATAAGTTTAAATTTGAAGGTTCCGAGAAGCTTATCGCTCAGTTGGCTCGCCTGCAATTATGATTACTTTTTCATTAATATCCAGTCTCGCAGATATTAAGTTGTTGTTGGAGAAAATATGGAATGTCTCTTATACAGCTAGATAGGACATAATAGGGACTTTAACCCGTAACTGTATGGTGGGGTCCACCAGACCCCCAAGATTTTATTTTCCTCGATATTTCATTTAGTGTTCAAAATTTATGATGCCATCCACTACATCACATTTAATGTTTCTTGCTTAGTTCAGTGTTACGAATCTATTCATATTACGATTCAGCACGATTCTACTGGAATTTTTTGTTGGATTAGGGAATACTAGACCCCACCTTACCAATGGCGTTATTATGTAATCGAAGTAATGTTGCTTTGGATGTTGCGAAATTTTGCACAAAAGCGAATGCGAACGGATGATCCTCGGTTTGAAGAATGGTCATTTTAAAACTTGGATGCCCTGGAAAGCGTTTCATCATCGCATATGAGAAGAAGAATAGAAAATTAGTATCTTCTTAAAATTGTGAAATAGAACATTCTTCAATTTCAGAAGCTGAGGGAATTAGATCGAATACATTAGAAAAAGAGTCCAATGAGCTAAAAGTTCACGAGAGCAAGACAAAAAGACTTGGTGACATGTGCCGTAGTCCATTTTCCAGTATGGCACTTGTGAATGAAGCATCTGCGAAGACTGCTCAAAAAAACTCTTTTAGTTTTATATAAAATTCATAGAAATGTTGTTATATTCAGTTGTTTATTATGATTAGAATTATATTTATGTTTTGACTCTTCAGAAACACATTTTCAGCTCTTTGCGCATTCAGATTCCTTTATTTCGAAATAAAATTATTTTCTGAGTGTTCAATTAATCATTCACACTGTACGTTCAGGAATACCTAAACATTCGTACCGTACCTTAAAAAGTCAATAGTTTAATGCGCACACATATATTTCGTGAAAAAAGTCTGGTGTCTGACGTACCATACCAGTCCGGGTAAGTTGTTGTGGGAGAAAATATGGAATGTTTCTTGTACAGCTAGATAAGATAATAGGGACTTCAAAAACTAAAAGAAGGAATTAACCTATATTGGCTGATTTATATGAGAAATTTTCAGTGTAGGTGCGGTTTTTAGATAAACAAATTATTAAAAAAAATTTAGGTTATGTTGTTTATTTCCTTGTCAGATGGATATGCAATTATGTAAATATTGCATAGAGTTCTTTGATAATTTGAAGCTCGTCGGACGAGGCCGGGTACATTCGGCAACGTTGACTTTGTTTCACGTTAAGACCATAGACAAACTAATAAAATAGATGAGCCACTCGTATATTCCGCGACATCTGTCGGAGGAGGAGACTAATACACGAAAAAATTATTTTCAATTTGATAGTTAGATGTCGTTGCATTCATGGAAATCCTATCGAGAAAATAGTAAATATGTAAAATCATTATTATCAAAAAACCTTTGAATTGTCAACTGTCACAGGAGTGGTTTGACACGTTCTTTTTGAAATATAATAAATTTCGATATGCCTGCAAGAGTGAGACGTGCTGTGTATTATTGGATGTGAAAATCGAGATGTAAGAAGGTAATTACAAAATTTACATGTATATTCTGTTAACTATAAGAATTAAAATACTCGTAGTTTTCAAAAAAGTTTTTCATGTATTGAATAAGTTTAGTCGGTAAATACTCATATTTTGTATTATTGAATTCATTATTTTTAGTTTTTGAGAATTTTTTCAATGCAATTATTAGTTATTGATTAGATATTTATTAAATAAAATCTGTATTTTCAATTGGTGATACCTATTTAAGTTAATAAATTTTTATTCTATCCAGAATTTGATTATTGATCCTCATTTCTCGATTCCAAAAGAAAATCAGATGAAATTTCGTTGCAGGTATTATTTTCATGAAAATAAATTCCTCACTCATCGATAACTTGCACGAATCCATTTCTGATTTCCTTTTGGAAATTGAATTTCAAAAAACTTTTTGCTTCTTGTATATGGGTGTACCTACCTATTCAAAAGGTGCACTACAGAATTCTTTTTGAGGCAGCTTTACGATACAGATTCCTTTTTCAATTGAGCTTTTTTCACGAATTAGTAATGTTGTACAAAAAAAGATGGCGTTGAAGCTTGTTCTACTAGTGTCTCATCTATTCTCCGTTTAGTTAGTCTATGGTTATGACAGCAAATACTGCCAGATTCGGATAAATAAACAAACGCCTACTATGTGCTCAAACTTCGTGAACGGACCAGAGTTAGTTACCCATTTTTTAATAATTTCCAGAATATATTCGTGATCGTGCTGACATTTTGCATTCACATATATTTAGTTTCGATTTCAGTTCATATATGCAAATTTTTAAGTATTAGTCTTATTGCTTCACCAATGAAGGAGCGCTCGAAAACACTTCCTCGGGGCTTACTTTATTTTTTTTTAAGCTGCATCTAATTCGTGGAGCCCAAGTTGTTTTGAGATCAACAGACAGTAATTGACATGAAAGCTGTTTCCCAAATACCTGTAACTGAAAGAGAACAAATCTGCAAAGAGCATCGAAAATTATTCCCCCTATTTTTCACTTCTGCGAGCAAAAACAAACACCTCTACTCTTCCCATTTCATCAGGTATAAACTCACAAAAAACACTTCAGAAAATTCATTTCCGTGCCATCGGATAACTGAGTTTTCCGAACTCTTTTCCGGACTGGAAAACGTTGGAAATGAAATACAGATGAAATGAGAGCAATAAAAATTCATGTGACAACGCTTCAGAATTGAACACGTAGAAAGGAATCCTTACGATTTTCCACCAAAATGATTTCGACAGGTTTCGAGCAAAATATAAACGATACGAAAATTGATAATGTCTGTATAATTTCCTCGTTCAGTTTCCAACGAAGCGTTAACAGTTTTTTTTTCTTTTTCAGGTAGGATGTTCTGCTTTCGCATCACGGTACGGTTGATGTCACCGACCAAGGCTGGTAAGAAATATAATTCCGAGAACGGGGTTTCGTTTGATAGATACAGGCTGTCTGAATCGATTTTTTTCGGCCAATGCAGGCTGCATTCAAGTACTCAGGTAATTTTCGTTATGATTTATGAAGGGTTCCAATAAGATTTCATTCAAAAAAGAGCAGTGCGCCTAATAGATGATCAACGTTAACTGCCAATCTTCATAGTCTCGATCACCGTAGGAAGGTTGGAGACTTATGCCTTTTTTACAGATACTACCACGGAAGGTGTTCTGCTGCCATGCCTCCATAATTCCACCAGGGGCTCAATTTGATCGACAACAAGGCTAGCCGATAATAGTCACCAGGTTGCCGTGCATCTTCTACAGCTAGGACATCGGTGTATCAGAAGGCTTTTCTTTACCGAACTGCAAGGCTATGGAATACCCTACCTCAAGATTATTCCCCCTGGGTTACAACTTACAGCAGTCTAAGACACGCACAAACCGATTTCTTCTGAATTCATCTCGGGGCGCTTGAAAGGGTGTGCTACAAGCTCAGTCTTTTCCCGAGAGATGCATATAAAAAAAAGTCGATAAACTCTTCAAGAACGCATTGAAATTATTAAAATTCACTATAAAATGGGTGAAAATTTGGCAGAGACGGTTCGTAAAACTAGAACATTTTGGGGGTGGTCGTGAAGCACCTTGTCGGAGCGCAATAAAGAAATTGGTGGAAAAATTTGAGCTGTTGGGACAAGTTAGTGATGTGAAGAATAAACCCGTGCAAGTCGTTCAATATTGATGTGTAGCCGAAAATGATGAATAAAACCCAGGTTTAGGCATTCCACAATCGTCATTAAACGTATTTTTCATGAAGATAAGGGTCTCAAAGTTATAAAGTTCAGTTAACACAAGAACTCAAGCGGCCGTTCATTAACAAACGTCGTGTCTTTGCTGATTGGGTCGTTGAAATGCATGAAAATGATCCAGAATCCCATCGAAATCATCTTGAGTGATGAGACCCATTTTCACCTCGATGGCTCCGTCAACAAGTAAAATTGTCTCATCTGGAGCTCGGAAAACCCAAGAGTTATTGTTGAAAAGCCACTCTATCCTCAACGTGTGACTGTTTGGTGCGGTTTATGATCTGGCGGAGTCATTGGACCTTACTTTTTCGAAAAGCCAGCCGATTATCAACAACGTCGTGTCTTTGCTGGTTGGGTCGTTGAAAAATGCAATGAAAATGATCTGGAATTCATCGAAAAATCATCTTGAGTGATTGGGCACCGAGATCTTGTGATTTAACACCTTGAGACTTCTTCCTTTGGTGCCACGGAAATAGAAGGTCTACGCCAATAGTCCAGCGTCGATTCAAGACCTCAAAGATGGAATTCGTGAGGCTATCGGGGACATAGGGTAGCCACTTTGCGATTTGGTTATGGAAGATTTCATTAAAAGGATATGATCCTTAAGCGTCATTTGCCTGATGTTATTTTTCACTATTAACGGCATAGATTCTTCTTTATAATGAAATAAACATCCGATGATTATTTGAAAAGTGGCATTTATCTTTGAATATATCAAATACACCTATTATTGAAAAACCATTATATGGTTCGCACACCTTGATAACGTTCATTGGGATATATCAGATATATCATCTTCAAAATAATGCTATTTAAAATAAGCACTTGTGATATGAAACCGTTCTATTCAAGCGAAAGTTACATGCAAAATCTTTCAACCAATCGATAAAATCTCCAAACGAAATTTCGTTTGAACTTTCCTAGCATTATTGAGAAACGTACCAAAGGGAGTTGTTGACAGAAGTTAAGTGCTAGGGCATGTAATGCATTATACGCTTTATTACGTGCGCTAAAAACCATTTTCGCGGCCTACACTTAACGGTTACGAGTGCGATATCGTGGGCGTCGTCGGAATTGCCATCTACCCCCGATTTTTATTGCTGTAATCAGATCAAGACCGCGAACGAAAAGTGCGATATCGTTTGATGTGCATTCGGGGTCGTAATTCGGTCTGAATGGAATTTAATCGTTGGATTCTTATCTTTATGGCTTTTTTACAAGTTTCTGTTGATGAGTGTGGGGTGGGATTATTGCTGTAGCTCTGTTAGAAGTGAAGATATCGAATTGTTATGTTGGCATATCGGAATTATCCCATTAAATGGTGGGATTCTGCTTTTCATCTGTAGGTTACGATACTGTAGCGTACGATTGATCTGTAACTGGCTGACTTACATATTCGTAAACATTATAGTACACTGGTTCTTCAAACTGAACATTTTCACAAACTGGGCATTCGGCATTTCTTCAATCTGAATATTTTCTGGGGATCCGGCATTTTAAATGTATTCATTTAATCACGCAACCTTTTCCTTTCAATTCTCATAAAGTTTCTACTTTAAAAAAATGATTTTCAGTTCTTGTTTATTATTGAACGGTGTTTTACCTGTTATAATTTTTTCAAAAGCTATATTATTTTGATTCGTCATGAATTTCTTGAATTTAAACATTGATGTTTGTTCTAAAATGAACAAACCATTCAACGTAACCTCACAATATGTTATTCGATAATGCATCCGATCACCCGTCTAGTAATCGTAAATATTTAACGATTTCTGTAAGCTACAGATCCCTTAAAGAGGTCCAGAATTGCCTTTTCCTGTAAGCTTATGAAAAGTTATAGATTGGCTTACAGATGAAAGCAGAATACCACCAAAAATTTGGTATCATTTCTGTCATTCTTATTTCCAACACTAACCTGAATTTCTCGAATAAAATACTTTCGAATGTTCGATTACCAACTCAATTTAGATCTCTCAATGGGATGTCAATCTTTCTTGGATTGACTATACCTAGAATTATACAGATGAGTCCAAACGTAGGATTGAGATCTCAAAATAATCGTCTCTGTTCAACATACACTCAACATAACCCCTTCAGTTTCTCTGAACGATGATTTTCCAGATTCTCATATGCACACGGAAAGTTAGACCCCTTAATATTACAAAATCATATTCTATTTAGACCGTGTTAGTTTACCAGAAGAAGAACTTGAATATCCCACAAAAATTCAAAACATGGGGCAATATTTTTCCTATAATGTTACATGTTTGGACTCTTTCCAACAAGTTAACGACTTAACTGAAGTATTAAGCTGGCGATGCCTTTCCACATCTAGGATCAGGAAAAAGATCAATGTAGGTCATGCGATTATTTTGTTGGCACCCCTTATAATTCGAATCAGCTATTCGCGCAGCTCGTCATTATTTTCCTTTTTGATTCATTCGGAATTGCAGCTGTTTTAACTGCATTTAAATGCGCTATTTCCATAAAAATTAGATGGATTTTTGAATTATATGTAATTTAGACGTTGCTGGCCTGGTGCGGAAATTGCCCTAGGTTTCGTGATCGCAGTGTGCTGTAATCTATTTTTCTAAGGCTGCGAGTGGAGTGAGGAAATATGTTATTTCATGGGAAATATGGGTGTTGTAAGTATAATATTAGGGAAATGGTCTATACCATATATTCTTGCAATTTATTTTGACCGTGATACGTTTTTTTTTTTCCATTCGTGTATGCGAATTCGTGTCGAAAGATTGAGTAACACTATTTGAAATTGAATGGATGTAATGACCCATCTGAAACTAACATCTTGGTTTTTTATTGATTAGACCATTGCGTTCAATGTTGGAAATTCACTGAAAAGTCTTCTCACTTTTGGTACTTTTGGGAATTTGTGTCACATTAAGAATCTGTGAAATAATATCAATTTCAAATAGTTTTTATCTGGCGAAAAGAAACTTCACTGGCAAACATATTGAAAAGTCTTCTCGATGGGATAAGATGTATTAAAGTTCATATTAGAAATACCTGCAATAGAAAAAATTTTCATTATTGAGAACTTCACTCCTCTGGGTTACCACTTTCAAATACACATCATGAAGTATACCCTGTATATTCTAGATTATTGACCAAAATCGCTGCTCCTGCCAGAGTACATTTTTCCCCAAAAATATCTCGATATTAAATATTACTAATATTTAAGCAAATTTTTCCTTCAGGTGGATAAAAGAGGCAGTGGCTTAGTTCCCTACAAAGGAGCAATCCATATCTTCAAAGGTTCCCTTCATCAGAGGGAGCAAAACCTTGAAAGGAAACACGCAATAATCCTGAAGGACCCGACTTATTCCTTTTTGCGACATTAAACAAGACGGCGAAGCGAAGCTCATGACTGTCGCAAATATGTCCCTGTAATAGAGTGAAAGAAGCAGGGAAAACTCAGCAATAAGATTTACAACGCAACGTATATACAGCAATATATCTGGGTTCTCGTCATATAAGCTAATAAACTTCGGCCTTATGAAGGTAGCGCTGAATTTTGTTGGTTAATAAAATAAAGGAATATTAGAGCCAGCCAGCTGTAGGGGAGAGGGTTCCAGCCGAAAGACATTTATTGCTCTTTCATTCTTTGCGCTCGATGGTGAGCCTGAAATTCTCCACGAAATTCAATTATTCCGAATGGAAGCTTCTTATTAATATTCGGATACGGCTATTTTCACGATTTGATGTTGACCTACGAAGGATTATGGGGTTCGAATGACTACTTCGAATAATTATTATTTGGATTCTTAAGCGATTCCATCAGATATTTCAGGTATTATCTCATGCATTATTTGAGGATATGGATTGCTCCTTTGTAGGAGCTTAGCCACTGAATCGTTCATCCTCTGAAGGAAAAATTTGCTTAAATATTAGAAATATTTATTTGTCAGTTGAATGTCAAAATTACAAGTCAATATTCTTCGTAATTTGAAAATGAAATGAATTCCAAGCTTAGATTTACGGACATCGCATAAAAATATTCCTTTGATCCTATACCACCAACTTTTTTTAATAATTGATGTATTATGCGATTTTGTGTGGAAAAAATATCTGTAGTTAGAAGACCAACAGGTTGGGCAGGTAAAGTTCATTAGCTGTAGAGAAAGTAATTTACCTATGAAAACAATACTCTGAAATCAAACGCGGGCCCTCCAGGTTGGGGGTTGAGGCATCGGGCTAACTCCTCGATACTCATAAAAATGGTAAATGTTGAAAAACCCATAATTAGCCTTTAGATTACCTACCAAGAAAGTGATGAAATGGATACCTCAGAAAACAGGAAAATAGGAAGACCAAGAACAACATGTATTAGTGGAATAGAAAATCAATGAGTGAAGGAGGGCTAAATGATGAAGACTACAACAAAAGAAGACATTGGCAATGGGAATCGGACATATCTTTAGGATATATTAACCCGAATAAATAATAATATTAATATTGGGATATTTCGGCTTTGCGTAAAATTTTGTTATCTGAGGGAAACTTCGAATATAGTCGATCATCTGGGATATACAGGGTGTCTAGTATTGAATGTCCTTATATCTGGACGCCTTTCGAGACAAAAAATTTATGTGATTTTAGAGACTCATCATGTTGCGAGTTTCCTAAAGTTGGAACATGTTGAGACTCTAAAATCACATAAGTTTTTCATCTGGAAAAGTGTTTTATTCCCCATAAAACACAGGGTGTCTTTTTATTGAAATATTGTGTCCTTGTGTTTATCAATGTTTGTTTTATGGGAACTGTCAGAAATGTCAAACGTTTTCAAACAGTAACAAAAGTTGCTTTCCTGAAAACCACTTGTTACCACTGGAGAATGCTGGCCGAAACGTTGAACAGAAAGAGAAAAAATGATGGAAATATCCCAAATAATACTGAAATAAATGTTTCATCATCAATTATTCCTTATCCCCAACAGTGTGTCTTTGTTGATATGTCTAAAATATGCTAACACAAAGAGGCTAAGTTACCATCAGAAAATATATTTCATTCTAGAACGGAATGGTCAAATCGATAAAAAAAACTAAGATTTTATGTTTTCAGATGGGTCATTACCTCCATACAAGTTTTAAATAGTGTTACTCAATCTTTCGTCACGAATTCACATACACGAATGGCAAAGAAAACATATCACGTGCCAAAATAAATTGCAAAAATATATGGTGC
Organism: Propylea japonica; assembly: GCA_013421045.1. Taxonomy (NCBI): domain Eukaryota; kingdom Metazoa; phylum Arthropoda; class Insecta; order Coleoptera; family Coccinellidae; genus Propylea; species Propylea japonica. The sequence goes on from CM024241.1 coordinate 84,014,671, forward strand.
AGTCCATTTCTCTCACATTATACTTACAACACCGATATTTCCCATGTAAATACCGTATTTTCCTCACTTCACTCGCAGCCTTAGAAAAATAGATTACCAGCACACTGCGATCACGAAACCTAGGGCAATTTCCGCACCAGGCCAGCCAACGTCTAAATTACATATAATTCAAAAATCCATCTAATTTTTATGGAAATAGCGCATTAAAATGCAGTTAGAACAGCTGCAATTCCGAATGAATCAAAAAGGAAAATAATGACGAGCTTCGCGAATATGCTGATTTCGAATTAATAAGGGGTGAAAACAAAATAATCGCATGACCTACATTGATCTTTTTCCTGATCCTAGATGTGGAAAGGCATCGCCAGTTTAATACTTCAGTTAAGTCGTTAACTTGTCTGGAAAGAGTCCAGACATGTAACATTATAGGGAATTTATTGCCACATGTTTTGAATTTTTTGTGAGATATGCAATTCAGTTTTTCAGGGTGAACTAACACGGTCTTAATAGGAGATGATTTTGTAAAACAAAGGTCTCATAACTTTTTCTGTATATCTGAGAATCTTTTAAACCGTTTTTCAGAGGGACTGCTTCGATAAACCCTCTGTTCTCGATTTTATCTGAAAGTTTTTTGTTGGTGACACCTGAATGGAAAGAATCTCTGCTGGCCTAGGAGTACCGTACTGTTATAAAGCAACTGGCAAGAGGTAAATCAGTCTCTCTACTATGGGTGAAAAACACTGGCGGAATATCCCAGGAATGAATCATTCCACTAAGTCCTTTCGGAACTTTGAAACAGTGAGATCCAAAAGATATCTGGATCTTGGTAAGAAACAATAACACCTCCCCACTGGCTTTCTCATAGGATACTGTCTCCTCAGGAAGCACCTGTTGAGGATGGGATTATCGGACACTGACGAGTGTAGGTTCTGTGGGGGAAAGGAAGAAACCCCCATTCACCTAGTCACGGAACGTTTTGGCATTGTGATCCTAAAGAGAGAATGCCCTGGACAAGAAACTTGTAAGAGTTAGGAACTAGCATCGTTGAAGCCCTCACAGATATTAGATTTCATTAGATCTTTGAGACTGGAAGGCGAGCTGTGAAAGGTGTGACTAGAACAGCTCTGTTAGGGGGCACAATAGACTTTGAGGTCGCAGTGAACTGTAATCTCTTTTTAAACTAACTAAACCAAACTATGGGTGACAGGGCATTGTGGAATTGAAGGAAAAAAGCTAATGATCTTTCAAAAAGTTGATCAAGTTTTGACACCTGCTGGTAAAGTCTGCAGATGAGAACTGCAGGCTCTGCGGACCAAAGTAGAAACAGATGGACATATTGTACGCAAGAATTCTGACCTGGCTGACCTTACCCTTACTGCATGAATTTTTATTCTGCTATTAGAAAATTAATTCCTAAAGGATTTAATCTCAGATTGAACCTAAAAATACTCAAAAAATTCCATACTCAAAATTTTGAAATTCATTTCGAAAAACTGGTTTATGGCATATATGGAACATCAACAACAAGAAATATTAAGGCATATCCAGAAAATTATTCAGTATGAAAACAAAGGAAGCAGTTTCTTTCTTTGTCAGATACAATGGTATTTGGCATTAGAAACAATTTTTATGAGTTTTCCCTGAGCAGCCTGGGGATTTGAATCTCATGCGATCTGATTCCAGCTAGTGCGGTAAATCGTCAAGACCATCCTTTCGTACTTCTTCTTGGGGATTTTCTTGTTGATCCTTTTCTCTGCTTATTTTCTTACATGTGTTGCACTTGGTCTTCCCCTGTTCTTTGTAGTTGGTTTTCCGGCTGTACAAAGAGCATTTGCTATGGCTATCTTTGTATCTAGAAGAGCGTATGGTTCATCAGACACATACCAATGTGAGATTACCTTCTTTTGTATGTGTTTCATCTCTTCTTCTGATGAATGATAATCTTCATCGTCAAAATCAAGAATCCATACTACTTTCATTTTCCCATAAAGTAGCTTTGAATCTATATCTAGGATAAATATGCAATGTAATTTCAGATTCTGACCTGCATGATGTTCCATATAATATGGGACATATTGTTTTGTTATTTGTCTATAAATTTTTGGAAATCAAATGATTGAAACTTGCCTAAATATATTGTTGAAATTACTAATTGAATCAAGATTTTTGTTCCTCCGCAAAAAATACTTTTCAATGATAAAAACGACCACAGATATCATCGAACTCTCTCGCCCAAACCCAGATTCAGTAAGAATGGACAAATGACCTATTGTAGGCATTCTACTTAGTTCAGCGCCTCTGCGTGTACCATACTGCTTTTTTGAATGTACCAGATATGAGCTTCACTATGCAGTTAGAAAAATATTCAGCTGACTTGAAAATAAAATTTTTTTGAGTTTGTGCCATATATGGCACACGATGCGGTAAAGGGATAAAACAATTCATATGGGGAAACCGGTTTGGGATACCCAAGAGGTAACGACCAAGGCTCGTTAGGAGGTTTTGGGTTTTAACTACGCCATTGACAACGTCCTTGGATTTCCATGAATGGGTAGGGTAGAAAATAAAAGATCTACATGGTCGCAGTTCCCGGAAGGCAAACCTAGCAAGAATCATTCCAGTTCTAATAATAATTATGGTAACGCACAAAAAGACGTCGCAGCATTTTACCAATCGACCACAATCTAGTAACAACAAAAATAAATACATATGCATATTACTTAAGCCCTTGCGCTGAGGTTCACTCTGAGCCTCCATAGAATTAATGAAAGAACCCCATCGTTCGCTATCAACGTTCTCCAGCATTATGATACACGACAGAAAATCACGACGGAAATACAAGAACGAAGCCCATTCCAGACAGCGCCGCTTAAAAGATAGGCCATAGGGAATAAGAACAAGTAGAGATAAATCTGGATCGTATTCATTATGCGCGATTCAATCTAGAAACCCCATTGTTTCTAGCTGATGCCGGCCGTATTTCACTGTCGGCATCACAGTCGGGCCACTTTCTAGACTCAACTCACTAATTTGCGAAAAATTTTTGGGAGAATAATGGGGATTCGGCAAGGCTTTAATACAGGAGCTTAAGAAAGAAGATAGCAGCTATTAATCAAGGGTGCAGGGCAGTTTTGTGGAGTGATAAGGTTTCTTTTTCGAGTTTTAAGATGGCGCCAAGGCAGCATATGTTACGATTAAAAGAAATTTATTGCTTCAGAGAATGTTTCGTCCTTAGGCTTGGTTTAGTCGTTCTACTTCGGGACGGCTAAATTCTTCAACTTACGTTTAAAGAAAAGTATGTCAAGTTGCCTTTGTTTTCAACTATTTTGACGTTTTTAGTTCTCTCTCATTTTTTACCCACACCATTCGAAATTAATGCGTTCTCCTCTTTCCGTCATCTGTGCCATAGTAGCAGCTTGGATTCATGACAGAATCACAATTATTGACGAGTAAAATATTATAGCATTCAAGAGGTTTGAAACCAGATTACAATTCAATGATTTTTTGGAACGTTGTATAAATAATTTCTATTTCAACATTTCGTTTTACATTCAGTGTAAAGAAAAACAACAATTTCATTCTACATTTTTTCTGTTAATATGTTATGGTTGTGTTTGCACATAAGCATAACAGCCACCCGTATTGGATGTGTATCTCATATTTTCACTTAAAATTCTGACACCAATATCGAGTTATTCATGAGTTTCTTCAACGAGTAATGCTGAATCAGAGCAACAATATCTGAGCGAAAAAATCAGAGCAAATCTGCCTTATGAAATATAGTATCATCAGAATTTTAATGAATGGCATCAGATTGTTGTCGACTGACTCAATAACTACATTTCTTCTTTGTCTTTTAGTTGGCCTTTCGCCTGCTAATCTACAGCCTATGTTGTTGTTTCTTGTGATAGTGTTAGTTATAGTTTATAGTTTGAAAAAGTGGTTACAGTTCACTGCGACCTCTAGTTTTATTTGTCCCCTCAAAGACTGTTCTAACATATCCTTTACAGCTCGCCTTCCATTTCTAGAGATCTGATGAAGTACAATATCTGTGAAGGCTTCAACGAGGCTAGTTCCTCACTCTTACGAGTTCCTTTCCCAAGACATTCTCTCCTAAGGCTCGCAATGCCAAAGCATTCCGTGACTAGGTGAATGGTGGTTTTTCCTCCTTCCCACAGAACCTACACTCGTCAGTATCCGACAATCCCATTCTTAACAGGTGCTTCCTAAGGCGACAGTGTCCTGTAAAAAAGCCACTGAGGAGGTGTGATTGTTTCTTACCATGATCCAGATATCTTTTGGATCTTGCTGTTCAAAATTAGTGGAATGATCCATCCCTAGGAGATTCCACCAGAGTTTTTTCCTCTCGGTTTTTTTCCTTTCAAGAACTCCTTCTTATAGGTACATTAACCTATACCACAGAAGGGTTCTGGGCCAATGAGTGACATTTGTGTTTCTTGTGATTCAGAAGGCCAACTGTTTTTATCGTTTTGAAGAAGATGTAGAAGACCTCGCTCTTATATCGCTTAGTACACATCTCGCCAACGGAATGCATTGGCATAATATGTGCAAATGGTTTCTGTTTACGATCCACACAACCGTTAGAGTTTTCGTTCTTGTGAAGGAAGTATCTCGCTCTACAACAACCTGTGACAAGAACAGTAAATAGCCTGAACTTGCTCTTCAGCTTTCTCGGAGGTTTTTGAGCTTTGTCTTCAGAAGATATAGCTATATTTTCCTAGGAATATAACCTTCGTTGCAAAATTGATTCTTTTCGTATGCTGTCATGTTGGAGTTTGCTTCACTGATCTTGTGTAGGTGATATCTCACCATACAATGATCTCTGAGAATCTCAGCAAGCAACCTTAAATCATTCTTTGACAGGGAAAGAGTTCGTTAAGTCTCTATCCAGAGATGCTTTAAGTCTTCGTCTTTGGTTGTAAATCTATCTAAGTGTTTTTATATCTTTTTTCCTAATCATCGACCTCTGTCCTATTCAGCGGTAAATCCATGAAGAACATGCTAGCTTCTCAAGACAATACAAATCTTTTTGCTATCGTCCCAATTCAAACTCTTCCATATCAAGCCATAAATCATAATAGAACAAAATCGATAACTTTTTATCAGCATCATCGCAATATTCAAACCTATCCCAAAGTCACATATATATTCGTTCCGCAAATCGAACTATCCTAGCTATACATATCGGAATCGAAGGCCGTCCATAATGTATAATATATTTGCTTTACGTCGCCATTATAGAAGCCCCATAGATATTTTCCTCAGATTCGTAGCTTTGATCGAGGCTCTTAAAGTCGATATTGAAATATGTCGCGCCTGCAAAAAATGTAATAACATTCATTTTACGATAGCGGGCAGTTTATTTTTCTGATCTTGTTGGCAGGGGGTAGAAGAAGATGAAGAAGAAGTTATTGAAGTTTTTTCACTTTATGCAGCTTTCTTGAAGTCTATTTCCGGGAGAACGGAGGTTGAACAGCCGTCGAAAAGGCCGCAGAAAAGATTGAGTGATCATTTTTTTTTCGGGAAAATATGGATATTATCTTTGATTCCTTTTTTTGGTTTGGTTGGATTGAAGGATTTTTTTTTCGTGGAATAATCTAATCGATAATTGACTCACTTCGGTGTTTCCTAATCTATAGTACGTTTACGAAAGATTGATGGCATAGAAGGCGTTTGTTTATTTATCTGAAATTGCAGTATTTGCTGTCATAACGTTGCCGAATATAACCGGCCTCGTCCGACGAGCTTTCGAGTTATCAGAGAACTCTATGCAATATTGAAAACATATCGTTTCAACCTGACAATAAAATAATCAACATAACCTAAAATTTTAATATACACAGTGGAATATGTCAAATTTCCATGGCCAACCGACGGCTCAAATTTTCCTGAACGGACTAAACATAATTGGTTTTAACCATAGAACAGTAGGTATACAGATTAAATTGTTGACTTGTATGAAATATGTTCAGATGAAATATTACTAAGATGAGTTAAATTATTATGTCTATGACATAATTTTGAAAAATGATCTCTAACGTGAGAATATGAGAGATGTATTTCGAAAAAGTGAGCTTTGTCTTTAAAAAATTCAGAAGTATTGGAAAAATTTGCATTTGGACATAAAAAAATCCTCTTTGAAAAAATCTCTCCAATGTGTTTATCTCTCGAAATGCGATGTTTGGTGTCAGATTACCTAGATTTGCAATAATCAGGTAACCTTCTCGAAATGGAGTGAATTAACCTATCAGTTCGTGCCTAATCTAAATTGTTACCCATTGGTAGAAACTTCGAGGTTGAATAGTTCCGGAAGTATTCTACTTTTATGATAAGATCTACTGTGAAACCTGTCATCATTATATTTACCATTTATCCAGAGAAAACAGAAAAAATGGAGTTATTTAATCTTCGATTACGCATATTTTTTATTGAATATCTCCATAAAAATATCCAACATGAAGCTAATGTGAAATTGATACCATAACTCAAGGAAAAAACATATCGACCAGGCTATACTATAACGTTGAAGTAATATACTTAAACACTGCACTTCAAAAATGATGTCATTTGTAAAACATCATATATTCCACAATCGATGATATAAGCCTGTGAATAGATAATAGTGAAGATAAAAATATTTTCCAGTTAAAAAAATGTAATTTTGATGCATCCGATAGTGCACTTTCTTCGAAAATGCTATTCGCGATGAAAATAGGAGTTTAAAAATTAAGTGACATGAATACTGATGCCCTCGAAGGTTTTCCATATAGGACAATGATTTTTAGTAATTCATAAACATTGCGAGCAACTTCGGGATATCGATATCTTCGTTATTTCCGAAGGTTCTTTATGTACTTTATCAAGTTCCTCATTGAAGTAATTTTTCAACATTGAATACGTCGCCTTTTATTTTGGATATTCTGCGGCTCGAAATAAATTTTGGCAAATACTTGCAAGATAGTCATAAAAACCCTCATATGAAATGTTGTGGCCATAAATTTAACAGAACCATTTAAAAAAAATCCTTACTTTTCCAGGATAAAATACAGTGGAACCTTTCTATAACGAAAGAAATTTCGTTATACAGAAAATTGTTTTCTGTCGCGGTCGAATTCACTGATGAATTTAAGGTTATCATTCAAACTTAGCAGTTCCTTTCAGACATTTTCGCATAACTTTCACACTAGCGTAATGGTTAGATTGAAACAAAACAGCCAGTGTGTATTTAAAACTGCTTCAGAAGGATCTCACTGCCCGCCATAATGATTCAGTTTTACGGTCGGGATTTATTACATACGTCCGGAAAATTTTCGGAAAAAAACCACCTTTATACCTTCTTACCATACCCATTCAAAGAGAAAATTTACTCCGTTTTAGGGGGTGGTTTTTTAACGTGGAATTTGGATTCAAGGTGCAATGTCTTATTCGAAATTTGGTATACAGATAAATTCGTTATACAGATGTTCGTTATCGTAAGTTCCACTGGTTCGATTCGAAGATAATTTATTTTTAAGGTCAAGATTTTCACACTGAATGTTCATCCGAAATTTCGAGAAGATGATATGAATACCATAGAATTTAATATTTTTTCAAATTATATTTTTTTCGAACATTCAGAATTTGTCGATTCGATCAAGCTGATATTTTGCAGTTGAATGTTAAATACCAATTCAAAGCAGTTCGAAGAATTTTTTTCTGGATATCACTGAAAATACTTATTGATTCAAACGTATGTAAAGTGTATGGATCTTCATAGGAAATATTTCGAAAAATAATAAACCGCTTTTCGATGATTAATATCTGTGTTTGTTCTCTATCACGAAGTATAACAGAAAACCCTCGTAAAATAAACGACAATTATATCAAACTGCAATCGTCGGTCGTTTTCAAACTGTATCGAATGATTGCTCCAATCTCCGGAAAATTAAAAAAAACTATTGATACTTGGCAAACACAACGAGAAGCTCTATCTATTCAATTTCGATCACGAACATTCGAAGTAACACGATATTTGGTTCGGAATCACGTTCGTTAATACCCCTCAGTTTGGTTCGCGATGAATCGAATTACTCGCTACATTCATCGAGATAGTAATAGAAGATTGAATGACGGAAGAAGAACTGTATAATGAATGTTTTATACCGCCTGATAGCGCTCCGAGAAATAATTGATGGATCAAATTGAATTTCAGAGAGGTTTAAAAATTTATTATCCGAATCGAAGGAAACGACTGACCCTGTTTCGTTTTCGATAACTTTTCTCTCTCATTTTCTCATTTTCAGCAATTTCAGCGTCCGTGATGTTGTTGAAATGGGAGGAAAATGGCGAAATATGTTTGTATTTCGAGATTTTCTGATCATTTCGTTGTATCGCAGTGAATTAGAGTGCAGATGTCGAGGAAGTATATTGGTTTGAGACCTTTAGTTTGCTTTCAATTATTTTATTTGTTGAACTTAATTTTGAATCATAGCGTTCCTTCTTAAATACAGATGTGAAGAAAGCGCGACAATTTCAGGATGTTATAAGATTCTATTATCTATCTCTTCGAATACACCTTACTAGGTTTCGAAATAAAAAAATTGTTTTTTGCGAATAAACAGAAAACAGTCATATTTTGTTGGTGTATACAGGGTGTCTGTAAACAAATGCGATGGACATGGGAGATGATTCCTCGATGAAAATAAGCAGGGGTAGTCTATATAAATTGTTTTTGATAGCGACCCCCCTTCCAAGATACAGCCTTTGGAAGGCGATGACGAGTTGACAGTTTTTAATTTTTTTACGGCTTCTTAAAAACACTGAGTCAAAAAACTATACACAATATGAAGCACTATGTAGATGTTACGTACACAATTTTTTAGGTCTTATAATTTTATTATTAGGGTGAAAATAACAGCCCCTATCATTTTCGTTCAAAAATTGTTTTCCTGGGACAGATTTTCGAGAAATAAAATTCTCTTATGGTTTTCCTTTTAATTCTGGAGAAAAAAGTCTCTTGCGAAATTTTGATACAGTGGATACTTTTCTCGGAAAAATAAAAACGTACAAGCAGTTATGATCACTGTTCAGTCCATTTCATCGTTAAAGTGTTCCATAGAATGAATATTTTAAAATATTGTATGTGTACAGGAGGACAGGGGATAAAGATGTTCTATAAATCTTTCTGAAGGTTTAATTACTAGTTTCCGGAAGAAAATTCACAAAACCAATTTTGAGCATAAACATAACTTGGATTATTAGTTCTATGGAACATACGATGAAATGGAAAGAACAGTGATCATAACTGCTTTTTATTTTTCAGAGAAAAATATCGACTGTATCGAAATTTTGCTAGGGACTTCTTTCTCCAGAATTGAATGAGAAACCATAAGAGAATATTATTTTTTCGAAAATCTATCCGACAAAAACAATTTTTGAGGGAAAATCATAAGGGGTTGTTATTTTCAACCCCTAATAATAAAATTATGGGATCCAAAAAAATTGTGTAACATCTAAATACATATGAAATATATTATGTATAGTTTTATGACTCAGTGTTCTTAGGACTCCTAAAAAAAAATTAAAACTGTCAACTCGTCATCTCCATTAAAGGCTGTATCTGGAAGGGAGGCTGATTTCGAAAAAAAATTATATAAAAACTACACTGCTCATTCTAGTATTCGTCATCACTGGTCGAACCTTATTTTTGATACCATTTTTGGCTCAAATTCGAACATTATAGACAGCTAAACGATAGACATATTTCGCAAAATTATAGTTCCTTGTTTCGGAATAAAAAAATAACTTTATATAGCTTCTGATGCTATCCCATCAACCTCTCACGACTCAGACTAAATCCAAAGACAACTAAACGTCCTCTCGCCATAGATTCCCTTAATTCACCTAGATCTTATCGTGTTAAGTCGCCCTAATCTTCCAGGCACTCTAACCACTCCGAATATTACAAGGTCTGGAATATTCCAGACCTGGATGATATCCTTTTACTTTGTTTGCTAAGAAGATGAACGCAGATTAGTATCGGCCGCCGGATGTATGTCTGTCTGCAGCCTTGGAAGCTTTGAATACTTCATGAGGTCTTCCACGGTTCAAACAATTCAGATTTCTGTAGTGGTTTGGGACTCCCGAGAGCAGCAAGGTTGAAAAGCGAATAAATCTGTTTAATATTGGTGAAAAGTTTTGTCTTTAAATGTGGAATTCTCGTGTTTTCGGAAATTTCATCGAAATGATGAGTTTTGTACTCTTGTTCCTAGGTTTATAGCAAATCATTATTGTTCCAAATATATGTAGTCTCCAATACAACGAACATATTTTGTTTTGACACATACAAAGGTAAACCATTGTTACTGCCTTTTTAGTGACAAAATTTAAACGCGAAAACTTTCAGCGCTGCAGGTTTTTCGAACGCCCGATTCTCGAAATTGTCAAATAACGTCACTATGACCTTACATACATAAAAATTCAAGTTTTAGGATATTTTTAGGATCATTTATGGTGGTATCCTGCTTTTCTGTAAGTTACGATACTATAGCGTACGATTGATCTGGAACTGGCCGACTTACATATTCATAAATAATGCAATTCTGGAATGGTTTCTGTAATTATCTAATGTTACAGTCACTTTTGAACTACTCATCAATAAACATAACCTTCATCGTAAGATTTGATCATGGAACTTTATGTGTTTTGAGTAAATGGTTTTGATAAGAATTTGAAAATATATTTATCTGAATTTGTTTGCATTTGTTCTCCATCTAATGAATTGAAAACTGGAAAGAAAAAAACTCTTGGTTAAAATTGCTGTAGAGCATTTATTAAGTTTATAGTACACTGGTTCTTCAATCTAAACATGTTCACAAACTGGGCATTCGGCATTTCTTCAACCTGAACATTTTCTGGGCATCCGGAATTTCTAATGGATTCACTTGATCACGCAAACTTTTCCTTCCAATTCTCGTAAAGTTCCTACTTTAAAAAAGAATGATTCTCAGGTCATGTATATTATCAAACAATGTTTTACCTGTTATGATTTTCTTCCGATAACAATCCAATAAACAAAGCCATATTATTTTTATTCATCATGAATTTCTTATATTAGAACGTTGGTGTTCGCCCTAAAATAAACAAACCATTCAACGTAACATCACAATATGTCATACGAAAATGCTTCCGATCACCCGTCGAGTACTCGTAAATATTTAACGATTTCTGTAAGCTACAGATCCAGAATTGCAATTTTCCTGTAAGCTCATGATAAGTTACAGATTGGCTTACAGATGGAAGCAGAATTCCACCATTAGTTTAAAAAATAATGATCTCCTTGTCCAACAAAAATCATGCGGCATATTGAGTGTCCACCACCCTGGAAATGTCATTAGTAATAGTAGAATTCCCCTCACAAAAAACGCAGCATATTCAGAATGTCGCACCTGAAATTCTTCGTCATTCTTCCACTGCATTTCACACAACCCCGCAGCTTTTCCCTGTATACATCATCCATTCAAAAATTTACCCCGGCATCGAAGGAATTCTGCCTCATTTTTCACGAGATTCCATTCTTTGTACGATTGTCGACCTATCAGAACTAACAGGGGATTTTCACGAAGATAATTGACTAAATAATTGGATTCGGCTCTCCCCCAGCTCGGGGTATGCTGGAGGAATGAGAAATCGACTTTGGGGGGGCCTGGAAAGCCTCGCCACTGGAATCCGTCAAGGGTGACTTTGGAGACTTTGGCATCAGATACGTCTTCGCCAGTCGATACCAGTTTGATTGTGTTTGCCCGAGCTACAGAAACAGAATTCAAATGGTTATGGTTGGGTTGATTGAAAGGGTCTCTTTCTTGTTATGATGGCTAAGGGAAAGGACAAACATCGAGTTGATTTTGTGGGGTGACAGTAGAGGGAAGAGATGGTCAACTTCGAAGAAGTTATGCTTTGATGAATTCGGATTTATGCCGTGAAAAATTATATTGAAGGAATATTGTGCTGTTTGAATTGATGATCGAGGGTTCATCTTTCGGGAACGAACCTTCTTGATTGATGCTTGCGTACTCCGAAGTGATTTTAAAAAACACGGGGGTTTGATCTATAGGATCATTGAAAATTTTTGAGGTAGAAGTGAGATTTGGACAGGAAAAATAGATTTATAATTGAATATGATAAGAGCAATCAGTTCCAGGTTATTTTACTCGAATGATTGTATTCTCAATATTAACAAACGTGCAGAAATAACTGACTAGTTTGTTGTTGTTTATAATGAAGACTGGATCCATTTATGTCTAAAATTCATGAAAAAGAGACCCATTCATATTTTGCGCAGACTCGTAATAGCGAGGCATTCTTTCTGTTTCCCACAGCATCTAAACTCGTCAGTTTCAGTTAAACTAATTCCCATCACATGCTTCCTAATGTTCTGTTAGAAAGCCATTCTTTTCGTACCTTGCAGTTTTGAAGTTGCTAAGGAAATTTTCCGAATAATCCATCCTCGGAAGATTTCTTCTAAGTACTCCTCTTTCAGTTTTTTCTTTCTCCAGAAACACCTTCGTATAGATGCATTTGTCTATACCACAGAAAGGTTCTGATCCATTAAATTGCGTTTGTGCTTCCTTTCTGGCTAGTGTATATAGCCTCTTCCTTTCTTTTGATTCTAGAGTGACCAGGAACCTATACTTAAGGACCTTGTTGTTTTTGCGTACTTCATTGAGTTTTTTTTGCACTCCCATATCAGCTCAGAGTCAATAACATAGGAAGGAGTCTGGTTTTCTAATGCCAGCTATATTATAAACTTTTGTTACTTATTTCGAAATTGATGAACGCCCACGATAAATTCGGATGAATAATATTTATTTTCAGTACCATTTACCAATTCTATTCGGTTAAATGACGCAGAACCACGTACGTCTGGAGCGTTTAATAGTTCATAAGGTCTTTCCACATTTAAAACTATTCACATTCTCCCTAGCGCTTCCAACTACGATTCTGCAAGATAGAAATGCGAATGTATGAAATTCCCTTCTGGATTCTCTCACCGCACGCTGGAGTTTTCGACTGGTCGTTCATTAGAAGAGTTATGTTTTGGGACGAATGTACGATGTTGAGGTTGTTGGCTCTCTTGGCGGAAAATTCAATGAGGTGGGTTTTTGCGCATGCGTTCATGTTTGTGGGAGGAAGTTTTTAAAGTTGAGGGTTGCTTACTAGAAGTTGCACTTGTTAGTAAATATGTTTTGATGGTGTACATCGAATGGAGAATTACTTTGATGGCTTGGATAGATATTATTATTACCATAAGCACTTGGTTTGTTGTGTATAGGCAAGCTTTCCGGGAACTGCGACCATGTAGGTCTTTCGTTGTTTACCCTACTAAGAAAAGCCTTGACCGGAACCCTATGAGCGCACGTTCTTTGGTGAGGCAATAGGATTATGATATCAGAATTTTATATGGGATTTGAGATTGATACCAAATATATAAATGTAGAATCTCAGCACAATCGGAATTTCATTCTGAAAATTATTCGAAAAATGAAATATAGGAAAAATAAATAATTACAAAAATTAAATTCTATGGTTCTGATGATGCGATCCCCTTGAAATTTTGCAAGAACATTCAGTATAGTAGTTTTCATTCTCGAAATGAATTTTCACTCGAATCTGATATTCTGTTATGGAAAAATAAAGATTCTTTTTCAATATTCCAATTGAATTTTGTGTTAAGACTATGGCTACAAAATTTTGCATGAAGATTCAGTATATCAGTCTTCGTAGGAAAAATTCCACTCGAATCAGATATCCTGTTATGGAAATATGAGGATTTTGTTTCAGTATTCCAATTGAATTTTCTATAGTTCTGTTAGAACTATGGCCACGAAATTTTGGAGGAACATTTAGAATATCGGTTTTCATTCACAAAAAAATTTCACTCGAATCTGATAGATTTTTATGGAAATATGAAATTTCTTTTTTTTTAATATAACAATTGAATATTTTTGGGATCTGTTCACACTATGGCCACAAAATTTTGAATGAGGTTTGTTATTAGCATCGAACACCCTGTACGATTCAGCTGGTTAACGAACTCAGCAGAGCCATGTGGTACCCGAACTCATCCTGAAAATTTCAAGTTTCTAGGACAATACCTTCGAAAGTTATTGTGCCCCACGGACATAATTGAATTTGACCACGAATCCGTCATTAGGGACTCTATCATATGAGACCAATTTCGGCTCAAAATTCGAAAATAACAGACATTTGGGCAAATCTATATAGCACTCATTCAAGTAGAATGAGCGCTCAAAAACGACAACCTCCTTAGGAGCCTTAACCGTTATCTTTTGGCTCTGGACACTTGCATTCCATCTGTTCAGCTGTTTCTGCTTCTGATCCACAGAGCCTCCTGCAATTCTCATCTGCTGAATGTCCTATAGTGTACAAAAGATATTTGTACCGACAGTTTTTTTAACTAGAGAAAATAATGAATAATATTTATATAAAAGCTGCATTTTACCCGTTCATTTAAAAATTCGTTGCTCGTCTCATACAGAAGGCTGCATCTTACCACATCTTCATTTCAAACCTTGTAGATGAATATATTGATACCTTCTCAGTATTATAAATGATTATATAACTCATGTGTTTGAAAACCAATCAAATCCACGAATTTTACGTAGTTACTGCGTATTGATAAGTGAATATACCCCTTGACGACGTGATATAATCGTTTTGGTGTTTCACCTCCTGCCATATTGTAATCATTTCCATAGTATCGGGCAAGTTCAATGAAATGTCAGTTAATTCTTCAAAATGCAGCGCTTTGGTTTCGTTTCATGTGGTGAAATTGATCAAGAAATTGAAAATGCAACACCAGAAAATACCACAAAAACACATAATTATGTTTGGAAGCAGTTTACGGTGTTTTGTGAACATCGAAATTACAAACTTTCTGCTGATATTTCTAATGAAAAAGTAGCAGATATTCTGAAGGATTGGGCATTCAATATGAAACGTGCAGACGGAAAGGAATATAAAGAGAGTACAGTGAAAACCATTTGGAATATTTCTGCTAAACTTTTACAGAAAAAGTTTCATGAAGAGTTCGAAAGAGAAATAAATCCATTTAAAGATGTTATTTTCGAGAACGCAAGAAAGGCTCGTGCAGCAAAAAGAAAAAAATTACAAGCAATTCCCGACAGAAAAAAAGAGAGCTCAGCCGCTCTTAACGAGAAAGAAATAACCAGAATTATATTAAGTTTTGATGAAAATACACCAGATGGTTTGCAGAAAAAATTTTATCAAATTTGTGCTGTGGAATTGGCATGGCGTGGTAATGAAGCAGCCTTTTGCTTAACCGACTATTTCAAAAAGGAATTCGACAATTATGGTCAATCTACGGGACGTATCGAATACAATCCAATATTCTCTAAAACATCACAAGGTGGAGAACAACGCACAACTGATTCAAAATGGTTGGCTCCGAATAAAGAGTTTCCTAATAAGTGCCCAGTACGTCTCTTGGAAAACTGTTGAGCAAAAGAACGCCAAATATCACAACCAATCGCCTTTTTTAACACCTAATATCGTTTGGCAGAAAACAGGGAAATGGTTCAAAAATTGCCCTATTGTTTTGAATACATTGAGTAAATGGACTCGTACAGCAGCTGAAAGTATCGGAATAGATACGAAAAAAAGGAAAATTACGAATCATTCAAATCGTTCCTCTGCTGTGAGTATCTTGTCGCACTCTGGAGCAAACTTGCAAGAAATTACCAAAATAACAGGCCACTCATCATCTGAATCTCTGAAACCATATTTGAAACTTACTGCAGAACACCATAGAAAAATTATTGAAAAAATGAGAAACATTCCTAATCCATCCACCTCAAGCGTCACCAACAGTACCAACACCAACACTACAAATAATGCTGAAAACAACAATACATCAAATATGTATTATAATAATTGTACTTTCAATATTAATATTAATCAATAAAAACAATAATTAGAATATTATTCGTTATATAATCTTAACGAATACCACTCGAGCATAAACAATATTTTACGAGGGTATATCGGTGGGAGTTCCACAGGCTCAATACTGGGTCCGGTGTTATTTTTAATTTTTATAAATGACTTTCCCGATTATTTGGGCCATTGTTTAACCGTTCTGTTCGCGGACGATACCACTGTTTCCATCTCGGACAAGGATCTGTCACGTGGAAGTATTCGTATTAAGGAGGTCTACTCTAGAGCGTCATCATGGTTTAAGTGTAATGGTTTGAGTTTGAATGAGAATAAGACCCAAGAGATTATTTTCACTCTTCGTCGGGTCGCTGATGTTAGTGATGTGAAGGTGCTGGGTATTCGTTTGGACACTAGGCTCACATGGGCTTCTCATATATGTCAGTTGGCCACTAAATTGTCCAGAAACATTTTTGTCTTGAGAAATCTCTCCACCTCTGTGTCTCTGGGGGTACTTAGAACTGCATATTTTTCATTATGTGAATCGCACCTTCGCTACGCCATTTTACTTTGGGGAAATTGCTCCGGTGTGGAGAGAGTTTTCAGATTGCAGCGTAGAGCGGTAAGAATTTTGGATGGTCTCGGTTACAGAGAAGACTGTAGGGGTTCATTTCGTAGGTTGGGAATCCTCACGCTTCCCAGCATGTTTGTACTTGAGTGTCTCCTGTATGTACGTAAGAGTGTGAATGATTGGGTTTCTCATTCCAGTGTGCACTCTCATTTTACGAGAAATAAAGATAACCTGGTTACACCTTTTTTAGATTGAGCAGGTCACATGGTGGTCCAAACTATCTTGCCCTGAAGTTTTATAACAAGTTGCCCGAATCTTGGAGATTGCTTCCTTTGAATGCTTTCAAAGCTAAGCTCACTGAATTTTTAAAATATCATGCACTGTATAGATACGATCAATTTTATGAGTTGAATTTCAGTGCTCCCTAATTTGTAATTTATTATTATTATTGATTGTGTGTACAATTTTATATGTTATGTATTATAAATGAATTTGACGTGTATATGTACTATTATGTATTCTATGCAAAATAAACTTGAACTTGAACTTGAACGATTATTCACCTCTTCACTCGACGTATTTCGCGAAACACCACTCGAGCTGCGCTCTCGTGGTGTTTCGCAAAATACGTCTCGTGACTCGGTGAATAATCGAATATTGTCTATGCTCTTGTGATATTATAAGTGAATATATCGTGGAAGGCTTTATTATGATTGATGAGATTTCTTCCTGAAACAAAATGCTCGATTTCAATACCGCCCAGTACAGATAGAAATATAATTTTACGATCTTCCCCGCATTTCCAAGGATCCAAGAAAAATTCCTCCCATTTCTGCGTTTTCATCCAGGCATTCCCGGCCATAAAATTTCTCGGAACGGACGGTCGTCCTTCATTTTTACGTCTCTACAGGCCCCGCGACATCCTGCTAGTCGCGGGCGTAAATCTTGGGCGCTGTAAACGCCCACTTCGATTACAACTTGTTCCGTTCGCGATTTATAAGCTGAATAAATTTTCCGATCGGTTCTACCGGCATTTCCCACGCGTGTCTGTCGTTTTTTTGCCCGTTTTCGTTATCTGCTCTTTTTTGGAATCGCGATTTGATCGTTTTTCGCGTAAAGCGCAGTTTCCGGGACGTTTTCTTCCAGAAATGGGGAGATTAATGTTGATATTGAGGAGATATTGGCTTCCTTTGGGAGAGTGGGGCGTTGGAAGTTTTTGTTGCTCTTTTTTCCAGTTATGGCTCAGAAGAAATGATGCTAAGAAACCCTCGAGGAAACCCTTATAAATAATCGATCGTTCGCAAGTTATGACACTTTGATATTGAAAATGGCATTGGTTATATCGGTTTTACTGCAAATGTGTTCTGCAGTTCTGGTTATATGCACCATTTTGAATTCATATTTTACCACGAGTGCAAAATTAAAAACGAGATAGGCGCCAAATTTTCGAATGAATGAGTGAAATGGACATTCTATACGAGAATTATTGATCCAGTTCCAATTTTCATTTAAATAATTCCAATACCTCCATAAATATCGTCCAGTAGTCTTTGCATTGAAAATGTTAACTGTCAACTATTTCTGTACCTATAGGTTGTTTATTCACAACTCAAATAATATTTATGCTTCAAAAAATATAATAATTTTGATTAGGTATTAATTGCAATTCAACAAATCTGTTTTTTTCATTGTTTATTATTAAGTTAGCTATGTTACAATCTGTAATGAAGGGTTTTCCAATAAGAGGTGTTTTTTTGATAGCCCGCTATTCCGGCACATGTCACGTTTGAAGCTGTTGGTTTTTGACATTTGACAAGTAGAAACTACGCCATTAATAAAAATGAAACGATATACGCTTCAAATACGCATTGAAATTATTTAAATTAACTATAAAAGTGGTGAAACTTTAGCTGAGACGGTTCGTAAAACTTGAACATTTTTGGATCGTTGTGAAGCACCTTGTCGGACCGAAGTAAAGAAATTGGTGGAAAAATTCGAGCTGTTGGGACAAGTTAGTTATGTGAAGACTAAAACTTATACACGTCGCTCGACAACAGCCGAGATATTGCTGCTGTAGCCGAAAGTGTTGAAGAAAACCCAGGTTTGTCCATTCCTCGTCGTTCTTTGGAATTGGGCATTCCAAAAACGTCGCTACACCGTATTTTGCATAAAGATTTGGATCTTAGGGCTAATAAAATTCAGTTAACACAAGAACTCAAGCTGGCCGATAATCAACAACGTCGTGTCTTTCCAGAGTTTCCGGACCGTGTTATCTCTCGAAGAGGTGATTACAATTGGCCACCGAGATCTTGTGATTTAACACCTTGCGACTTCTTCCTTTGGGGCCACGTGAAAAAGAAGGTTTAAGCCAATAGCCCAGCGTCGATTCATGACCCCAAAGATGGAATACGTGAGGCTATCGAGGACATAAGGCAGCCACTTTGCGATCTGGTTATGGAAAATTTCATTAAAAGATTTGGTTCTGTAAGCGTGGTCGCGTTGGTCATTTGCCTGATGTTTCTCTCTATTCTCTTCTCCACTATTAACGGCATAGCTGCTTCTTTGCAATGAAATAAACATCCGATCATTTAAATTGAAAAATGGCATTTTTCTTTGAATGTCAAAATAACACCTCTTATTATAAATCCCTTTATTATTCATTTGAATAGAAAAGTTGAAGAATGAACCTCTTGTTCGACTATTATTCATTATTATAATCAATCGAATACCCCCAGTAGCAGAGAAGATTTTCCTCATCGTCAGTAATCGAATACTCGAATCCGGAACATTGATCAATAGTGGATTGTTCTGGAACTCTATCCTATAATTACTGAATTGTTGTGACGGATAATCTTATTACTCACGCTTCTCTCATCTTCCAGCTAGATCATTCAACTATTCCAGTTTACATCAACAAGATTGATGGTTGTCTCGACGTACCATTAGGCGAATTGAATCGAGTAATTAATCTTCGAATTAAAGCGATCTTTCGATGAGAAACGCTGATGAGTGATTGGAAAACAGATACAAAGTGCCAGGAGGAGTCGTTTGAGAATAAAATAATCGATTGTTTCTATTTCTACTATGCGGAAATTCGAAGTATAATAGTATTATATAACTCACTACAATTTAATGATAAAGCGACTTTTTTCTACGACCGTGCGTTTTTACCCATTTTCTTGTACTCATTTTAGTTAAGAACGTGTCACTTTCCCGCACTAGTGCGGGAAAGAAAGAGATCGCTACCTAGTTAGGCCTATTCAACCCAGAACGTTACACAGGTAACAGTTTAAGACGATCCTCGGCAACGTTTCTAGCAGATTCAGGCGAAGGGATAACCAACATAAAACGTCTTGGAGGCTAGAAGTCAACTGCTGTTGCTGAGAGTTATTTGAAGGGCTCCGTAGAACAGAAAAAACTATCTCGAACAAAATTCGTTCATGTACTGGCAACTTGCAACCGATGCCGTCTCCGTCATCTTCATGCAATTTGCAATCTACGAGTGTTACTCTTAAAAGCCAGTTACCACCAACTAACTACTTTGGACCGGCTATTCTGACGCATTTGCAGAATGCAATGAATTGTGATCTCAACATCGATATTAATAATTAATAGGGGATTTTCATGAAACGTTTAATATGTTGAAATCAAATATATATTTTCAATGTGCTTCTTGAATCTTTATGCGGTCGTAGAAAAAATAATGTTCCTGATTCATGCGTAAAGTGTCTTTCCCTCCCTTGATTGCTTTCCTGAACTCCACTTTGCGTCGTTCGGGTCAACGGCAGTCGCGTGCGAAAAAGTATCACTTTCCGCACTTGTTAGGAAAATAACTATTTATCGCATCCAAAAAATTTTTATGTCAACTGAAAGATCATAGAGCCAACTACTTGTGATATTCCGCAACGTTTTTGGAGTTCTGCAACAGAATCGAAACACTAAATAGTATAAATTCATCAATTTTTTTCAATAACAAATCCATTATTTAACTACTTTTGAGTAGATAATATTTTCTATAAACAAATCTCGTGAGTTATAATAACTCGTTCCTATGACTCATTATAATAAATCGACGAGATGAAGAGAACGAGAAAAGGGAGGAAAAATTGAAGTCCAAACAGTGATTAATTATCAATACTTGGTTGCCAAATTCGTCTGGAGACTCAAAAAAATCAACTCTGTTTCCTATGGGACAGTATCACGACGAAAACCTCTAATTTCTTATTAGTTTTAAACTTGCGGTATTGATCATAACTCACTCGATGAGTTACTGCATATGCGTGAGTTATAGTCAACGACACATCTTGATGAATAATATACCTACTATTATTGTTAGCATTTTAACATCGCTTTCCTGTTTTCAATTTTTCTTATATTATGATAATAGGGATGTTGACTCATTTTACGAATTCATATAAATTGAGGTTTTCCTCAGTTTTTGCAATCCTAAAAACCATTCTGGTGATCTTATTATTCTCGTTAAATTAAATAAATCTGATTTGAATTATGTTATTTATTATCAACTATCACGTGACTGCGAACGCCAATCAGAGGTAGTTGACGTCACTATCCAATATTTTCGTTGCAAATTTGAATGTTCTGTGCTCAGATCAACAAAATAGATTCCTAAGGCCGCGTTTCACAAAACTCCAATCACCTTGGTTATTGAAATGCCATCATTTCTGTGCAATTTTCAATTCATTTTTGACATAAACCATCGACTTAATTCAAAATCAAATTTGATTCGAACTTATGAAGTTGAAAGCTGAAAGAGAACAGAATAGTTCAATTATCAGTTACAAGAACGATAATCTACAATTTCCTTTATAATGGAGGAATCATCAAGGGTAAAAGTAGTAACTTACCATTATTGATTCCCTGATTATCGCAAGTTTCTTTGCTGAAAACAAGGATTTTTGTGCAGCGGAGCTTAGAAACGTGAAATTGCCTTTGTAAGTAGTATCAAACTTCTAACTCTTATTCATTATTATAAATAGAAGAAATATCTTATACAGCATTTATAGACCGACGTATTCATTTTAGGGCTTAGATTGAACTTTTTAACAAGGAATCAGGCAAAATCAGTTCGCTTTGACAGAAGTCAAAGTCTGTTTATTGGATATTGACGTAATCATCATAGCGTGACAAAATTGAGCATTTCTGCGGGAATTTCGAATTGTCTTTTCATTTATGTATTTTTTATTGGCAATTATTATAATCAGTATTTTTTTCGTGTTTGTATAGGGTTTATTCTTAGAATAAAATAAATTTCAAAAAGGAGTCAACATCCCTATTTGTTTTCTTCTCTTGATTGGAAAATAGTCATTATCATAACAAGTGATTTCTTCACTCCTCCAAGTTCAACTCAAATAATGAATGGGGATGAATATTTCAACTTCAATAGGTAAACTAAAGCGAAAAAGAAACCACTGAGAACCGAAGTTAATTTCATTCCACAGCAAATTCAACATAGAAGCGTTAAAAACTATCACCGACAAGTAACTTTCGTTTTCTCGTTTATTTCGGTTTGAGGACAAACTAACTGTTTCAACATGAACTGGAAAAACTCCAAACTTCAGTCAAACAGTGATTAATTAACAATTCTTCGTTGCCAAGTCCTTTTGAAGACTCGAAAAAAAATTATCTCTGTTTTTATTAGGACAGCATTGCGAGACGAAAACCGCTCGAGGTGTTAATGTAAATGAGGACGCATCAAGTATTCACTCTGAAGAAGCAACGGAAAAACAGTCCAATTAAAGGACTGAAAGGCACTCAGTGTTGCAGCAGCAGATCCACAAAACGGAGGTTAATTAGTAGGAACAAGGGAAACTCATTTTTCCGGCAGAAAACGGAGATATCTCGAATGGAAATAAGTTGTGATTTGAAGGGTGACGCTGGAAAAAAATGGCAAAGAGACCTTTCATTTGGAACTCTTGGATTTCTGCTCGCTGGGTTTGCTCTAGGTTTTTGTGTGCTGTGAATAATTCAAGGCCTTGTAGGGAAGTGGGTAAAGGTTCAGGGGATGCTCTGAATTATTTTCCAAGTAATGAAACCCGAAGTGTTTTGAGGTGACGAATACCAGATGGCCTCTATACCGGGTGGACCACCACTTACGCGATGGTCATTTTGAGGATGTAAATGATGATATTAAAAAAATCTTTCTCTATGGTGAGGGCAGGGTAATCAAACGCACAATTTAAAATTATTCCCATACTAACAAGTGTTCCAATACAAAGATACAGGCCACTTTTTAAATGTGACAACCTGTTTATGTCCTCAAAAAGAAAAGGCCAGCTCAAATTGAAGCGTTCAAAACTATAACCATCATGTAACTTTCACTTTCTCGTTCATTTCGCTTCGAGGACAAACTAACTGTTTCAATATGAACTGAAAAAACTTCAAACTTCAGTCAAACATGATTAATTAACAATTCTTGGTTGCCAGTCCTTTTGAAGACTCGAAAAAAAAATTATCTTTTGTTTTTATTAGGACAGCACAGCGAGACGAAAACCGCTCGAGGTGTTAAGGTAAATGAGGACGCATCAAGTATTCATAGTCTGAAGAAGCAACTAAAAAACAGTCCAATTGAAGGACTGAAAGGCACACAGTGTTGCAGCAGAATCCACAAAACGGAGGTTAATTATAGTAGGAACAAGGGAAACTCATTTTTTCGGCAGAAAACGGAGATCTCGAATGGAAATAAGTTGTGATTTGAAGGGTGACGCTGCCGGCGGTCATTACCCACCTCGATGAGACGATGCATTATTGAATTCTGACTATAATTACTGTTGAAATTACGATTAAATTTTTCATTGCAAAGACTTTCTGAGTAGTTGTTGAAGCTGACATTTCCAAAAAACCCCATTGATGACAAGAAAACCCGAACATTAAACCCACACTCATTTGAAGGATTGAATTGTTATAATATTTAGTTGGGAGAATTGAGAATTGTTGTTTATATTATTATTGTTAAATTAAGGAAAATGTACATCGATTAATAGGAACTGTTTTTTTTTTCTAGTTTGGTATTATTGTGCTCACATAGGGTCGAAAGTGTGTTGTGTTCTCTCTAGTTACGCACAGATTATAATATTATAAATGATCTCTGTAACTTACTATGTTTATTTTTGTAAATTTATATGAATAAACATTATTTTTGTTATTATTAACTTGGTTCGGATTTGACATTTTTATTTTATTTATCAAATTTGTATTCTAACTTGACCAATTCATTTAGAAATTTATTTACTCTGTCGGCTCGTTCCCTACGTTCACTCGGTTCTTTTTTGATATTATCAAGGAATTTTGAAGCGATAACACTTAACTCAGCATATAGTTCAATAATATCCATTGACAAGTATCCATTAGGGAAAAAAATCTTACGGTTTTTCCTTGGTGTTGCCCAATTCATCAAGTCCTGGAGATGATGATCCCATCTTGGCTAGAACTGTGTATCGTAAAAGAAGAAGAACCACATACCATCACTGATGTAACCATTAAGACCTCTAACAGTATAGAACTGGCAGGATCGCCATGTAATGTACCCAACTAGGGTAGGTTCGGCCAATCACCCATACCGTAGAGTGATGGTGGAATGATACACTTTGACTCATCAAAGGTGTTTAATTAATTGGACATTTCACTGAAAGCCGGTCCAATGCGATAAAGGCTCGCGGCTACACTCAGTGAAGAAGGGAGTGAGTTATATATGATAGAATGTGATGGGCGCCAGGTAGAGTAATGCCTGCCTACTCAAGGTTAATGAACTGCTTACTCCTCTACCAGAGTAACAGTTAACAAAATTCCTCAAAATTCATACAATACATGTCTGGAGAGCGAGCTGGCCAGTCCATCCTACCAATAGCATGAGTTTCTAGCGCTTCATTAACCAGACGACTACGGTGTGGACGGGCATTCTCGTCAATTAAAATGAAATTCTCGCCCACGGCAGCCGCAAACGGAACAATTATGGGTTCAATAATCATATCGTGATATCTCTTGCTGGTCATGGTGGTGTCTGCAGAACAACCAACTCTGTGCGTTGGTTCAAACAAATGCCTCCCCATTCACATATAGAACCTCCGCCAAAAGCTGTTGTGGTTACCATAAACTGTTCTGCATACCTTCGACCTCTTTCCCTCCAAGCAAGAATACGTCCATCGGAGTTGACCAAATGAAATGTGCTCCTCAGCCCATTGACGTCGATGAACCCGGTGTTCCCTATTCAAACGGGGCTGTTGTACCCTCCTACGTGCTCTCAAACCACGAACATGTAGTCGTCGTCTTAAAGTCTGGTTCGAAATTAGAACTCCTGTTGCCACTCTCAGTGATCTATTGAGCCGCGACGCCGGGTAAGTGGAATTTCTCCTAACATTGAGGATGAAAAGACGATCTTGGGCAGCTGTTGTACTGCGCTACCGACCTCCCCGATGAACATAAGCTACTGAGTCGTTTTGGATGAACCTTTCCCAAGCCCTACTCACGACACTTCGCAAAACATTCAACGGCCGGGACACTTTTCGCTGGGACAAAACTTTCCTGTATCCACCGTATGATTTGGTCCAGTTGCACAGGAGCCAAAAGTCTTCTCGGCATGACTGATAAGCTGATATTGTTCTCATTTCTCCAATAATTGTCACCTTATGTGTTTGAACGAGAGAAAAAAACAGATTTAATAACAAATACCACATTGCTTTTCACTCCACCTGTATCAGCCTACAGAATAATCGATTTTGTGAACAAGAGCCAATGAAGTGAGTAAGACTTTGATATAATCAACTCAAAACATCTTACTTTTTCCTTAGAGAACATATAATGTACAGATATTCACGAGATAACTTGAAAAAAATACAAATGAAGAGAAGTTCATAAGTGGTCCCTAGCAATTGTTGATCAGTGTACTTCAATTGATTTATGTTGAGGTTTTAAAGTCATGAAAATCTCCATAACATCAAAAAAGAAAATATAGGTACCTACAGGTGTTTTCAAAAGTGAGGTATTTTGTGAAAGTTTATAACACACTTTGACATACATTTTTCGCACGATGTTTTTCATTATTCCGAAATTGAATTTCATATTTAGAATGAAATACCAGGGTTTGAATTTATGGAAGATCGTTACCTTTCAGTAGAGTCCTGTAGCGGTCTTAGAAGAACAGAAGATTCGAAAAATCTCTCATACCACTTGAAATTTTCTATCGAATTTGGGAGTATCCTTCACCTTTGAGGCCTCGATTGTGACAATTTCAAGCTGTGTCCTTAAAGAAAGCAGTCGGATGGACCGGAACTAATGAAATAGACAAGAACGACAACTGACCTGTATTAGAAACAGTAAGTTGCCACTCTGAAATTCTCGGCAATATACAGACCATACTCCAATGTAAAAGTTGTCTGGGGCGAAGTTGAATGATTTAGGAACACATGAATACATTTTCGGTTGTGAGTGAGCATAAATTGCTCGGGTAACGAAATGGCGAAAGCGCCGGTAAAATATTTTGCTACAAAGTAATTTATGAAACTAAATATAATTATTCCAAGAGTACCAAGAAACCTGATTCCATAAGTTTTTCCCATTTTTCAAACAAGTCATCCTCGAAATGCGACTGCATTGATATTTTCGGTTCGTTTATCCAATATCGGAAAAGTGCAATTATAATATGACGAACTGAATGAGGAGGAAAAAAAATTTGGTGTGAGGACAAAAATTTCTCGGAGAGGTTTTTACTGAGATGTTTCCTATGTGATCCTTTATCATGTATGTGCGTAAATGTATGGTATCTGTTTTGCTTTTTTGCTGCTACTAAGAAATACACATACTATAATAGGTATCGTTCGATATACCGAAAAAATATATCTACACTGTGCCTAATATGTTTTATACAGGCAATATCTCGACTCTCAGACAAGATAGAAAGTTCAAATAAGTAGCATTTCAAATGGGAGCAGAAACTTTATCAGATTCTGTTGTATAAATTTCGTTTCCCATTACCACCCAAAAAAAAAATTCACCGAATATATTTCTTAATTGCACCCTTATATTGTTTCGCTTCAGAAAACTACTCAGTGAAGAAAAATGTTTGAACAATTCTATTATTTTTGGTGAATTGAACCACTAAAAAACTGAGTATGAATTTTGCCGCATTCAACAATTAGCAATTTATGGTGGAATATTCTAGGTGTCCCAAGATATTGAATACAGTCAATGAACAAAATATCAAACAGAAGACACCTTGAAACATAATTGAACAACTTAGTAATCCAAAACAATTAATTCAAATAAAATTTCAAAATGAAAGAAAGTGGATATGCCATAATTTATAAATATAATTTTTAAGGGTTGAGTCTATGTTAAATGATCAGAAATTGTTCGAAGATACATTTTCTCCACTAGAATATAAAAGTGCAATTTGAAGAAAATACCTGAAAGTGGTAATCAGAGTTTTTGCTGCCATTCAAAATGCCCTGAGCTGTATGAAACA
This sequence comes from Propylea japonica, assembly GCA_013421045.1. Taxonomy (NCBI): domain Eukaryota; kingdom Metazoa; phylum Arthropoda; class Insecta; order Coleoptera; family Coccinellidae; genus Propylea; species Propylea japonica. The sequence goes on from CM024241.1 coordinate 84,041,691, forward strand.
TTTTGCGGGTGAAGGAATCGGGGGCGGTTGAACCTAAATAGTTATTTTTGTATCTAGTGCGCGAAATGCTACTTTGGTGATCGAGAACTGATTTTTTTAACGAGGCGCAGCCGAGTTAAAAAAAATAGTCGAGATCACCAAAGTATTTCGCGCATGAGATGCAAACAAAATTTTTTCTACAAACGCTTAGCTTAATATGAAAAAAAATATTGAACTGGTTTGAACTGTTTTTCCAAATCAAGTAATTAGGTATTATAACTATGGGCAATATATTCTATGTGGATTTCAAGAAATTTACCAAGTTAAAATATAAAAATTCCATATAGTTTACATGCAGTGTGCGAAGTAAGTATTTCGCACACTACTTCGCGCACGGTGTCATAGTAACAAAGGAAATGAAAAAAAGGGTCACTTCGCATATTCTTGCCAATGCGCGAACCTTGTCATTTTTTGACGTTTGTAGAAAAAATTCATTAAATGGCATTCACATCTTGAGTCTCTGTCACTTTGGTAATTTCTCCAACAATCCGAACATTTTTATCCTTCTGTCATTCAAAACAAGATTTCGAAAGTGAACTTGACTGAAGCTCTCAAAAGCTAAGGTAGATTGTTTCCATGAGAACCAGGGGCGGCCCGTCGGGGTAGGCAATGTAGGCGCCGCCTACGTTATTCTTACATCTCTTCTAATAGAAATGATTTCTTTTCATTCCAACTTTCAGTTATAAAATATCAACATTATATTTTTCTAAACAATGAAAGCGGAGAATATTATTAATTGATTTAAAATCAACCAATATTAAACCCATATTTCGGAACTAATCCCGTCAACGCACAAAGAACATGCATAGTGGTAATATCAAACAGAACATCCATAGATAGCTATTTTGTCGTATTTGGACTCTTCAGTATGGAGGAGCTCCGTCTGAAAGGCATTCTAGGTTCGCTCATATGAAAAAATAAGCTCTCTGCGAATAACATGTTTTTTGCCGAAATAATTTCCGAAATCACATAATTTGGAAGTGAAGTGATTTTGACAAATAGAACATGACTTTTTCGGATGACAATCAACAACACGATAATGTTTGAAATGAGTGTACCCAATAGGAATATCGACGATAGTTTTATAAGAAATTCTGAAAGTAATATCAAAAATTCATTATTAGCAATGAAAACAGGATATTAATTCACTTTCTGTTATGGTTAGAAGTAAATTATAAACTTTTACTGAAATTGTTGGTTATGTTATTGTTATGATGAACTGAAGTGATTGTGGAAATTAAACTGAAGTTTCGGAAATTTGCTGAGCATTGATGGCTTGGAAAACCGATGGTGGAATGGGGTGATATTTTGTTTTGCGATTCAAATTTTTTTTCTGAGAGCATTAAAAATAATAATTTAAAATTCTGTGTTGATAGTGTTTAAATTTTGTATTACCAGATCAACTCACTCTTCGTCTTCAGGATTTTGAAAAAATATGGATGCTACCTCACGTCTGTGTATGAATGGTGCAATGTTGGGTGAGGGTGATGAACAATTCAAAATTACGAAACATTTTTTTGAAGATAATAATTTCGACTGATCCAAATTCGAACATCCTGATGATTCTAGGTTTCATTTAACCGACTTTTGTAATTCATTATCATGTTTCAAACAACTTCAGAATGTATCAGAGTAGGAATGAAATCACTATAATACATACAGGGTGACTGGTGACGTAAGGGACAACGGCTAACTGGAGATAGAGGACCTCAAACTGAATGAGGATTGGGAGTTTAAATGTTCCATAAGGCCATTAGTTTCAGAGATACAGGGTGTTTTCTGCAAAAGTGCCAAAACTAAAAACTTCCATATCAATATGGCAAATTTTTCGCTGATATTTGGCAAGCTTGTTACTATATACATATTGTCCATCAGATCGAGAAAAAAATTTTTTTCAAAAAGTGCAGGTCCGTATTAAAAAAATTAAATTTCCGTGTCAGGTGAGAAATATCACTCGGTATATGAGATAAAAATAATTGAAATAGAAAATTGGAATCTGAAAAAAACACTTAGTAAAAATCTGTTTTTAGTTTGAATGGCACAAATTTTTTATGGTTTTATGATATTTTGAAAGCCGAATATCCCAATTTTTTCATATTCACTTGAAGAAAAATACAATTCCTGATAAAAAAACACTGAATTTGAGGTGTTTAAATAATTCGGACGTATTCTAAATATTCGTTTACAACATGAAATCCCTTTTTATTAAATAATCTATCAATATTATTAAAATTCGAAACACAATACAAATACAAATACATATGATTTATGAAAAAAATCAACCTAGCAAATGCTCGAAATGAGAGCCATTAACGTCAACACATTATTGGCTCTCCTGAACAGATGAAGTACTGCTCTTTTAATTACAGGAATATTTGTTTTGATTTCTTCGTATGCTTCAATTATTCTACTCTTTGAATCTTCACGGGTAGTAACGGTTTCCTTATAGACTAAATTCTTGAGATGACCCCATAAGAAATAATCCATAGGAGTTAGATCAGGTGACCTAGCAGGCCAATTCCTTGCACCTCCTCGACCAATCCACCTCTCAGGAAATTCACTGTTTAAAAAATTTATTACATCATTTGCGAAATGGGGAGGTGCCCCATCATGCTGAAAAATCATACCTTTATGAATGATATTCTCTAAAAAACCGGGCAAAATATTTTGCAAGAAATCCAAATAAACAGCACCAGTTATTCTTTCTTCAAAGAAATATGGACCGTTCAAATGTTCATTGTAAATTCCACACCAAACGTGGACACTGAAGCGCCTTTGATGATTTCTTACTCTTTTGTCATGAGGATTATTTTGAGACCAAATATGATCGTTTCTTGAATTAGTTATACCATCGCGCGTGACTATAGCTTCATCTGTGAAGAGAATACGTTGAAGATCTCTTCTATGGCTCACTACCCATCTACAAAAATCTAGTCGATGTTCTTCATCTCCAGGTTCCAAGTGCTGTACCAATTGCGAATGGAAAGGATGGTATTTTTCTTTCTTCAATCGATGTGCCACCCGTCCAGTACTCGTATTAGGATGTTCATTTATAATACAGGGTCTCTATAAATGATTGTAACAGCGCAGTTGGCTTTGGATTATAGAATACCAATCTCTAACCAATCAGAGCATAGGATGATCACATAATTCAGTGGTTTGCATAACCAAAGCCAACTGCGCTGTTACAATCATTTATAGAGACCCTGTATTAAAAATATTATCGACTACTCGCCTTCTGATTTGCTGCGGCCTATCAGGAACTGTTGAATTAGGAAATTTTCCATTTTCTCGGGCATACGAGACAAGATTATTGAAAATCTTTTGATTTGGCGCTCGACGATTCGGAAAACGCCTGCGATATTCTCTTTCAGCAGCTCTTCCATTCATTTGGCAGAATCCATAAACAAGTATCTTATCTACATATTCTTCATTCGTAAACACTGAAGGCATTTTTTAGCAGATAAACAAATACACAGGTTCCAACAATTCACAAACAATGAATGTATGAATATAAACGTCATTTTTTGAAATATGCCTACTTTGTGTAGTTTCGGTGCATTTTATTCATAATGAATATTATAAACTTATTTTTAAAAATTAATAGTTTCTCACATATTCTGCTTGCATTCAAGAAATTCATATGCCCCTCAGAAGGAGGTGAACTCGTTACACCTGCTCCTTACATTTTAGAGGTAAATGTGTCCTCAAAATTTCCGCATTATTTCGTTGAAGAATAAATTTTGTTGAAAACAGTTCTCAGAGTGATGAATTTAAGTCAGACTTATCTTAAGCTGGAATCCAGTGTTTCTGTTCTATCAAGAGTATAATTTTTGATCTTGTAATAATAATAATTGTAATATTCGGCTTTCAAAATATCATAAAAACCATAAGAAATTTGTGCCATCCAAACTAAAAACAGATTTTTACTCAGTGTTTTCTGCAGAGTCCAATTTTATATTTCAATTTTTTTATCTCATATACCGAGTGATATTTCTCACCTGACACGGAAATTGAAATTTTTGATACGGACCTGCACTTTTTGAAAAAAATTTTTTCTCGATCTGATGGAGAATATGTATAGTAACAAGCTTATCAAATATCAGCAAAAATTTTGCCATATTGACGAAGATATGGAAGTTTTTAGTTTTTGCACTTTTGCAGAAAACACCCTGTATCTCTGAAACTAATGGCCTTATGGCACATTTAAACCCCCAATCCTCATTCAGTTTGAGGTCCTCTATCTCCAGTTAGCCGTTGTCCCTTACGTCACCAGTCACCCTGTAGATAGGCTTCGTGGCCTTATGGGTATTATGTACACCTTCCACATTCGGGGTCGTGGATACGCATCTCGCTAAAGGCAAAACTTTCCGAGTTTGATTTTTTTGAGTGCTTGTTTTGTTTTATAATACGATGTGGAGTCAAGAGCTATTGCGCTCATGTTTATATTGAAAGAAAATAAATTCGATATTGCATATCCTGAGTACTATTGCTCTTATTCTATTCATTCACGATTTCATCTCTCTTTTCGAATCTTGAACCTACCTTGAGAGTTCAGAGTTTTAGAGTTGTTCCTTCTGGAAGCTATCGTGTTCACGGTCGGCCGGGAATCGTGCTTTTTGTTATTTGGGGTGGAAAATAATATTCTTATTACGAAAAACATCTCAAATGCAAAACATTTATTTCGATGAAATTCTACAAGCAAAACAAATACAGATATTCATTCTGAATCTTTCATTTGAAGACATAGTACGGTTAAATTAACCTAAAAAAGGCCTAACCTTGACATCCAAAGTAAAAGTTTTATTCCAACTCCAAATTGTTCTATATAACCCTCTTATTGTTTGGTAAAAAGTTACACCATTTTGAGCGTCGGGTTTGGGGGTGAGGAGGGTGGGAATTTGAAAAATCACTAGTTCTTTTAGTTTTTCGTAAATATTTCAAAAACTAAGCGGTTTATCCTGAACATTGTTATATACAAAAATTCTTATTTAAAATTCAACGTAGAACATTTTTGTATTTAACAATGTTCAGGATAAACCGCTTAGTTTTTGAAATATTTACGAAAAACTAAAAAAAACTAGTGATTTTTCAAATTCCAAGCCCCCCTCACCCCCAAACCCGACGCTCAAAATGGTGTAACTTTTTACCATAGAATAAGGGGACTATGTAGACCAATTTGGTGTTGGAGGAAAACTTTTACTTTGAATGTTGAGGTTTAGGTCTAATATATCGTAGTAACAGTCATTTCAGCACCATTGCATAGGTCGTCATCACATATTTCACATTCTTCCACCGCATAATATGTGTGTTTATCCTTAAGCCTGTTACAATAATTTTCCGTACCACATCCTCTATAGTAACTGTCCCTTCTGGCTGTAGCAACGTAGGACCATACGCAGATTTGATAACCTTTGCAGGTCTTTTTTGCCAAACCTGAACCCCCCGTTCTGCATTCACTATTCAAATTTTCAGATGAACATGAGTAGCACTCATTATTTGCGGCTGAAATACATAAGAATACATCAGAACCATAGAATTCGATTTTTTTTTAAATTATGAACTTCTCCTAATAATTCCGAGTAGTCGATTTGATCGAGCTGATATTCTGCAGTAGAATGTTCAATACTAATAGAAAAATACGAAGGAGTACGCAAAAATCTGTGGATGTGAATTGAGTACAACCATAGAAAAATCTATCGTTATATCAAAAACAAAATTCTGATTTTGAAAATGTAAATGTACGAGCTCTCAGAAGCTTCTGCTTTTGGTTTCAACATTAGGTAGGTACGATGATGGGAAGAAACCAGGGATTCTGACTTTTAATTTTCCTCCTCTATATGTTCTAAGGATGGCCGCATAAGCTACCCCTATTGATTACTAGATGTAGAGGAGTGTGATTTATGATGCCTCAAAGTGCTCTAGTTGGCCACATTCTCATAGCTCCAGTGATACAAACACAGAGGAGCCTTTGTGCCTTGTCCAGTAGTTTCACTGAGTACTTACTTTTGATGTATTTTTATGACCAAATTGTTTTTTTTTTTGCTTATTTTCTATTTATTACCTGGGGAAAGGACCCCGCACATTTTGTATGAGAATTGGCTCTCGGTGGATTTGGCTGAAAATTTGATATGATGTTCTACTAATCCTTCTGATCAAATGTCTCTACAGTCACGAAGCTGAAAAATGCATACTTCTAGGAGTTTTTAGCGATTTTTTGTATCCATTATGGCCTACGTATAACCGTTCACACAGAAATGTTTGAGAATATTTCGTGATTATTGAAAGCAGATTCTGTCAATTCGAAATATTTTCAAACATTTCTGTGTGAACGGTAATACGTAAGCCATAATGGATACAAAAAATCGTTAAAAACTCCTAGAAGTATGCATTTTTCAGCTTCGTGACTGTGGAGACATTTGATCAGAAGTATTAGTAGAACATCATATCAAATTTTCAGCCAAATCCACCGGGAGCCAATTCCCATAAGACGTAAGCCATAATGGATACAAAAAATCACTAAAAACTCCTAGAAGTATGCATTTTTCAGCTTCGTGACTGTTTAGACATTTGATCAGAAGGACTAGTAGAACATCATATCAAATTTTCAGCCAAATCCACCGGGAGCCAATTTCCATACAAAATGTGCGGGGTCCTTTCAATTAACATACATATGAGAATAACTACACTCATCGGAAAAATAGTCGATCAACTCAATAAGTCGATGAAGTTTGATAATTCACATATGTGTTATTTTGGGTCTGATTTGATTGATTTTTTTTTCAATTGTAGGCATGTTCATCCTAAATCAATCATTAGTTTTAAATTCAGGAGTTCGCGAGATCTAATTTTCCTCCTAAGAGCATCCCAACATGCTCAATTGAGTTTCAATCTGGGCTTAGAGCAGGCCAATTTAATTCTTGGATATCAGCCTCTGCCAAATACTCCTTTATTTCAAAACCTTATTAAGGCATGCCAAGACGAATTGCAGCTGTTATCCGTACACGAAGGATACAATTCTTATATATATATATATATATTCTTTTGAAATCAAGAGCTAACATAATACAATTAATAAAACAAAAATAAAAATCCCTAACTGAGGTTGGTGCAAAACGGAGTACCATACTATTTGATCGTATGATACCAGAGCTCAGGGAAAAACTCCAGTAGAAAAAACCCTGTCTCGCCGTTTCAACAAAAATAATGATAAGTGTTGTTTGTTTTTCCTTAAATTTTCAGTATATTTTAAAAACGTTTGGATTTAAAGTTCAATTTGTGAAAGTACTGTTATTGTCGTAGCGAAATTGTGAAATAAAATGTCATTGAAAAACCTATATTTCCAACAAAAATTGAGCTATTGTTATTGTAATGAATGAAGAATTAAATTGTTGAGAGAATATGTGTCTTGATGATAAAAAAGAAATCACATGGTGGAACAACTGAAATACGCCACAGGTGATTTTTATGGTAAAGTCAAAAAATTGATTTTATTGCACTTTGTAAAGAATGACGTACGCCAAGTTTCCTTAAATTAAAAACTGATGATGATTGGTCTAGGATGAACATACCTTCAATTGAAAAAATCAATCAAATCGGATTCAAAATAACACATTTATGAATTAACAAACTTCATCAGTGTATCTACACTGAATGATAGATACTCACATACTCCGAACATGATGAAACTTTGCACAATCAGTGCGGAAAATATATAAATATATAACAATGACATATCGAAAGTGAAATGAAGTGGCCCACAAAACTTTTCTGTTATAACTGAATATTATAATTACGAGAGTATACGAGAGTATAATTATATACTGGTAGCACAAGTATAAAATTTCGTACTATTTATAGTGACATTCAATATAATTACCATAATAGCACTTTCAATAGTAATGATTGATAATTGTTAAAGAAATTGCTGAATTATACCTTATCTGGCACTGGGAAAAAATAGTTTATCTCTTTGAACCCAATGGTTATGGCATTATAGCAAAAAATAACATAAAAAAATTTGAGTGGATATACAGTGCGCGTCAAAATTATCGAACAAATTCATTTTCTCCGAAGAAAAATATTTGGCAACAAAATCCTGAAACAGGTCTTAATTTTTTTAATAGAGAAAATGGGTCATATGGTACATTTTTGGCAAGTTCTTTGTATCTTCTTTAGAGGCGTCGGTTGTTAATTCAATCGGTAAATTCACATCGTGATGTGCTAGTTCTCTATTCCTAAGTAATATCATAAGGGCATCTAATTTTTCCGAGAAGAATCGAAAAAACACGTTGCTAAGTAATATTTTGACAAGAAGCATGAGTGCTGGTGACAACAAAAATCCTCGTCTTCGACTCGGATTTTTGCACCTGCACGAATGCTTTTTGTCAAAAATATTACTTTGCAATGTGTTTTTTCGATTTTTTTTACAGGAAAAATTAGATGCCTGAATGGTATTTGACAAGACTATTTCCTGAGTAACAGATTATTCTGCATGCATTACCTATGTATGGGTATTAATTTTAAAACTGAAAAACAGATAATCAATTTTATTTCATCCAAAATACTACAAATTTAATTATTTATGGTACAATTAAAATATAAATTGCAATTTTGTTACACGGTAGGGGTATTGTTTGAAACTTTTGTTGATTCATTGAAGATGTGTGGTATAGGTACATCATTAATGTAATCTGTTGAGTGAGAAGCGGGAGGAGTGACTGCAGGATATTCAGTTTTTTGCTTTTTAGCTGGAGGTTCTGAGACGTCACTTCTAAGGGTGTTTATGATGTTGGAGTAGTGCTCATTATCCATTTGCAGATAAGGTTTAATTCAGTTGTCTGAACTGTGGACAGTAATTTTAATTAATTGTTGTCCACCTACCCCTGCTTTAGATAAGTTACTGACTGCTGTCGACCGCATAGAGTGGTTTGTTATTTTTATTCCTTTTGTATTCATGCCTGCCTTCACTGCCGCTTCTTAAGTCCATTTCGAAAGTTCATTTTTTCCCACTGGAGTGTTTTTGTACCATCCACTTGAAAGTTCTTTGTTCCATGATGGGTTAATCGTTAAGAATAATCTATCTGTTAAACATCAGAATTTTAAATAGGCGGACTGGACAAAAAGTTGGGTTCTTCGTGTTAGGGACCAGCCATTTACTTTCGGCCATTTTTTTTCTCCACCCTGTGCCGTTTTATTGAAGAGAGAGGATTAGATTCTACTCTTCCTAAAAAGTTGGATTTTTGAAAATAAGTTATTTAAAAAAATGTGTATTCTACCTGTTTTTATCCCAGAATTATCCACTTCCTCTTTAAAATAATGAACTCTGCAGTTTACTGCTTCTCCACCTCTCCAGGCAAGTTCCACTGAAGCGATATGGTAAAATTTCCGTTGGAGTCCTGCTGGAGTGTTTTCATCCCATAATGAAACCATTGCATAATACTCATCCATTTTCAATGAAGCAGAGCTTCATTGTTTAGTTGTTCTAAAGTTGTATTTTCCATAAGCTCATAGTTCTTTGCTTTGCAGAATGTCATGAACTGTTTCCATATCGAAGTATGAGTTCTGAGGGTATTATACGGTAGACTTTTCTCAATCGCCAGATCAATATTAAACAAATAGACTGAGAGCTGGCTACGGAGGGGTAAGGGTCACTAGGTGCAAGGGTAATTTTATCGTTCACAGGTTCGATTGTTACCGACATAGCGTAAGGCGGGCAGCCAGAAGGCACACTGGAATAATTACGGAAGGGTAAAGGGTTAAACATGCAATTTTTTTACGAAAAAAAAGTCATAAGGTGCAAAGATGGCAATTTGTAGAATAATAGGGGGTAGTATGAGAAAGCAGGAAAAAAAAATTGCCAGTAGGCTAAGTGGAAGAATAACGCGAAGGCAGGGGGTTAAACAAGCAACTTTTTAACGAAAAAAATGCATAAGATGCAAAGCTGACAATTTGTAGAATGATCGAAGGTAGTATGAGTAAGTTGGAAAAAAAATTCAAAAAGGCTAAATGGAAGTATAACGAGAGGCATTTATCCAAAGGACCAAAGGTGACATAAAATATCTCAAAATATGTAAACGAAGTGCCAGATTCTTTCAATAAAATGAAATATCGAGAAGGCTACCGATGCTCTTTGTATCGCTGATATCTTTGTCATGCTTCCACTTAGCCTTCTGACAATTTTCTTCCTTCTCCTACTTGTACTATCTCCGTTTATTCCACAAATCGTCCATTTTGCACTTTATGACTATTTTTTTCAAAAGAAAGATGCTGGTTTAACTCCTTTCTACTTACTTATACTATCTCCGATTAGAATAATCGGAGATAATTTCGTAGATTCATGTTCAACCCCCTTCCTTCACGTTATTCTTCCACTTAGCCTTCTGACAATGTTTTTCCTACTTACTCATACTACCCTCTTTTATTTTACAAATAGCCAGCTTTGCACCACACTCCTTTTTTTCGTTAAAAAGTTGCTTGTTTAACCCCCTCCCTTCGCGTTATTCTTCAACTTAGCCTCCTGGCAATCTTTTTTTCCTGCTTTCTCATACTAACCCCTATTATTCTACAAATTGCCATCTTTGCACCTTATGACTTTTTTTTCGAAAAAAATATGCATGTTTAACCCCCTCCCTTCGCGTTATTCTTCCACTCAGCCTTCTGGCAATGTTTTTTCCTGCTTACTCATACTACCTTCGATTATTCTACAAATTGCCATCTTTGCACCTTATGACTTTTTTTTCGAAAAAAATATGCATGTTTAACCCCCTCCCTTCGCGTTATTCTTCCACTCAGCCTTCTGGCAATGTTTTTTCCTGCTTACTCATACTACCTTCTCTTATGCTACAAATTGCCATCTTTGCACCTTATGACTTTTTTTTCGTAAAAAAATTGCATGTTTAACCCCCTCCCCTCGCGTTATTCTTCCACTTGGTCTTCTGGCAATGTTTTTTCCGACTTACCCATGCTACCCCCTATTATTCTACAAATTGCCATCTTTGCACCTCATGATTTTTTTTTGTACAAATTGCATGTTCAACCCTTCGCGTTACTCTTCCACTTAGCCTTCTGGCAATGTTTTTTTCTACTTACTCATACTACCTCATATTATTCTACAAATTGTCATCTTTGCACCTTATGACTTTTTTTTCGAAAAAAATATGCATGTTTAACCCCTCTCTTCGCGTTATTCTTCCACTCAGCCTTCTGGCAATGTTTTTTCCTGCTTACTCATACCACCTTCTCTTATTCTACAAATTGCCATCTTTGCACCTTATGACTTTTTTTTCGTAAAAAAATTGCATGTTTAACCCTTTACCCTTCCGTAATTATTCCAGTGTGCCTTCTGGCTGCCCGCCTTACGCTATGTCGGTAACAATCGAACCTGTGAACGATAAAATTACCCTTGTACCTAGTGATCCTTACCCCTCCGTAGCCAGCTCTTAGACTAAAAGAATCGCTTCCAAAGCGACTCATTTTCACAATATAAGCTGACTACATAGCACTTGACAATAAAATCAGAAAAAATTGTTGAGCGTCGTTTTCTGGTGTCCTTGGAGATTATAATGACGTTTGTTTTCAAAGGTGTTGTAATTTTTGGTGACAACAACTGTCAAATTTTGCCGCGGGTAAACGCGAATAAACTGCTAACAGGTCCTGCCAAACAGTTTTTCCACCTAGAAACCATTTGTAATTCAAAATTGCGCGTTTCTGATTGGTGCAAATTACGACGAGGGAAATAGTCGATACTAAAATCTTTTTCATCATACCAAAATCCCTATCACAATTTATAGACCAAATAAATCTCGTATTCTTTTTTAAAAGATCCTGCAATGGACTCAAATTTGTTATCAAATTTGGAACGATTTTTTCATAGTAATTGATAACACCTAATATTGATTTTAACTCTGCTACTGATTTGGGTACAGGTGCTTGCTTAATAGCCAGAATTTTTTCTTCACTAGCATGAATAGCCTTGCAATTTATAATATAACCAAGATACTGAACCTTTTTTTCAATAAACATTTTTCCATAGAAATTTTCAATCCAGAGCATTCCATAATATTCTAAACAAAAGTAAATCATTAATGAAAACTTTAACACCTGGTACACACCATCCCCCCAATGTTGAACAGAGTTGGTAAATTTTCAGAGCAATTCGTAAATTTTCGAAACAGTTGGAAAAATTGTCAAAGTAGTTGGAAAAATTCAAAAAGAAATGGAAAATCTTCAAAGAAGTTGATACAACTTTCTCAGAGTTGAAAATTTTTTCATAGCAGTTGGTAGCTTTTCGAAGCAGTTGACAAAACTTCGAAACAGTTGGGCAAATGTCAATGTAGTTGGTCTAGAAGCGTGCCCAATATTGATCAGATATGGCAAATTCTCGAAACTGTTGGAAAAATTGTCAAAATAGTTGATAAAATTTGAAAACAGTTTTAAAATGTTTAATGGATTTGGTACAGGGACTTATGTTGATCCAAGTTGGCTTATTTTTGAAATAATTCACGAACTGGCGACCGCGACCTTAACCGTTACTCTATTGTGCTGAATTGCTGAAATGCATTTGCTTGTTTGGATTATCCTTACGGCGCACATAGGGGTATTTTGCTGATCTAGCTGGCCAAAATTATTTTTCGAATTTTCTTGCTCCAAGGAGTTGTTCTGGTCAACAATAAGCTATTTTACTTTTTTTTGATGAATAATAGGAGTAATGACAAAATATTGGGTGAAAAATTTAATGAAAATTAATTTTTGTAATTAACAACTTCGAAAATTAATACTTTCTTGAACAAAATCTAATGTTAATTAGTTCCATGGTCCTTCATTATCCTTATCACTTTCAGTTCCCTCAAAAACCTCTTCCAAATCAGAGTCTGAGTCGCTTTCAGAGGTTTTTTTTAGCCATTCGTCATTATTGTGGAGAAATCTAGTCGTTTTATCTGCTTTATTCCACCTTTGTTTAAATTCCGACTTAATATACGAAAATTTGTGCTCCATCGTCTTTATATGTTTGAATAATGGTTGTGCACACCAAATATTTATTAAATAATCAAAACGGAGTACTTCAGTGTATAATTTTTAATCTTCAGTCAAGAACCAAGCGCTTTCGACAAAAATGAAATCAAAGGCCAAAATCGAGCATAGCTTTTGGTGAAATTTGCTTTTTCATTTGATCAAAAAGTGAATTACGGGTCAATACTCTAACACCTGAGTGACCGGGTAACCCTGGAACCAAGTAATACCATCTTACATAGTGGCAAAATATGTATTTTTCAATTTTTTTCACTGTCTTGGTCTGTCATCTCTGGAGAAAAAGAGGGCGGGTATGGGCGGCTAATTAGATCTTAATAATTTTTTATAAACTCTAACCTGTTGTTATCAATAAATATAAGAACCGGGACGAAACCGGAAATACAACAAAAACCTTCTTAAACTTGAAATTGGATTAGAAATTTCCAAAATTTTAAACTATATTTTCAAACGCCAAATGACAGTATCCTGCCAAAAAAAACTCTGCTTTATATTTCATAAGTATGCATTCTTACCTCCTTGATCCATATCCAGAACAATATTTTCAAAGAAATAGTAGTCACGCAAATATTTCACTTTTTATCATAGGCTATAATATTCACGAAATGCGGAAGATACGTGTATTCGAAGCAATGACAAACTTCTGTCAAAAAAATCGAGCATATGCATACGATAAGAGACCGAGATGGCTTGTCTAGATTGTTCTCTAGTAATTCGAGAACTATAATAGTATATTATATTATAAACAAAGAAAGCAGCGAATAGTACCAATTGATTAAAATCAACCAATATTAAACCCATACTTCGGAACTAATCCCGTCAACGCACAAAGAACCTGCATGGTGGTGTATCAAACGGAGCATCCATAGATAGCTATTTCGCCCTATTTGGGGCTCATCAGTATGGGGGAGCTCAGTTTGAAAGGCATTCTAGGTTCCCTTACTTGAAGAAATGTCTCCCAGTTTTGAGTATAACAAAACTAAAACGCCATCTCTTGGGATCCTTACGAACACCTACCCCCCGCATGAACTCTGAACGAAGTGCGAGATGTTTATCCTTTTTCATACAGACTGGTGGTAGACCGGCTGTGGACTTAACCTTCAGTCGATGAAGTGGAAACGCTCGTTTCTTCGTCGTAAACCAGACGTGGTGATAATAGTAAGTTTAATAGTAGTAGTAGTTTGATAGTTTTTAATCAATTGGTATTATTCGCTGCTTTCATTGTTCATATTATACCTGCGTTCCTATTAACGCGATAATTTTCATTTATTAGTATATTATATTATAAGGATTAAAAGTGTATATTTTTTTTACGAGCAATATTTGCAGTTGCGAGGCGCAGCCGAGCGAAGGCAGAATTGCAAGTTAAAATAGGCACTTTTAATCCGAATAATATATACTATTTTTTCTCCAACCAAGTCAAAATTAATAAAATTGGTTTTAGTGAAAAATCGTTCATAATTTGGTTATGAATTTGAACACAGAATCATGACAGGTATTGTCAAGTAGACTTCAAATGCATTTACTTTTAATCCAAGGATTAAAAGTAGCGTTTTTAATCCTAAAGCCGCGTACACATCTGAGCAAAACAGCCGAATGAGCACATCGCGCAGAATGAGCATTCAGATGTGGACGGTCAAAACGCACAACATGCGCGCGCTCATGTTGCGCGGAGCCGATCCGCAATTTGTCGATCCATCAAAGAAAATTCGTGCTCAGTGTGGACGGGTTAAAAGCCGCGTACACATCTGAGCAAAACAGCCGAATGAGCACATCGCGCAGAATGAGCATTCAGATGTGGACGGTCAAAACGCACAGCATGAGCTCATGTTGCGCGGAGCCGATCCGAAATTTGTCGGTCCATCAAAGGAAATTCGTGCTCAGTGTAGACGGGTTGTCACAGTTACTCCGAATGGAGTAGATCCTTTTGATTACTTTCTACTCCACTACTCCAAACAGTTGGTTTCTACTTCGGTACCTACCAGAGGATGTTTTCCGATGTTTTCTCGACGAAATAACTGTCGGACGGAAATTCAATCGAATGAGTAATTCAAGTTACTATCAGTTAGTATTCTTCTAGATTATGAATATAGGAGTTCCATTTATACAAAAAATAGAAATAATAATAATAATAACGCGTGTGAAAGTACTGCAGTGGCATTGTGTAGTGGATGAACCATAGTTTAGAAATTATTTCTAAACAATCAAAATTCAGCAGGAGACTGTTATATGTTATTCAGTTAGGATAGTAAAAATAGATTTTATGATACAGATTTATTATGTATTGTTTTCATTTGTTTTGTAGTCAACTTTGATATTATATTTTTTGTACAATATTATTTTTCATACTTCATTCGTTCATTTTTGGAATGTCTTTTTGAGCGCTCGTTCTACTTAGACGAGTGCTATATCGTTTTGCCCAAATGTCTGTAATTTTCGAATTTTGAGCCGAAAATGGTCTCAAACGATAGGGTTTGACTCCCTGATGGAAAATATGAGGTCAAATCAAATTCTGTAGGGCCGGCCGTCCGGCCGGCCGTGAGCACAATAACTCTCGAACGGATTGTCCTAGAGACTTGAAATTTTCAGGGTGTGTTCAGCTCCCAAATAGCTCGGTTAAGTTCGTTAACCAGAAAAATCGTACAGGGTGTTCCATAAAAAGTGGCCATTCAAAATTTTTGTTCCTCAATATTTCACACAAAACGAGGGCAAACGGAATGAAATTTTGCAGCAACTTGCCAGATGCTCATAGTGAGCCTCTCGCAAAATTTTGTGGCCATAGTATTAACAGAACCATAGAAAATTCAATTGGAATATTGAAAAGAAGAATTTTTTTTATTTCCATAACCAACTTTCCGATTCAAATGAAATTCATTTTGTAAGTTGAGACTGAATATACTGAATGTTCATGCAAAATTTCAATAGGATAGCATCATCAGAATCATAGAAATTCCAATTGGAATATTGAAGGAAAGACTCTTTATATTTCCATAACAAGATATCCGAATCAAATGAAATTCATTTTTGGAATTGAGATCTATACCTATATTGAATGTTTGTGCAAAATTTGAAGATCATCGCATCATCCGAACTATAGAAAATTCAATTTGAATATTGAAAAAAAAATTATATTTTCATAACAAGATATCTGAATTGAGTGAAATTTATTCCTGGTATAAAGATTGATATACTGATGTTCATGCCAAATTTCAAGAGGATCGCATCATCAGAACCATAAAATTTAATTATTTGAATTTTCAAGTGTGACCATAGAATTAAATTTTTTAATTGTTTATATATAAAGTATCAATTTCAAGTCATATACAGAATTTTGAGATGATAGTCCTATTGCTCCACCAGAGAACGAGCGCTCAGAAGCTCCTGCTCAGGGCTTGCTTCCATTTTTTTAGATTAATCTAACTTATTCTTCAAAGCCATCAGTTTCTGACCTCGTTTTCCACCTCGTTGGCGCGTATTTGAATAATTGTATTACTCACACAGAAATGTATTGAAATATAAATGTGCGATATGAGGTAGCCACATTTATTATTCGTTTTGAACTATGATGAACATGGCGTTTAAAAATAACGTATAGCGCATTCCATTTTGGGTGAGACAGCCTGGTCGTATCTTCAAAACCATATCACGAAAAAAAGTTGAGTTCCTCACTGTATTCTACGCAGAATTCTGTATCAGAATGTTTTTAGCTCAGCATTATTTCTAATAACTTCGGAGATAAAGGAGGGGTGCGAAAAGTATAAATTTCCAAAATCGCCTTGTATCTCATCAACGGAAACAGACCAACTTCAGTTTCACAAGAATGTAGGACAGGAACGTGAAAACCCCAAGTCTCTATCTTAAATAACAAGCTAGAAACCTGGCTGTCTCACCCAAAATGGGATGCACTCGAGGATGCACTGTATATTCATAATTTTCGTCTTGTCACAGAATATCTATCCTCACCCATGCTGCTTTCCACTCACGGGGGTGAGTCGCCCCGGGACTATCTGTGGTCCAAAACAAAGGATTCTATGTTTCGAAACACAGACAACAGTCCGGGTGCAACTCTGAGCTGCTCAGAGCAACTCACCCCGTGACTGGAAAGCAGCACCAGAAGCCAATAAATGTTTTCGAGCTTTCGCTTCTGTGGTCTTGTAACAATCACAAAAAAAATATTCTGCAATGGGAACAATTCTGGATATCAATTGTTTGGATATTTTCCACATATACTGGAGACTTGTTAATGAATCGCCACTTGCAAGGAACCGCAGTGTTAGCGCTAAACGTTCTTCCGCAGGATTGCCATTCGGAACTATCTCGTCTGGATATCTTGTCTTTAATCTCATTCAGGAGAAATGAAAAATCTGCTCTGACATTCTTGTAAAATTTTTGAATCGCCTGCCGTCGCCCTTACTTTGAATGTCGTGTAATAAAAAAGTGCTGTTGAGGTACGGTCTCGACTTCTTAGTAGATATAACTGTGAAGACCGTCTAGTTCGCCGTCGTCTCTTTTTCTTTAGCAACTCGTACAAAATTATGAAAGAGGCACTAGCACATCCCAGTTTTCCATCGTTTACGTTCGTAAGCACTGAACTGACACATCCGTGGTGCGGCACCGAACACGTCATGCTCATATTGCTCATTCTGTTCGTGCGTCGGAAAGAAAAATTGCCCGCACAAACGCTCATTCGGTTCGGCGCGTTTTGTCCGTCCACATCTGAATGCTCATTCGGCGCGATGCGCGATGTGCTCATTCGGCTCTTTTGCTCAGATGTGTACGCGGCTTAGGATTAAGAGTGTTGCTAAGTAACGAGTGAATTTTTGTACGGTAAGGAAATTTATGACTTTTGCACCTGAAAATAGTACAAAAATGTCAACATTTTCTGATGGTTGGGAAAAAAACCATTTTTTTTATTTGCGACAACTTCTAATGATTTGATTTTTGACCGACTGGATCAACGAAATACCCCTATGTGCGCTGGAAAAAAATTGGCAAAGAGACCTTTCATTTGGATTTCTGCTCGCTGGGTTTGCTCTAGGTTTTTGTGTGCTGTGAATAATTCAGTGGATACAGATTCAAGGATGCTGCTGAATTATTTTCCACGTAATAAACCTCCAAGTGTTTTGTGGTTAGGAATACCAGATGGCCTCAGGTTGGAGCCGTCAAACTAAAAAGGTTGAATCTATAATCGTACTTCCTCGTATTAATGGTCGAAGTTCTGCTTATCCCTAGCAAGCATATTATCTACTTCATCTCCAAGAAAAAGTATTTGGTGGGCTTTAAAAAAATTCATTAAAACTGCTTGGAAATTGTGCCGAATTCATTTCTCTGTTGCATTCTACGTGAGCAAAGTATTTTGTTGATTCAGAAATTTAATTAAACAAAAACTTATGCAATTATGATTCGACTATTATTCCATCATAAAGTACAATATTCAAAGTTTTCATTTAAACAGTTTTGAAGATGATATCTGTCAAAAGATTTTCATTCACTCAGGGTTGTAGCAGAATCTACAAAACGGATGTTAATTAGTAGGAACAAGGTAAACCTAATTTTACAACCAAGTTTCACAGTTTACACTTCAAAAATAAAACTTTTTAAACCTGAGATGCTGCAACTGAAAGTATATTTTCAATTACTTTTTGTTCATTAAGTAAGTCTAAACGGTTTTTGTTAAAATGAACTATTTTGATGAATTTCTCCTACCTGCATTTGATCATTACTATGTTTTTACCACTTTCACCTTCTTATTCGCCCTTTTCATGTATACTGGACTGAAATGAAGATCTGATTAGATTTTCATGAACATATCATCCCGCTGTCTTCCCCGCTTTCTTCAAAGAACATCTTCATCAGCTCTATAACTCCAGAAAGAAGTCATCCAATCCGCCTCATGCAAGCTGAAATAGCATCGAATCATAGATTCATTTCTTTTTCATACAAGCATCGAAGTGAACGAGACTCTTTACTCCCGCTGGAGCTTTTCGATTTTCCCGAGGCCAACGAAACGCGACTCGAAGAAGAGCTTGAAGGTTCAATTCCACAGAATACGTCGAAGTGTTGAGAAAGTGGAGAATTGAAGGCTGAATATTGAGGAGGATGAATTATGAAAAAGAGCTGAAAAGGACCCGGAGTGAGAGAAACCTGGAGGGGGAAAATTCCTGGCAATGCAGGATCTGGATCAGATAATTTTATACATGATTGAATAGATTGAATGGAGACTGGGTTGATTGGTGGGAATTTGGTGAACTTTTTTTATTTATACGGTAACTTTCGTCGGTGATATTTTATTGCTAGAGATATGGAGAACCAGAAGTTATTCTTTGAGGCCTCGGGGTGACATAAATTTGGAAATATTTGTTGGAGAAAGTTACATAATAATTACATTGAGTTACTGGGGAAGTTTGCTTTTAGTTCGAATGTTTGGAAAGTTCTTTAGAGTTTAACTTAGTTGCAATTATAGTTGGATTAAACTGGTAGATTCATGAAATTGACTGGAACTTTATCAATATGTTGTTGATATTGATCAATACTTTTAATTAGTTGTCGAACTTGCATCAGTCAGAATTCTTAAAGCTTGAATTATAAATATGTATATAGAGACCAGGTATTCGTCACCTCAACGCTTCGTTTATCACTTTTATCACTTTGAAAATAATTCAGCGCATCCCTTGAATATTTACCCACTTCTCTACGAGGCACTGAATTATTCACAGAACACAAAAACCTAGGGCAAATCCCACGAGCAGAAATCCAAAAATTTCAAATGAAAGGTCTCTTTGCCAATTTTTTCCTGCGTCACCCTTCAAATCACAACTTATTCCATTCGAGATATCTCCGTTTTTGCCGGAGAAATTTATTTCTTTTGCTTCATCTAGTGTACAATGAAAAATTTTGTTTCACGTTAATTGTGTAATTATATTTATATAGCATATAAAAATTTGGTTCTGTTTACGCTCATATCTCTAATCAATTTTGTGGAAAGAATTATTCTCGACTTTCATTATCGAAAGTTATAAACTACTAATCCTTCGTCCCAACTCAACAGATAATCACCTCCAAAATAATCCGCAGATCTAAAAAGGCTTTTAGAACGGAATAAGCCCGCTATCAGCACGAGGCTATTCCGCCATTAGCAGCAGACGATAAAGGCCCGAGAACACGAGGATTTCTTCAGATTAATGGTGAAGCCTATCGCGGACCTGTTATTTTGGTTATACTCTCCAGTTTTCCTTGAACGAGAACTAATTACCGTTCGCCGGCAATTATCGGAAGGTTTATGCGTTCGCTAACTTCCCTGAAAAGGAGGCAATTGCTCGAGGATCGTCCTACAGGACCCATTTTCGGTTCGTTTTGCTGAACGTAAGTTTCGAAGGTCGTTAGGATGGCCAGACTGTAATATTCGGGTTTTCGATGGTCATTGAGGACCATAGGGATTCAGACGGCGCCCTCTTGAAGTGGTAGCGCATTCGAAGATTCGGTTTTGTGTAACTGCTAATGTTCGTTTTCTTTCAACATGTTTTTCTTCAAGTTTCATGTGTTTTGTATTTTTTCCTTTACCTTTTCGTGAAGAAGAGATAAAAATGAATTATTTCAAGTAATTATTGGCACTTATTCTACCAGAATCTTTCAGAATTAATCGTGATATGTAGTTGGTTGCAAAATGGTGAATGCGCTAGGTCGTTATTCTTTCCCAAATCAGAATTCAATGTATATAAAACGAAAAAACTGAGTAACATACGTTTCTGATGAGGTGGATATTTGAATTTACTTCAACTTTCTAATCAATATATCACTCTATAAAGGCGTCTTTCATTTTGATCATCTATTTATTCTAGTCACAAAATGTTGAATGCGCAGGGTGAAGAGATTCATTCCTATCAATCAAATGGTGCTTTATTTAAATCGGAAAGTCGAAATTACATGCTTTCATATCCAAATGAATCCACTTCGGATTAAGTGTGGGGTCTGAATATATCTTGCTTGAGTTCCAGGGTCGTATTATAGGACCCATTTTTGATTAGTTTTGCTGAATGTGAGTTTCCACCTGTTATTTTGGGAGACTCTCCAGCTTTTTCTTGAACCAGAACTAATTACCGTTCGTCGGCAATTATCGGAAGGTTTATGCGTTCGCTAACTTCACCGAAGAGGAGGCAATTGTTCGAGGATCTTCCTGCTGGACCCATTTTCGGTTCGTTTTGCTGAACGTAATTTTCGAAGGTCGTTAGGATGGCCAGACTGTGTAATATTCGGTGTTTCCGATGGTCATTGAGGACCACATAGGGATTCAGACAGCGCCCTCTGGAAATGGTAGCGCATTCAAAGCTTCGATTTTGTGTAACTGCTAATGTTCGTTTTGTTTCAACATGTTTTTCTTCAAGTTTAATGTGTTTGTATTTCTTTCCTTTACCTTCGCGTGAAGAAGAGATAAAAATGAATTATTTCAGGTAATTATTGGCACTAATTCGACCAGATCTTCAGAAAAAATAGTGATATGTAGTGGGTTGCAAAATGGTGAATGCGTTAGGTTTTTGTTCTTTCTCAAATCGGAATTCAATGTAATATAAAACGACAAAATGTTCCTGATGAGGTGGAGATTTGAATATACTTTAACTTCTAATTAATCTATCATTCTATAAAGGTGTCTTTCATTTTAATCATCTTTTTATTCTAGTCAGAAGATGTTGAATGCCCAGCGTGAAAGGATTCATTCCTAACAATCGAATGGTGCTTTATATGAATCGTAAAATCGAAAATACATGCTTTCTAATCAAATGAACCCACTTCGGATTAGGTGTGGGGTCTGAATATATCTTGCTTGTGTTCCAGGATCGTTTTATAAGTCCCATTTTTGGTTAGTTTTGCTGAACGTTAGTTTCGACCTGTTATTTTGGGAGGCTCTCCAGTTTTCCTTGAACAAGAACTAATTACCGTTCGCCTGCAATTATCGGAAGGTTTATGCGTTCGCTAACTTCCCCGAAAAGGGGGCAATTGCTCGAGGATCGTCCTGCAGGACCCATTTTCGGTTCGTTTTGCTGAGCGTGAGTTTCGAAGGTCGTTAGGCTGGCCAGACTGTGTAATATTCGGTGTTTTCGATGGTCATTGAGGACTATAGGGATTCAGACAATGCTCTCTGGAAGTGGTAGCGCATTCAAAGCTTCGATTTTGTGTAACTGCTAATGTTCGTTTTGTTTCAACATGTTATATTTCAAGTTTAATGTGTTTGGACTTCTTTCCTTCGCCTTCGCGTGAAGAAGAGATAAAAATGAATTATTTCAGGTAATTATTGGCACTAATTCAACCAGATTCTTCGGGATAAATAGTGATATGTATTTGGTTGCAAAATGGTGAATGCGCTAGGTTTGTTGTTATCCAAATCAGAATTCAATGTAATATAAAACGACAGAACGTTCCTGATGAGGTGGATATTTAAATAAACTTTAATTTTCTGATCAATCTATCACTCGATAAAGGTGTCTTTCATTTTAATCATCTATTTAGTCTGATCGAAAAATGTTAAATGCGCAGGGTAGAGAGATTCATTCCTATCAATCAAATGGTGCTTTATATGAAAGGTAAAATCGAATATACATGCTTTCATATCCAAATGAACCCACTTCGGATTAGGTGTGGGATCTTAATTATTTCTTGATTGAGTTCCAGGATCGTATTATATTACTCATTTTTGGTTAGTTTTGCTGAGCGTAAGTTTCGACCTGTTATTTTGGGGGACTCTGCAGCTTTTCCTTGAACGAGAACTAATTACCGTTCGCCGGCAACTATCGGAAGGTTTATGCGTTCGCTAACTTCCCTGAAAAGGAGGCAATTGCTCGAGGATCGTCCTGCAGGACTCATTTTCGGTTCGTTTTGCTGAGCGTAAGTTTCGAAGGCCGTTAAGATGGCGTTTTCTTTCAACATGTTTTCCTGCAAGTTTGATGTGTTTGCATTTCTTTCCTTCACCTTCTCATGAAGAGGAGATAAAAATCAATTATTTCAAGTTAATAATGGCACTAATTCAACCTGAATTTTCAGGGAAAATCTATCGTTCAGAATAAATCGTGATATGTAGTTGGGTACAAAATGGTGAATGCGCTGAGTTTTTTGTTCTTTCACAAATCTGAATTCGATATAATGTAGAACGACTAAACTGAGTAACATGCGTCCTGATAAGGTGAATAATTAAATATACTTCAACTTTCTGATCAATCCTTCACTCGATAAGGGTGTTTATCATTGTAATCATCCTTTCATTCTAGGCACAAAATGGTGAATGTGTGTGGTAAGGAGATTGAGAATTCATGTTTTGTAGCCAACTGCATCAATAAAGGTTGGGTGTAGTGTCTGAATATATCTCGCTTGGATTGCAGGATCGTCTTGTAGGACCCATTCTCGATCCGTTTTGCTGAACGTGAATTTTGACCTGTTATTCTGTGAGACTCTTCAGTTTTCCTTGAACGAGATCTAATTACCGTTCGCCTGCAATTATCGGGAGGTTTATGCGTTCACTAACTTCCCGAAAGGAGGCAATTCCTGCAGTATCCTCCTGCTGGACCCATTTTCGGTTAGTTTTGCAGAGCGTAAGTTTCGAAGGTCGTTTTGAGATCGTCAGGATAGCCAAGTTTGGACAGTGCCTCCTGGAGTGGCTGCGTATTTAACGATTCGGTTTTGTGTAACTGCTAATGATCGTTTCTTTCAACAAGTTTTTTTTCAAGTTCCATGTCTTTGTATTTTTTTCCTTTACCTTCTTATCAAAAAGAGATATAAATTTATTGATTCAAGCAATTATTGCCACTTATTCCACTAAAATCTTCAGAAAAAATCTATCTTTCAGAATAAAGCATGATATGTAGTGGGGTACAAAATGGTGAATGCACTGGGTTTGTTGTTTTTTCCCGAATCAGAATTAAATGTAATATAGAACGTCAAAACTGAGTAACATGCTTTCATAATGAGGTGAATAATGAAATATACTTCCACATTCAACTTACTTATCAATTCATCACACAACTAAAATATTTATCATTGTAATAATCATTTAATCTGGTCACAAAATGGTGAATGCGTGGGGTACGGAGATTGAGTTCGGTCTATCAAAGGGTGCGTAATATGAATCGAAAAATAGAAAATACATGCTTTTATGGCCAACTGAACCACTAATGTTCGGGTGTGGGGTCTAAATATATCTCGCTTGGGTTCAAAGATCGTCTTATAGGACTCATTTTCTGTTCGTTTTGCTGAGCGTTAGTTCCGAATTTCGTTTTGAGATTGTTTGGATAGCCAGGATGTGTACTATTCGGTGTTTTCGATGCTCATTGGTGTTCGTAGATGTTAGACAGTGGCCTATGGAGGTGATAGCGTAATTAACGATTCGATTCTTTGTAACTGCCAATATTCGTTCTCTTTCAACATGTTTTTGTCTATAAGTTTCCCGAATATGTATCTTCTTGGCAAACTCATTAAGGAGGGATAGTATTGGATAAAGTCAAGTTATAATTCACATAATTCCATCAAGAATCTGCAGGGGAAGATCTATCTTTTAGAATGAGCATTAATTCATTGGGGTGCAAAATGGTGAATGCGCTGGTCATCTTCCTTAATTAATTAAACCTAAATGTGATATAGAAGTATATAGCTGAGTAACATGAATTCATGATGAGGTGAATATAATTCCAAATTATGTTTTCAATCAATCATTCTCACAATAAATGTAATGTAATTATGAAATCATCAGTATATTCGAGCCAGATATTGTTGAATGCGTCTCTAAAAAATTTTTGGGTTTCCATTCCCAGTCTCTGAACAGAAATAATTTAAATATTTTCAATTAAGATGAAATGCTCCTGCGTAAATCCTTGCACTTATTTGTCAGGAGCAAATTGGTTTTGAAAAAACTGTTGCCTAGCAGTAATATTGACAATTAGACTGCAAACAAAAAAATACACAATTCCAAAGATTTTATTATTTATTATATTTAAATTGAATATACCTCCAAATTCAATATTCTGGTTCATCCATCACAAAATGAAGATATTTATCATTCTTTTCATCAGTTTCTTCGAACTACTAAATGGCGAATGCTCCGGGCACAGAAAGTCATATCAATGAGATTAAGTTTAATATGTATCGAAAAATTGAAATTTCGTGTTTTTGAGGTTTTATTGAATTTTCCAATTCAAATTTTCAGATAAGACACCCATTATTATTACGAATGAATGTCAGGCATTTGCCTATGCAGCGATTTCAGGTATTCACAGTTATCTTCAGGGAAAACCCTAGCACGTTCAACATTTAAACGGAGTTTAGACTCTATACGTCGTCTCGCAAGAAAGTTGCCAACTTTTCACCCCTTTCCGCAGAGTGTTGATAGTTAGTTTACAGTTAATTTTCAGCAGTTTCGTCTACTAATAACTTAGTTAGCAACTTTCCAAGTAAATGTGGATAAGAGACCAGTTTCTGATTAGTACCTACATCTAAATTTTCAACGAATCAAAGGAAACTATTTCGTGAGAAGGTTGTTTGCGAATAATCTCGACATGGGGGAATGCCCTGAGATGGTGCTTCTAGGCGCTCGTTCATTGAAATCTTATAGCAAAACAAGAAGATTTTTCTGTTTTCAATAAGATAAACAGACACAGACCATAAAAATATTTCCAGGACATTCATACAATAAAAAAACGACGCGACCAACGGGGAGAAAACATGAGAAATACTTTTAAGAATCCAGCGCAAAACTGCGCTCTCATAAATTGAGATAAAACTGTCAGCGCTGTGTAACAGATGATAACATTTTGGCCCATTACTTTTCTGCGAATTTATCGTTGCTAAAAACAACTAGCGTAACGTCCTAGAAAAAATTGGGGGTTGTCAGTATTCATGAGTTCGTGTAATAAACTGAATCATGGATAGTTTCGTCATTTTTATCTCGTACATGATGTCCGAATTATTTGTGCAGTATAAACTTTTATAGTTTCGCATTTGCGATGTAATGGAGGACTCGTATTTCAGGGTTTCTGATGTCAGATGAGGTCTTGCTAGTAGCGACATCTGAAATAATGTGATGGGGTTTTTCGTTTAAAATAGAAATGGTTCATTCTATTGATAAATTGTAAGTCATATGTTCGCAGAGATAATTTTTTTGTTTTATGAGGTCAACAATATAATAATTGCATATCTTTTATTTGGAAATAGCTTGAAGGAGAACTAGACATATACAGCGTGCCCAAAAAGTAACGTAACTCGTCAGTAATTCTTGTACGAAGAATTATTAAGGAAAATCCTCACCTCCGTCGATTTTTAGTTTCAAAAGTAATTCATCCTTCGTTTTTTTCAATTTGATATTTCTCACCACCTCTACTTCAATTATTCAAATGGAAATATGTACATATATTAATTGTGATACATCAAATGGAAGCTAATATGATTTCCTATTCTGAGATGTGGTTCATAGTAGAATTGGTGGAGCCTTTTTTAATTGGTAAATAATTCACAACTCGTGATTGGGGAGTACTACAATCAAACCGTTATTCTTTCACCATGTTATAAACGGAAATCCATAAATTTATGGATTTGTGATTTCGAAAGCAGATCTCCCTATGTTTGCATTCGAAAAAATCAGTTGGGGTTGTAGCTAAAGAGTTCAGAAGAATACCTAAATTTTTTTGTCAGAAAATGCCTTCGGTTCATAATTAATTTACGTGTTATAACTTAGAATATTCTGAACTAACTACAGATTAACAGTACTCAATTGGATAACTTTTTGGCGAGTGTATGATCTTATTTAATTCTTAATGTCTAGCCAAATAGCATTTTCTGTTATTTATACATATTAAATTATTGTGTGTACAAATATCAAGAATTGATAAACATGATAGATAATGGTTATTTTGGGTGGTCAATTAAGGAATTCCGATTTGAAAGAGAAATAAAACAAAAACTATCAAGTCAGTTTTAATTTTTTTTCTACAGATAATCCACAGCTCTTTCGGAATTTTTTTCTTAAAAATTACGCTGTCCAAATGTTCACCGTTTTTCTGCTGGCACTTCTAGTAGAACCTGCAAATTTAGAAAAACACGTCGCAAAGTTTCTGGACCGATGGCTTCAATTTCCTGGCTGATATTTTTCTTCAACGCAATTAAAGTGCGGGGATTGTTGCGGTAGACTACACTTTTGAGGTCTCCCCATAAGTTAAAGTCGGAAGATGTAAATTTTTCAGGAAAAAGCCCCTGAATAACAGGTACAGACCGATTTGAAGTGTCACAAGTGGCCCTCTTGCTGAAACCAGTGTCCCGATTGTATCCATCAAAGTCTTGAAGGGCTAGTTCAAAAATGTCCCTTTCCATAGGACGTTGGATACGTGATATACCTAGGTACGCGTACCGACATGTTCGTTTTTATTTTTCAGTCTTGTTGATACCGTTGATAGTGTTGCCGAAATGACATCGCAACGTCGTAAAGCATTCACTATTGAGGAGAAAGGTGTAATTTTAGCCAAACTAAAAATGTAGAATCCAACTCAGCTCTCGCAAAAGAATTTGGTCACGGTCACTCGACAATTTCAATGATTTTAAAAAACAAGGACCGAATTAAGAAATCATTCAATTCAAATGTTTAAAACCAAAAAAGCTTCGGAAATCACAACCTGATAACATTGATCAAACGTTATTGCAATGGTTCAAAATCACAAGAAACAAAGGAATACCTATCAGCGGCTCTATGCTACAAGAAAAAGCCAATGTTTTCGCCTCTGGTTTTGGCAACCCAACTTAAGTTGCTCTGCTAGCTGGATAAGTCGATTCAAACCTCCTAGAAAAAATACCATCTATTTTGCCGAAACTCTGCGTTATATGACGTCCGGTTAATATGACGTCTTTACAATTTCCCTTCAATGTCATTATAAACGGATTTCACTGTAGATCAGATTACGTGTTATCTCAATATCAGTTCTATCTATCTGAGATACGTTTTCAAGATGTTTTAATTTAAGACCTGTCGTACGTATGAAAATTATACAGCCTGTTCGCACTGGTATACCTACAATATAAATTTTATCAAGGACTTTCAAACAACAATTTATAGGCTAATGAACATTCACAAAAGACCTCCAAATACAAACTTTTCAAGAATAACCATATTTTCATTCTCGCTTTGCAAAACCGAACCCCCAGTACGCGCAACGATCCGAGAACAGTCAGTGGCGCACGAACCAGTGGCAATAACTCTGCGGTCGGGCCGAACACAGGATGCGACCTTTTCAGGAGGACAAACATCGAGAGAAAAGACGAGTACCTAACCCCGACGTCAGCTTCTGCGGACGCCGCCACACGGACCGTGAAATTAACGGCGTCCCGCGCCGTATTTCGAATTTACGGACTCATAAATACGGTCCGGGCCGTGTTCTCGAGCAACGCGATGCGGAAGCGTGCGGAAATACGGGAGGTCGAACATACGCGCGGACGACGTGCTGGGTGGAATGTTGCGCCGTCTTTATGGTCGAGGTCTGGAGAGGAAAGTTGGTAATCTGCATATTTTCGTTCGAATGAAGGAAGTAATGAGATCTGCGTTGGTTATTTAATATTTTTCATCTTGCAGGTATATATTCCTTTCGCTTATACAAGGTGCCCGGGACACCTTGTACAATATTGAAAACTGGTGATAGACCAGGTCAAGACTGTTCAGAATATCATAATTTCCTAAATTTTTGTGTATTTTCAATGGGGGTAAAGCTGTTCGCGTCCGTGATATAATGTCACACGTGCCTCCAGGGTAATGCCGAATGAACAGCAATAATGAACACTGTCTTCGGATCTCCTGGTGAAAACACTGCCATTTCAAGGAACATATATTGGAAGACTCGTTATGAATACTCACAGAACGACGATTCACCAACTCAAGAGGTAGAATTAGACTGTTATTGTTAGAATATGGTCAAGTGTAATTTCATACGAATATATACTTATACCTCAGTAAAATATCACCATTTTCGAGATAATGGGCGTTTTTTTAAATATCTAGAAAATCGCTACCTCACCTTCGTTTTTGAGTGCTATGTCTTCAAATTAAGACTTATTCAAATATCGTTGTTGCTAAAGATAAATGATGAACGATGTTTTCAGACGTACAAAACAGTTTTTCAGAAATTGATACATTGAAGACATAGCACTCGAAAAACGGAGGTGAGGTAGTGATTTGCTAGATATTTAGAAAATGCCCATTATCTCGAAAATTGTGATATTTTTACTGAGGTGAAATTCTGATATTCTGAACAGTCATGACCTGCTGTATCACCAGTTTCAATATTGTACAAGGTTTACCAGTATATTGCTAATCAGAGAGGGCTTGAAGTTGGCCAAAGTAACACCTATCAGAGCATCTGATATTCAATACAACAGAGGGAGTGTTCTGCCCTCAAGGTGAACAACGGAATATTCGAAATATTCAACTTTTTCTGATTATCATGAAAGAATGATCAACTAAATTTTAAAATACTCGAATGGAATTTTAAGGCAGTCGGACGCTTTGAATCTTTCGATGTTATTGCGTCAAGATGCCTATAATACTCTTTGTCACTATGCCTTGATTTAGAGACATAGATATGATTTTGTTTTTTTTAAATCAATGAGATTTTGTAGCAAGCTATTTCGCAATCGTTATATATTCTTCAAATATTATATTTTATAACAATAAACATTCTTCTGATAACAAACGAAACATGACAAATCATATATTCTATAACGACCATTATGATCCATACATAAATTATATTTTCCTTATTTCATTATAACTGAGTTAATTTGGCCAAAAATTAAGGTTCAATTGGACAAAGTAACTTATATAATGAACTGAGGAAAATATATAATTTATATAATATGGATGGATTGTGTTCCGGTGTTCCAAAGAATTACCTGATGTTTCTGTTCTCAGAATTCTCTATTTTTCTCTTGTCGTCAGCAAATTAGAGTACGCCAACTTGGTTTGGTTTCCGATATACAGTTCCCACCTAACATCACTTGAACGCATTCATCGAAAATTCTTGAAGAGTGCCGAATACAGAAAGACCGGCAGGTATCCTAAACGTGGTGCGGATTTATCGGAGATCATGCAGGAAATGCGAATTTCAACGTTGCAGGAGAGACATAAGCGACAGTGCGCTAAATTTGCGCAAAAGCTAGTCAGTGGAAGAATTGATTCACTTCATCTACTGTCTAGAGTTGACATTCGCGTACCAAGAATTGAAACGAGGACCACTTAAACTCTTCGACTCCCAAAACCTCGAACTAACATACTTAGCAAGCTCCGGTCTATCGATTGTGCAGGGCTGCTGATGAACTTAAGTTCACTTTGTTTTTTTAGTTCGGGGCGGTTATTTGTTGTTGTATAATTGAACGCTTTATTTTGTTTGAATAATTGTTTTATATTATTCATGGTCAATATTTTACCCTGTTATTGGAAATTTCCTGTTGGGTAAAATAAACTATTATTATTATTAATAAACTATTATAATTATAAGGTCGCTATATAGAATATTTGACTTGTTTCATTCATTATTAAAAAATTCTATTGTTATAAAATATACTTTGATAAATAAAAAGATTGGGATATTGTATACTACGAAGTATTTTTGATTTCAAGAAACACAATCATAGCTATAGTCCGTTCACGAAAGTTTGAGCGCATAGTAGGCGTTTGTTTATTTATCTGAAGTTGGCAGTATTTGCTGTCACAACGTAAAATAAAGTCAACGTTGCCGAATGTACCCGGCGAGTTATCAGAGAACTCTATGCAATATTGACAACATTGCGTATCAATCTGACAAGAAAATAAACAACATAACCTAAAATTTTAATATACACAGTGGAATATGCCAAATTTCCATGGCCAACCGACGGCTCAAACTTTCGTGAACCGACTATATGTATGTCTCTGAATCAAGGCATACTGTCACAATACAGAAAAAAATAAATGGAATAGGATTAACACAAAAAACGCTGCAGGTCGCTGACGGTGAGAAATAGAAAAAACGGTATTCAGAAGAAACACTCAGAATAAAACATCTTTAGAATGAAACAATAAAAAGGGTACATTGACTTGTACCAAATACCATCTACAGAATAAAAAAACATTCATCCCTTTTCGAGAAAAATTATGTTACCAAGATAAGTGTATCCACCCTTGTCAAGGCGGAAGTTATGCTAGACTATGATTGTAATGGGTTACCAAAAACCGAAAATATTATTGCGGAATACATCAGCTAAACCTTTTGCATCTGCCGATATCCTAATTTCTTATCAACAAAAACATCGTATCGACATGCTTCATGTAACTCCCTCATCACGAGTTCCTCAACAATCCCCATTCTCCGAAATTTTCAGTCAACTTCAAACATTTTCAGCTTCGCAAAACAAGCCTTCAACTCACCCTCTCTCGAAATTAACGACATGCCATCCTGGCAATAGTCGACCTTGCGATATATCTAGACTCTCACCCTGAAGGGGAGCATAAACGCAATGAAGTTAGAGCAGGCCTGATAGCACATAATGAGTTGCCCTGTGGCCCCAGGGCCCCAAACAACTTCAAATGTGCCCCATATGTCTAACTTGGTAATTGTAGTATATTGCGCCATTACACGCATTACTTTGCAGTCCCGAAAAGTGCACCGGCTGAGGCTTGGCGTAAGGTGATCTATAAGGGGCTACGGTTGGCAATCTTGACTTTTATAATCTTTTACGCGGCTACAACTCTTTCGTTATGGTGTTTTACCCCACCTCGCTGATAGGGCCCTGTACGTGAATCTAAAATAATTTAGGTTTTGAGGGTTCCTTTGAGGTAGTTAGAATTCTGGGGCTTGATGCAAATGATTCTGGGGTAGGGGAAAAAGGATACAAATAAAGACGTCCCTCGAGGATTACGTGAGGAGAATTTCAGTCTTCAAATGGAGTTGTGTATATTCATGGAATATTGTGACAAAATCAACTCCTTGATGAAAATGGAGAGGGTATAACAACAGTGTTCCCGAATTAAGTATACAGATGAAAGCAGGGTTGGGACAAATACCGAAAATATCAGAATATGGAAATAAACGGGGTTGAATTTACGCACTAACTGATGAGCTTAGAGAAAACTGAAATACTGTGCAGATATCGTTTAGTTTACCAAAGAACTGTGATGAATAATCTAAGTTTTAAAAAAATCAAGTTACCATCTTTACGGGTAAAAGCAGTAAACTGATTCTTCTATGGGTGACAGGGCACTGTGGTATTGTAGGACAAAAAGTGCATCGAAGTAAACAACTGCTCGATCTGAGCATCTCTGTGGGCTTGAAAAAAACCAATACAAGGCAGCGGTCCAGCAATGGGATCTGGCTGGCCTAAAAACAATCCAAATGAAAAATCCGGTCCTGAACACCTAAACGGTAACGGCCAATGCTCCCAGGACAGTTGTCGGTTTTGTCACCGTCATTGATGACTTCTCTGGGCTTACTTGAATAAATAATAGGGTAGAGGAAGAAAGACCCAGATGCTCGCAGGTTCCGAAGATCTATCCTAACCATAACAACCCCAAATCCCAATTAAAATAATAATCATAATAATAATACCCTGTCTACGTCAGGTAGAAGATCAGGTATAAATACGATAAGGTCTTCTTAAGCTCAAGATTATAAAGGGTTTTCCAATAAGAGGCGTTATTTTGAATAGCCCGCTATTTCGGTAGATGTCACGTTTGAAGCTATCATTTTTCGACATTTGTCAAGTAGAAACTACGCCATTAATAAAAATGAAACGATACACGCTTCAAAAAAGCATTGAAATTATTAAAATTCGCTATAAAAATAGCGAAAATTTTGCAGAGATGGTTCATAAAACTTGAATATTTTTGGGTTGTCGTGAAGCACCTTGATTTGGTGGAAAAATTCGAGCTGTTGAGACAAGTTGGTGATATGAAGAATAAAACCTGTGCACGTCGCTGAAGAACAGCCGAGAATATTGCTGTTGTAGCCGAAAGTGTTGAAGAAAACCCAGGTTTGTCCATTTCTTGTCGTCCTTTACGTATTTTGCAAAAAGATTTGGATATTAAGGCTTATAAAGTTCAGTTAACACAAGCGACGAAACCATTGATCTTTTGCGGGAAAAGTTTCCGGACCGTGTTATCTCTCACAATTGGCCACAGAGATCTTGTGATTTAACACCTTGCGACTTCTTCCTTTGGGGCCACGTGAAAGAGAAGGTCTACGCCAATAGCCCAGCTTCGAGTCAAGACCTCAAAGATGGAATTCGTGAGGCTATCGAGGATACAGGGCATCCATCCACTTTGCGATTTGGTTATGGAAAATTTCATCAAACGGATATGGTTCTGTAAGCGTGGTCGTGGTGGTCATTTGCCTGATGTTATTTTAAACTATTAACGGCATAGCTTTTTCTTTATAATTAAGTAAACATCTGATCATTTATATTGAAAAATGACATTTTTCTTCGAATATTAAAATAACACCTCTTATTGGAAAACCCTTTAGAATATGACGCACTGAAGGAACATACATGTTCAATTTTAATTTCTTTAGTAATATAGTCTATATCATGACTTATTTTGATTTTGACCAAAGTCTTTTGACTTATGTTCAATTAACTTAATTTCCTCTATCAACAAAGATTATTTTTCACATTTTGAACTGTAGTAGTAGTAACAGATCCTTATTGCCTATACAAATTACCATCCACCAAGAGTCCTTCAATCATTTTCGAACAAAGAACAGAAAAACACCAATAAATTTCTTCCAATCAACGATCCCATTGTTTCCTCTGCTCTCATCAGACCATGAAATACAGGAAGAAAGCTATCCCGGTCTCAACCCAACCTTGAAGCATCCTTCAACCCCTAAGACCAAGCATCCTCACAGCAAAACCACAGAGATAACTCGATAAAACTACAGGATTCACATCAGCCGATGTAGGAATAAGGAAGTCGAACAAAATTATAGACTGCAACTTCCTGAAGAAAAATCTAAGCCAAAGGCGCTCGGATATTGCTAGGGGGTGAAGTAACAAAGCGAGTGTTGGTCCCCTATTTTATGCTATATGATGCGGAACACCATTAACCTTATAATATATCAAGTTTCAAGACGTTTCTATAAAGAATTCATCTTTCTCGATCTTTTTTATGGAGAGTCGGTTTTGGATATTGCGCTTCTAAAAATTATTTATGAGTAGAAATGCGTCTATGCTTAATGCTGCTGCAGCTGAGAATTGATTACGGGAAAAAGCCATGCTATAATGGGGCGTTCTTTTCAGTTATTGTTTTTCCAGGGTTTTTTCCTCAGACTGGAGTGTTTGAATGAGTTGGGAGTTTTTACAATGTACCAGTTCTTTTCGCGGAAATGTTGATTTATAGAAGGCGATTATCTTAATGCAGTTTATGATACATTTATTCTGAGAAACAGATTTGCAGTAGTTTATACTTGTCTTGGCATTGAAATTATTACAGATTGTAGATTTGATTGTCGTCAAGGACTTTTGTTGGCATACTAGAGCTAGATTCTGCATAAGAATGTAACCTTCTACGCAAACTTCATCATTTTCCTTGAAGATTTCGCTCTTATCAAAGATGAAGGATAGAAAACGCCCCTACAACTCTGTTACTAAAATCCAATTACGTTTTTTAGTAAGTTGTTCGATTTTGTCACACGGATGGCGCTGAAAAGGGTAAATTGTTCAATACAGAAAACTGTTATAATATTCAAATCAGATTATTCCTAAGTATTACATTAAATTTAGACGTGAATGATGGATAAAACAAAGCTAGTGCTTTGCTTCATGATTAGGATGTTATTTTTCATCTCAACATTTTTGAAATGAATTGATATTAATGAAATGCGATATTGTATTGATATAGTTTCATTAGAAATCATTACTCACAAAAAATGTGATAATGAAATTGAATACAAATCAATAATTTTCTCACATATCAGTTACCGAATTATCAAATGAACTAAAAATAAACCACAATTTGTTTTTATTTGACCTCACCGCACAGTCTATAACAGCTGCGATCAATATCAATTCGCCCAGAAAACTATATCCATTTGAGAGCACTAAAATTAAAAGCAAAGAGAAACAGAGATACATGATACGAGTTTCAATACCTACATTTCCATTTCCTCAGGTTCAGGATTGGCCTTTTCATTATTTTGCAGTTCATCACCATACATTATGCTCCGTAAACTATTATGAATTTCAAAAGATGCACACACAAAATAGATAAACACAAACACAATACGAAACGCAACTAAAATGAAGCCACGAAGAGGTTACCCACGTGTGGCAATGTTTTCAAATGTCCTTGATTTGCTTGAGATGGCCTCTACAATATTTGATTTTACCGATTCTCCTGAATTTAAGTACTTAATCCTGACACACAGATGGCGCTAACATCATCGTAGTCGCACCGTTGTCTATCTTTCTCTCCTTAATTTTTGGCTCTTATGTCGACTGGCATTAAGGTGCGCCACCCAGAAGAGTTAGTCAGGTTTGCACCACCACATTGCATTGGCATAATATTTGGTCGGTATTTTCTGTGATCGATCCACATAACCTACAGATATCGCAGTTTTCTTTACTGATCTTGTGCAGGTGATATCTCACGAAAAATTGACCATTAAAACTCGTTTTTTACAACGATAGAGCTTGTTAACCCCCCTCTTTTGAAGGTGTTTATAGTCCCTTTGTTTTCTTTGATCTGATATTTCAATCTGTTGAGATTGCTTCCCTTTCCATCCTCAAAACGGTCTACTTTGGAGCGTATGACCAGGAGCACCATTTTATTGGTAGAAAACATAAACAGTTCATATGGGCTTCTCAAGAAAACCGTATATTTTTCATAAGCGTGGCTGAAAAACACCCACTAAACCTTCAAAACCTTCAGCAACCCTCATAAATTAAAAAATTAGATATTAGATAAAATTGGAATATTGATCATATTCGATTATGATTAATAAATGTTCACAAAACCAAGTTCTGGAGAAATTTTTTTTCAATTTCACAAACTTTTGTCCATAGTTTTGGTTGAGCTACCCCATCTTAAAGTTCCTCGCACTTATTCTCTTATACTCCGCAATCCATCTGTATCACCCATAAAGGAGAAAATCAAAACATCATAAAATATAAACAATACACTCCACCGCCAAACAGATAAACAAACCAAAACAACAAAACACTACAGACAGATAAGTACCTACCTGCCACACCAGTAAACATGAAAACCGAAAATTTTCAATTATCAAGTTAAACTCCGGCAAATCCATTATGCCTCCGACTAAGTATTTAGGTCTCTAATCTACTTTCCATAAACAATAGAAAATGATGAAGTCTTGGGGAAGCAACCATCATACAGCGAGTTCATTATTTCCTAGCAGGAGAAACAATGCAAAACCGGGTATGAACCCTTTGACCGACCTTCTGCACTCCGTAATTCACCATTTTTTAAGTAGAAAACATTAACAGTTCATATAGCCGTCCCAAGAAAACGGTATATTTTCCATTAGCGTAGCTAAAAAACACCCACTAACCCTCTAAACCTTCAGCAAAACTAAAACTTAGAATATAATCATATTCTATTATGATAAGTAATGCTCATGAAACATGTTATCTGTACAATAAAAAGCTCTGGAGATATTTGTTCAATTTCAGAAACAGTTGTCCATAGTTTTGGTTGAGCTACAACACACGCACACTACACTCCACAATCCATCTCTATCATCCATAAAGGAGAAAATCAAAACATCATAAAATATAAACAATACACTCCACCGCCAAACAGCTAAACAAACCAAAACAACAAAACAAACGACAGACAGATAAGTACGTACCTGCCACACCAGTAAACATGAAAACCGAAAATTTTCAATTATCAAGTTAAACTCCATTATGCCTTCGACTAAGTATTTAGGTCCTAATCTACTTTCCATAAACAATAGAAAATGATGAAGTCTTGGGGAAGCAACCATCATACAGCGAGTTCATTATTTCCTAGCAGGAGAACAATGCAAAACCGGGAATGAACCCTTTGGCCGACCTTCTGCACTCCGTAATTCAGTTCGTTAGCTAAGGGATCCTCAGGAACCCCCCGGCAGTGCTTCGTGACAGGGTTTGTTGATTTATTTGCATGGAGTTGCGAGAATTCGAGATGTGCCACGAGATTTAGCATAAGTTCGACTTTGTGTGTGACACAATGCACCTTTTCTGATGGTCTGGCTAGGAGGACATGCTGGCCTTCAGGTTATCCCTTGGGAGTCTACTCATGAAGGGGTTTATGGAATATAGTGGCCATAGTGGGGTATATGTGGTTCATTGTATTGAGAGAAGGCCATTGACGTATAAAAGAATGGACAGGACGTGTGAGAGAGAATATTGACTTCAGACAAGGATAGAATGATATTAGTACGAAGTACAGAACATATAATAAAAACATTGGATCATAGATATCTAGGCACTAAATGTTTTTATGTTCTATGATTTTACCAACATAAAAGAGAGGGTTACTGTGAATGATTTAGTAATATTTGGATAGTTAATGTCTTATTAGTCAGTCCGTTCACGAAAATTTGAACGCATAGTAGGCGTTTGTTTATTTATCTGAAGTTGGCAATATTTGCTGTCATAACGTAAAATAAAGTCAACGTTGCTGAATGTACCCGATCTCGCCCGACAAGCTTGCTAGTTATCAGAGAACTCTTTGCAATACTGACAACATTGCGTATCAACCTGACAAGAAAATAAACAACATAACCTAAAATTTTAATATACACTGTGGAATATGCCAAATATCCATGGCCAACCAACGGCTCAAACTTTCGTGAACGGACTATATGCTCTATACTAATATCACTCCATCCTTCACAATATTTCTCTTTTTTATGTTGGGGGCACGAAACTTAGTGTGAAAGTCACGTGACGCCCTGTCCATCCTTTTATAAGTCAATGGAGAAGGCTGAAAGACCTGAAGGATACCCTGGAAAAATTGAACTTTGGTTGGGAAAGGGAAAGTGAGAATGAGGGACAAGCTGAAAATTGAATTTGAATATTTCGCGGAGATATCAATACTTTTCGATTCGGAATGATATTTCATATTTATGGTGATGAGCCTTAATTAATTCATTATGAATTATTATTTAAGATTATAAAGTTTTCCCTATTGCTTGGAAGACAACTGGAAATAATTGGTTGTGCACTATTTAGAATTGACTCTTATGCATTGTTCTAATGATAAGCTTACGACATGCCAGTTTTACCTAAAATAGGCGACCCTTAGTAGTACTTGGCTCATTTTGAAACACCAATACAAAAATTACTCAATTCTGATAATTATTTGACAGTATATATATGAAACTCGTATTTTCTCGACAGAAGGGAACAAAAAAAAATTTCTAAAGATGTTCCCGATATTCACGGAACTTGTGGAGGCTGAGGCAAAATATTTCTAGTATTCTCTTAACCCACTTCAACTGATATCAACTGAGAAACTACTGTCATAATTCTAATTTTGAACTGAACTGTCAGTAGTGTCTCAGTTGAAGTGGGTAAAAAGAATACTAGATCTAGTCCGTTCACGAAAGTTTGTGCCGTCGGTTGGCCATGGAAATTTGGCATATTTCACTGTGTATATTAAAATTTTAGGTTATGTTGTTTATTTTCTTGTCAGATTGATACGCAATGTTGTCAATATTGCATGGAGTTCTCTGATAACTCGCAAGCTCTTCGGACGAGGCCGGGTACATTCGGCAAGGTTGACTTTATTTCACGTTACGACAGCAAATACTGCCAACTTCAGATAAATAAACAAACGCCTACTTTCGTGAAAGGACTATATGTAAACTTCCATAAAAGCTTCAACCCATGCAAGAAGAGTGGTAAACACTTCCTTGATCGATATATTCAGTGTTTATCTCAAGTCCTCTACAGAATTTTGAGGTTATACCCCTAATGCTCCACCAATGAACGAGAATTTGAGAGCACCTGCTCGGGGCTTTTCTCAAACTTTCAGATAACATGCTTTCTGGTGAATTTAAAATTAATTATGCAGTCAGATCCAATAAATTCGTATTCAAATGTACAAAAATCGCTTTTTCACATCACCACTCTCACATCCTAAAAACGAGAATCCTGTACACTTCATTCCGTCGAATTCCTCAAAGGTAAGAATCAAAAATTCATCATCTACGAAGACATCGTCTCAGCTCCAGGCAGCGCCATCTCCGGCTACATTTCTTCCATTTCCCAAATGATATATCACATTTTTCAATAATATAAAAGTTGAGCGAGAAGCGGTGGTGGCTCCCAATTTCATAAATAACTCCTATGCGAATAACGCAGGTCCCGTTCAAAGAGATTTACCGTCTCCTAGCCCATCTCTCACCGATGTTAGCGAGAGAGCTTCTTATTATTGGATCCAAATCTGCGGAATTATTTAAAACCGTCTGAGAACTTTTGCAGGGCCAACGAAAGAAGTTTGTGACGGTGAGTTATGCGCTACGAAATGTTGTTTTTGCAGAAAAGTTGTCCCCTATTAATCAGGGTAAGAGTGGAAGACGGAAAAATGAGTCTGTGGAAGTATGGAGACTAAATTTTTTCTGGTTTTGTTTGAATGGGAAAACGATTTATTGTTGTCTGCAAGTCGATTTTCCTGGAAACCGTCGAAGAGATTCGTTTTTCTAAATAGGTGTTTTTGTGCTCTTGCTGCTAGTTCTCGCCCAAGGCATTCTCTCCCTAGGCTGGTAATGTCAAAGCATTCCGTGACTAGGTGTATGGGGGTTTCTTCCTCCTCCTCCACACTCGTCAGTGTCCGACAATCCATCCTAAACAGAGGCTTCCTGAGGCGACAATGTCCTGTAAGAAACCCAGTGAGGACGTGTTATTGTTTCTTATCAAGATACAGATATCTTTTGGATCTTGATATTTCAAAGTTCCAAAGGAAAGTGGAATGATCCACCCCTGGGAGATTCCGCCAGAGTTTTCGCTCCCGGCTTTGTCCTTCTCCAGAAACTCCTTCTTATAGGTACATTTACCTATACCACAGAAGGGTTCTGGGCCAATGAGTGACATTCATGCGCTCTCTTTGGCAAGTGTATTGGCCACTTCGTTTCCTTTGATTCTCGAATGGCCGGAAAACCCAGGTTAAAAAGACCTTATTTTTCTTGCCTACCTTATTGAGTTTGTTCCGGCACACACAGATCATTTTTGAGTCGATGACGTAGGAGCTCAGTGCTTTAATAGCAGCATGATGACATCTGAGTGTAGGCACTTCTGATAGTTGTCTTTCTAGATTCATATCTAGACATCTTTCGATAGCTCGCTGATATCGCACTTCTGATAGTTTCGTTCCAGATTTATATCTAGACATCTTTTGATAGCTAAA
The DNA here is from genome assembly GCA_013421045.1 of Propylea japonica. Taxonomy (NCBI): domain Eukaryota; kingdom Metazoa; phylum Arthropoda; class Insecta; order Coleoptera; family Coccinellidae; genus Propylea; species Propylea japonica. The sequence continues at coordinate 84,082,159 of CM024241.1, forward strand.
ATTTCTGCTTGAAAGACGCTCATACAGGAGCCTAGCGACAGTGCACACTTGTTACTTGGCCCGTATATCTCAGCGCCAGCTCCTGTAGAGGTTTTGTAACCATCTGTATGCCATTTCACGGTATTTTGTTTGAGGTTATAGTCGGTATATTCCCGTTTCCATCCTCTCTTTTACTCAGCAATGTCCTGAAGTTTTTATCAGTGCTTACTTTCTTGATCATTACATCACAAGGGAGGTTCGCAGATGAGATGTAGTTGTTCAGAGAGGACCAGACTCTCTGATTCTTTATTCTCTCATTACCTGTACCTTCCTTAGATATTCTGAGGATAGCCTCATGGGCTGCTCCATCAATCACTAGATCTAGAGGTGTGAGATCTGTAATGACCTCAAGTGCCCTAGTTGGACACGTTCTCCTAGCTTCAGTGATGCACACACAGGTAAGCCTCTGTACTTTATCGAGCCTTTTCCTCGTACTTACCTGACTTGCCTTGACAAACCAGGCTATTGCCCCACATGTGATTATATATCTCACAATCATGACGTACATCCATCGCAGTATTTCTAGATCTTGAGGATGACCAATAGTGATCACTGATCACACTATAGGATTTATACAGATGTGGAAGAAACGGATGGAAACCAGGAGTTTCAGTGTTAAATTCACGCTGGTTCGGAGTCCAGTGGAACAGTGGAAGAATCGAAACCTCGGAGCGATTCGATGTTGAATAAGCGGCTGGTCTGTTGGAATGGCAGTCTGTAGTGAGTGGGGAGCGCGCAAGCACGATCTAGGATCGAATATCGAATCAGTAACACTCCAAACGCGAGATGGATAACATCGCATGACTATTGAACGACAAATTTTCTCCACTCTTATGGGCGCCATGGGCGGAAGTCATTTGCCTCAATGAATGAAACAAATAATTTCCTGTGAAAATTAATATTCAGGTTCTTTTCGTCATAACTGGTTTGAAAATAAAATAAATTCAACGAAAATAAAAATATGAAAAAAAAACAGAAATTAATCTGTTATAAAGATTTAATCTCATATCTCGGAGAAGATTCGGCGTACTTGCTATTTTGGAACAAAGTTGGATTATTTTGAACCTTAATTCAATAATGTTCGTCGCTCTTTCAATTTCTTGCCAATACACCATATTTTTGAAATATCCCCAAAGAAAGAAATCATTGGGAAATAAATCTGGAGATCTGGGGAGCCATTTGATGGTTCCGTTTGTGGTCAGAAAAAGTCGTTCTTAGATATTGTGTGACTACGCTTGCGTTATGACTTGGGTATTTTATTCTGTAATAGATCCAAATATTTTGCAGCGTTTAGGTTACCATCGATGAAAAATGGCCCTATCATGTAATTACCCAGCATTCCTGTCCAAACATTAAGTTTTTCAGGATACTGGGTACGCACAGGAATACTCAGGTGCTTATTCTCCTTAGACCAATATCTTACTACGGATGGGTTATGTTTTCTATGCAATGAAAACGATGACTCATCCGTGAATAAGATATTGCTCAGAAAAGAACTAATCTCATTCTCTTTTTCCATCATCTTTTCCCAGAATTCCATTCTTTTGAAATGGTCTTCTGGAAAAATTTCCTGAAAGTTTGCACCTTATAACATTTGTAACCATTTATTTTCAAAATATTCCGAACAGTTCTATCGCCCAAATCGACTTGCTGGGCAATTTTTCTGCTAGAACAAGGTGCACTGGTTTCAACAGCAGCACACACATCCACTTCTCTTGCCAAACGAATGCTGGGTAATTACATGATAGGGCCAGTTTTCATCGATGGTAACCTAAACGCTACAAAATATTTGGATCTATTACAGAATCAAATTATTCCGACAGTTCGACAGCTACCAATTAATTAATTATTTTAATTTCAACCAGTTATGACGAAAAAGAACCTGAATATTAATTTTCACAGGAAATTATTTGTTTCATTCATTGAGGCAAATAACTTTCGCCCATGGCGCCCATAAGAGTGGAGAAAATTTGTCGTTCAATAGTCATGCGATGTTATCCATCTCGCGTTTGGAGTGTTACTGATTCGATATTCGATCCTAGATCGTTGCTTGCGCGCTTCCCCACTCATACAGACTGCCATTCCAACAGACCAGCCGCTTATTCAACATCGCATCGCTCCGAGGTTTCGATTCTTCCACTGCTCCACTGGACTCCGAACCAGCGTGAATTTAACACTGAAACTCCTGTGTTTCCATCCGTTTCTTCCACATCTGTATAGGTTGTCGAGTTGTTTGGATTCGAAATTTTATTTCTGGAATTATCATTTCCAGATTATTTTCAGTTGAATCCAAAACTCCACAAGTTCACCAATCACTTGAAGCATTATTACACAGATCAAGATAATAACCCACCGTATGCTGTAGGAAGTAAACAGCCATATCACCAAGAATTTAATTCAGGTTTCACGATTCAATCCTCGCTGTGCAAACACCTCGTCAGAGGCAGCGTGGAGCGGGTAAGCGATCTTCCTGCACGTAGAGAGGCTGGCAAACATGAAACTGTTAACAATCCCGACAAAGATTCTGTTTATTCATCAAAGTGATGAGTTCTTAGTCAACGACTGGATAATCAGGGAGCACTCAATTACGGAAATGATAGCCGAGCTCGGATGGGTTGAAGGAAGCTTTTTTCATTATGTTTCATTGTGTTCCTTCTGGTTGAGTATTGAAATTTCAGATGGAAGAGGCAATTTATTATGTAAGGATGAAATTGCGTAGGTGAGAGGATAAGCACCTAGAGTAAAGGAAGTATCTCGTTTTGATCATGATTAAAAGAAAACTTTCAGATTTCGTGATTATATTATAAACCTACACTCCGGCCACATATTATTTTGAAATCAAGAGCTTACATAATACGTTACATAAAACAAAGACAAAAATCCCCAACTGAAGTTAGTGTAAAACAGGGTACATATTATGTGAACTCTACAGGACCCTACAGAAGGGTTATTATCTCCCGTAGATGGATGGTGAATACTATTTTCATGTATGAATTCACAGGACCAAAAATTTCGTTACTATGGCTGCCCTTACCAAAAAAAAAGAGAGAAGCACTCTAAATGAATAAACACCCCAGGCCAGAGACAAGTAAATAAAGGGTTTTCCAATAAGAGGTGTTATTTTGAATAGCCCGCTATTTCGGTAGATGTCACGTTTGAAGCTGTCATTTTTTGACATTTGACAAGTAGAAACTACGCCATTAATAAAAATGGAACGGTACACGCTTCAAGAACGCATCCAAATTATTAAAATTCACTATAAAAATGGTGATAATTTGGCAGAGACGGTTCGTAAAACTCGAACGTTTTTGAGTCGTCGTAAAGCACTTTGTCGGATCGCAATAAAGAAATTGGTAAAAAAATTCGAGTTGCTGGGACAAGTTTGTGATGTGAAGAAAACCCGTGCACGTTTATGGTCCGGTGGAGTCATTGGACCTTACTTCGAAAATGATTTTTTATGGCCGAAATTGGATGGTATTGATCTGGACAACGTTTACTTTCAACAAGACGGCGTTACGTGCCACATAAGCAACAAAACCATTGATCTTTTACGGGAAAAGTTTCCGGAACGTGTTATCTCTCGAAGAGGTGATTACAATTGGTCACCGAGATCTTGTGATTTAACACCTTGCGACTTCTTCATTTGGGGCCACGTGAAAGAGAAGGTTTACGCCAATAACCCAGCATCGATTCAAGACCTCTAAGATGGAATTCGTGAGGCTATCGATGACATAGGGCAGCCCACTTTGCGATTTGGTTATGTAAAATTTCATTAAAAGGATATGGTCCTGTAAGCGTGGTCGTGGTGGTTATTTGCCTGATGTTATTTTTCACTATTAACAGCTAAGCTTTTTCTTCATAATGAAATAAACATCCGATGATTTTTTTTCTATTGGAAAACCCCTTCAGAAGCTGATTGCATCTTCTGGAGAGAAGGTGAATAGGCTCTTCAGTTATCTAAAGAAGAGTTAATGCTCTTAATGTTGTTTGTTGATTTATTTATTCCTTCAGATTCATATGTTGTGAAAATTAATTGATTATATGGAATTTTTCTATAACCTAATTTATTCGATAAAAGGTCTATACATATATGATACGTTCGGGTCGGCCCTTTTTCAATCTAAAACAATATCAAAAACACAGTTACACATACAATTTATTTTTTCTAAGATAGAGACCTGTTACCTTTGTTAATTTCAGTAATTTTATTTCGTCTGCCTCTGTCACACGTGTCCTCATTTTGTAATATTAGTGATGCTGAGTCATCGAATTTTCATATCGGTGCTTCTGTCACTCTTCTTTTTCTTTTTCTGTTGTTGTTCTCTGCTGTCTTTCTTATAAGTGTTGAATATATTTTGTTTAGACCATTTATATCTGTTCTGTCGTTTATAGAGTTGGGATTTCTTTTTATGCAGATCATTTCTAAAAATTCTCTGGTTTTTTTATTTTTTTCTCTATCTAATATCCTTGTATCTTCGAAGTTAAAAGTATGGCCGTTTTCTACTATGTGTTTGTATAGGGCTGTTTGAGTTTTTGAATATTTGTGTCCCTTCATCCTGTCGTTTAATTTTTGCTCTGTTTGTCCTATGTACACTCCGTTACATTGGTTGCATGGGATCTCATAGACAATATATGATTTTTGATTTTTTGGGACTTTTTTGCTTTTAATTTTGTAAATAACTGTTTTATTTGTATGAATGGTTTGTGTGCAATCTTTATATTAGGGTATGGTTTCATTGTTTCATTTTCTATTTTCTCAGACAGTGTTGGGATGTATGGAAGGGGTATGTAAACTATTGGGTCGTTTTTGGATTTTGGAAACTCAGTGAGTTGTAAAATTATAGGTGCGTTGTTTTATTGTTTTCTTTATCATTTTTTGGGGGTAGTTATTTGTGGTAAGTAGGGAGGTGATCGAATTTAGTATTTCCGGTCTATAGCGTGGTGAGGTTAATTTTATTGCTCGATCTATATAATTAGTTACTATTGATTTTTTTGTTTGGTGTTATGAGCTGAGTTATAATCAAGTATCCGGTCTGAGTTAATGGATTTTCTCAGCATTTTAGTTTCTATTTTGTTATTTTCTCTAATGATGGTCATATCCAGAAAGTTGATTTCATTGTTTAGTTCTGTTTCTAGAGTAAATTTTAGTTTATTGTTAAAATTGTTCAAATCTTCCATTATTTTTTCAATTTGATCTTCAGTGGTTATTATAAAAACAATCATCTACATACCTCTTGAATATTGTTATTCTATATGATGAGTTTAGCAAAACTTTTTCTTCAAGATATTCCAGCACTAATTGGGCCACCGCACCAGCAACCGGACTACCCATAGCTACGCCGTCTATTTGTTGGTAAAATTCGTCTTCGTATTGAAAATAGCAAGTACCCAATGTCAGTTGCACTGCTTCTATGAACTCTGTTTTTGGTAGATCTGTAAATTCTTCTATGAGGTGCCATTTTTCCTCTAGTATATGTGGCACCAGTTGCGTGGGGATATTTGTATATAAGGAAACAGCATCTATAGAAAACAATTTTGATCATCCGGAACGTATAGTATAGTGTATCCAATTCCTGTTTAGTTCAAAAGAATTTTTTGTGTAAAATGGATTTCTGTTTACAATATTTGAGAGAACTGATGCTAAATATTTGGACAGATTATAAAGTGGTGTTTGCGTGTGAGAGATGATAGGTCTGAGTGGAATGTTTGGCTTGTGGAGCTTTGGCAAGCCATATATTTGGGTGGAATACTATTATGTATAGTCAAGGATCTAGCAAGGGTTGGTGATATAAATCCGTATTTTTCCCATCTTTTAACTATTTCGTTATTGTGTTTTTGTAAAGAATTTGTCAGGTCCTTTTTTATGCGTTTGTATGTTGTCGTATCATTTAGTAGTCCTCTAATCTTTGTTTCGTAGGTAGATTTATTTATTATGACAGTTGAGTTCCCTTTATCCGCCCTCGTTACTATAATCTGTGGATTATCTCGCAAAAATTTTTTGTTTTATTGAATGCTGTTATATTCTTCCTTTCTTTAAAATTAATTTTCATTTTTAACTTTATTGTGATGATTAATTAAAGTATTATTTAGTTTTATTCTAATTTCGTTTTGGTTTTCTTGGTTTAATTTCGTTATATTTGCTTCGATGTTGGCTATATTTGATCTGTGGGAATTTGATTTGCATCTTTGGGGCGTATTGCAAATTTAGGGTCTTGGCTAAGTAGGAGTTGAATTTCGTCCGGGATTATGGTATCTGATAAATTTTTTACTGTGCTCTTCGTTTGAACTTGTGTGGCATTTTGGGTTGACTGTGACAATTTGATCAGTTTTTTGTTGTGTCTTCTTGTATTTAAATCTATGTGTTTTAATGATATTTGATTGTAAACTTTCAAATGACGACAAAATTTCTTCTGAAGTTCGTGTGAGTATAAGTTTTCTTTGCTGATCTAGTTTGAGTTGTAGTAGGTTTATGCTTTTAGTTGTATCCGTTTGATCAACTCTCTATCTTAGAAAAATAAAATTGTATGTGTAACTGTGTTTTTGATATTGTTTTAGATTGAAAAAGGCCCGACCCGAAACGTATCATATATGTATAGACCTTTTATCGAATAAATTAGGTTATAGAAAAATTCCATATAATCAATTAATTTTCACAACAATGCTCTTAATGGTCTACTCATAGGTCATCGAAATTTGCTGTACCTATACAAGATAGGTAAGAAAAATCCGCCTATCGGAAAATCATATGGAACGAACCATCGAGCACATATTATGTCATACGTTGGCACAAACTAGCTACGAAATACAAGTGAACTCTGTAAGCGCTTTGACAGATGTCAAATTATTGTAATATCTGAATCTTCGATCTGAATAATTACTGCTGAAATGAAGATAGCTAAAGTTCTGCAAAAAACTTTGAAGTTTTTGGAAGCAGCGAATAATTGGCAGAAGGATGTTAGTCTGTATAATTTCACGGTAAAGATGAGATATCCGCTGTTGGGATGTTTTGTTGGATCCCTGGCTTATGCTTTCGTGAAAAGAGACAAGTGGATGCCTGACTCCAATGAAATAAGGAGGCAATTGCACTATGAGAGCTTAGCTACCAGAGAAATGTTCGAGAAGTTGAAAGATGAATATCGTGAGAAGTTATATCAAGAAATGATTAACAATAATTCATCTGCTGCATCTCAGTGAAACCTCCTAAATTCTAAGAAATTTTTCTTTATTGTGATATTATGTTGCTGAATAAAACTGTTTGGTTGAATTGAGTCTTTCTGATGGTTTGAATGCATATCATAATTAGCTGTGTAAAGTTTTCAATATATCAGGTGTCCCAGGGTGAGTGGCCTATTAGATCAAATTGGCGTGTTACGAAAATGACTGTAGTTCGCTCAATATTTGAGATTTAAGTCCAAAATTTCGCAAGTCATTAGATATTGATTTGATCTACGTCACTGCTTTTAATTATAGTTGTCAGTTATACAGGATGGACCAAAAAAATCATCATTTGCCAAGTTACAAAATCTGATAGGCCACTCACCTTGGGACAACCCGATATAACATGGATATATTCCTCATTAAATATCTGCACCCATTTTTACTGTTCAAAATAATTTTACTTCTTATCGCAAGTGCTAAATACTCATTTCTTTTGCAGGATCATGTCAAGACAAACCACATTTGGACATCATGCCAAGGTTCAAGGTGGTGTCCAAAGCAATTGGAGAGAAAATGGCACTTACATGTAAACCGGTTGTACCAAACACAAATTTGATAACGCAGACAGAATGGTTAGATCCTCATAACAGAAGAATTGACTCTAACAGCAGAAGCCACATGTATCTTCAGGTATGAAATATCAGTATTAATAGCTGATGGTCATGACCCAGAAAATAATGAGCCTAGAAAGTTCTATGGTTTCAAATTTTTTTCGTTCAACTCGACTCATCTGAGAACCCAAAAGTTTAATGTTGAATTTTTTAGGCCCTCAAACTTTTCTCCCATTTGAATGAAAGAATATTTTCCTTCCAATCTATATAAAACCTTAAAACTTTTCTCCTTTCTGCGTTTATCAACCACTAAAGTTCATTAGACTTTCCATCAAGTATTTACAACTTCAACATTGTTTTCTAGAATCTACCAGGAGATATTGGTCTGATGGTTGTGTTTCCATCTTTAAGAGCTGAGCATGCTGGAACTTACACCTGTATCGCAAAATATGCAAATTCTGAAGAGTTGAGGGCAAATGTAACCGTAGAAACTTATGGTAAGTCTTTCTTTCGTAATTCATCATAACCTGGATGTTTTATTTATATCATACCCACATTTTGTACTCCGAATAATTCAGAGATCAATAATGCTAATTCATTCGAGTTGATAGTACCAATCTAACCTTACATAACCTCACCTAACCTAAACTTGACTTGAGTTTCAAATAATGCAATATTTTCATGTACTAATGACCTAATTGTTCAAATTACTTTTTCAGAGGATATAACATTCGTGAACGCACCAGTAAACCAATATCCAATAATAAACACAGACTTCACCATAAAATGCGAGGTGAAAGGCAACCCATCGCCTACAGTGGATTGGTACAAGAACGAAGTAAATATAGTTACTCAAGAAAGATACATTGTTGTCAATGGAGGCCTTACTATAAAAAATGTCAGAGAATCAGATGATGGTGTCTACAGATGTACAGCTGTTGTTATATCTACTGGTCAGATCAAATCCACAGAAATCAAGGTATTTTCATAATGTTTATTATTCATGAAAAAATTTGGTTTGGTACACTTTTGACTTTCTAGAAGAAAACGTTAATTTCGAGAATTTGCAGTGTTGTCTGTTGACTAACAGAATAATAAAATTTGGACGCCATTTCAAACTTCAAAATATCAAAACCGACCTAGTTTTCGAAGAAAATACATTCGATAATGCTGCTGCTATGTCAAACCACAGATTAAACAGCATCAGCCTCGCCATTAATCCTCATTAACGTAATTTAGAACCCTGATTTGGCGGCAAGGCCTTTATGAATTACTCTGGGGTGATTGGGGTGCCAATCAGATCACGAGATTTGTTTAAATGATATCATCTGTGGTCAGAGCGGCTTTTCTGGAGGCTAAAAGTACCATTCAATTGTAACGAATGTATTTGGTGGATATTTCAGTTTTTCGTGTGCTCAGAGATATCAGAAAAATGAATTTCTGTTTATTATATGCTTCGACAGTTTATACGCTCTCATACAATTCAAAATTTCGAAACTTTTTCCATTTTCTTACATGCGCTTTCACCCCTACAGGCATTTACGCGCCATCTAGGTGGAAGTCCGCAACTCAAAACTTCAGAGTCAGTTATTGACGTGAAATTCTAGCCAGGGTGGATAGAAATCTGTAGCTTGTTTCGGATCTATTGATTTAATAATCAGTGTACCTATACCTTAGACCTTTGTCTAAGACCTATTCACAGGATGTCTTCGAAAACCTCGAAAAATCCTTGACCATGATTAGAAAATTAAAAATATTACGATAACCTGATAGGTTCTCAATCATTTCTTTTACTATTCTATTTTTCAAGCAAGATATGTATTCTTTTACATTAACTGCCATGTACCCCAAGGCAACATTGATATACAGGGTGTCCAGTCGATTGACGTCAATAAATTATTTTTAGAATCCTCAGACCTGTGGCTATCCAAAAATACCCCATGTATTTCATGCGATTTTTTGTAGTTCTTGAGTAATGATTTTCAGGGTGTTTTTTCAATGTATTCTGCCACCTAGTATTGAAAAATTCATATCTTCCTATACAGTAAGTGTTGTGCAGTTTTTATTCTTTTAACTTGGTGGTATTGAATGTTGCATCAATAAAAAAATTATTCAGCTTCCTGAAATCACTGCGAGCTACCCAAAAAGGCTTGAACTCCTAGAGTTAGTTTTCAGTAGGATGTACTTAAACATTCATTTTCGATTCAGAATGCTAAAAAAGTATTTTTAAGCTTTCGGCAAAGTTCAAAAACTTTGCGGAGTCCTAATCTACGAATGTCGTAGAAAAAAGGGTACTTGATCGGACTTTTTTTGTTGTAATCAGCCTTGGAAGGCGGATGGTTGAAAATTAAAACTCGATAAAGGACCCCGCACATTTTGTATGGGAATTGGCTCCGGTGGATTTGGCTGAAAATTTGATATGATGTTCTACTAATCCTTCTGATCAAATGTCTCCTCAGTCACGAAGCTGAAAAATGCATACTTGTAGGAGTTTTTAGCGATTTTTTGTATCCATTATGGCTTACGTATTACCGTTCACACAGAAATGTTTGAGAATATTTCGTGATTATTGAAAGCAGATTCTGTCAATTCGAAATATTTTCAAACACTTCTGTGTGAACGGTAGGAATACGTAAGCCATAATGGATACAAAAAATCGCTAAAAACTCCTAGAAGTATACATTTTTCAGCTTCGCGACTGTGGAGACATTTGATCAGAAGATTAGTAGAACATCATATCAAATTTTCAGCCAATCCACCGGGAGCCAATTCCCATACAAAATGTGCGGGGTCCTTGTTTTCTTTTTTTAAATTTTATGATAAATTAAACTTAAAAATGGAATTTTAAATAGACTTTAATTGAAGTTCCTGTGACACAAATGTAGCTCTTGTAATTTATACAATAATTTTGGTCTCACCACTGATAGAAAATCTTAACAGTCATCAGAATTGCTAGTTGTGAAATTACCTGTTTTGGGATAGAAAATAAACATATAGTCCGTTCACGAAAGGTTGATCCGTCGATTGGACATGGAAATTTGGCATATTCCACTGTGTATATTCAAATTTCAGGTTATGTTGTTTATTATCTTGTCAGATTGATACGCAATGTTGTCAAAATTGCATAGAGGTCTCTGATAACTAGCAACCTCGTCGGCGAGGCCGGGTACATTCGGCAACTTTGACTTTATTTTACGTTATGACAGCAATACTGCCATCTTCAGATAAATAAACAAACGCCTACTATGCGCTCAAACTTTCGTGAATGGACTATAGTAATAAAACTACTATTCACCTAAATAATTTCCAAAATCCGTGCCTCCAATCGCCTGACACCCTGTATACTTCATGTTATAATCAACCTTATCTTATAAACTCACCACCAGAAAGTTTACACACCTGCTAATCACGTATTAAGTAACCCTACTATAATTTCTTCGATAACTCCAACTTGCAGGTAGAAGTACTTATCCCACCAAAGATCGACCCAATTCCTCCAGTATCAGTGGTCGAAGGAGAGTCTGCAGTCGTGAAATGTAGAGGAACAGGAAAACCACCACCGAAATATACCTGGATCAAAGTAGGCACTTCCGAGGACTTGAGGAAAGCTGACAGATTTAACGTCAAAGAGATCAGTGGCGACCTCCACATCAGCAGGGTAGAATTCAACGATCAGTCTTCCTACAAGTGCGTCGCAGAAAATGAAGCAGGAATGGCTGAGACAAGCGTTGATCTTAAGGTAGGTCAGCAGCAGTTATATAAAATCATAGTTTTCTGTTGGGTTTACAGAGAATGGTAGCTCTGGTTGAACTTAGTATCAAAGATGCAAGATGCAAAGTCACTAGAAAGATTCAACGTTCCAATGAACTCCTGAAGTTGATGAAAGTTTGAAGAGATAAAGTTTGTGGATATCTCAAGATGATATACCCAAATTTTTCTTTAGGTTAGCTCTTAATCTCTATACAACCTTTTCAGGCCATAATAGTTGCAACAGAAACCTTTGAAAAGGTGAAAATACCTTTATTGTTGAGCTGTTGAAGAAGATTTTTGCTGAACTTCAAGATCAAGTAGAGTATATTTCAAACTTGGCAGATTCTGCCTGAGTGTCCCTTTGTAAAGGGTGCTTTTTTCGAGGTATAAAACTTTAAATTGGCATTACTGTTCAAGATGGCGACCGATTCAACAGCTTTCAAGTGATTTATTCTCAGTTTGGTTTAGCAATTCATCATGAATAGACTCACGCCTGAACAACGCTTTCAAATAGTTCAAATTCATTTCGAAAATAATGGTTTTGTGCGGAATGCGTATCGCGCACTACGTCCATTTTATCGTGGACAAAATCGTCCATCAGGGCAGTTGAATTGATTGAGCATCGAACGTTTTCGCACCACGTTTAGTCTTATTGATAACTCGCATCCCCAGAGACGCCGTACAGAAGAAGCTATTGCTACTGTGGAGAGTAGCATTGAGAAAGATCCGAATGAGTCCATCCGCCATCGAGCATAGGAATTGGATCTGTGTCCATCCACTTTATGGAAGATTTTGCGGAAGAATCTTGGTTTGCGTTTTTACAAAATCCAAATCATGCAAGAATTGAAGCCAAACGATCATCAAGCAAGGCGTAGATTCGTCGAATGGGCCCAAAACGAGATTGTCGTTTCATAAGCGAATTTTGTTTAGCAATGAAGCGCACTTCTGGTTGAATGGCTACGTCAACAAACAAAACTGCCGCATTTGGAGTGAAGCTAATCCCCAAGTGTATGTCGAAACACCATTACATCCAGAAAAACTGACTGTTTGGTGCGCTTTATGGGCTGGTGGAATCATTGGTCCGTACTTCTTCAAAAACGATGATGGCCAGAACGTTACAGTCAATGGTGATCGGTATAAAGCTATGATTACTAACGTTTTCATTCCTGAATTGAACAACCATGATGTCCAGGAGCTGTGGTTTCAACAAGACGGCGCAACAGGTCACACAGCTCGTGCCACAATCGATTTATTGAATGACTCGTTTGGTGACCGCCTAATTTCACGTTTTGGACCTGTGAATTGGCCTCCAAGATCATGTGATTTAACACCGACTACTTTCTGTGGGGCTATGTAAAGTCATTGGTCTTTACGGATAAGCCACAAACGCTTGACCATTTGGAAGACAACAATCGCCGTGTTATTGCCGATATACGGCCACAAATGTTCGAAAAAGTCATCGAAAATTGGACGTCCAGACAGGACTACATCCGAGCCAGCAGTGGCGGTCATATGCCAGAAATTATATTTAAAATTTAATGCCACATGATTATCTTTCGGATAAATAAAATTCATGTCAATCGAATAATCCATCGTTGTTTTATTGCACTTTAAGTTCTATACCTCTAAAAAATACACCCTTTATATTTATTACCACTTAATTCTTACACTTCTTCATTTTGGTACACCGCTGATTCTCGAAAAGTTAGTGGCATTCCTTTTTTGTTTCCTGCAATTCTTGCTGAAGTTGTTAAGTACAACCAGATACTGTCATACAATCTTTTGAGGGTTTACGCTTGTTCCTCAGCCCATAACCTTATCTTTGTCCTTCCTTCTAGGTACTAGTGAAACCAAGGATTTTCGAGCTCCTCAACGTAACTGCCCCAATACGTTCTGAGACCAAAATAATCTGCAAGGCTAACGGTAGGCCACCACCAAACGTGGTCTTCCAGAAATTGAGCAATAAGTATCCGTTTGCTTTCGGCCAGCAACAATTTGACAAAAGAATCTCTTTGGAAAGGCAAATAATAACAGAGAAGGGTGAGAGTATTAGTACTCTGGTTATATCGCACCTGAACAGGAGCGATGATGGACTTTATAGATGCATTGCCGATAATCCAGCAGGTAAGATAAGTTTATTCTTCTAGGTCAAAAGATATTTTGACCAATTCATTAGAATCTAGTTTGGTTCGTTTTTTTGGATTAGATGAAATTGTGATTGATTGGTTGAATAACAACTTCTCTATCTTCATCCACTTAAGTTTATTGTAATAATTCAAGTCTCTCTGGCACCATCGATCATTTAACTACAAGAAAGAACCTGTATATGAGATATCATTACTCAAGTCCAAATGACATAGTGCTCTTTGAATTGACAGAGTATAAGCGTTTTCGGAAACTTACTCAGGGTTGCTAACTCGATCCATAGGGTCATGTGACGGATCTACTCGGTTCACGGACCCGGGTTCTAAGTTAACGAACACATCAGGTTTAGGATTTGAAGTGACAGTCATATCAATAACATAACCAAATATTCTAAGGATTTATTTTTTCAGTCCCAGTTTATTTTCGGATTGTCTCTAACTTTGCTTCCATTTATTGGCTTTTGTAAAGTATTTCTTATAATTTCTGGTGTGCCCTTCCATATTTAATATTATTTTTGAGTACCTATGTTGAAGAGGTAGAGAATTTATTTTTTCAGTTCCAGTTTAGTTACTGATTGTCTCTAGCTTGGCTTGGATTTATTGGCTTCTGTAATATCTTTCGTATATTTTCTGGTGTGCCTTCGCATGTTCAATGTTATCATTGAGTACCTACCTATGTTGAAGAAGTAAAGAAGGCTTTATCTTTAACGCAGAAAGATCTGCATACAAAGTTATGAAGAAGTTGTTTCACATTATTTTCTCGTCTCATGGAACCACACATTTTACACTGAGCCAAATTCTCTTCCTTTTCCATAATTTTCAAGAATAGAATATATGAAATTACTAAGAAAAGAGTGGAACACTTATTCCTGCCTTTTTCAAATTCAATTAAAAAGTTGAACTAGAGTGCGCATGCGGTGACTCTACTACCCTGCTTTCAAGTAGGGTTACGATAGATCAACCTGAGTCAGTGATCGAGTTAATAGCACCGTACTTTCCGAACACGGGTTGGATGTTCGGGTTAGGTAAACGAAAGCGAAGGTTAGGGATCGAGTTAACCCGAGTAAGTATCCGCAAATGCCTTATGTGTTTGGAAACTTCAATAACCTACAAGATATACAAATTAATGGGATGATTAAATCCTCCAGGTAAGGCACTTCTCAACGGCCACATAACAGTAGAATTCCCCCCAACTTTCGAAAGAACCAAGGATCGTCCACCCACCTGGACCTGGGGCAACCGCCCTGGCAACATCTCCTGCATCCCAGAAGCCATCCCCAACGCCACCATTAAATGGATGCACGGAGGCATCGAGGTACAGGAATCCCCCAATTATAAGATTGTCGGTACTTCCCCTGTCTCCAATTTGATCGTATATCCCAGAAACGAGCAGAAGTTCTACACTACCTATGACTGCGTGGCCACCAATAAGCTGGGAACGCAGTCCATACCTCTGAAACTGAGGCAGGCCTTCAGACCTGGTAGGATAGAGGAGGCGAAAGCACACAGTATTACTGCAACTACCATCAAGTTCAACGTTCAGAGCCCATTCCAAGAAGATGGTTTGCCCCTCAGGACTATAACAGTGCAGTATAAACCGGAAAGAGAGTTGACTTGGGATTATGCCAGGAATCACACTTGGAGTTTTGGTGAGTTTTTGATACTTGAATGGCTTCTTATGGGTATAAGATTGGATCCTACAATCTCCATAATATCACGTTACTATAGTTTGAAACGCTTTTATAAATGGCACCTAAAAACATAATTTCCCAAGTACCTTTGGGGCAGTCCAGCGATCTGTCATAATCTGCTTTCCAATATGGCTGCTGGGAGCTAAGAGTTATGTATTATTCTATTCTTTATATGTTTCCTTTTTTCGATTTAAGAATGCCACCGTATTGTCGCTTCTTGCTGATCAATTGGGGAAATAGCAGATCGTCAAAAAACCTGAGTGTTCATAGTCCTCCCAGCAGCCATCTTGAAAAAGGCGATGAGCTGCTTCGTTGGGCAGGTCTGTTGCTGACAAAAATCAATTTCGATCGGATAACCGGTTATCATTTTGGTTAACCAATTGCATTCAAGCGGTTTTGGTTATTTTTGATCCAAAGTAATGACGTCATGAATTAGCCCTTCGACGTCATTGATTTGAACCGCAAATGACCAGACTCAACAGCTGGGTTGAACTTCTGGTTATTAGAAAAGTAGGGTTGTACGCGGCAAATTTCAAAAGTTGTTGACTGACGAAGCATATACAGGGTGTCCCATTACTCGACGTCAACCCGGAACCGGGTGAAAAGGCAAGTAATGCTGGTTGTCAGAAAAATATAAAAAAAAATCTAAGTTGCATGATTTTAAAATAATGCGCATTTAAAAAAACACGCAAAATTCCACACCCTGTGACAGTCTTTTCGCTCCTGTTGCCACAAATATCAACTTTTCCCAACTTTTTTCTTTGCTGTATAACCTTGAATAATGCTTGTCTAAACTGTAATCAAAATTTTGATATCAGCTGATCTAGGTTTCATAAAAATAGGGCTTACTTCTCAGAAAAAAAATTCGAAATAAACAATTGCCTAGTTTCAACTGACTGTATTGAAAAAAAAATGTACTACGTAGGTTTGGCATGTTTTTTCAAAAGTTGGCGCATTTAGTGAGGATTCCAAAATGGTATAATACTTGTTTAATTGTAGCTGCCGTAGTTCAAATTTATTTTCGATTGCCTTTGAATACACTTTTTCGTTAACTGCTTCCCAGTAATAGAGTCCAATGGATTCAAGTCCGGTGAACGGGCCGGCCACGAGATTGGACCAGAAAGTCCGATCCATCTTCCGGAAAAAATTTTTTTTTCTGGTAAAATTTTCCCGGAAGATGGATCGGATGTTCTGGTCCAATCTCGTGGCCGGCCCGTTCACCGGACTTGAATCTATTGGACTTTATTACTGGGAAGCAGTTAACGAGAAAGTGTATTCAAAGGCAATCGAAAATAAATTTGAACTACGGCAGCTACAATTAAACAAGTATTATACCATTATGGAATCCTTACTAAATGCGCCAACTTTTGACAAAACATGCCAAACCTACGTGGTACATTTTTTTTTCAATACAGTCAGTTGAAACTAGGCAATCGTTTATTTCAAATTTTTTTTTCTGAGAAGTGAGCCCTATTTTTATGAAACCTAGAGCAGCTGGTATCAAAATTTTGATTACAGTTTAGACAAGCATTATTCAAGGTTACACAGCAAAGAAAAAAGTTGGAAAAAGTTGATATTTGTGGCAACAGGAGCGAAAAGACTGTCACAGGGTATGGAATTTTGCGTGTTTTTTTAAATGCGCATTATTTTAAAATCATGCAACTTAGATTTTTTTTATATTTTTCTGACAACCAGCATTACTTGCCTTTTCGCCAGGTTTCGGGTTGACGTCGAGTAATGGGACACCCTGTATGTATATGTATTCGTGAGCTTAAACTTATCTATTGAAATCTCTAAATTAGGTTCGAAAATTAAGGCATCCAAAAGCTTCTGATTTGTTTGAGTATAACAAAACATTCTTTCTTTACTTGGATAATGGGAAAAGCTCTGTATTACAATTAATAGCTCTCGATTGTTAGAAAAAATTATGAATTTGTGTTGAAGTTCCCAAAGAAGTTTTATTAATGGCAAACTTTACTGTGATGTGGAGATGTAGCCAAACACCACAGCGATATCAATGTGAATTTAAAAATATTGGTTAGTGTCCTCCTGTATATTTCTCGGTAATATTTTCTCTTCGAATCATTTCTGTCAGAATAAAAAAAGTGTTTTTGTCAAGCGGAACATTCTGAAAAATATATGTTCATCGTTACATTGAATCCAGGTTTCAAACATCAATATTTTGGGGAGCATGGAGTTAAACTTGAAGCCCAATAATTTATATTTGCAAATCGAATTTTGTATTTATTGCATAAAACATAAAAAATATAAATATAATCTATAGCCAAGGACCGGTTATACGTTCTATGACAAAAAAGGAATAACCTAGGGCTGAACCAATGATAACCGCAAATATTGGTCTTCCGCTTGAAATTGGTTTATGTTGGCAACAAGGTTAACAACGATTTTGAATGTCCTCAACTCACCTTATCATTTATCTAAATTGCCAACCTCGTATTTCCAGGTGCCCCTTACATCCTAGAAGACTTACTGCCCGAAGTAACTTACCATTTCCGGTTTGCCGCACGAAATGACGTTGGAATGGCTGATTGGAGCAACGCTGCATCCATATCAATGCCCAGAAGATCCGAACCGGCCGAACCAAAGATCCTCTTGCCTTCCCACAGCATCATAGATGAGAACAGCAGCAACAGACAGGACATGGTTGCTGTCAGCCCTTATGCTGACCGCTATGACATCAGGTGGAACGTACCTAACAGTAATGGTGATCCCATCATACGGTATATCATCAGATATTGTAAGGTGAGTGCTCATTCAGATTGTGGTATTATTATTGCTTATTGGCAACCATTCTTGAGTCCAAGAAATCAGATAGGGTATTCCCCTAGGTTAATCGCTTTTTTTCCGAAGCTACTGGATTCAACTCATCCTGTTCTAACTTTCAAAATATGGAATTAAGATCCCCAACTCAGATTTGAAGGTTAAATGATAATATAATCAGCTGAATTCATCTACAATATAAAATTTTCAAAGGGTTTCTGTTAAGTGATAAATCTTCAACTCGTTTTGAGTTGTTTCTTGCAGTTTTGATCAACTATTTAGCCTCACTTTGTTCGGAAGAAAGTGAGATGATAGGTGAGCCACGCGGCTGTGTTCTAGGTCCTTCACTGTTCTGTAGATTGCGGATTCGTTAATTTTCCGATTTATAACAAGCGATGAGCATGATTTAAGAACATAATATTTTCTCTTTCAGAGTGAAAAGGTTAACGGAGAATGGCGAGACACCGATTGCAGCGAAGAAATAGAACAATCTGTACAGTATACACACTACGAGTTGACGAATCTCTTCGCAGACACGACCTACAAGGTAGAATTGAGGGCTCAGAACGCCATCGGGGCAAGTTCTCCGGCCCAGATCAGAATAAAAACTGCAAGAGGTGAGAATTTTTATCGATATAATTCCAACGAGGTAGCTGAGAGTCGCGACAGCCAAAAGCCTAGCAGCGCTGGTAGATTCTCCTTCAATTTCATTTGTCTTTCGGTTCTGTTGACGCATTTGTTATTTTTAGTTTGATTTGTTTTTCATTTGCGGCTTTCATCGTTATTTTCTTCGATGTTATTCGGTTTTCATTTATGATGTCTTTTTCATTTATTTCGTATGATACTAATAAGTCTTTCAATGTTGTTCAGGTAGTTTGTGGAACAGTATATTCTGAACAGTTTGTAAATGATGAAATTCTTTCGCACTGACATTGAAGGATTTTAAGGTTACGTACTTATGATTAACCGGGTAATCCTAACTTAACCAATAACATTATCGCTTGAAAATAACCTTCATTTTGGAGACAATTCGTCTTCAAAATGTAACCCTTGCAAAGTATTATTCATGAAGTAACTCTAACCCTTCAATAACTTTAGGTGGGGTGCCTGCGACTTACAGTTCGGGCTGCACAAGTAACTCCCCTTTACCCCTGGAGATGGCATTGACTTTGTTTCTAGTGTTGCGTACAAACTCTTTGAAATGGTGCTTGAAATAAATGATTTGGATAGTGGGAAATTCGAATACAGGGGTTTTATTATGTGTTCTAAACCTTTTTATTGGTGTTCGATGTAAATAACTAGGTGTTTGTTGATGAAACGTTTTGAGGCGTATGCAGATCTGCAAGTTACCTGTTGAGCATGTTTATTTCGGTGTTGCCCGGAGTAGTTATGGAGTAATATTGACAGTTTTCTAATTTGCATGAAGCCTATGCTTATGAATTTCTAGATAATTTCACTCTGTTACTCCGCCTTCAAATCCTCAGGGCCGTATTCATAGTCATCCCTCAAGGTGAGGGTGAGTGTGAGTGCAAGTATAAGATTACCCTTGAGTAGATGTAGACCTTTCATAAAGCATACTCATTGAATGGGGTGCTATTTTTGCCAGCCTCAACTTGGCGGAAGGCGCTAGCACCCCTGAAATGAGTATGCTTTATGAAACGGCTACAGCTACTCAAGTGCGATTTGACACTCACACTCACCCTCACCTTGAGGGATGACTATGCATACGACCCCAAATTTTAGTTTTTTTTCGACTTTGACTTGCGAACGTTACTTAATGAAGCTATTCGTGATTAATCGAAATGTTGAGATTCAGTATGGTAATTTTTATGGGACATATGATATATTCTTTCCGTGAATAGTTTTTTCTGCGAATACTTATTTGAAAACCATTGAGTGCCTTTATATTGATATTAGGTTCTTTTGATTCAAAATATGTCTGAAGGTTTTGATCTCAAAAGGGTTTCCTTCTCAGTTAATTGCTTAGATCATATAAATACACACACCGCCCAGTAATATAATTGAAATAGAAATTGTTGCCCATAACTGACGTCATTCATAGTGTAAGTGATAGTAGAGATAGGACAGTATTTGTTTCCCTACCTCACATTTTGAGTGTAAAGAATAACGTATTAGAACTTCCCAAAAGTCGAACTCAAATTGAACACTTTTTTAGTGATTAATTCGCCATATTTTTTCAAGAAAATTACGAAATTATAAGCCACAGAGAAACGGTTATGTCCATTCCTAGAAGCAGTGACGTCAGTTGTGGATAAATATGAAACACTCGAGTTTTAATCAGATCTTGGCTTCCAGGTCTACTTATGGCTGAAAATGGAGCGTGTCTATTTATTTATATGATCTAAGGTTAATTGCAGATTTGCATGAATATGATATTTCGGAACTTTAAGGATATAGAGGGAAACGATGCTTTAAAATGCAGGATATTTTAGCCCCTTACTGCATGAAACATTTGAATTCACTAACATGCGTTTTCTGCATGATCGATAGAAGGTTTATTGAAAAAGGGCAGCTGTTATGTATGAAATCCGTTTTTATTGGCTTACTGCATTTTCTCACCTTTTGCTTTTCAATTGTAGAAACTGTGATGTAGAATATTGATAATTTATTTTCTTATTTCTTCTTAGAACTCAGTTCAAGTGGAGTTCATTTTTATGATCACCTCTGATTATTAAATCAATATTCTACAGCAAGTTTCTGCAAATGATTTCGACCCGTTCATTTTTAATAAATAAGAAAAAATAAGAAGTTTGATGCACGTTTATTATTTAGAACACAATTTGAAAGGAGGAATGAATCTGAAATAACCACTATGAAGAACTTATTTATATATAACTTGAATCATTTCCAGTTGATTTTTTGTGTTGAAATATTCAAAGTTATTCATATTGGTGAGGTCAATAATGATGCAAGTGGTTGATGACTTAGTATGTATTTAATATTCATTGAGTGGACTTATATAAATGAATGCATTTGGAGAATATATCTAACTGTTTTTCAATGTTTGTGTCAAACACGCACGAGATTGTGCTCTGACTGAGATTTTTACATACCTATTTATGTGAGAGTTTAAATATTAGATATAAAATTAACAAGTTAAGTTTTTCACCTAGGTACGAAATAATTTATCGATAAAATGTATAGATTAGTAATGCATAAGTAGACGAAATTAAGCAATTGAAAAGTTTCATGGAGATATTTTGCATAGTTGGATGAACTGTGCTCATGTTTTATATACATATAGGTTATCATACATACTAACCTTTTTTAATCATCTTTGAGAATTTAGTGTGATAGTTATGAGGAATTCAAACAAAATTCGGAACTATTATTTCACTTTATTTCAGTATAACGATTACAGCTGTATCACCATGGTAGATTTTTAGTTTGTGCATTATTTAGGAGCGGAACAATTGGCAAATGGGGATGATAATTAAAATGGCGGACTTTTTTATTAAAAGCATTGAAAATAATGAAGGTGACCTCTAGAGACCGGGTTCCGCTTCTGGCACAATTTTTAGTTTATTGTATTGTACAGTGAGCATGGATTGAGACGCATGTTATATTAAGTGTTGTTGCAAACAACTTTCATACTTACCAATTTTTGAAATTGTTATAGTGTATGTCACCACATTTAGATCAAAAATTAATCATCCAAATGTTCAGAAACATCCATGTTCGAAAAAGATTTTTTTTAATACTGCTCAAACGGATAATTCATAACATTCTAAACTATAATCTACATATCTGTGTAAGTAAGTGTAAGGGTTGTTTTCATTTTCGAATTTTGATAAACTGTTACTTTGTTATATCCTAAACATGGACTCAGTGAATGGATATTTTAAGCTAAGAAACCATTGTATAAAGCAACAGAACAGTTAAGATGTCAATATGAAGTTAAATTAAATTATAAAACAGATATTAAATGATTTTTTCTTTCATTCTGAAAGTTAATCAGTGACTGCTTTTGTGAAGTGGTGTAAAGTGTTGCTTAGAGTGATGCTTCTTTGAGAAAATACGACTGAAAGGAAACAACCTGAAATGTACGTAGATATAGAAGTTTCTGATATCTAAATAAAAAGATAAATAAATTCTAAGTTCCATAAAAATGAACTTCCTGTATAATACCTTTTTATTTAGATACGAAATAACTTAAGCTAACAAGTAGATTAAGTAGAAAAACCTGCTTTTTAGATTCTTCAGTGCTAAGCATGTTGTCGTTTCTTTTTTTTTTGTTTTTTAATATCACTAATAAAACACTGTTTCACTCGATTCACCGAATCATAAACACAATAAAAACGGATTGTATACAAACCCTTTTTGAGTTTTAGAAACAATTTTTGGGAACAATGTCGAATTTTGGGTTCGTTGTTAAACTGCTGCTGATTTTATTTGAACCAGCATGATATGTTATAGAGTTTAGTCTAGACTTAGAATTAATATTAAACAGTATTAACATCATACATCACGAACTTCACACTGAAAATGATCATAACATTGATAATTTACTCAATGTTTTAATTATCAGATTTAAAAAACATATAATCATAAAACAAAATTATGACGATTCAAACAATCGAAGAAAAGAAATAATAGTAAATAAAGAAGAAGTGAGAAATTATTCTGATCGAACATATTATTTTCCATTTTTTTACCAACATTGGAAAATACTGAACACGCTTTTAAGTTTTCTGAAGCAGAATCTGTTGGATTCAAATTTAAAAAATTGAATTTTTTTGAAAGGTAAACACAAAAGTTTTAGTAGAAAATTGAAAGGTAGATCCACTTCAAACAGTAAAACACTATCATGAAATCACCATTCTACTAACAAACTAAAACCCTCGTTATTTAGTCTTCTTTTTGGTATAGTTAAAGAATAAATAATCAACATTTTTTTATATTTAGGAGTGGATCCTGTGGTTCCGGTAGAAAGTCCAACAATATCAAGTGGGGCTATTATTGGCATAGTTCTGGCTGCTATTCTCTTAGTGCTTCTGGTTGTGGACATAGCCTGTTTCTGCGTAAATAGGACTGGAATCTTGGCAACACTGTGCTATAGAGGGAGCTCAAAGCATGATGACGATGACCAGAAACTGGGAAGGTAATAAGAAATTCAGTTGAAGAATTAATGAGTATTGTTTTATAATACTGAACACTTCTCTGAAGTTAGCTCAGACATATCATGCACAACAAAATCGGTAGTGTAAATAGGATTTTATTGAACAGGCTTTTTGCAGTATTGGCAACAGTGTTGTTATTTTTTTTAATTCCAGATGAAAAGTGAACGATGAAATATCCTATAATCCCAAATTGAGTTTTTACCTGATGGGCACTTCATTGACATTTAGAATGCTAAGAATGGGTTATCCGGTACAAACCCTGTTATACCGGATAATCATATCAAGTCAAATATAGCATTGTTGTCTTTTTAATAGGTATTAATTCAGTTATAAACTATTACATTACTGATTTTGGTTTGCGCACTATGATGATTTCATTAATTCGCTATGGAAATATTCCAATGTATATCACTTGTTTTTTCAATTATTTGGTACACTTCGGAATCAATTTATGAAGTGTTGTAACCAGAACTGACTGAAGTTGGCAATATCAAACTATTGTTGATTTCATGAAGTGTTGATAATCTGCAGTTCAAATCTTATCATATACCTGATATATTTTATACACCTACATTGTCGAACTTCAATAGTTTAACAACTTATTTTAAATTTATAAATACAGCAAACATATGCTTCTGTGCATACCTTTTATTTTTTCAAAGATTCTAGCACTCAACAAAGTGTCCACATCATCAATATCTTCCATAACATTCGAGCAAAATTAAAACGATGAAGTATTAATCTAGTGATACTTTTCTGTTGTGGACGTTTTGTTTTTATTATTTGATCTGGACTTGTTTCACACCAGCTCAGGTGTTACACAACTTAGTCCCTTGATTAGATTGAATTTTAGTTTATACAGTTGGCGTTTTCCCCTGCCTTATTGCAGTTACAAAGCAGCACCGGCACATCCCAACAGTCTCAACTTGCCTATGCCGGTCAAACTGATACCAACACCCACGTAAGGGCACCCATCAGTAGCGTGTGGCATGATTTCAATCGATGGAATGTGATACCTATGCGGTAAACCATCGGTTTAGGCATGTAACATGGCGAAGATTTGTTAACATCGGAATGACGCATGCGCAGAGAGTATCAAACGTCCTTTTGGTTGCCAGATTGTGCAAAAGCCATATCTTTGGATTCCAATGTTGACTTGTAACTAGGATTTACGAGTCTTAACAAATTTGTCTATTCAGATGATCTATGCAGTTATTACGGAAGGAAAGATTTAAGAAGGAGATAAACACCACCAGTTGTATCCACAAATTAATAAATTACGCTATTACTCAGAATTTTTCAATTTTCAGAGAGTTCGGAATTTTCTTTTTTTACAACCTGATAAAAAACAATTTTAAATTGAAATATAATCAAGCAACATTTTGAAATAAAATGTTGAATTTTATTCATCATTTTATTCTTCACATAGATGATAAAGAAATTAATAAATGTTTTCTTATCAATTAGAATTTTCGGGATATATTCACTATATGGAAAGAAATAAAACAATTCAATTGATTTATTTTAGAGTTGCTTAGTTCGAAGTACTAAGCACAGAATACTAAGGAAAGAAAGAACAAAGCAAGAAAAACCTACATTTACTCAACTATTTAAAATATATCTATATAATCACATTTCTGTTCGGCAAAAAGTTAAAGCAAGTTATCTCACTTGAATTGACTTAGTAAAAATTAATTTTGAATTGTATTGTGGAACCTCGATATAACAAATCGAAAGGGAATTCAATCGATTCTTCAAATACAAGAATAATCGTCCTACCTGACAACCTTGCTATCACTTGGCGGACCGCCGCCATCTTACATGCCTAAACTGATGGATTACCTCACTATGCTCCTACGGATATCTGAATATAATCAAAGTTCCTAATTTGTTTTAATGGTCAAGTAACTCATGTAAATTGTTCTGTCGTTCTGTGCAAGAATTGCAGTGTTGGTTGTAAGAAAATAGTTAAATTAGGTGTCTGTCTCGCTATTAAGCTTTAAAACACAGGTTATGGCCAACGTGATGACAGATAGCACACCAGTTTTTCAAGTAACTAGTCATTTCTGTAAATGACTGAACTTGAAAGGTGCTTCACACTCAAATACACCTTCGAATTGTTTATAGTACCAGAAACCAAAGCAATTTTCATTGTGCAATCCTGTAAATATTCAATTGTCTTGTCATGCGCCGTCATGGTGGTTGCTTATTTTGACAGGTTGTTGCATAAGTGCGTAGGAATTACATAACCTGCAAGTTATGATAATAAAATTCACCTTTTTGCAAGCATAGTTATATTCAGATAAGCTGAGTTGCGTTGATTCAAATTTTACAGAATGCATGATGAATGTTCTCGATGTGAATTATATATTGAATTATCCATTACAACAATGAATAAGTTTATGTTATAGTTTGCATATATCAAAGTAAAATGTTAGTTGCATGAGAAAATGCAGCAAAATCATGTGTTCTTTCGAATACCGCAGATGTATATTCTTCGATCTGAAAATATCAACAGCATGAAGTGACATGAATGTTGGAGACTTTTTGTGTTAGTCTTTGTTTTCAACTCTGCCTTGAATTCCACTTTCTTCTATTACATTCATTGATGCATCTACTTTTTTCAGGGAGGAAACTCAACCCTTGAAGACCAACGATCAACAGACGAATGGAGAGACGCAGATGTCTGTAGAATATGAAGGTGGTAAAGTGTACACTAAACCAGGAACCATAACCGGAAAACATTCTGCCGTTTAGACCAAAGAAGTATTATCCCTTATTTCCAGTGATATGAATGTGCTGCTGAGAACTGTCTAAGAGCCTGTACAAAAAAAAATGTTGAATGAATGTGCCAAATTCTCTATGAACCGTTTTCTCTTTTCAGGAAGTTTGTTTTTTTAAGGTTGAAAGTTTCAACTGATATTTGCTCCTAGGCTAAGTTCAACATTATGCTCACTTTTTTTTAATATTTTATTTCTATGAAATGATTAAGCCTGTAATAGTATAAAGCAAGGTAGCTCTCATCTTCTGTTAATGTTTAGTATTAAAATGTATAGATAAATGTTTATGTATAGTTAGTTTGTAAGCTATTTAGCATTCAGATTTTGTTGTACTTATAATCAAAGTATGGGTTAAGTGGGAAAAAGACATTTTTCGTCAAATACTTGATGTTAGGATGCCTTATTTGTAATAGTCAACCACACCCAACTCTAAGGTATTACCTAAGTGAAGAAAAACTATTACCAATATAAAAAATAATTCAAAAAGAAAGGTATTTGCAATCACTGTGAACTGAATTAACTTTTGTATTATTTGCATTTTTTATTGCGATCATCATTTTATCTTTAATTTTTTTATATTATTGACTTGTATACATTTTCCTCTTGTATTTATTTTTTACTCGTTATAAGGAAGGATGTTGTATCCATTTGCAATCAGAAACAATAGTGCTGCCACCTGGTTAGGACTGGAAGAATGAGACAAAATTGATGAAAATCAAGGAGAAATAACCAGATGGTGAACAACATTTTACTAAGATGCAGAATATAAATGAATCCATAAGATATTGGCAGATTTTGAATCAACTCTAATAATTTTTAGAACTTCAACTGAAGTATAGAAAGAAATTGATTGCATTATTTTAGGGATACTAGCTTGTAATTTTTTTCCATCATAAAGCTAGGGTACCAAAGTTATGAGTTCAAAACTGTATTTATTATATTTGTAGCTTTTGATATCGAATAAAAATTTTCTTTAATTCGTAACATTAATTGAAGCTGAATTCTCAAATATGCATGTGTTATAATATGTAATGAGACAGTAGAGAATGGACATTTCCATTGATTTCCAGAAAAATTAGTTTTAGAAATAGTGGATCCTGAGAAAATAATAGCGATTATCCGTTTTTTGAGCGAAAAATTATTGAAATCACCAAAATAACCTATCCATTTCAAACTATCAGAATTTGCGGTCGAGTGTGACGTACGCGTTAGCATTCATTTCATTGGATGAATGTTGAATCACGGTTTACTACGATGCCAACTCTCACTCTGTTGTGTATCGTCACCTCCACTAATGATGCTTGCTCGTACGTCATCATTGCGCGACGTTTGAACTTTAAGAGTATGAAAATCGCATTTTCGATATTTTATTTAGCTGCTTGAAATTTCGAGTGAATAATAATTGGATACCCTTGAAATTTGACAGAATCTTTCAGACCTCAGATCCCAAAATTCGATTCATAATCTTAAAACAAAACTCAAAATATGAGCAACAGTTTTTATTCATTAACATAATCCTTCAAAGATACATATGCTCAAATAAAATCTACAATTTAGATTAGCACTTATCTCGAGAAAATTTATTCGACTGAATTGAAATGTCCACTACAGATCCGCTAGTTCAGGCTACTTTTTGTTTAGCTTCCTCTACGTCACTTTGCTCCCCTTTTTCTTCTTTCTGTTTAGTTTTTGAAGTCTTTTTTCTCTTGTCAACATCTTTACTAGCTTTCTCTTCTTTTTCATCCGTCCTAATATTCTCGTGATCATTAGTGTTGTTTATAGGTTGGATATCAGCCTTACCTTCAAGAACCTTTCTTATAGCATTAAGAATCTCGGAAGCCTCAGTCGAACTTATTTTCTCCCCTGAAAAAGTTCATAACATTCAATATATACGAACAAAAGTGAAAAAATATGGTGTTCTTACTTTGGGAATGCTTTGAGAGATTATCCAAAGATAGCCGTTTTAATTCGATTAAGAAGACCTGTTCCCTCCTTTTGTTTTGCTTCTACATTTTCTTCTGATCCTGAGTAAGGCATATCTTTTGTTTCATCTCCTGTCAAAGAAAATCCCAATCAAAATTAAGATATTATTCCAGAAGAAAGCATCAGCACCACAAAAGTTGGAAACAGTCTTCAAACTTAATTTTTTTTATAACAGTTAGTATATTTGAAGAATATACATGTTTTTTGAGCACACTCTTTTTAGAGAGTATGTAATAAATATCAGTACATAACATTTCACAGATAACCTTTCACAAAATAAACAAATAAAGCCAACAGAACTGTTATTCACAAATCCAGTAACTTGCTAACGGAAATATACTGAGCATACAGAAGTCCTACTGGATTTATGATGAAGTAAGTATCACCATATTTCAGATCACTCAACAAATTATATAAATATGAAAGAATTAAAATGTGAAATATGAGTATCATTAATTGATCAAAAGCATTGATGAGCCACCTAACTGAAAAAAATAACCTAACCTAACAAAATATGTTCACTTACCACTTTTCTTAAATGTAACACCAAGAATTTGTCCAGGAGTGTTACTTTCTAATTCAGCATAAGCCTGCATAAGAGCTTTTTGTTTCTCATTTAAGGTTTTTGGAACATCTATCTTAAACGTCACATAATGGTCACCACTGCCATAACCATTCACTTTTTTCAAGCCTTTACCGCTCAACCTAATTTTAGTATGTGAAGATGTGCCAGGCATAACCTAAAAAAGTTCATAAAAACAATCAGAACATTTACCTTTTCACTAATTCAACAGTTATCAACCTGTATAGTATGATCCTCATAAACACCTTGTATTCTGATGGTACCACCAAGAACTGCTTGTGCTACAGATATATCAGCCTCTGTATAAACATCGGCACCATCTCTTTTGAAGTAATTAGATTTTTCCACTCTGAAAGTTATAAACAGTTCTTTTTTACCTACTGACATTCTAACAGTTTGGCCATCTTGAATACCTAAAATAAATTTTAAGATATATTTTTTTGGACCAAAAAAAGTCAATTTTATTCAATGCTAACCTGCAGGTACAGGTACAACAACCTTTTTCCTTGGACAGTAGATCCTTTTCCTTCACATTCTATACATTTGTGTTTGATGAACATTCTTGTTCCTTGACAATAACGACAAGTTGATCTCATGATGAAAGGTCCTCTAGTGACACTTTCCATACCAGTGCCATCACAATACGTACATCGTGATGCTTTAGTTCCTAATTCAGCTCTTGACCCTTGACATTTGGGACAAGTGTCCACAACATTTACTTGAACCTCTTTATTTATACCTCGAGCAGCTTGAGAGAACGTAAGTTTCACAATAACCTACAAACAACCTTTTGAATCAAGTTACGATTAAACATAAAAACTATTACTTCTTGTGCTTCTCCAAAACCATAGGTTGAGTCAGCAAAGTCCTCAAAATCTCCTCTTTCTTTGCCAAATCCGGCTTGACCAAATATTTTGCGGAATAGTTCTTCAGGGTCTATGGTAGATTGGTAAGCCCAACTTTGGCTGAAGCCTTCAGGTCATAGGAAGTTCCAGAACCGGTAGGCCCTCCCATACCTCCCATTTGTTCTGCTGTGGCACCCCATTGATCAAATTGTTTGCGTTTGGTTTCATCTCCCAGTATCTTCAAGAAAAATAATCAGCAAGTGCCTAACTCTATGTGATCAATAATGACTTACTTCGTAAGCTTCCGACACCTCTTGGAATTTAGCAGGTGCCGAAGGATCATCTTTATTCACATCAGGATGATACTTTTTGGCTAATTTGTAATATGCCTTTTTTATTTCAGCACTGCTAGCATTTTGACTGACTCCTAGGATTTTGTAGTAATCTTTGGCGTTTAATATTGACGACGTATGGAAACTTTTATACTTGGTAACTTCGAAGTCTGAAAATCAAAAACAAATTTCGAGTAAAAATATAATCGAAGTTTCTCGAAAGTTGCACAATCTACATTGCCTTCCAGAACAGTATTTAATGAAACAATGTTTAAGGTTAGAAAATATACATTGCTCTTACGAGGTAAAAAGCCGCTTCTTAGACTTGTTGAATAGGGGTTGATAATAGTTGTCTTGGTGCATGTTCTACAAATATGGAATGACCGTACACTGTCTTTCTTAAATTGATATCCTAGAGCTTGATTTAATTGTGTTTTCTTTAAAATACCGATAAAATTTTTCGTAGTGGCCATCTCTGCTCAAGTTTATCGAAAAGGTGGTGTCAGATGTCAAATGTTAAACTTCAAAATCTATCATACACAGAATAACCTCTCTTCTTTTTCATACGATGGTCACATCGTACAAAATAACTGGGATGATGAAAGATGAAAGGCAAAATAAATATTTATTTAATGTTTTGAAGAAAAGGAGATAAACCTTCAAAGGAATGAATTGAGCCTAGGCCTGAAGACGACTAGCTTCTTCAAGGAATTCTTTGAATCTCATTTGAAAAGATAAAAATTCATGAATATGGAGAGCTCAGATCAAAAAAAAGATTATTTTATTGATCTGATCTGGAGCGTCAGGGTAGGGAAATCATCAGAGATAAAGACATCGCAACCCTTAGTCAATTTCATATATTCTTCGACTAAAAAGCTTCAGACTACTTTTCATATATCAAGCAAATAAAGCATGTATATTTCTCTGTATGATCAGGGGAAAATGTAAACAGGATACCATGAATTATTACGTCTGATATACAAAAACACCAAAATAAAAACCTCTGCACAAAATTCTCTCTCCTCTCATCACCGTACGGTCCAAAGAGCTAACTGAAATATTCATATAGAAGGTTTTTTCATTCAAACGCATATTCTTTTCCTTTCATCCAGTTCCAGTAAACAACTTGAAATCACATCTGAAAAAGGAAGAACAAAGACGAGAAAACCGAAGGGGATCCATTATGTAATATGTATCTTCTTTACGATACGAACTATAGTTGATTTTCTAGTGATGATTTTCCAGTACCTTTGGTATCAAAAAAACTCTTTAGACCCTTGATATTGGTTAACTATCTGCTAAGTAGTTTGGAACTGTCATATTCTACCCTGAAAATCATATTCAATTTGAAAATAATCTGTCGTATTTCAAATGATTGTACTTGGTGTTAGTGTATAAGTGCGGCAAATTTCAGGGTGTTAATGCTCGTCCAATAATATGAACGAAAGATTCCTTTTAGAATGCACCGTTTTCGAGATACAGAGGGAAATTGAAATTTGATTAGAAAATTTTTTTTGTCGAATATCTCCAGAAGCTTTTATCGTACAGAGATCAGCTACGGTGGTCATTTTCTAATCATTATAAGCTATGTTTTATGGGGATTTTCTTTCTCGAGTCTCAATTGATGAAGGTTGGTGAAGAGTTGAAGCTTTAGAGGGTGTTTTCTAGCCCACTCACAATCATGACGTAAATACTGCGATGGATGTACGTCTTGATTGTGAGACCACATTCACATATGGGACAGCCTGGTTTCCCAAGGCAAGTCAAGTAAGTACGAGGAAAAGGCTCGATAAAGTACAGAGGCTTCTCTGTGTGTGCATCACTGGAGCTATGAGAACGTGCACAACTAAGGCACTTGAGGTCATTACGGATCTCACACCTCTACATTAGTGATTGATAGGGTAGCCCATAAGCCTATCCTCAGAATATCTAAGGAAGATACAGGTAATGAGAGAATAATGAATCAGAAAGTCTGAACCTCTCTGAACAACTACATCTCATCTGCGAACCTCCCTAGTGATAGCAGCAAGAAAGTAAGCACTAAGAAAAACTTCAGGACATTGCTAAGTTAAAGAGGGAAATGGGAACGGGGG
The DNA here is from genome assembly GCA_013421045.1 of Propylea japonica. Classification (NCBI taxonomy): domain Eukaryota; kingdom Metazoa; phylum Arthropoda; class Insecta; order Coleoptera; family Coccinellidae; genus Propylea; species Propylea japonica. The sequence continues at coordinate 84,114,090 of CM024241.1, forward strand.
TACTCCAACTATAACCTATAAGAAAATACCGTAAAATGGTATACAGATGTTTCCAAAACCTCTACAGTAGCTGGAGCTGGGCTGGGATATACGGGCCAAGTACCAAGTGTGTACTGTCGCTATAGGCTCCTGTATGAGCATCTTTCAACCGGAAGTCTTAGCTATTGAAAGAGGTCTAGATATGAATCTAGAAAAAAAACTTTCAGAGTGTGATATAGCCATACACTGAGATAGTCGAGCTGCTATTTAAGCACTGAGCTCCTACGTCATCGACTCGAAGATGATGTGGGAGTGCCGGAACACACTCAATGAGGTAGGCCAAGAAAAATAAGGTCTTTTTAATCTGGGTTCCCGGACATTCGAGAATCAAAGGAAACGAAGAGGCCAATAAACTTGCCAAAGAGGGCGCACTCATGTCATTCATTGGCCCAGAACCTTCTGTGGTATAGGTAAATGTACCTATATGAATGAGTTTCTAGATAAGGAGAAAGCCGAATTTCATGCACTTATTCATTATCAGTGATGACGCTAGGAGGGGCAAAGGGTAGTTCTCCCAAAATTTTTGCACCCCCTAAAATCTAGCTAAACGAAACTGTTCAAATTCATTCCTTATGGCCCCCACTAAAAAATCCTGTCATCTTCTCGGTTCCCTTGTTTTCAAAGCTGGCTTCGCCACTGTTCATCAACACCCTTATTATTTAATGAAAATTCATGCGTTTAAGAGTAACGCGGGGAATATATAAACAATGAAAGCGGAGAATAATATTATTGATTTAAATCAACCAATATTAAACCGCACTTCGGAACTAATCCGTCAACGCACAAAGAACATGCATAGTGGTAATGTTTTAACAGAGCATCCATAGATACCTATTTCGCCTTATTTGGGGCTCTTCAGTATGTAGGAGCTCCGTCTGAAAGGCATTTTCATTTATTACTATTATCACCTCGTCTGGTTTACGACGAAGAAAAGAGCGTTTCTACTTCATCAACTGAAGGTTAAATCCACATAGTTGGACTACCACCAGTTTGTATGAAAAACTGATAAACATCTCGCACTTCGTTCAAAGTTCCATGCATCGGAGTTAGGTGTTCGTAAGGATCCCAAGAGATGGCGTTTAGGTTCTGTTATTCTCAGAGCTAGGCGACATTTCTTCTAATAAGGGATCCTAGAATGCCTTTCAGACGGAGCTCCTCCATACTGAAGAGCCCCAAATAGGGCGAAATAGCTATCTATGGATGCTCTGTTTGATATTACCACCACCCTGTATTACATTCGTGTGTATCCTGATCCTATTCATCCCTCGAATTGACCGTGACCCATTCATTCAATAGACCATTAAACGTCCCCAAAACGTCATTAGGGCCAAAAGTAGAAATTAAAAAGGACATCGTCTGCCGTTACAAGACCGCCAGACCTACAGACCCATCGTGCATTCATCATTTGGCACAAATTCAGCTAAAAACCCTCCACCCCCTTTCCTCCAACGTCTCCGCGATTAATAACGATTCAAAATTGGTGCAGACAAACAAGGGGTGGATTTGTTCTTGGCCTTCCATAAATTGTAACACGCCAGAATTGTAAATTGTAACATATGTTACATTTCGTAACATCAATAGGTTCGGTGGTAAATGACCTTTTTGGGCAAATGTTCGGGAAGTGAGTATTTCCCTGACGGTTTTTTTTGAGAAAGTAGCATTAAGAAAAATCCAGTTGAATATTAAATTAACAGGGCAACGAAATTACGGCTGACAATTAATAAAAATTAGTTGTCGAAAGTGTGCTTTTTTTTTTAACACAATTCGCAATAATTCATTAATTAGATAGTTTTTCTTACCGGTTGAAATCGAGTTTGAAGATGTGAATTGAAGGAGTGAATGATCAAAAGAATTTCCAAAAGGATTGTGCAATCAGAATCATTTTTTAGTAGGCGATTTTTTACATAAAGGGTTTTCCAATAAGAGGCGTTATTTTGATATTGAAAGAAAATTGCCATTTTTCAATATAAATGATCGGATGTTTATTTCATCATAAAGAAGAAGCTATGCCGTTAATAGTGGAAAATAACATCAGGCAAATGACCACCACGACCTTACTTACAGGACCATATCCTTTTAAGGAAATTTTTCCATAACCAAATCGCAAAGTGGCTGCCCTATGTCCTCGAAAGCCTCACGAATTCCATCTTTGAGGTCTTGAATCGACGCTGGGCTATTGGCGTAGACCTTCTCTTTCACGTGGCCCCAAAGGAAAAAGTCGCAAGGTGTTAAATCACAAGATCTCGGTGGCCAATTGTGATCACCTCTTCGAGAGATAACACGGTCCGGAAACTTTTCCCGACAAAGTTTAATTGTTTTCGTTGCTTGTATGGCACGTAGCGCCGTCTTGTTGAAAGTAAACGTTGTCCAGATCACTACTATCCAATTTCGGCCATAAAAAATCTCTCGGTAGCGCAATCTATTCACCGTAACTGTTGCTCAAGCCTCATTTTCGAGAAAGTGAGGTCCAATGACTCCGCCGGATCATAAATCGCACCAAACAGTTTCACGTTGAGGATAGAGAGGCTTTTCAACAATAACTCATGGGTTTTTCGAACCCCAGATGCGACAATTTTGCTTGTTGACGAAGCCACCGAGGTGGAAATAAGCCTCATCACTCAAGATGATTTTTCTATGGAATTCCGGATCATTTTCATGCATTTCAAAGACCCAATCAGCAAAGACACGACGTTGTTGATGATCTGCCGGCTTGAGTTATTGTGTTAACTGAACTTTATAAGCCTTAAGACCCAAATCTCTATGCAAAATACGTTGTAATGACGTTTGCGGAACGACTAATTCCTAAGAACGACGAGGAATGGACAAACTTGGGTTTTCTTCAACACTTTCGGCTACAGCAGCAATATTCTCGGCTGTTTTTGAGCGACGTGCATGGGTTTTATTTTTCACATCACTAACTTGTCCCTACAGCTCGAATTTTTCCACCTATTTCTTTATTGCGAGCCGACAAGGTCCTTCACGACGACCCGAAAATGTTCGAGATCCACGAACCGTCTTTGCTGAATTTTCACCATTTTTATAGTGAATTTTAATCATTTCAATGCGTTCTAGAAGCGTGTATCGTTCAATTTTTATTAATGGTGTAGTTTTTACTTATCAAATGTCAAAAAATGGCAGCTTCAAACGTGACATCTACCGAAATAGCGGGCTATTCAAAATAACACCTCTTATTGGAAAACCCTTTATTTCATTTTCTGAATAATTCCAGAATATAATTCTGATCATGCTGGGATTTTGCTTTCATATATTCAGTATTAATCTCAAGTCGTTCACAAGTCCAATAAATGCGAAATGATACATTTTACAGTAAAGAAACGCATTCATCCAATGTTGAATCAACCTGCAACTACTCAAATCATCAGTTGAAACTGCTGAAACGAAAATTGCAACACTTCTGCCTATTTTCAGAAACATAAGCAACACCGTAACATCAGATCTGAAAATGTAACACAAATGTTACAATAGTAACACCAGGAACATCACTGCAAACAAGGGGTGGAATTGCAAAGGCGGCAGCGCATGTTCCTTTCCTTTGACGTCATCGCGAACCCACACACAAAATCACTCCACTTTCCAGTAAAGTCCTGAAACGGAATCTAGTGACATGTTTGTCGCGTCACAGCTCGACACACGGGATTGTGCCGCTGTACAAGCAGTATGTTGCGGGCGTGTAGACACAACACCCTCGAATCTGGTCATCTAGCTGCCCTGACATCAATCCTTTGCACCGTGAGAGTCTGAGGTAACCTCCAACTTCATCCAGTGCATCTCCATCTTTTCTTTCTCCGATTTTTGGATCGCTGTGCGAGTGGTCGTTTTTCCGAGTTTTCCGATTTCCGTGGAAAGCCGATGCTCGATGCTTCGCGGTGGGAGAAAATGCTGTGAATGAACGATGAATTGACGTAGATATCTATATGGGTTAAGGAAAAGAGAGAGCGATCAATAAGTATACCGATGATTTTTCATATCTATCTTGGGATATATCGAGATGTTCCTATAAACATGGGGAAATTTTAGTGGGAAAATAAGTTTCGTAGTGGAAATCACCGCCATTCTGAATTTTCTGAATGAAATTATGTGAATCAGATAAAGATTCATTACTTATTCAGCGGATTTTTTCGTTCTTACGTGAGTTTCATTCACAGTTTTTTTTATAGCTCTCATATATCAATTGATTCTCATTTCTGATTAAAAAATAATTTAATGGAAATATGAAGATATTTTAGTATGTGCATAGTTGAATAATAAAAACCATGAAATGAAATATATCATCTTTTTAAAATGAAGATTCAATAACTCAGTAAATAAAAAGTCAAAGTAATAATAATAGCTACAATAAACAAATAACAAACCGAAGTAATGAATTAATATATGATTCAGATGAACTGAAAAGATTTTATTCAATGGAAATTTTGAATTTTTCTCAAATAAGCGAACAAATAAATCAAACAAAATATTCATCTATTGAAAAAATACATCTATAGAATCACGTGAGCCATCATTTCTGGAGTATTTTCCAAGATTTTATCTCTATAACAGAAATGCATCTAACTAAACTTAATGACGGTATATTTATTCAAAATTTCACATTGATTTTCGAATTTAATGAATCATAATAGTATTCATAGTCTAATGAAAACCCTTGCAACTGTAAATGAATCTACAAATTATTCACTACTAGAAGTAATCTTAATACTTACTTGTTAACAGATATGTTGTCCATCTTATGAATTGGAGCTATTATTTATTCCGAATAAATGAAAGATTTCGTGTCTACTCCAAAAATTGGTTTAATCGAACTGTGCTACATGCTTCGACCCTTACAAACTTAGGGTCATCTTCAGGCTTGTGGGACAGGAAAACAACACAAACGTCAAATCCTGACTCTTACTTGTTAAATCTTAGTTAATTCAATTGAATATTTCAATATTTTTGTTATGAATATGTCTTCTATTTTTTTAAATTCTGTAGTTTTTATTTTTGGAGAGAAAACTACAATATCCTTTTGCAAAAACCAGAGTAGGTATATAGATATTCTTTTAAATCAAGAGCTAACAATATATAAAACACAAAAATCGCTAACTAATCTTAGTGCAAAAAGGTATCCCAATAAACACAGGAATGATTAAAACACATTGTATTTTTTATGTAACGTCACTATATCTTATCGTTGAAAAAACGGTCAAATGTCGTTGAGAAATACGTTTCCTTTTTGTTTCATCGTAATGTTTTATCAGGCGTTGATTCAAGGTTCATTTAACGTTGCAAGCCTCTTCCTTGTCATGAGTAAAATACCGTGGTTGAACGTATTGACATTGAATGGATTCAAAAATTGGATGAATCTTGAGTAGAATAAAAGTTGGTGTACTTCAAAGTTGATAAAGAGTGAATCATTCAACGTTTATTTAATGTTACTGAGCTTACTTCTAAAAAACGTCAGATATATACGTAAAGTGGATAAATCAACCCGTTGAAGTTGAATAAAAGTTGTTTAACGGCTAAGTTGGAGAATAGTGACTCATTCAACGTTTATTCAATGTTACACCTTGAAAAACGTTTGAAAAAATGTAATGATAACACGTTTCCTAACGGGGCATAAATCAACCAGTTGAATCGTAAACGTATATTATATGTAGAATCAACGTTTGGTTGAATTTGTGTTTTGGATGTAACGTAGAAAATTCAACGTACAACGTTGAATCAACTTCAGTCACCACAAATAAACGTTTAGTATACGGTATGTTTGTGTGTTTATTGGGGTAGGTACCATACTATTCTTCGTATGATACCAGAGCTCATGGAAAGGCCTCAGTTGAAAAAACCTTTTCTCCCTGTTTTAAAAAAATCAAAACTTGAACAAAATGCCTTCAATTCTTTGCTCTCTAGCCGGAAGGGTATTCTAAACCAAGTTTGGACTCCCAAGCGATGATTTTCCGGATCTTATATTCTTCTGAAGAACCCTACAGAAGGGTAATCATCTCCCATAGATAAACTCAGCAGTTTAATTTTACCCAAAGTATGTATAATAAAATAACACTTGTATAACATAAAGGGTTATTCGGACATGTTATAAATAATTAAATCATTTTTTTCCATGAATATTAATGGACTTTTTCCTTTATAAAACCTAAAAAGGTCAAAGCTTTGTGTTCGGTAGAGAGAACCTCCATCAGAAAACTGAAATGTTGTTCTGATTTTAACATACATCAGTTATTCAGAATTAAAGTTTCATATACCTTAGCAGGATTCAGGATTTTGCCGCTACTTACATCTCCTCTTTTCTTCGTTTATCTGATAAGCTTCGTCAGCTTTCATGGAATTACAAATCTGAATTTACCTAGTATGCTATCCATACAAAATTTTGAGAATTTTAGACATTGTATTGCGAATTTACCTTCAGAATGATAAGACGAAAAATATTTGCGAAGGAGATATGCAGCTCGAATCTCGTTAAATGAACAAAACGTGAAGTAACCTCATTGTAACGGCTAATGATATCTTACCTAGCAACCAGTTCTGAGTTCTGTACAATGAGGTTTACCTAACGTTGAATTACAAAAGACACGAAATACAAAATCATTTGTATACAGTTTCAAAACTTCAACCAATGCGGATTTATATCCATTTCGTGACAGTCTATGCTGAGATGAGTTTTACTTTACATACACCATCGATTAGCTAGGAAGTACGAGCATTTCTTGGTATTTTGGGCTCCCATACCCAAATACTGCATCGCAAGTTCGTTTACATGGTAATTACTTTGTGGTTTGGAGTTCATTGAATTGGGAATGATGCTATAGCAGTCCGAATGAAGAAATGCAATGATTTCTGTAGATTTACGGACTATTGTGAAGCAGTTTGAGAAACATTTAATGTATATTTCACAAACTTTCTTTGCTTAACAAGCTGCATCAGCAAACCTGCATTGTAGATCTTTAAGACCGTTACATTACACCTCTTCCCACAGAATCTACACTTGTCAGATCCTGTTAAGCTAATTCTCATCATATGCTTCCTAAGGGTCTAATGTCATGTTAGAAAGCCAATGAGGAGGCGTAACTTATTCTTGAAGAGATACAAATACTTTTTCGACTTTTCATAATTCAAATTTACGAAGAAATGACCTATTCCCGGAAGATTATCCAAGAACGCTTCTCTCTTTTTTCCTTTTCCAAAAACTCTTTCTCATAGGTGCATTCCCTACCACAGAAAGGTTCTGGGCCAGTAGATTAGATTAGATCAGAGGAGGGGTGACAGATCAAAACCGACTTTGCGAGCACCTTGACCTCAAGATCTATTGTGCATCCCCGCGCTGTTTACCAATCAGGCAGCAAAGTCTCAATGAACTTCACCACCTTTCTGGGGGCCACATACATTACTTGTTCAGGCTTTAGGAACCAGAGCCAAGATGCCCTAACCGTTTCTGGTGAACAGCTCCACACTCACATAGCAGGTGTCTGGCTGTCTCGGTGGCTTCCTGACAGAAGCGACAAGTACTATCGGGCGCTTTTCCCATGTTTTTTAAGTAATCAATTTCTGGGCCAGTAAGTAGCGTTTGTGCTCTTTTTCTGGCTAATGTGTTAGCCTCTTCATTCCCTTTGATTCCCGAATGACTAAAGAGACCTTGTTGTTCTTGCCTACTTCATTGAGTTTTCTTCGGCACTCCCATATAAGCTTTGAGTCGATGACACAGGAATTCAGTGATTTGATAGCAGCTTGCCTATCAGAATGGATCACTAGGTCACACCCTTTCCAGGTTTCTGTCTATGAATTTTACGACAGCAAGTATTTCTGTCTGAAAAACTCAGTCATCATCAACAAACCTACTTGCTACATATTTTGTTCACAATTTGGTACTTCCCTTCCTCAGTTTCTTGTTGTTTTTTCAGTTATACAGTGTAGAATACATCGAAGGAAACGGAACAGCGATGTCACTAGACGAAAGAGTAGCACGAAGTGTGGCACTAGAGAATGCATATGTCCACGACGTTTACGAACAATATTATGACAATCCACAAAGTAGACCATGGCCTAAAGTAAAATCATTCTTGGACAGTTTAGAGCCAGGCTCTGTAGTTTGTGATATTGGTAAGTGATTCGTACAGCTTCACGCAAAAAATCAGCTAAAAGATGATCTTTAGGTTGTGGAAATGGAAAATACTTGAATCTGAACAACGCTATCTTCAACATCGGAGGAGACAAATCTTTGAGACTGACAACAGTAGCCAGAGAAAAGGACAATGAAGTGAGTGCAAAAGTTTATGCCATACACTCAATAACTTTCTGCAAATTGAATATTTTTGTAGGTCATCATTTTAGACAACTTATCACTCCCATTTAGAGACGGCAGTTTAGACGCTGTAGTTTCCATAGCTGTAATTCACCATCTAGCTACCACAGAAAGAAGAATAAACGCCATTCGAGAGCTAGCTAGAGTTCTACGTATCGGAGGAAGAATAATCATATCAGTTTGGGCCATGGAACAAAGCCACAGGAAATTTGAGAGTCAAGATGTCTTGGTACCTTGGAGAAGACCGAAAAACCTGTTGAATACTCCTTCACTAGAGCTGACTTCCGCCACATCAACCTCTGAAGAAGACGGTTACCTGCCTTACAGCGCGTATACGCAAACTAGTGATACAGAATCTAACAAGTCTTTGAGGTCAGTTTTTCAACAATTTAAAGGTGTTTTTATTCCTCACACTAATGTTTCAGATCTAAAATAACATTAAGGAGACGTAATCGGAGACAGAAAAATATGAATCCTGGAAGGAACCTATCACAAAGTAGTTCTAGTTTATCAAGTCCGAACGAAACTTGCTACAGCTTTGTCAGGAGAGCTCTCCAGAGACTTGCTGGAGGAAGAAGAGTCAGTATGCACAAACCTTGGTTCTTAGAAAGTTGGACCGCATGTCACAAAGAATCTTCATCTAAACGGTGTGTTAAAATTTAAAAAAATTGCGTTTCGTTTCCAAGATGCCAATCTTCTCTTCTAGGTTTGATCCTGGTGGGGTACAGACCTGTGACTGCTGCGACTGCATGGACAACGTGCAAGACATACCAATAGAACTTAGAAGAATAGACGACGAAACTGTTGCAATTGGTCAAAGAAGAAAAACCTTTCCTTCCTCACAGCTCATGAATGATTTGCCACAAGCTAGTTTGAAATCTAGAAGTTTAACCAACATCAAAACAGTTGAAAATAATAGCGCGGTTAATTCTGCACCTCATGAAGATGAAACTGGGGATATCGTCGAAAAACACAACGAGGAACAAAAAGAATTAGTGGAGACAAAATCACAATCTGAGGTCAGCAGTCGTCTTGGGAAGCCAAAACTTGTTAAGCAGAAGAAGTCAATTTGTGAAGAAGATGCTGATGAGGCACTTGATCAACCTACTGACATGGCCACCATACCAAGAACACCTGTAAGCTATTTCTCTTCTGATAACCATACATCGAAGAATGAATTATTCTTCTATCTAATTAAAAATTTCAAAATCTTCTCAAATTTTTTCTAGTCTTCTCAACTTCACAAGACCAATCGAAGGAGCAGTGTTTTGAAACAGCGTTCTCTGAATGAAGAACTCATGTCTGACAGGGTACAAGAGAAAGAGAGGGTGCGAAGGAACATACAAAAACAAGTATCACTAAATGAAGAGCTCATTTATCAGAGACATACTTTCGAATCCTTCAAGGACTCAATCTTATCAGTATCAACTTCTAAGAGATTTCAGCTCATCAAAACTGGTTTCACCAACAAATTTAAAAATTCTACTAATAATATTGAAAAAGTAACTGGGCAGTCTTTGAGAAATGGTTTTGCAAGGATGTTTCAAAATTGGAAAAGTTCTGAGGCTTCTACTCCTCTAACACCTAAAGGTAAAACATTTCCATGAATTTATGAAGATTAAACTTGCTCATCGTTCATTTTTCAGATATTCTTGAATCAAAAGAGAACTCTGGTAATGCAGATGGTCAACAAAAAGAGCCAATTGAAAGGAGGTCATCAAAGGAAGATGGTTCTGATAGTTCTAAAGACAGCAGTCTCCAAAGTGACACAAGCGTTGACTCGGAAGATTCTTTCGCATCCGTTATCTTCATTCCTAAATCTAACCCAATGTCTCCTCTGCCTCTTTCATCTGATCCTACTTCACCTAGAGTAAAGACCTCACCGATGCCAACATCTCCTAAACTAAGGCAATCTTCTTGTCCGACTAGCCCAAGAATTAAGCAGATGCCTCTTACAGTATTTCCTCTTACAAAACAGCTAAGTTCGCCAAAGCCAACAACCAAGCAAGAATTTTTAGAGATGCCATTTTTCGGGGACAAAGATCTACTATCTGTGAAGGTACCAATTGAAGATTACTGTCATATTTATTGGGTCGATTACATTGAGATACTTTACAAGCTGCTACTGAGCGAATTTAGTAGCTGATTGTAAATTCGCTCAGTGTAATCGTGTTCAAAGCCAACAATCTAATTGTAAAAAGCTGGGTTACTTTGCACGTTAAATCGCTGGCGTTTTGGCTTGTTGGCATGTAAACAAGCTGTGTGCCGTGTGTAATCACAGTTGCTACTAAACAAAGTGTGAGTTCTCATCTACTCGATTGTTCCTGGTTCTTAAATTTGAAAACGTGTTTGACCATCATATAGATCCTTGACAACGATACAAACATATTGCTGGATTCACAATGGACGTAACATAAAAACTCCCGGAACGTACCAAAAACGCAAAGTTGAACCAATGCAAATCATATGGAACTGTTCACAATAGGCTCTGTAATTTTTACGTTTACGTTGAGCTTATGGTAGTCTGTAATTCAAACGTTAATTATAGAAATTTGTTCACATACTGTGATTTGTAGGTCTAACTCACCAACGTCGTTTTTTTCTTCTTTTAGAATTTTGCTCTTCAATTCCTTTTTTTTTTCAAACATCGTCCCAATAAAAACAGACTTAATACTTCATACATTTTTAATTAATGACAACACTTCACAATAATCAATTGTCAAAAAATTCATAAAACCTTATTATAAAGGTACAGAAACATCTTCTTACTCTACAAAAACGTCTATAATTTGCTACTGCACCCAAAGTCCATTCTGAACACATTTACGTTCACGGACAAAGTACGTTACGTGTTCGTTATGGTTACGTCCATTGTGAATCAGCACTAAACCTAACGTGGATCGCAAGATTGTTGCCTACTCAGCGAGTAGACAGTTTGTGTGTAATCATGACAATCTCAGAAGCTAATTCACTCGCTTCTAAATTCGCTCAGTAGCAGTTCGTAAAGTCTCTCAATGTAATCGACCCATATTTCTAATCTCTTACTTTCAGAAACCCCCTGAAAGATGTAAACCGCTGGCGAATAAATACACGGTTGTTCCCATACCAGAATTCAAGAAATCCGTACAGACCTGTCCAAAAAATACCACGAACACCATAGCCAACCCTCCATCTACATGCCAAGTCAATCCACCGAAGCAGAAATCAGTTGAAGACGAAAAGGTTACAGAAACTAGAACGGAAAGACTGAAAAAAATCAGGGAGATGCTGAGTCAAAGTCCTGGATTTGCTCTGAAGGCCAACAAAGCACATTTTCCCCTCATCAGGCATTCCTCAGCAGCTGATGGAAAGGTTTCAGCTGAACCACTGCCCAAACTGATCTCCTTGGAACTTTTCAATCCAGAAACTGACGATAAGGATAGCGACTCAAGTGCCATATCTTCACCAGATTCCGTAGATAGTATAGTAAGTGTGAAATCGGACCAAAGAAGGCCGGCAGAAGAGGAAAGCAGGTTCAAATTTCCAACGTATAAGAACACGAAGCAAAATAAGCTGTTAGAAGCTGCTGCTGGAGTGGCCAGTTCTCTAGATGAAGCTGTAACTAAAGTGAGGATTTGTTTATCTTATGAATTACTTTTATTGTCATATTTTCCTCTTGGACTCATTGGTGAATCTGTATTTTTCGTTTCAGGTGATCAAAACGAGTCCAAAATTCAGTAAGAGGCAGGTGCGTACAACCGACGTCATGTCTGTGATAAAAAGATCTTACTCCTTCGAAACTACGCCCTTGGTACCTCAAGAAAACTCAAACATGTGGAAGGAAGAAAGTAACATTCATCTCAAAGATTTCGCCGAAAAACTCAGCGAGAAACTCCTCAAGGAAATAGACGAATACCAGAAGAAAACCAAGAAACACCTAGACAATACATCTCTCGAGAACATCAACGACCCTTACATCCATAGGCTGAGTACTGAACTCGACGATTTATCAAAACTCAGTGCCGAAATAAAGAAACAGAACGAATACTTAGCGAAGTTTAGCGCCAGTGAGACTACCTTCAATCGTTGTGCGGTTTGTAAAAAGTATGACTGTAAATGTAGATACAACCGGAAATCTAGGACAAAAGTAGACAGTAGTGCGAAAAACGACAAAGAGTCGGTGTTGGACGACAGAAATAAAAATACAGCGGATAGTGCGAAGTTAGATAGTTCGAAAAGCGTGGCTTCTAACGATTCTTCGGAGAAGGATAGGTGTACACCTGACAAAACGTCTACGAGCTCAGAAAGTGACAACGTTTTAAGGTTTAACTGCAAGAACTTTGTTAGGTTAGGAAATTCTACTGACTCCTGTGATTCGGAAAAGGGTAAGATACGATTTAGTGCCCCTCACTTCTTATCAACACTGTTTATATCTCAGAGTAAGAAATAATATGTTAACTTCTTCCTCTGAGGTTTATATGCTTCTTTCGTCTTTTGATAACTCGTATTCAGTTCTGCTCATCATTTGGAATGAAAAGGTACCAAAAGATGCAATGTCTCCAGATCATGTCATGACTATCAGTGGTCATAAGACCCACAGTTTTTCTAGAGGGTTCCCTAGGTGTTGAAAGTTTTACCTATATCGTGTGTAGCATCCTCTTTGTTTCATTGTGCGCCCATTTTGATTCTCCGTTGTACAAGAACTTTGAAAATGCGACATTTAAGCAAGGACTCTCTTTTCCATTTGCAACGATTGTAATTATTATTACCTTCATAGTGCACGTGGTTGATAATATTTGTGTAACTTTCAGGTAGTAGTACAACGTCGATGGTGTCAATGGTATCCAGTACGGCGACGTCGTTTAATCTTTTGTCGGAATCATCTATCGATTCAATGAGTTCAGCAGAAAGAACGAATACTGACTTCTTAGAGAGAGGCGACGAACTATCTTCTTCTGGTAGAGGCAGTAATGAGGGAAGTACCGCTTCGTTGGCATCTGTACCAGAATCTGCTATCACATCAGGAAGTAAGTAGTATATGATCCTTATTCCTTTATTTAACATTGTTTATTTATGATGTGAAACTCTTGGGGAGTCATAACGAGAAAAATTCTAATGAAAATGGGTTTTAATTGATACCAAACTGAAGAAAAGGTACCTTGTTAATTCATAAATATGTTATTTCAAGTGCAATTCGATTGATTTTGTTTTTCAATTGTAGGTATATTCATCCTTCATCAATCACTAGTTTTGAATTTCAAGAAAACTCGAAGTACGTTATATTATATAGGGTAAAACAAAATCTGTTTTTTTACCCTAACTTAGAACCATCCCTGGTGGTTCCAGTTAATTCCCTGTGTGATTTCTTATTTCACCACCAAGACACATCTCTCTTGACAATTTTGTTCTTTTTTCATAACAATGGGACCACTGGAACACACCAGGGGTAGTTCTAAAGATAGGATAAAAAAACAGATTTTGTTTCACCCTTATAAAATGACGTACGCCAAGTTTTCTTGAAAATTTCAAAACTAGTGAATAATAAGGTTGAGAAACCTACAATTAGAAGGAAATTGATTTGAATCGGGCTTGAAATAACATATTCATGAATCAACAAACTCATTGATTTTTTGAGTGGATCGATTATTTTGCCTGTCAGTGTATATTGATAGAAAAAGGCAGTTTAAATTTCCCGCCAATTTTAGTACCAACAACTCCATCAACAGCCGTATGGCGTCGACTTAGACTTTCCCCAGAGCATAGCATTGGAGTTTCCATTATATTCATACCTGTTCTATGGTCACCACTCGTGTTCTTACCATGCATCTCTTTTTTAGGAGCAGGTAGCTTCAAGAACCAATTGAAACGGGACAAATGCATCACTGGCTCCACCTCTAGCTTAGAATCCTCTTCGAGGAAGCCACCAATCAACGCCAAAGGGAAAACCCTGAGTAACAGCACCTTCAGTGGTACCACTTCGCAGGAATCATTGGTTTCAGAAAACATGGGAGGAGAGATAACTTATCACCGGTATTACCACGTGTTCAGGGAGGGTGAGCTGGACCAACTCATAGAGAAATACGTGGAGAATCTTCACATTATATCAAGCTATTACGATCATTCCAGCTGGTGCATAGTAGCGGAGAAGGTTCAGGTTTGGACCATCTGACGAGTAGATTTTCGAGTAACTGTTTGGTTTGTAAATTAGGTTTCATTTTTTCGGGTTCTTTTCTTCGCTTTTGAAGACTGATCGTAGGTTATTCTTGTATTTGTTATGTTGTTGATCGACGGAGAGCAGAATGTTTGCAGACGTTCCTATATATGGTCCTTGTTATCACATTACGAATCCAATTTCTTGGATTATTTAGGTTATTTCGTTCCAAAACAGGATCTCTTTTTCGATATATTTTGTAGTATAAAGGAAAGAAGTCCAAGCTCTGGAACATCTATGGTTACTTTGCATTGAACTACACCTAGAAAAGAAGTAGTATATATCCATGATAAACTAAGAAAGACAATATTCTACCCTGTTTGTTTTGCATATCTGCTATCATATACGAAAGAAAAAAAGAAATACTAACTTATCACGAATGATTCCGCATCGGTTAATATCAATAAAGGGATTCGTTCACTTCATCTTCAAAACTATAATTCAAAAACATTTTATAAAAGAGCAATACCGAATTCAAAAACGTAATGTTTTGGCATAGTATGACATGTTTTGACAAAATCTCACATGTTGTGACAAGTATTGACCGGTTTTAACATGTTTTGACAGATGTAGAGTTATTCTTTGTCGAGCTGGTTGAGCACCATTATTGTTTTCAGCAATTTCAGCCATTTAAATAACTGCAAATCTTGGAAAACTGGTACAGAAATGTTTTTGCATGATGTGACATGTTTTGACATAATCTCACATGTTTCAACATGTTGTGGCAAGTTTTTACAGGTTTCAACATGTTTTGATGCGTCGTTACGTCCAAACATCACATGTTTCAACACGCTGTGACATTTTGAAACGCTTAAAACACTTGTCACAACATGTCAACACATGTTCCAAATCTGTTGGAGCAATTAAATGTTTTCGGCATGCTCTGTTTAGTTCGGAACTAATTCTGATCTTTGAACAAACTTTTTGTTTATGATGAAAAAATAAATTTCATCACCTAAAACACCTAAATGGGCATGTCTGCAAATATGGCTAATATAATTCATATTTTCGAAAATATCAGAGGTAATGTTTGTGAACGAAATTTTCACATCAAAAATATCTAAATTTTCCGATCTCATTTACCTACTGTACAGATCTGAAAAACTGTGCCGAGTTTCAAGAGACAAACAAGGAAAACCTGGTGAAAAAAAAATCAGAAAGGAAGAAAATTATAATTTCAGAAGAACTCAACCAACCGTTCTCCATTGGGTGAACTAGTTCTGCATCAATGTTGCACAGGTTTGGAAAATAATTTTACAGATTCTTTGATATTTGTTTGACATCTAGACTTTAAATCTGTCAAACTTTGACAGATGTGAAGTTATTCATTATTGAGCAGGTTGAGCGCCATAATAGTTTTCCGCAATTTGATCCATTTTAATAACTGCAAAACTTGGAGAACTGGTACAGAAATGAGTACAAGCCAATGGAGTAATGGACCACAGAAATATAATTTAGAGCTACCAATCGAGCACAAAATAAGCAATGAGTAATCGGCAGGTTTCCAAATGGAAAAGTTATGTTATCTTTGTGCATTTCAAAGATATAGCTGTTGTTTAAGGATGCTATAGCTTACTTTGTTGAGTAACTTTGAGTAACTTCGTGTAAGACAACTTATTGGTTTTGTTTTATCTGCGTGTTTTTCTTTGATGTCTCTTGAACCTTGGTACTATAATCCCTTTTTTACACTGAATTTCTCGTTGTTTCCTGAAGATATATTGTAAATAAATCGTTGTCAAGTTGAATTTTCCATGAAAAATATCGTTTCTTCAAGTAGATATCGACAATTTAAAATTTCGAACTAATATTCAGAACATACTTTCTATACACTACCTCAATTCGAACAACAAAATGTTATCTTTTAAATATATATTGGTGATGTTGAAAGATTGTTATGAATGCCAGGGTTCTGTTCAACCGAAGGTTCGCTTCAACGAAACCTTCAGATCAATGAAATATTTCCACTTTGAAAGACAAAAAATGGTGATTATACCAGTCAAAGCATCATCTGGAAAAAAAAGCAGAATATTTGAGATATTCAACTTTCGACTATTTGGGAATCTTCAAAGGTTGATCGAATTTTGGCATCAAGTATTGTTCTGTAAGTTTCCTATTATTTTTCCAAAGTGTTCATCCGTAAGATTATGAAGTGGGGTGCTAATATAATCGTTAAACCTTAGAGCATTAAACTAAGAAGAAGAGAAACCATAGATAAAGTTTCAGCCCTCCCTTTATGATCCATATATTCCAAATCAGCAAACTCATACTGTACACATTCATCTTGTGAGTCAACAAAAAAGCACAAATATGTAGTTCTCGAAATAATCATCAGTAGAACAGCTAACGTTCTAATCTTGTTTTTGGTCATTTAAGATTTTCTGCTCTATAATTATTCTGTGACCAATTTTTTCATTGAACTTCTGACTTGAACTTCATTTCTTTGGATTTGAAGCAACTTAAATTAATCTTAAATAACTAGGAAATGTTGTTTCTGTTTCTTATTGTTGTTGATATTCTCGATTCTTATGTATCTTTTTTATACTTCATTTAATTTGTGAAAGTTATGGCAGGAAATGAAGGTGAACAAAATTTCATCACCCTGTAGGATTGGTTCAATGATCAGTAGATTTCTCAATTGATAATTGAAGTTGTTCTTGGTATTTCAAGAATTTTCTAGTATTTGATATGAAACAAATTAATCATTCAGTTTCAGATAACACATGACTTATTTACGAGTATAATTAATTAATATGTAGGATATTTTTCGTTTTTCCATCAATCTTGCCATAACTAGTTAGCTATCATGACATCTTTAGGCAGAAAAATATCAATAAAAGAAAACTCAATCTACGATGTACGAAACATTTTAATATAAGCCTAACTGTAAAGCTATTTTTGATATTAAAGTTAGGGGTAGTTGTGTTCCAAGAATTCCTTCGAATTATGTAAAACCATCGTAGCTTCAGAATAGAAGTTTGCTAAGCGTAGAAACTTTCTAAAGAACCAGGAGAAATAACTAATTTGATTCTGATCAGGACAACTGCAACAGATTAAATTTCGTTGGAAAAATTCTGTATCATCATATCTATTAGCAACAAAACATTATAAAATATTACAGAAATCCATTGTTTCAAATTTGTTCCCTTCAATTCAAGAGAATCCCCTATGTCTAGAATGTTCATTCATTTGTTCGAAAAAGAATCAAAATAGTCGATTCTTGTGGTCCAATAACTTGAACCTATAATTCAAACTATCAAGCCTATACCTGCATATAATTCCCGAACTGTAAATAATTATGTCTTTCAGAAATATGTATAGAACGACATTAAAAGGTGAAACTATTCAATGCTATTTTGTATACCCTGTCAACTTGATAAGAAACGAATATTAAATAATATTTGTTGTTATGAAAATATGATAAGAGAAATGAAATTTTGACCTATCAACAATCCAAGCCTACATTTCATGACCACACATGTAGCCTTAATTTTCAGATCATTATAACCTAGAGACTGTTCAACCGATTTGGACCATAAAAGTTCGGAAGTTAGTCCAACTGAGTCGTTCAAAACCTCTTCCAGTCCAAAACTCGAAAACTGAAGATATTTGGACAAAACTATTGAACACTGAAACTTGAAATGAAAAAAAAATCATCATTTTCAAATGTAACGATCGCTCATTGTAGTGTATTTCTTGAAGCTTTTTCGCGAAAGTTGTTTAGGTATGTATACCATAGTTAGTTAGTTTAAAAAAGGGTTACAGTTCACTGCGACTTCGAGGTCTAGTGTGCCCCCGTACAGAGCTGTTCTGACCACACCCTTTATAGCTCGCCATAGATCTGATGAAATTCAATATCTGTGAAAGCTTCAACGAGGCTAGTTCCTCACTCTTACAAGTTTCTCTCCCAAGGCATTCTCTCATAGAGATAGAATAGATACTATTCTATCTCTATGCATTCTCTCCTTAGGCTCGTAATGGCAAAGCATTCCGTGACTAGGTGAATGGGGGTTTCTTCCTCCTCCCCACACAACCTACACTCGTCAGTGTCCGATAATCCCATCCTCGACTGGTGCTTCCTGAGGCGACACTGTTCTGTAAGAAAGCCAGTGAGGAGGTGTAATGGTTTCTTATCAAGATCCAAATGTCAAATGTCAAATGTTTCAAAGTTCCGAAGGAACTTAGTGGAATGATCCATCCCTGGGAGATTCCGCCAGAGTTTTTCCCTCTCGGCTTTCTCCTTTTCCATAAACACCTTCTTATAAGTACAATACCTATACCACAGAAGGGTTCTGAGTTCTGAGTCCAATTGGGTCGTTAAAGAGCACTCCCAGCACAAAACTCGAAAAATACAGACATTTGGGCAAAATGATAGCACGTTGTTCCCCAAGGAACAAGCGCAATTAAAGAGTGAGTATGGAGGGATAGACTTCTGTGATAATTGACATAATTTTGACTAGTCAGGTAGTTAAACGTCAACATTTTATACCTATGAATTATTTTGAAGATTCTATTTTGTGTTAATGTTGTACCATGTTTTCTCATCAAAAAAATTCCTTTTTACAGTCCGTACATTCCCAAGTTAACCCAAGACTATTGAACAGATGTGTAACCAGAGGTAGGAGAGATAATTTACATAAACCATATTTCACTGCATACAAAATAGAGTATATTCATATACAGATTTGGAAATTCACATCGAAAACATACGATATACAATATATCAGACAGAGAATTCTTCGCTTCAGTTGCACAGATGAATAGTCGAGATAATCAAGCGCTTTAACTGAGTGAATTCCGTTGTTTTACTGCAATAATCTAGTCTTGTCTCTCTCTTATCGCAGTATGGTGGAGGGAAACTGCAGTACACGTATAAAATTATTTAATTTGTCAGGCTGCCCGAAATGCTCGATTCAAGTATTTACTGTTGCCTACCATACTGAATGAATTACGCTCCTCTCAACGATAGAGAGAGACAAGAGACAAGACTAGAATATTGCAATAAGACGGAATTCAGAGTGTTACAGCACGTCATTGTCTGGACTATTCATCTGTGCAACTGGACGGAAGAATTCTCTGTCTGATGCAGTGTATATCGTATGTTTCAGATGTGAATTTCCAAACCTGTATAGGTAGGTACACAGAAAAAAGCTACATAATTCTATTGCACCAATTCCTGATTAACAGATATTTTCAGCAAGAAGACAAAAAATAGAAGATCCTCTTGATGTTTCACCGGCTCTAAACCGCCTAGCATCTCATCAACCATCGATACCCAATGAGCATGAGTTTGACCCCACAAAAAGGAACTTACCCTTCGGAAGGAGTGGTATACCTATATTGGTCAGTAGTTGAGTGCAAATATATTCAAACTACCCCTTTGATTTTCGAATAAAATTTCAGAAAAGGGACTTGCAACAGCCAGACGTTCAAGCAGTTCTCAGTACTCTTTCTACTATGAATGATCTTCTGAAAAATCCTGAGAAAGCTTATGAAGCAATAAGAGTTAGAGTTCAGGATGGGTAAGTGTAGGTCAGAAAGACATAAGCTATGCAATGGCGAGGCATTCTGTAACAAGAATTCATAGTCATCCCTCAAGGTGAGGGTGAGTGTGAGTGTGAGTGTCAGATAGCCCTTGAGTAGCTCTAGCCATTTCATGAAGCGATTTTTGCCAGCCTCAACTTGAGGGAAGGCGCTAGCACCCATGAAATGAGTATGCTTTATGAAACGGCTTCAGCTACTCAAGGGCGATCTGACACTCACACTCACCCTCACCTTAAGGCATGACGATGAATACGGCCCTAGGTGAACAGGAGTTTCCTTCTCTTCCCCATAGAATTTACACTCGTCAGTTTCTGTTAAGCAATTCCTATCAAATACTTCCCAAGACGACAATGTCCTGTTATGAAGCCAGCGAGGAGAAGTAACTCATTCTTGCTGAGATCCAAATTCTTTTTGGACCTCGCAGTTTCAAAGTTACGAATGAACCATTCACGAAAGATTCTTTCAGAGAGCTTCTCTTCTTCAGTTTCTTCCTAGTGTGTTAGCCCAAGGCATTCTCTGAGTAGAGAATGTAGGACTTGTAAGAGTGAGGAAACAGCCTCGTGGAAGCCTTCACAGATAATGGATTCATCAGATCTCTGGCACTGGAAGGCGAGCTGTGAAGGGGGTTGATCAGAACAGCTCTGTAAGGGAGCACAATAGACCTTGAGGTCGCAGTGAACTGTAACCCCTCTTTAAAGTATAACTAAAACTATAATAGTGTGTTAGCTTCATTTCTCTTGAATCCCGAATGATGAGGCGAACACTAACAGAAAGGGAGCACAAGCGTTATTAATGGCCCATAACATTTCCTGGTATATGCAAGTGTACCTGGTAGAAAGAGTTTCTGTAGAAGGATAAACTGAGAGAGAATCACTTTGGATGAAACTTCCGGAGTTTCAAAACTGCAAGCAGATATATGTGTCATATAAATATGAGCTGGCAATATAAGATGTGGATATTTGGAAAAATCTTGTAAGAGAACAGGCCTAAATACAACAGATTGAAATTTTCACGAGTCTGTGGAGGAGCTTCAACATATAATTAAGTATTTCATTTTGATTGAATCTGCTCCTCACATATTTATTTCACAGGCTTATTACTGTGGTTCCAAGAAAAGAGCAGTTCGTTAGAGAAAGATGCTGTTTATCCTATCAGCTGATCTCGACATATGCAGATGGTAAACAGGCTATGGTAGCTAACCCAGATATCGTACAACTTTTCCTTCAGCTTATCAAAGATGAAAAGATGGGCGTTCGTCTCAAAGCTGCCTGTTGCTTGGAAAGGATCTCCAGTTTCTGGATGAGTAAGTAATATTGATGGTAATACAAGACAAGAAAAAATAAGGTCTTTTTAATCTGGGTTCCCGGCCATTCGGGAATCAAAGGAAACGAAGAGGCCAATACACTTGCCAAAGAGGGCTCACGAATGTCACTCATTGGCCCAGAACCATTCTGTGGTATAGGTAAATGTTCCTATAAGAAGGAGTTTCTGGAGAAGGAGAAAGCCAAAAGTGATGAACTCTGTCGGAATCTCCCAGGGATGGATCATTCCACTAAGTTCCTTCGGAACTTTGAAACAGCAAGATCCAAAAGATATCTGGATCTTGGTAAGAAACAATTACACTTACTCACTGGCGTTCTCACAGGACACTGTCGCTTCAGATAGCACCTGTTGAGGAAGGGATTATCGGACACTGACTTGTGCAGGTTCTGTGGGGAGGAGGAAGAAACCCCATTCACCTAGTGACAGAATGCTTTGCCATTGCGAGCCTATGGAGAGAATGCCTTGGGCGGGAAACTTGTAAGAGTGAGGAACTAACCTCGTTGAAGCTTTCACGGATATTGGATTTCATCAGATCTCTGGAAGCGAGCTATAAAGGGTGTGGTCAGAACTGCTCTGTAAGGGGGCAGAATAGACCTTGAGGTCGCAGTAAACTCCTTTTTTGAACTATAACTATAATTAAATATTGATGGCATCGTTGGGAGTTTATGAGGAAGAAGTGTTCTTGCTTTTTTTTAATGAAAGGAAGTTATGAACTAGAACCTTGGGAAAATAACTTTCTCGTTTAGGTAGTAAAACCAAAGATCCGGAGATAAAGTTTGATAGCTGAATATATCTCCACAAAATGAAAAGCATTTTCGTTTTCACCGAGTATTCCTCAAGTACAATTATAACTGTTTCAGCTGCTGATAGCCTAGTCGAAGCTGGATTCATCAAACCACTCATGGATAGGCTTGGGGTAGATGAGGATGAGGTTTCTGCCATACATTTAATGACTCTTTCGAATCTGATGTATGGAAATGGAAAATATATAGCAATGGAGGCCGGTGCATTCGATTTGATGGTGAAATGTTTATTTCGATCTAGATATAATGAAGGGTGTTTTAAATTACGCGTTTTTTTTAATAAATGAAGTATAGATGGGGCAGGGGCACTGAATTTGTCTGGGTATTTTGACATTTAAGGAGTGTGATGTATGACATTCATTTAGCCAATTGTTGCATCATTTTATGACAATCAGCGTTCGGTGAAAAATGTTTTAGGAAAAGTACGTGATTTTTATGGTTTACATAATCTTCCATATGAAAGCACTTTTAGTCAAATTTTAAAGATTTTCAACTGACCGGTTAGGCCAAAAATGAAAAATACAGTCGTAGTGGTCCATATTGTGTGCTATCATTCTCCTTATAAATTAAAGAATTCAAAAAACAGACATGAAGAGTTCAAATTTTTTCACAGTTATGTAGTAAACTTTATTTCTTACTCTGAGGTCCATAGCATAAAATGCATTTCTAACAAAAGGATTCTAGTAAATATACAATAATATTTGTCTCGGTTTAACTAGATAACTAGATAATTCCAGTTTTTCACCTGTTGTATCCACCGGAATACTAGAAAGTATTTGCTCGACAAATAATACCTATTCTATTGGGAGCACAAATACTTCTGAGTGCTTATCATAAATAAACACACTGAAGAAGTTCGGATACAAGAAGGTAGAAATATTTCAGTAGAAACAAACTAGTTCAATATTTGCTACTGGCAGGTGGACCTACATTGGTTTCTCTTTGCGTAATGTAGGTATACAGGGTGTCCCAAGATGTTCCCTCTTTGGGATTATTATGTTGTGCCTTTAAAATTTCGATATTTTCGCATTAATTTTTTAATATACCTGAAATGAAACTGATCGAATCGTTATGTGAATGTTCAAAGGTGATTTATAGACTAGATTTGAGCAGTAATTCTGTGTTTTCATAGTGGAAACAATGACGTGAAGAGGGAACATTTTTGGGAATTTCTGAGCCGTTATTTTCGTAACTAAGACCACCACCTGTTGGTTTCACTAATGTTGTTCAGAAGGCCTTAATGAATACAATGTCACCATAATCTGATCGATATATGCTGGATTCCAAATTTCAAATATTTACCATATGATTTTTTGTTCATTAAGGTCACCCTGCTAGATGTCCTAGATATAGAAGTGCGAAGAGGTGCGCTCAGATGCTTGATGGTTATGACATCTACAGAGCTGGGCAAGCAGATGGCTGCTAAATGTAACCTTTTAGTGATTCTAGCGAAAATTCTTCACGAGGTGAAATATAGTTAAAAACTTTTCACGAAGTTTAATAAATCTTTTCGGCACTCTAGGATGAGAGCTTGTATGAGGAAGCAGCATCTGTGTTAATCTACTGTACTATGCTAGTTCAAGCCAAAGCTGCTTCAGCCAAAATGAAAATGATACCTACAAGACTTGTACGACTCTGCAAGAATCATCTCAATCCTGATCTTCAGCTTTTCTGTCTCAAGGTGATAAATGAGTATTCTTACAACTTGAGAACTTCAATTTATTTTTAATATATACTGATGGAGAAAATATGCGCACCACCTAAAATTTCGTTAAACTTTAACAATGGATATCTTCCAATCTTAAGTCGGATTTCAACGTTTTTTTTCTTTCAATAGTAGCCGTGTTATTGTCGAATTCCTTCCATTAACAGGAATCCAAAAATAAAATCTTCATGCTGTACACGGCGTTTAAATAATGTCATGTTTTATAGTCAAATTTTAACGTCTTCTGTGGGCAACGCCAGGTGCTGAGGCATATAAAAACAATAAACAGCGTTGTAGCCTAATATCTCTTGAGTATTTTGTTTTTTAAAAAACCATTTATCTTGAAGTCGTCCAGAGATATTCAACTTTTATCAACTCTTTTATTTTAGCATTAGCCATGAATATCTTCGCAACCATTTTTGTCCGATTTGAATGTTTTTTTAGTTGTAGCTCTTTTATTGGCGAATATCATACTACACTACAATGAGAATAATGAGATGTTCAAAAAAAGAATGCATCATGCTGTACAGGGCGTTTAAATTTTCGGGTTTTTTTTCATTACAATTGACGCCTTCTGTGGGCAATACCGGATATATGAGGCTTCTAAAAACTATACAGTTAGTTGTTATAAAAATGTGAATAAGTTAAATTGCTTTTTAAAAAAGCAAATACTCAGGAAAAATCAGGCTACATAACTATATAGTTGGTATAGTATAGTAGAGAAGCCTCAGGTATCTGGTATTACCAACAGAAGGCGTCAAACTGTAATGAAAAAACCTGAATATTTAAACGCCCTGTACAGCATGATGCATTTCTTTTTTTGAACATCTCATTGTAGTATGATATTCGCCAATAAAAGAGCTACAACTAAAAACATTCAAATCGGAAAAATGGTTGCGAAGATATTCATGGCTAATGCATAAAATACAAGAGTTTAAAATGTTGAATATCTCTGGACGATTTCAAGATAAATTGGTTTTTAAAAAAAACAAAATACTCAGAGACACTAGGCTACAACGCTTTATTGTTTTATATAAGTACCTCAGCAATCTGGCATTGCCCACCAGAAGAGTTAAATTTGACTATAAAACATGACATTATTAAACGCCCTGTACAACATGAAGATTTTATTTTTTGAACTTCTGTTTAATGGAGGGAATTTGACAATAACACAGCTACTATTGAAAGAAAAAAACGTTTGAAATCCGACTAAATATTGGGAAGATATCAATTGTTAAAGTTTAACGAAATTTTAGGTGGTGCGCTAATTTTGTCCATCAGTATAGTTACGTGATAGCCAATTCAACCACTCAAATTTTCCACCTTTTTTTATAAACGTGGCCGTGTGGTGGCAATAGGGTAGCAATTAAAAGTTTTCAATGCTCCAAGCGGCTGGATTTGTCGGCATAAACCAATGACTCTTTTATAGGCTAGTTAACCAAGATTCTTACGTAATATTTTTTACGTTGTCAAAGGATAAGGAGCAAAAAGAAATAGTTCATCCACGTCTAAACTGTATTATAATAATATACCCATTATACTTTTGTTTACTCGACCATAATAATATCAATTGATCACAAGTGAATAATGAGATATTATTCCTTGATGTAAGATGCTTTCTTGATTCAGATTCCATATAAATTGTTGAAAGTATTATTTTTTTCAGTATTCTAAAGTTCTTCAACTAACGAATTTGGGTATATCTTGTCAATCGAGCCAAATCTACTTTTATTACATCAATTAAAGCAATTTTTATTACAAAATATACAATGACAAGTTCTCCAAAAATTTCTAATGTCTACTTGACTTTTTCCACACTTATAATCATAGAGATAGAATACTATTCTATCTCTATGCTTATATTGAAGCGTTCTGCTATGGTCACAAATGGTAAAATCTTCAAGAAATATATTCAGCATCGTGGAAAAAGTAGTATAGTATGCTTCTCGAGTATAATAACTTTTATATACTCGGTATTCAGGCCACTCGTTACGGGTCGTAGCCTAAACTTCAGCTTGTGAATAATAGCTATAATTTACGCTCGTTGCATAATATATATGGGTGTCCCGGAAAATGTGGAAAATCTCTTGGATTCAAATAGAACATAAAAATGAAGATGACAAGTTCCCATAATTTTTTTTAGCGGCCTTCCTTACGAAGATACGACCGACCTCCTGAATGACGCCACTGGAAATCCATTTTAGTGGAATAAGTTTCAAACTACTCGATATAATTTGATGAAAATTTGATATGATTATAGTATTAAGGACCTCTTAAATCACCGCACTCAAATTTCAAATAGCTTGTTCAGTTTACAGGGGCGGACTGGGTTGTACATTTTAATGCTTACATTTTGAACACCTTGTATGATAAGGTGCTAAAAAAACAAATTTGGATACCTTGAACATTAAGCTAAAGAAAAGGTACTCCTGTTCAGTATCGATAAAATGAACCGTTTTCGAAAACAAATAATGAAAGAAGTAAGTAATTGAAATTTATTCCACTAAAATGAATTTCCAGTGGCGTCATTTAGGAGGTCGTATCTTGGTAGGGAGGGCCGCTAGGAAAAAAATTGGAACTTGTCATCTTATTTTTTTATGTTCTATCTGAATTCGAGAGATTTCCCACATTTTTCGGGACACCCTGTATATTCTATTTACGTATACTGTTTAATCAATATAATAGACAACAATTTTTCAGTTCGTATAGCCTCTTTTATTCTCTTATCATTTTCATTGCTGTTCAATATAATTCATGTTTTTCTGTGCAGGCACTAACTAATATTTCTGAACATCCAGACGTCCGAGCTTTAATGAGAAAAAAGCATTTAGGACGGCTAAAAAGGATTCCAGTATCCAGTGATTTACTGAAGAAGCACAAGAATATTTTGCTGAGTGTGGTGACTTGGGATCCAAGTGATTTAGTTTGTACATTCGCAATAGATGATTTATAATACCTTTTTGTAGATATGGAAATAAATATTCTGAAAAGATTGGTTAATAATATATTATGCAAGGAACGGACGGAAAATAATAGGCATTATACAGGGTGTCCCGGAAAATGTGAAAAATCTCTCGGATTCAGATAAAACATAAAAAATAAGATGACAAGTTCCATAATTTTTTTTCCTAGCGGCCCTCCCTACGAAGATACGACCTCCTAAACGACTCAACTGGAAATTCATTTTAGTGAAATAAATTTCAATTACTTACTTCTTTCATTAATTTTTTTCTAAAACGGTTCATTTTATCGACACTGAACAAAAGTACCTTTTCTTTAGGTAGCAAAATTTCTTTTTTTAGCACCTTATCATTCACGCTGTTAAAAATGTAAGCATTAAAATGTACAACTCAGTCCGCACCTGGTAAACTGAACAAGCTAATTGAAATTTGAGTGCGGTGATTTAAGAGATCCTAATACTGTTAATCATATCAAATTATACCGAGTAGTTTGAAACTTATTCCACTAAAATGGAAAAATTATACGGGAACTTGTCATCATCATTTTTTATTTTCTATCTGAATCCGAAAAATTTCCCACATTTTCCGGGACACCCTGTATACTCGAGTAGAATACTATACTTTATCCACTACTACTGAATATTTTTCTTGGAGTTATTATCACTAACAAAAACAATTAACAATCAAAGTTGCGAGAATCACGAAGAAAATTTTTGAAATGTTCATAAAATTTCATTTTGACTGATACTTCATTATACTGACAAAGTTTCTGACTTTGTCAGTTGTACCTAAACATTTCAAGAAACTGAAGAAATATAAAGAAAAGTTGAAGACAAAGAGAATTAATCAAAAGAACACTATCTAAACAATTTCTTGTCTGGAGAAGTTGGAACCATCAAATACAATTATGAAATCGAGTAACTGGGAATATAATGAATATCGTTATAATTAAACCTTCAAGTAAGGTAAGAAAGTTTTTTTTTGAATGGCTTCGAACAAGAAATGATTCTTGGATATCAAATACCCTTTCCATTTTCTATACTTCAGGCTCATCAAGATTGAGATTTTTATTTTAGTGGATTTCATGTTTCATGTTGAAATACTATAAAATGTGACAATTCAGTTCAAAATACTTCATACTTTCTTAATACACAATCAGAAAATGATTTCTCTTCATTGGAATCAGGGGCGTAGTGACCGGTGTTCGGCGTGTTCGAAGAACACGGGCCCGGGCCTCATAGGGGCCGGCCCGGGCTGGGGACGACTATACTATTTTTCTTGCAGAATAAATCCTTCATTTTGTACTAAAACCAACTTATCTCCGAAACTCTAGTTAACATTATCAATTCATAACAGAAATATGATTGTTATTAAAATTTACCACATCGCACACAAATGAAACGCTGAATCAACTATTCCTTATTATATTTATATTCTTCTGGTGAAAATTGCTATCCCTGTAATCTTTGCGGCCTGGACAAATCGTACCGAACTCTTTGCATGAAGCGTGTCGGCATTCTGTTTAGGGGATAATTACATTACATTAACGTCACCAGATGATCGCTTTATTGGGGCGGCTTCTTTTTGAGCGGCTTCTTTGATGTAGGATTCTTCATGTACATAGGGAAATTTTTTTTTGGACTAGGGGTAAAATGCGAAATCATTTCACTTCTATTCCTATTCTAGAGAAATAAGTACCTATTCGAATTTGAAACGACGTTGTGCTTGTGAGTGTGTTCAGAGTGAAAGTTCTCAAAATTCTTGACATCTTTCAGTGTTTTCGAATTTCTGGACTTTAAGTGTTATTGAAGGTGAGTTCTATAATTCATCACGTGGCTGATTTTTTCGTAAGGCGCCTCTCTTGATATGAAAAAATGCGGGTCAGTCTTTGGGGATTGCTGATAGAATTGAAACTAGGTGAATTGTAAATTGTATCGTCGAGTTATCAGATTATTATTATTTTCAAATAATTTTCGGTATATAATCAAGGATAAATGTTCGAATTGGTAATTGGTCACTAACACTTCTTTATAAACCAAAAATAATTAGAAAAAAAGAGCCTAATAGCTCGACGATATAATTCACAAGTTAATTCGTTACTTTGTCTCAAGAAATCTTGCTAGAATATTTTCAATTATTTCTATAAAAAATGAAGTTGCCCGGACATTAAGTATAGCTAATATGTGACAAATTTCGCAAATTCAAAAGCCCGCAAAAAAAGTTTTGATAGCGCTTTGTTTTCATCTTTTTTGTGTATTATATTAATAATATATTTATATGTTAATTTGGTTTTAATATTATTTTGTTTTTTTTCATTTTGCTTATAGTTGTTATTTGTTGTAGTTGTTATTTTGTTAGTTGGTTATATTTATGTGGAAGGTACCCACGTACTTTGTATTGTCACTATTCTAATATAAGTGACAAAGAAAATGTGGTTTTATTTTGTTCTTATCTAATTTTTTAATTATGTAACCAGCAGGCAGCGCTGCTAGTGAGGGTAGGGGCCCGGAAAATATCTTGAACACAGGCTCGTGGTGGCGTTACTACTCCACTGATTGGAATCAAAATTCGACAGGAATTATTAATTAAATGGCGGAATAACTTGGGAGGAACTGTAGATATTTATATAATTATGGAGGATGCGCTCTAAACATACGAAAGAGAATAAAAATTTTTATCGAGGAACCAAAATTCTGAATGGTAATATTCTATGTGGCACTCTCTACAATTTTGCTGCTTTACGAATTTCACCGAGGCGTATATGAACTATGAAGAGAATCTACCCTGAAAATATCTCATGTGTTGGACAATCCTAGCAGAATTGAATTGAATTTGAACACGGAATCGTCAGCAGTAAATCGAACCTTGTTGCAGCTCCAAATTAGAAAAAGTGCTCAAATGTTATAGTTATGGTGCTTCAATAATGTTAAATGATGATTCTCAATCATTAAGAGTACTTATACCTCGTTTTGCGTTTATCGTTTATTACATTTACGTTCATGTCAGAAACAACTCTGGGATCCTTATATGGATCAGGAATTCACAAACGATACCATCTAATTTCCAGGTAGAACTGACGACCGTAATTAAAAGCTCTTTCAAGGTTAAATCAACATTAGTTTCGTTGTTAATAACTGCAGTAGAACAAAAATAAACCAGGCAAAAAATTCGCGAAACCTTGAAACAACGGATATTATTTAACAATTTTAATCCTCTTGTACGTAAAATTGCTCATCATCTTTTGATTAATGATGGTGAGCAGATTTCAACATACTTATATGATTGCTTTTAATATTAGGAGACGAAGTGAGCGATCACTTATTTGTTTTTGATTAAAATTGTTTTGAATTTATTTTGAACTTTTAATACTACTGTTGAACGATTTCCTTGTCGGACGGATTCTGTGGCAAAAATTTGAATCAGAAGAACGGATTAGGTATAGGTGTACTCTAAACTCTAAATGATTGAGATACAATCAGTCAACATTCTTATGAGCCATAATTAAACTTTTGAACGCTCTTTTACTTAAACTAGTTTAATATCACACGTTTTTCATCATTATTCCGAAATTGAATTCGATATTTAGGATGCAATACCTCTTACCCTTCAATAGGGTCCTGTAGCGGTCTTAGAAGAACAGGAGATTCGAAAAATCATCACTTGGAAGTCCAGACCTGGTTTAAAAACACCCTCCTGTCTAAAGAGCATGAATTAAGTATTTGTATCTGAATATTGAAAGTATTTATTCTAATAGTTTTAAGTTACAATTTTTCTTCCTCAATATTTCAGACAGAACAAAACGATCGAAATGGAATTCCGCGGCCATACACGATACCTACTCATAAGAATTTTATGGCCAGTGTTGAAAAAACCAAAGAAATTAAATCGGAATATTGAAAGAAAAATCCGATCGAGTGAAAATTTTTATGCTGAATGTTCATTCCAAATTAAAGAGGATCGCATAATTACAACCACAAATTTAATTCCTTTCTGAATTATAATTTTTTGCGATCCTAATTAAGAACTTTTGTCAATTCGATTGAGCTCATATACAAAATTTTAGATTAAAGCCTTATTGCTTCACTAACGAATGAACGCTCAAAAGCACCTGCTGAGGTCTTTTCTTAAATTATATCAAATCAAATAAAAACGTACTTTTATGTTTGGCAACATTCGAAATATCATTCAACTCGAGATAAAGATAACAAAATTTTCTAATTACGTTAATCTACATAATTTCATAGTTTTTGGCAAAGGTACAGTTAAACTATAAATCAAGCACAATACAAAAAAGCTAAACCGTTCAACAAATGCCGCAATAAATCAAGATTTAACTCAGGTGTATATATAGAAGAAGAGTAGTTTTCATTTATGGCTCCTCGTACCATGACGCAAATTCGCAATGCGGCCACCTGCCGAAGTTAAATCGCGACAACCTTCTACCTTCCACGAAATCGACTCAGGTATGCGAATTCGAA
Source organism: Propylea japonica (assembly GCA_013421045.1). Lineage (NCBI taxonomy): Eukaryota > Metazoa > Arthropoda > Insecta > Coleoptera > Coccinellidae > Propylea > Propylea japonica. Next base: position 84,145,440 of record CM024241.1, read on the forward strand.
AAGTGTTAAGTGCTGACATCTACGCGTCCTACACGCCAAACTCCCAACAAGATCCTGCATATTATACAACACCGCCCTCGCCAAAAAAAATCAATACCGAAAACACGAAATTAACGCCAATTTTTCCCGTACATCTGTTTTCACTTTTCAGTTTCGAAGAGCGACTTTAACAAGCATCCTTCCCGCCACGGAGCTCATCAATGGACCCAAGCCAGGACCTGGTGCGCTGACTCCAATAACTCGCTGAAAGAGGGGTATTAACATTCTGTGGGTAGAGCCGTACCATCGACCGTACGTCGGCGTGGCGGCATCAGTCTCGTTGTCGCATTCTTTGGCGCAGCGACGCAGACGTTTTCACCGAATCCCGAAGACCACCCCAAGCTCCATTCCCCCCAGCAACACAAACATCCTGTAAGAAATCGAACAGTGAATCGTCCTACCGTCAACGACGCTATGCTGATTGCTGAGTCACACGGAATCCTAGTGAAGTGAAACAAGAAAAGTGCAACGTCTGCAATGTTAAAAACAAGCCGGTCTGGTGAAAGATGCATCTTGGCGTGGTTGTATTGTGTCCATCAGTGATTTAACCAGAGTTTACCCAGTTCCTTAAAGTGTAATTAAGTGTAGATTTACTCAAACCCTGTCGAATGATGCTAGACAGCAAAACGAAACATTACCTGCATTGCTGTCTGTTCATTTCGTTCATTTTTTTATTCGAAATACTGAGTGGCGGTCTTAGGTTCGACAAGTCCGTTTACGAGATAAACCCATGGGTGCGTTACGGGTATTTTGGTGCTGCGATCTTGTACTTCCTAAGGTTCATAGCTTTCCTCTCGCTACCTCAAGTACTCTTCAATTTTATAGGACTAACTTTCTACAATGCCTTCCCAGATAAAGTGGTCTTGAAAGGGTCGCCTTTGTTGGCGCCCTTCGTGTGTTTCAGGTGGTCACCAGAGGGGATTTTCCTCACTTGGTCAAAACCAACGTCAATAGGAACAAAAACAAATGCATAGACGCCGGTCTGGAGAATTTCCTGATTCAGGTCGTAACCGACAAACCCATTGGTTTGGAACCAGACAAGCGGGTGCGTGAGATTGTGGTGCCGACCACGTATAGGACCAAAACTGGTGCCCTGTTCAAAGCGAGAGCCCTGCAGTACTGCCTCGAAGACGATGTCAACATTCTCAACGACACAGACTGGTTGGTGCACCTGGACGAAGAGACGATACTCACGGAAAACTCGGTGAGGGGTATTTTGAATTTCGTGATGGACGGGAAGCACCAGTTTGGGCAGGGGTTGATCACCTACGCTAACGAGGAGGTGGTCAATTGGATCACCACGTTGGCTGATACGTTCAGGGTCACCGATGATATGGGAAAGCTCAAGTTCCAGTTTAGGATGTTCCATAAGCCTCTTTTCAGCTGGAAAGGGTCGTTCGTAGTTACTCAGGTGAGTGTTAAAGCATAGAATTCAATTTCTGCAACGAAGGCAATTCAAGAGCTGACAATATTGTATCTAATGACTTTCCAGTGACAAATGTGAAGACGAAGAAAAAATTATTATATATGATCAGTGCCATTATTCTCAAATCTCAATAATCAAGACCTCAAAATAGTTGATGGGATTTCATTTGACCTCGTGTGGTATTTGGTTAGAAAATTCCACACCAAATTGTGTTATTATATTCATTAGGCATCGACATTTAATTAATTCCATCCCAAGTCATTAAAAACGTCAAATAAATCCCAGTATAATTCGCTGTTGGGTACCCACGAGCAAAAAATCCACTAAAATTCATCAGTTGCGATGGATCTGTCAAAAATACGTTTTAATTAGTGAAAAATTACAGGTATAGAATTTTTCTTGAAATGAAGTCAATATCCATAGCCACATATTCACCTGAATAGTTTCTAGAAATTAATGAATATCCAAGTTAATTGAAAGAAACAAAAGGAATAGAAGAAACATTAAAAATTGATTGCAAAAAATGGAAGAACTTGGTGGAATCTCCCAAGATTCTATTCTATTATGTGCTGAACATACGAGTATGTTTGTTATTGTTATTACCTACCTTTTCAGAAATCTTTCCACACATTCCGGAAGAAATATAATCTCTCCTTGTTTGTCGCAAAATTAATTCAAAGAAATCTCACGGTAATCTCATATGACGTTATTGCCTTGAATTATTCATTTTATCACACTTGAAACCGAGCTTGAAACGCTAGGAATATTTTGATTCTAAATAAGTAATTATATTATCAGTAAAATCTTACTGAGTTTTTCGAGACTGCTTTCAGCTTTAAAATCTCAAATTGCTGATATTTCGGCAATATTTCCGTCAAAGTTTCTTCATCAACAAGAGCGAAAAATTTCATCAAACCATCTTTCGACATTTGATTACATAAAACTCCATAGCCAAACAAAACAAACAAGAACTATAAAGAAAAATAAATCAACAAAATGAAGAAGAAACAACAAATAAAATGATTTATTCAACTTTATGATAACAAAATGAAACCATGTAAAACAAACATGAACCAGAAACAAACAGTTTACGGAGTGAAGCATCGTAAACAAGTAAAACAGAAATGATCTAAACGTATCACAACATAACATCATCTTGAATTTCAACCTTTCAGGAATTCCGAATAAAAAAAACTGCATTTTGGACGTCACGCTCAGACTTCCTGAATAAATAATTCTCAATAGACTCAACAGCATTGACTGCAAATGAATTCGCTTTGTTTGGTTATGTTCGACTAAAATAAACCGTGAAGGTATGCATGATTTAGAAGAGTTTTTATTATTCTTGCTACGCAAATATACTCTGAGTTAAACAAGGCCAATGGTATCGACCGTTGTTGATATTCATTTGTTACTTCAGACCTGCGGAAGTTGAATCTAATAATGAATAGGTAATTCAGGAAGCTAGAAGCTCTGCCAGAAGACCCTGCAATTTGATTTGTTAGGATATACCGAGGGATATACCTAGCTCGAGTTGAGAGAATTCATTCAATGACATGAGTACCTACTCATCAAGTATATTTTTGAATATATCTCTTATATCAAACAATATACAGTGGAACTTCCCCATAACGAACGTCTGTATAACGAATTTCGTACAAGACATTGCACCATGAATCCAAATTCCATGTTAAAAACACCCTCTAATACGAAGAAAATTCTCGAAATATTCAAAGAACATCACTCTTTGAATAGGTATTGGTAAGACGGTATGGGTATGGGTTTTTTCCGAAATTTTTCCAGGCGTACGTAATAAATCCCGACCTTAAACTAAATCATTACGGCGGACAGAGAGATCTTTCTGAAACTGTTTTAAATACACCCCTAGCGGTTGGTTTCAATTAACCATCACGCTAGTGTGAAAGTTGTGCGAAAATGTATAAAAGAAAGTGCTTAAGTTTGAATGATAAACTTAAATTTATCAGTGAAGTCGACCGCGACATTGCTGACTATAGAAACAAGTTTTCTGTATAACGAAATTTCTTTATAACGAATTTTTTGCTGATTTAGAGCTTTCGTTAAAGGGAAGTTCCACTGTAGCATACGTTTATCACAGTATTAGCAGATGTAAATGTAAACGGGGACCATACATTTCCGCGTATGATACAAACACACACAAAGGATAAAAAGTCAGTAAAAACTTTTATCTCCCCAAAACGAGTCTGGCAGGATGTTTGACACGACGGATTTGTCTGGCTCGTTGAAAAACATTTTTGAATATTCAATATTCAAAATATTCAATAATATCTAAATGATTAATTCGTTCTGGAATTAAGTGAGAGACTTCGTAAAAGTCTGTTGAAACTAATGGCTTATAAAAGTGTATGGCTATAACGAAGTTAGTCTAGAGTAACTGGGATCACACTCTAGTGAGATTAGGACTAGAGCGCAGAATATACCCTAAACGAAAAATCAGATTAGACCTTAACAAGGTGGATATGAAGCCATTAACTCGCTCCAATTAGATTATCGTTATCGGCCTATTAAGATATCGACCACGAAAAGGATAAGAACATATCGCTTAATAAAGGCGATATTGTGGTTAACTTTGAAAGTTAACCCAAACTACTGAGGTAAAAGGGATCTTGACCATACAAAAGGATTAATTTTTCGGCATTATCAAAAAGTCGAATATGAAATCAAAATTCAAGAAACGCGATGACTGAGGACATAAGAAAACGACAAACCAACTTTATCACGGCTGTATGGTTCTATTCTCCTTATTTCAAACGACCTAAAACAAAATTTGGCAGCAACGCCTCTAATACACCTACGTCATCACTAATTCCCGATTCGTCACATTGGAGCAAAGTTTGACTAAATATATGGGCTCTCAATATTTATTTATTTGTGGAAAAGTAAAAGTAAAGGGGACACATATTGAACGGACTATGTTTTAACTACTTCTCATATTGGCATGTGGAAAAAAATCAATCTAGAAAGAAATAATGAACCCTGAGAAAATTATAGCGATTATCCTATTTTTTTAGTAGTCAGGTTTTCGAGAAAAAAATTATAGAAATCACCGAAAGAAGCTAGCGAATTCAAACGATCAGAATTGGCTGTTGAGTGTGACGTACGCGTCAGCATTCATTCCATTGGTTGAATGTTGAATCACAGTTTACAACGATGCCAACTGGCCACTCTGTAGTAGATCGTCAACTCCACGAATAATGCTTCCCCCTACGAAATCTTGCGCGATGTTTGCATTTACGAGTACAGAAATATCATTTTTAAAAAACTTTAGTATTTCACTCCCTGTCTCTGAAACAGAAATAAATAAAAAAAATTTTAATTAAGATGAAGTGCTCCTGCGAAAATTTTTGCACTTATTTGTCAGGAGCAAATTGGTTTTGAAAAAATTGTTTCCTAACAGTAAAACTCAAAAAATGAAAAGGATAATGTAACGTTTCGGTGTCTATATCAGACACTTCTTCATCTTGATTAAATTTTTTTAATTATTTCTGTTTCAGAGACTGGGAGTGAAAATTTAAAAAGTTTTTTTGGGAATGCAGAATCCTCCCAGATTATAGTTCAATCGATATCAGAAATCTCATATTTAATCAAAGAAAAATTACTAGTATGAAGCCCATGAAGAAAACATACTGGAAATGCCCATTCATTTATGATACTGAAAATTCCCATTGGGATGATGATTTGTTTATGTCACCTTTAAATAGAACCAATTTTATTTTAATTAACATTATAATTATCATATCGTTAACGGAAATTCCTGATATTTCGAAGAAACACCTGAATCGTAACCAATAATGGCGTGTCGTCAAGTATATATTATCCTTCGTTGGTTACCATCCAGGGTTGGGAATTCCGACAAAATCAAGTTTATTCACAACCTCAAGGCTTCTTGAGCAGCTGGTCACTGACCTTACCCGTAAAATAATAATTTACGACACTAGGAACATGGTAGACTGCTAGACCTAAGACAGCTGTAAATCGAGACTTGGGTCAGCCACTGAATGGGTATTGTTCATTCGAAATCTTTCGGGGTTTTACTACCTCCGATTGTATGAAGGGTCTTTTTTGTATAGAGGGATGTTTATTTTTGTACTAAATATATGTTGTTATCTTAGACTTTGAATATTTGCGACAAATTTCAGGAGGCAAATTTGCATGTAAATATAATGACTAGAGACCGGACTATATGCAACATAAATATGTTGTTTTTTTCTGTGACAGGAAAAAAATGTGAAATTTATATCTCTTAACAGGTCACAAAATATGACTTTTTACGAAATTACTTTTTTCCCTGTCAAAAAAGTGAGTGTCAAAAAAAAAGTACTCACGTTTTTCCCGTGGACAAAAAAGTAATTTCGTGAAAGATAATTATATTATATTTCTTTCACTATTAAATGGTCGTCTTTTCTGTCACAGGAAAAAAAAGTATTTTATACACGGAAAAATATCCGCTTCGCGTCGGGAGACAACACCTCGAGCTGAAATCGAATAATTTTTTTCCTTGTATAATAACTAACTATATATACACGCAAATATGCATGAAAACTGATTGAAATATGCACTAAAATAGGCAAAATACATATGAACGAAAATATGCAGAATAATATGTATATGCAAAATTGAATATGTTATGAATTTTAGAAACTCAAAAAAAAGAAGAGTAATTTTTATTTCAAAACCAACATATCAATAACACACAATAATATGGTATAAAAATTTAATTTAATGTTTTTGTCAACGTTTACAATTAAATATTGTTCCAAATGTTCAATTGTTGAATTTTGTCTTCGATTATTTAGAATATTTTTGTATGTGAAGAAGGTTCGCAAATATGCAAATGCATATAATCCGGTCTCTAATGACCTTATGATAATATGTATAACTCTTGACCGCAAATGCTTCGTTTTCCGAAATCCATCGGTTAAAGTTTTACTTGAAAACTGATGTTTCATTTATTGCTCTTAAACCGGTCGAGATATGAGAATGAAATGTGGTGGGTTCCAAGAGGTAGTTATTATGTATTTTCTGACATGCAATCAAGAATTTTATGTTCATCGTACAAAATGGTTAATGATCTCATTTTTTCGTGACAAAAATCTCTCCAGCCTTTTTTTAGTAGCCGATGTTTTTTATGTAGAGTATAAAACAACGTAACTTAATGACGACCCTATAAAATGTGAAAAAGTAAAGTTATATACGCGTTAAGATTTTTCAGTTTTTTTGCATGAAAGCGGCGCTCCATACGAAAAAAAGGAAGGAGAGATTTTTTGCATAGATTTATAATACTAATAATATAGGTCCATGATTTTTTGTCACGAATTCATTGAGTAATTCAAATAACTGCCAGTTTGAAATATCTCAGTGCCATTATTAAGAGTCAACTTTTGGGCAAATGTGTCACACCACGTCTCAAGGAAAACGAAGCATTTGCGGACACAAGTTATATAGAATAATGTCATTATTTTTTCATGCAGAATCAATGTATATATGAATCTTTCGGACAATTTTGAAAGAATCATAGGAATGGATCTATTCTAACATCTCAAATTGATTGAAATTTTAATATGTTTCAGTTGAAATGTCTTTTCGCAGAATATTATTTTGTTTATTTAATGCTTTGATATGGAACACAGCTAGTTTCATTAAAGTTAAAAATATTTTATAACGGTCGCTCATGAAATTGGAGAGATTATAGATGTACTAGTATAGACAAGATATCATTTCGTTAATGGGAACAATAAATGTTTGAACTGTGAAAAAACATATGGAACAAGTGAAACCATGTAAAAAACATTCCTTTCACTACAGTTCTGACGCCATTTCTAGCAGATCTAATGATATCCCGGTAAAATGGAAACCATTATAACTGAACAATCACTATAAATATGAGAGTAATTTATTGTTATTATAAAATGGAAGTAGTAGTTTTGAGAGAGAAAAATTTCGGCTTTACCATGGCATGTTTTCAAAGCAACAAATTGAGAAGTTTTTTCGACTATTCCTTCTTTTAAATGCTGGAATTTCAGTAATTCCGATCAATTAGCTTGAAATAAACACACATAAAAATAATGTTAACTTACCCTAGGTTCATAACCTCGTAAAGTGAAAAATGCGGATTTTAATTAGGAGGTATTGACTTATTTATGTGGGAAGAATATAATTAATAATTAAGGCAATTACATGTGTGACCTTTTCACCCAAACGACTCTGTGAATTATGGCACGCTATGTACTAGTGTAAACGTTAATAAAGAAGGTTCTTTCGACTCCTTTAATTGGGTTCCCTGAAATTAATCTTTAATTTCACAAGAAAAAAACATTTACATCCTTTCAAGTGAGCAAATTTCAAATTGTAATCTTTCAAAAAGATTCTCAATTATTCGAAAAAATCCATAGTTTAGAATGAAATTGAATTCTATGGTTCTGATTATGCTATCCTCTTGAAATTTTGCATGAACACTCAGTATGAGAATCTTCAATCCCAAAATAAATTTCACTCCAATCGGATATTTCTTGTGGAAAAACATATAAGTACATTTTTTTTTCAATATACCGATTGAATTTTCTATGGTTCTGTTAGCACCATGGCCTCAAAATTTCGTTTGAGGTTTCTTATGAGTATCTTGCATCTGGGCGGCAAAATTTCATTTCGATAGGTTTTGATCTGTTCGAGATTTCGAAGAAAAATTTTTAACTGGCCATATTTTATGGAACACCCTGCACGATTTAGTTGCTTGATGAATTTAACCTCGGCAGTTAGGACTTAGGAACCAAACCTACCTGAAAATTTCAAGTGACTAGGACAATCCTTTCGAATGTTATCGTGTTTACGGACGGGCCTAAGGAAAGAATTAAATTTGACCACGGATTCATCATCAGTGAGTCAAACCTCGTCGTTTGAGACCATTTTCGGCTTATAATTCGAAAACTTGACACATTTAGACGAAACAATTAGCACTCACTTAAATAAAACGAATGTTCAAAAACTATTTAAAGTGGAACCTCCCTATAATGAACGTCTGTATAACTAATTTCTCTGTAAAACGAATTTCGTGCAAGACATTGCACCTTGAATCCAAATTACATGTTAAAAACACCCTATAAAACGAAGTGAATTCTCTCTATAACGAAATATTCAAATAACATCACTCTTTGAATGGGTTTAGTGAGAAGGTTGAAGGGTGGTTTTTTTCCCAAATGTTTCCGAACGCACGTAATAAATCTTGACCTTAAATTAATAATCATTATAAATCATTACGGCGGGCAGATAGATCCTTCTGAATCAGTTTTAAATACACCCCTGGCTGTTTGGTTTCAATCTAACCATTGCGCTAGTGTGTAAAGTTGTGCGAAAATGTCTGAAAGGAAGTGCTTAAGTTTAATGATAAACATCAGTTAAGTCGACCCCGACATTGCCGAATATAGAAACAAATTTTCTGTATAACGAAATTTCTTTATAACGAATTTTTTTGCGGATTTAGAGCTTTCGTTATAGGGAAGTTCCACTGTATTATAATTATTGAAGAAAGTTCATCAACTTTTAATTTGGAAAGTATTTCTCATAGAATTGCCTGTAGAGGTAGAGTCGCCATTCTAATCACATGAAATCTGTTGTAAATGCCTGAATAAAACAATTGATTAATATAATTACCGTATAGTGAATCGTGATGAAGAAAATTACACGTCTTGATATGTTCGCAAATATCTTTCATCGATTGTTAAACCGCGGAAATACATAATCATACTGAACAATTTTCTGTTTCAACAAATTTCGAGTATTGCCGCTAATAACTGTTCTATCAGAGCAAATAAGAATATCTGGAACGAGCTATTCAGAATGAAACAATGGCATAATATGGTGTCGGGCAAACAAATCGAACAATGGAAATATTTCATGCTTACAATACTTGATAAAATTATTCCAACGATTGTCATTCAGTTTTTATTGGTTTTCACTTAGAAAATCAATGAATAATGGAACTGAGATGGCGAATTTCTCTATATCTGCAATATGTTGGAGACGAAAGGAAGCGAAAGTTGCACAATACATTATTAATCGTCAAACTTTTCAATAATGTCTACTGGCTGTCTGGACTGCGAATTCACAAATTCAACTTTCTAAGTATTCTCCTTCAATTTTGAAGACGTGAAAAAATAGCTATACCTTCTGCAATTCTATTATGAATAAATTTTTCCGTCGATTTTAAAATAAAAAAATAAATTGTTCAACAATAACCCATGTTATCGTACAATTTCTACTACTTTAATATAAAATTATCATGAGCAACCGAACATAAAGTATTCAGAAGCAATACGAGTAATGTTCTAACTCTACTGAAACTTAAAGATTAATTAAAGTATTATGTCAAATGTATCTCTTGTGCAAAAATAGTTATTTTTTCTGCGACGGGAAAAATATGTGACATTATATCTCTTGACAGGTCACATAATGTGACTTTTTACGAAATTACTTTTTTCCCTGTCAAAAAAATGATTCTATATGTAGCCGGGAAAAAAGTACTCACTTTTTTCCCTGGGGAAAAAAGAGTAATTTCGTGAACAGTTATAACTTTTTCAGTATTAATGGTCGTTTTTTCCTGTCACAGAAAAAAATAGTGTATTATACACGGGAAAAATATTAGATATTAGCTCTCGGCTTTTTGTCTCCCCCCGCTTCGCTTCGGGAGGAATAACCTCGAGCTAAAATCTAATACTTTTTTTCCCTTGTATAATAAATAACTTTTGATCAACTAGCTTATTAAAGACAGCGACTAATTGTCAAGAAATTTCAATAGTTCGAGACCATTAGTAGCTTGAGTAATAACCGAGTTGATTACAAGATTGTTTCCACGATATCAATATGAATTGTGTATAAATTTTTGATTGAAATACATTTTCTTTTTGCACATGTCTTACATTTGACATAAAAAATGTCTATGTTTCTATGTTCCAGTAGAGTTTTGACATTTCTCGTAGTGCTTCTGAATCTCGTTCTGAATACTTTGTGAACGGTTGGTATGAGGATTGCACATTAAAATGCATTAATTGAGCATTAAAATGAATAATTAATGTTCAATTTCGTACACATTAGAATCACATTTTATTCTGGGATCGTCGGAAAAAATATTTCAATTGAATTTATACTAGATTCCTAATAAGCTCAACAAAAGAATCCTGTAATCCACTCGTGTATTTATCTAGTGATCAATTAAATAGTTGATGAAATAACTTTTTCCAGTCATTTACTAATTCATTATGAGTCTTCAATGAAAAATCATTCCAACTGTATGTAATAACTTTCAAGACATTTTATATGATACTAGCTGACCCGGCAAACCAGTAAAAAATTGTTGTACAAATGTTAGTTCATACATTATTTCTAATCTATTATTTATTAAATTTTCGATTCACTCCATGTAACTTCACTTTTGTCCAAAAATCCAAATCATTATAACCTATAAATACTCTATGACTGCTTGATTGCTCGTAAGAAAAAGCAAAGCCTTTTATTTTTTTTCTCAAGAATTTTTTTTGCAATATTTAATATATAAACCTTGCCCTGACAATTGAAAAAACAACAAAAAAAGAATTATCCAAATTGGTGCAGTCGTTTGAAAGATATGGCATTTTGACGGTAACCATGCATAGATCCAGTTTTATTAATATAGATATGATTTTTTCTTTTTTGCCTGTATGTTTGCAATGTTAACAAAAATGAATACTTTTCGTGATAGTGATAGAACAAGTTTCAATGAATTAAATCCACGCAAAAACTTTTACTTCAATGTCGTTTTATCAACTGGTAATACGCCATTAACTTATCGTGCGAGGAAATGTTTTTTAGAAATATATAAAAACATAGTGACAAATCCTTTAAAAAATTCCATATCAATTAAATAGTAAACAAAAGTTCGTGTCTGTGATAATGTGGATGGAAATAGATGGAAAATATTATACTTATTATTAATTATTTCGCTTGGCAAATTTCGCTTCGAAAATTTCCTAGTAATTATTTGTATTTCAAACAGAGAATGTCCTTTTGATATTGGCGAACTCATATCGCATTCATAAACATACTTATCCCATGATAAAAAAATTATGAAATAGACACAACAAATGTTCGAATATAGTCATATCGATATTCATATTGAGTAATTATGTTTATTCTTAATTTAAAGGGATCTCTATCTTATAATTTATTCGATAAATTGTATCGATTCTTTTATCTGCAAATATTTCTGCTCTTATTTGTCTAAGGTCAGGTCGTTGTATTTTATATAAAAAACTATGAAATTGCTCAAGGTATTGAATAACATCATTATTGACGACAATAATTTACAACAACATAATTACATGGAAATAAGAAATAACGTGAAAACCGAGATTGGTTTCGTGCACGTTTGACAACTGACAGCACATCGGAGGTATAACAACCCCACTTTCCTATGTAAATCATAGCAAAAAACGAGAGATTTGGTTTTTCTCAAGTGTTTCAGTTGATTTATTGCTTCTTTGGACTGAAAAATCGTGAAAATGGACCTATAAATTGTTTAATAAGTTCAGATCATATTCATCGAGGACGAAATGTAGAAAATAATCAGTTTTGTGTATTCACCCTTGTCAACTGTAGAAGGAAGATATTTATCCATCTAACTTGGCTCTTTTCAGAAATAAAATGTATCCTGATATTATCAGTATTCAGTGGAAACATAGAATGCTGCTGCAGTGATTCATATGATATTTATAATATTTATTCTTCAATAAATGGAATGAGGAAAAATTATCATATTTGTTTATTGAAATGAAAGCCCATGAATTCCATGATGATTTTATTGAAAAAATGAAGGATTTTATCAATATTAACAACTAAATTTCAATTATTCACAACAACGCAGAAAACGATTTCTATTAAATACAAATTAAAAAAATAAATAAATAGTTTGTCGAAAGTGAAGCATTCATAATTCAATACAAACCAACAAATTATGTCTCTTGTATAAATAAGAACTTAATTATCTAATAAGTAATTGTAAAATGTTTAAATACAGAGTTAGAAGTAAGTATGCTTATGCTATATTCTATAAAATAGTGAAAAGCGGAGATAGCAGTTACCCTTTACTTGTCTTATATAAAAAAACAAAAGATATACTGCAAATTAAAGAACATCCAGATGAGTTTTAATCCAGTGATATGATTTCAGGGCATATATTTATAAAAAATCAAGTTATCACAACAATTTTGTCCATTAACATGTACTCTTCATCTCCTTTCTCTAACGAGGTGAATTGGAAATACATCCAATAATGTTCTATATTTCCTCCTTGTCCAAATATAAATCTTGAAACTGGCTAATCTCTTATCTTCTTCTTGATTTAATGGATAATAACACAGGATACATTTTATCATCGGAATAAGACACATTAGATAGATAAATCTTCTGCAGTAGATGAGGGTGAATGCCCAAAACTGATATTTTTCTACATATCGTCCTCGATGAATATGATCTGAACTTAAAAAACAATTTGATAGGTCCATTTTCACGGTTTTTCAGTCCAAAAAAGAAATAAATCAACTGAAACACTTGAGAAAAACCAAAATCACTCGTTTTGCTATGATTTACATAGAAAAAGTGAGGTTGTTATACCTCCGATGTCACTCCGCTGTCAAACGTGCACGAAACCAATAAAATAAGCTCCCTTTTTTCATGAAGAACCCAATGGAATCTAGAGCTACACTGTCACTTGTCAAATGTCACGTTTTTGTCAGTTTTATGTCAATACCATTACAATGACATAAGACATAAGGCATTGTAAAGGAGCAAATACTATGAATGCCCAATATACCTAATATTGCTCATCAATCTAAAGGAAAATAGCAGTGAGAATGAAAATTTTAAAGGAAAATCAAATGGAGCTCGCCTCGTTTCGCAATGCTTTCAATAAAACTTAACGATTAGACGTTTTCGGCGTCACCAGAGGTCAATGAATGTTTGCAGTCGTTTTAACGACCTCCAAAATATATTCAATTAAACCGTGATCATTATGAACATGAATGACAACGACGCTCTTATTATCAGGATTGTTTATCCCACGACAAAGATAATTCTGTACGACTTTGACATTGAATTTTTTTATGCGTTTGTTCCTGAGATCAAATAAAAAGACCACGGATGAGTAAAGATCTGGAGTCTTCTGAAGAAAAAATTTCAATTTAAAATTGTCAAAAAAAACTCTGAAGTTAATAAAAATGAATATGGTTTTCAAACAAAACAGTATGTTGGTGCGATTTTTGGGGCTATTGAAGTAAAATACTTCATATTAACGTTTGTCGTGCTGACTTTGACATATCACGTTTACCACATAGGTTCATATGAAGTTTTCTTATGATGGCTCAAGTAATGATTGCCTTAAATAGTAGCACACCAGTAAAGAAAAGCTTTTGAATTAGATTAGATGTGACCATAGCATCATCGTCACTTTCAAACTCCAAATTTTTATGTTTATTTAATATATTTATATAAAAATATTCAAATGAAAATTTGAGAAAAGCCTGGAGCAGCAGCTTTTTAGCGCTTCTTCTGTGGTGGAGCAATAAGACTTTTTCCTTAAATTTTATATACGATTGGAGATTGATACCAAATATATAAATGCAGAATCTCAGCACAATCGGAATTATATTCTATACTCCGTTCACGAAAGGTTGAGCCGTCGATTGGCCATCGAATTTGGCATATTCCACTGTGTATATTAAAATTTTAGGTTATATTCTTTGTTTCTTGTCAGATTGATACGCAATGTTGTCAATATTGCATAGCGTTCTCTGATAACTCGCAATCTCGTCAGACGAGGCTGAGTACATTCGGCAACGTTGACTTTATTTTACTCTATGACAGTAAATACTGCCAACTTCTGATAAATAAAGAAACGCCTACTATGTGCTCAACTTCGTGAACGAACTATAGAAATTATTCAAAAACTGAAATATGTAAAGAATAAATAATTAAAAGAAAGTAAAATTCTGTGATTCTGATGATGCGATCCTCTTGAATTTTGCAAAACATAAATATATCAGTCTTGATTCACAAAATAAATTTCATTCAAATCGGATAATATCCTGTTATGAAAATATAAAGTTTCTTCTTTTCAATATTCCTATTGAATACAACGTTGCTTAGTCACCAGACAGGATAAAAATTCTAACCTGCAAATTTTCGTTAAACATTATAAATGCAGTATGACAAATTTCCAAGGCAGCCAACCGAAACTGAAAAAATGGATCGATTCAACTTAATTTCGAGAATTTTGTTTTACTCATTACGTCAAGTTCATAGACCTTAATTCCTGCTGAAACTCGCCATTACTGTTAATGAGTAATTTGTCACAGAAGCGTGTTTAAACCGCATAGCTCCGAGAACGGGAAACGGAAGGATGAAAAAGTTGATTTTACAACGGATGCCGGCAATGGATCTTCTCAGATGATGTCCAGTGTGAACGGTGCATAACCGCGGAATGACGCTGGTTTGGAATGGGCTATTCGTTTCAATTTGCCTTCCGGAAACAATCTTTAAAAGGATGTAGTAACTTTTTCAGAAAGTGTCCAACACTAATGTGCTTAAAGATCGATCCACACATTTCCGTGACGTGACGGCAACGTTGCTGTCAGTGCTCCTTTCAGTGTAATCCGTTATGAATTTTTCTCCATCTACTCAGCAATGTACGGTGTCGTCCGTGTCAGTGTTTTTCCGAAATTGCTGGGTCCTGTATGAGCTTTTTCAGTTTGGATCTGGTATCTGACGTGAATGTTATTGTCTTGCAAAATGAATTGATGCTCTGTAGATCTTGCTTTTGGACGAGGAAGAAGAAAATAAAAGAAGAGTGGGTACATTCCATATGACATTTGTCAAAATGAAATATTCTCATGACAGTCGTCATGACAATGCATCGCACATATTTGAATATGCCGCCGTCTTTTCCCTTTGATACACACACTTGTATTTTCCGATATATTTTATCACTGAATGTCAGTCTACGGTACGTCACGTCACTGAAATGTGTGGATCGACCTTAACTCGGTGAATACGGAACGTTTTAAAATCTCAAGTAGGTATACTGACACCTATTGCCTTACACAGCGACATACTCCGTTTCTATGAACCTACTTTTCACCTCCTGCAGAATGATCCAATAATTCAGTTTGAACATCCAGTAAAAAAACAGTCACAAAATATCTATTTCCGCCGACCTCAAAATAAAAGGTGATTTTAATGTTAAAATATCTTGACCATTAGTCGCTTCTTCAATAATATAGTTTATTAAATAACTATTTCCGCCGACCTCGAAATAAAAGGTGATTTTAATGTGTACGAAATTGATCATTAATGACCCATTTTAATGCTCAATTTTTTGGCTATTTTAATGTGCAATCCTCATGGCAACCGTTCACAAAGTATTCAGAAGCACTACGAGAAATGTCAAAACTCTACTGGAACATAGATACATAGAAATTTTATTATGACAAATGTATGTCTTGTGCAGAATGAAAATGTATTTCAATCAAGAATTCATACAGAAATCATATTGAGATCGTCGGAAAAATCTTGTAATAATAGTTGATAGTTGATAGTTTACAGAGGGGTTACAGTCCACTGCGACCTTAAGGTCTATTGTGCCCCCTTACAGAGCTGTTCTGGCCAAAAACCTTCACAGCTCGCCTTCCAGTTCCAGAGATCTAATGAAATCTAGTAACTGTGAAGACTTCAACGAGGCTAGTTCCTCACTCTTACAAGTTTCTTGTCCAAGGCATTTCCTCCTCAGGCTCGTAATGCCGAGGCATTCCGTGACTAGGTGAATGGGGGTTTCTTCCTCATAAACTCGGTTATTAATCGAGCGACTAATGGTCTCGAACTATTAAAGCGTTCGCTCCGCTCACGCTTTAAAATATCTTGACCATTAATCACTGTCTTTAATAACCTAGTTTATTAAATAACTATTCTATAAAAATAAAAAAGTATCAGGAATTAATAAGGTCAAACATTTTCAAAAAACTGAACACAATTATTATCGATTGAAATATAATCTTGGAGGATTCTGCATTTCTAGAAAACAGAAATAATAAAAAAAAATTTTTTTTCATTAATATGAAATGCTCCTGCGTAAATCCTTGCACTAATTCGTCAGGAGCAAATTGTGTTTGAAAAAATTGTCGCCTAACAATCAAACTAAAAAAGGAAATGAATGAAAAGGATAATATAACGTTTCAGTGTCTATATCAGACTGATTTCAAATGAAAAAATACACAATTCCTAAGATTTTACAAGTTTGTCTGAAGAAAGAGTCTGATATAGACACCGAAACGTTACATTATCCTTTTCATTTATTTCCTTTTTTAGTTTTACTGTTAGGCAACAATTTTTTCAAAACCAATTTGCTCCTGACAAATTAGTGCAAGGATTTACGCTGGAGCATTTCATCTTAATTGGAAAGTTTTTTAATTATTTCTGTTTCAAGGACTGGGAGTGAAAACCTAAAAAGTTTTCTAGAAATGAACACAATTAGTCTGTATAAGTCACGGATATATTTTATTAATTATGTTATCTGTCAGAATGCAATCAAAATCTCTACGTATTAATATCATTCAAAAGATTCCAAATTCATAAAATGGATTTCTTTGAATTTCCATAGTCATATCGATATTAAGCGCGTTAGTCATTCGTTTAATCTCTGAATTGGTTTCAAAGTCTATTGTGATTCAGAGTTGAGCTATGTAATTTGTAATGTTATAGGAAGGAATATCACCAGGTTTTAAGTTCGCAGGTCATAGGGGTAATATAATATGCGTCATAAAAGTTGAGTTGACGGCTCCAACTACATTCAACTTCCTGAATTTCTCATCCATATTGATGATTAAATGAAGTACCCTGTTATATTCTGTGATTCATAACCCTTCAGGATTTGTTTGAAATTAAAAAATTGAGAATATATTATATTGTAGATATACATACAGGGTGTCCTGGAAAAGTGGAAAATCTCTCGGATTCAGAACATAAAAAAATAAGTCCCCATAATTTTTTTTCCTAGCGGCCCTCTCTACGAAGATGCGACCTCCTAAATGAGGCCACTGGAAATTCGTTTTAGTGGAATAAATTTCAACTACTCACTTCTTTCATTATTTTTTTTTTCGAAAACGGTTCATTTTATCGACGCTGAACAGGAGTACCTTTTCTTCAGCTTAATGTTCAAGGTATCCGAATTTGTTTTTTTAGCACCTTATTATACAGGGTGTTAAAAATGTAAGCATTAAAATGTACAACCCAGTCCGCCCCTGGTAAACTGAACAAGCTAATTGAAATTTGAGTGCGGTGATTTAAGAGGTCCTTAATAATATTAATCGTATCAAATTTTCATCGAATTATATCGAGTAGTCTGAAACTTATTCCTTTAAAACGGATTTCCAGTGACGTCATTTAGGAGGTCGTATCTCCGTAGGGAGGGCTGCTAGGAAAAAAATTATGGGAGTTTGTCATCTTCATTTTTTATATTCTATTTGAGAGATTTCCCACATTTTCCGGGACACCCTGTATAAGTCGTACAGAAACTACTTAACGTTGGATAATAGCAAGTAATGCCCTCTATAAGAAGTTAAAATTATCATAGAATTAGATTCCTGGGAGTGCTCACAAAATTTGATCTAGTTATATCTTGAGTTTACAGATGTTATCATTTTGATTCCACCTTGTAATATGTAGATTATAATTTTACGCAATGTAGAATATATTTACTTTTATCGGATATAAAGCGTGCTTCACATAAATCTTTCTGACAACACGCGACAGTCTGTTTAATTTTGATTAGATTTTTTTAAACTGATCTTAAATGTTCCAAACTATTTTTATTAACAATTGGCGTCATTGTGAGACTCAGATATGATGAGTTTTATAACCCAGAAAAACTGAAATATTAAGATTTAAGGGTGCATACAGTTTTTTACTGTAGGGGTTCATTTTGACATTGATTTATTGTTATGACTTATGAGACTCACAATTTCGCATTATGCCATGTGCTTTTCAGATGTTCAGTAATATTTGATGGTCTTTACCTCAGAGTAAAATGTATTTCTTACTCTGAGGTGTTTACTGTTTAGTGATATTTATCCTTATCCGATGATTTGAAATTATATAAATATGCTCAATTTTTCCCATAACATGGAGCCTGTGATACTTTCAATTTATATAATTCAAACTGGTGTACCAGTGGCCAAAGAAATTATATGTAGCATTGATGAGATGTACAGTAACCGAGACAGAAACCTAGTTATCTGATTATATCACTGAAAGAAATATTTCTTCTTTGTTTCCGAAAAAGTAAATTATGTCGAAAAATGCAGAAACTAAATGGATAATTTCTAAGACATTTTTATCAGTTTTGAATGAAAAAAGGGGAAACACTAATCCACAGCGCAGATTACTTAGAAATTATGGGTAAAGTGTGAAAGTGTATAAGTACATAGCTTATTTCGAAACATTCGGATAGGTCAAATTTTTTTACCCAGGTTCAAAAAAAATAAACACAGTTTCCTCATTTCACAACTTGAAGAATCAACCTATACACGCATCTTGGTGAAAACAAATATCCATTGTTTGAATATATGCCATTAACTTCAAATTATACCCAACAAATCCTGATATGTTTTTATCCATACGGCTATAATCATGCGGAAACGCTGAGTATAGAAATATCGATTCGGTTTAACATTTCTTCATTCCATTTTATCCGCTTCGAAAATTTATTTTCCTTTTCTGTCACATGATACCGACCTCCCGAAGCCGCAGTAATCGATATCAATTACTTATTTATTGACACGCAATCCGTACTTTACAAAACAAAGTTGAAGGTTCGGATTTGTTGAACGCTTTACTTGCAATTGGATGTTGCGACGCGAGGGTTTCTATTGATTAATTTGCTTGGAATTCTTCGGATAGTGGTCTTTTTGATGTTATGCCTGCCGTCTATCGATCTAACAATGGTGGTTTATTATGCTCTTATCGTTGAAAAATCACAAATTAGATTGTTATAATTATAGGGGATTATCTATAACGAGCTCAATTAGTAGGTTGTATGGAAGAATAATAAGAGATCTAATTGAAGCAGAATACCAAAACCAAGAAGAGGAGGAACAATAAGGCTTTCGAGTTGGTAGACCCTGTACCGATGTCTTCTGTCTAAAACAAATTATTGAGAAAAGGTCAGAAATAAATAGGGCAACGCATCTGATGTTTGTAGATTTACAAAAAGCATATGATAGCATTCCTCTCATGAAACTATGTAAAGTACCTACTTCAAGAGACTACTATCTACCCTTAGACCCTTTGTCTAAGTATCTACCACACACTTGTTAAAGCCATTAAAAATATATGTGATCACATGAAATTATGCGTGAGGTTTGGAAATAAAGAATCAGAGCAATTTTCAGTCAATAAAGGTTTACGCCAGAGTTGTTGCATTTCTCATACGCCCTTTAAAATATACAGGGTGTCCCAAAAATACCACGCGAAAGTGACACTGGAGATAGATTGGCATTAGGTCTATCAGATAGCATCAACATGACCTCAGTAAAAGTCCGCTGGTTTTCGAGATATCACCACTTTACTACCTACTTATCTGCAAACAAAAAATGAAAGAGAAAGAAGAGCAAAAATAATGGTTGTTTGAAACGGTAGCGAGCAAAGAATACAAGCAACATGTAATTTGCAGGTGATACATGTGCATTTTTCCTAATTTTCAAATATTTCGGCTTAAATACCTCTCTCGCGACAAAATTAGAATTTCTAAGGTTTTGACTTGAAAAAATTGGTAGTGTTATGTCATGAAATGAACCAGTTTTTACGATTATTTGTCAATTCAGTCTGATATAATTTTTTTTCACAGCAGTCAGTCAAACTTAAGTTAACGTTTTAACTTCGGCATAAAATACAACAAGTTAGACATTTTTTGAAGGATTTTGTTCTAGTTCTCGGTGAAGTTATTACTTCATTGTTTAAAGCAACTATTCAGGATAGCCCAGGTAAAAAAAACATGAGTTTGAAGTAATTTCTAGCAATGCTAGGCGATAAAAGACCGAAAACTGGAGATTTTCAAAGAATACACAAAAGCAGTGATATCTCGAAAGCTAGCGGACTTTTACTGAGGTCATGTCGATGTTATCTGATAGACCTAATGCCAATCTATCTCCAGTGTCACTTTCGCGTGGTATTTTTGGGACACCCTGTATATAGCGAAAGCATTGTCACTGTGGAAAAGAAAATGTCGAGGTATGGGTATCGAAATTGATGGAGATACTTGCATATACACTCTTCAATTTGCCGACGATCAAGTTATTTGTGCGAATGATAAAGAAGCACTGGCGTATTAAGGGGGGGTCCAGGGGGCGCCAGAAATGGATGCAATACGACGAGCATCAAGAACTTCTAGAAGAGAGAGGTTACCGAATTTGATATTAACAGAAAATATGGAAATAAAAGAGGCAGTCGCAGAATATATACTTAGATAGGAAGCAGCTGGTATGGTATGGACATGTGCAAAGAATGGCAGAAAATAGATTACCAAAGAAAGTGATGAGATGGATACCTCCGGAAAACAGAAAAAGAGGAAGACCAAGAACGACATGGATTAGTGGAATAAGAAAATCAATGAGTGAAAGAGGACTAAATGATGAAGACTGCAACAATAGAAGGCATTGGCAATTGGGAATCGGACAACGTCTTTAGAAAGTTTTAACCTAATGTATATGTATCGTTGACAATCGATTATACGTAATTGCTCTTTGAATTTTTATGTTGGGATATTTTTTCGAGATTTTTTGCTAGATTAATCAGTGTGAACAAAGAAATTATATTAATTATACATTATGCCATTCACTATTCGTTTCCCTTTTTTGCTTTAGTGCTTTTACATGTGAACGTGGAACTGAACGTTCATTAATGGTAATTGGTATTTATAGACAATATTTTCGATATACAATGGAACTTCCCTATAACGAAAACGCGAAAAAAATTTCGTTATACAGAAGTAAATTCATATACATACTCCAAAAGGTCTGTAAGTGCATTTCTAATAGCTTATAGGCATTTTATGTAGGTACGTATACAGTATATTGCTATTCATGATTTTTTGGGCAAATAATTCGCAATTTTGTCTGGGTAATTAAATAACATTTTATTCTCGTAAAAAAACTTCGCATTTTCTCAAAGATTTAAAAATATTTTCCGGAACCCCTTCCATGGACATGCGAGACGACACGTTTCAAAGGGTCGAAGTACCAACTCGCGATTTGGTTTTTCGGTCGGTTGCCCCTCCAAATCAACGTTGTCGGTATCATCACTGCTATCGTAGTGATCTCGAACACCGCATTTGACACTGTTTAACATGTCCTTTTCAGTTGGAAGTTCATTTGCTACAATATCAACATCGACATTAACGAAATCATTTGAAGTAACCGTCATTATAAACATTTCCAGCTGAATCCAACGTTTCGGAAGGATCCATTAGCCCGCCGTAATGGTTTTGTTTATGGTCGGGATTTATTACCTACGTCCGGCATAATTATGGAAAAAACCCACCCTTATACCTTCTCACCAATACCCATTCAAAGAGTGATGTTCTTGTTCTTGGAATATTTCGTTATAGAGAGAATTTATTTCGTTTTAAAGGGTGTTTTCGACATGGAATTTGGATTCAAAGTGCAATGTCTTGACAAAAATTCGTTATACAGACGTTCGCTATCCACTGTATTTATTTCGAAGATTTTTCTGATTGAGTGAACACATGCGTATATCAGGAGAATTCGAGTATTCAGCATAAAAACGACATAATTATAATAAATTTATATCCGAAATAACAATTCGTTATTTTAAATTTGTTAAATTTTTGGAAAGATATGTTTCCTTGTGTTTATAGTGCTTGAGGGAATAATAAAAATTGATTGGATACAAACAAATATCTATCAAAGTGATATTTATTATGAGTTTATGAGTATCAACATATTCGTATAGATAGTATGGATTTATGTGGTATTTCGGAATATGGCCTCGCAAAGAGTCATAAATCACACAATATATTATATTTTACTTTATTGGTACCATATATTTCTACATATTGATTGCTACAGAAGAAGAAAAATAACCTTAGCATAAAAAACCCTGAATTAAAGGGCTTCTCCTTCGTATTTCGTTCTTATAGTTTCATTTGGCATCTGAATTTGAAAAACGAAAATTCAAGACCAAAAGCGAAAAAATGTCATATGAAAATAATCCCTGCGCCACAAACTAAAGTTTTTTTTTTAACCTGGTCCCTGAAATCCCTTCGATTTTCGAATGAAGCTACTCCACAAACTAGGACTGGGCTCTTCAATGATGTTTTTTAGCATCTCAGATGTGCAAGGAACCTTGTAGAGACCCAAAATATCGGTGCAATCAAGTCCAAACATTCAAACAATAGTATTTCTATGCAAATATCAACTTGAATTACCTAATAATAGTAAAAATCTTGTGGGCATCAACTTATATACCAACGTGACTTCTTCATGAAAATAAACTATAAGCGAAACAATGCGATATTTTCAATCTCGGGGCAATAAAAATAGAATCAAACTATTCGCGAATTTTTTCGTGCCAAATTTACACCATCTAAAATAACCTTGATCGTGATCGCCCATGTTCGGAACAACGAACTTCAAAGTACTTAAATAAAATGACGTTAACATGGTAATCGCCTAGTGATGTTCGTAATTGAGACTGTCTGAGGTCATAAATAGTACTTGATTATATAATGACATTGAGCATTGTTTGTATGCCACGTTTTCATATAAGACTGATAACGCTTTTGCTCGAGAAGCGTTATTCCTGTGAATGAATCTTTTCAGCTCGAAACCCAGCTGCATATCCCAGATTTAATTTCAAGAGATTTAATTATTTCATTCATATAAGTTTGTCACACGTTTTTATCTTTATTCCGAGAATGAATTCGATATTTAGGACGAAATGCCACTGTTTAAGTTTAAATATATGGGAGATCTCCCATATATTAAACTTAAACAGTGGTCTTCGAAGAACAGAAGATTCGAAATAACATCACCTAGAACATCACTTGGAAGTAGGGTTGCCAACTCTGAGCTATTGAAATAAAGGACATCAACGATTCGAGAACCGGGGACGGGGAAAGGATTAGCAAAAAAGTAGAAAATTTTATGGGTGAATAAAAAACTTTGAAATACGAGTTATCTTCTAGGTTAGATCAGGTTTTTGTGTAGAAAATCGGTTTACTTAGTTTCTCCAAGATTTTACTAAAAACTTTATTCAAAAAATACAAAAAAAACATAGTCATTGAAAACAAATATGAAATAGATTGATTATGTTAAATATTTCAACTCAAAACTAAACTAAACAGTTTGCTTTTTAAATTTATTATTAATGTTTTGGATGGCGTATCATGATGTATGGGAATTTTTGAACTTTCGTTTGTGGTATTGTGGTTACTTGAATGTTTTATTCATATTTTCGGATAATAAAGGACATTTGAAAGGTGTCAAAGGACATATGTTCACAAAAAGGACTGTCATTTGAAATAAAAGACGGTTGGCAACACTACTTGGATGGCAGACTGGGTATAGAACACCCTCCTGGCAAAAGAGCAAGAATTGAGAATTCCATTCACATCAGCGTAAAACCTCCATTGGCGTTTAAAGTGTTCAAATGATTAAAAAATTTAAGACAAGCCGTGGCCACACGCTTCTTCATTGGTGAAGCAATAAGACTATTACTCACCTCAAAATTTTTTATAGGAGTAGAGATCATATTCTGGAAATTATTCAAAAAAGGGAATTATGTTGAAAATCGATAACTTAAAATATAAACATTCTACGGTTCTTATTGAAAAATCCTTTCGAAAATTTGCGAGATCATTATCTATGCCAATTTTCATCTCCAAACACGATTTTATTCCAATCAAGAGTTTTTTCTGGGAACATTAGAATTTTTTTTCGATGTTACTTTAACTTTTTTATGGTTGTATCGATGCAAGAAATTTTTACATAGTATTTTGAATTGGTATTGAACATTTTACTCCAATGACACTTTCAGATTCACATCGGAAAATATTACATTAACGACACGAATTTATACGCCAATTGTTAAGCGACAAATTATTCACCAGATAGCTTATTACAATTATAAAAGTTCAAAGACCAAAGTCAAGGTAGATACGTCACAACGTTTTACATTAATTTCATGGTTAATTTAAAACTAATCACCCTTTTCTTCACCGGATGTTTATTTTTGGAAATAACAACAAATAATCTTATTATATTTCCGTTCGGAAATTCTCGTCTTAATAAAATTATGATATTTAGTTTATTTATAGAAAATAATTTCAATGGAGGATCATTTCTTTGCCATAAGAAAAAATGATTCGTACGTATAGTCCGTTCACGAAAGTTTGAGCGCATAGTAGGCGTGTCATTTTCATTCTCTGAAGTTGGCAGTATTTGCTGTCATAACGTAAAATAAAGTCATTGTTGCCGAATGTACCGGGTTTTTCACTATAATTTGACCCCCCTTTAACTTCGTTACTAAAAGAGATACAAAAAATGTTTCTTATAAAAGTTTCACGAAATCAACTGAGGTTTTTTGATATGAGTCCAGAAACTGAAATACAGGCTGGCCAACATATTGATGGCAACTTCATTTTTTCGAATGGAACACCCAGTATATGTTTCCATGTTTGGCTAGCTCTTTTTCCCTGATTTCGAATATGTAACATAATATGTTGGTCTATCTCTTTCATTCTGAGAACCACAGAGTTTCAAATTTCAAGAGCCACCTGCCAAGATCTTTAATCATTTACAAGTGGCAGAGTGCGTTTACTGAAAAAGCTCATTTTTGGAGTTATAATAACGTCAAAGGGAAGATATACAGGGTGAACAACATTGAATGCAACTATATTTTTTCTAATTGGACACCCTGTTCTGTATATTCTTCCTTTTTTGATAGGCTTTTTCCTCCTGACCTCGAATATAAATGTGTATGTGGATGTGTCTCTTCAATTTCGGAGTTGCAAAGAAAAATGATAAACTATGGTAGTATGGTAAGAATAACATCAACTAAAGAAATTGCTCAAAATGACCGCCTTCATTCAATACACATAGTTCATATAGTTGTCTCAAGTTGTTAAGAGTATTTTTGATACCATTATTATGGCTCCTATTCAAGTCAGAAATTAAAGCTTCAAAATTTGTTTCTAATCATTACAATATTATCATTATTCTTTGTGCGTTGACGAAATTAGTTCCGAATTATGGGTTTAATATTGGTTGATTTTATATCATTAATATTATTGTCCGCTTGCATTGATTGTCATTATTGCTGAAGTAAATTTTTTCCTTCAGGATCACCAATCTAAAGATCAAATTGGCCACTTAAATATTCACGAACTTCGAAAACGCTAAGTATGCCAGATGGTTATTGAATTTTTGAACTCTGTGGTGCTCAGAATAAGAAAGAAAGACCAACATATGTTACATATTCGAAATCAGGGGAAAAAGAGCTAACCAAATACGGAAAAATATACAGGGTGTTTCATTCGAAAAAATGAAGTTGCCATCAATATGTTGGTCACCCTGTATATATTTCAGTTTCTGGACTCATATCAAAAAACCTCAGTTGATTTCGTAAAACTTTTATACGAAACATTTTTTTGTATCTCCTTCAGTAACAAAGTTAAAGGGGGGGGGTCAAATTATAGTGAAAAACCCGGTACCTGGCCTCGTCTGACGAGCTTGCTAGTTATCAGAGAACCATATGCAATATTGACAACATTGCGTATCAATCTGACAAGAAAATAAACAACATAACCTAAAATTTCAATATACACAGTGGAATATGCCAAATTATCATGGCCAACCGCAGGCTCGAACTTTCGTGAACGGACTAAATTTAGTATTATCCCAAATCTTCAGATAAATGAATGCTCCAGATATAGACTTGGGTTTGAGCTCTCTTTTACAAAACTCACATTTCATGAAAATTATTATTATCCATTTTTCAGTTCATTTTTACCGTTCTCAGACTTAGTTATGAATTGAAAAATTTTCAAATAAGCACAACATGAACGTCTTAGACTATTTCAGTAGTTAAAACCTCAGATATTTCAAATTTCCACATATTTTCAAAAACAAACATTCAATGAACATGTTGAGTGAGGTTTCGGTTTCGCAATCTATACATACATTAACAGGGATTTAAAATGTCATAAATTATATGTTAAAGAAAACATCTGTTTGAATAAGATGGATCATCAAAAGATGACAGAGATAATAACCGGCGTGTTTTGAATTTGATGTGCCAACAATAAAAATTCAGATTTGAGAACAAATATTGTATTTTCCGAAAAATGCAGCTTATTCATATTGTATCCAGGAAAAATACCAATGATAAATTTGGAATTTCTGAATTGTGTTTTCAGCTTTTATGTTTGTATTTCAATATTGAATCGAGTAATCGTTGCCTCAAGTCTCCACAATGATTTCTTATAGCCTACATTAATCCGTTTCCTAACCACGATATAAATAAATGAGGCAGGAGAATTTATTACGTTGATAAGGATTTTCCTGTATGGAAAGTACGAATAATAACGATTTACCTGCATATGAGTCAATCAGTTGAATATAATTTCAATAATCATCATTCCATTCGAATCTCAGATGCTCTCTAATGTTCCCAGGAATTGAGCGAGTAGAAATTTCTGAAATATGTATTTGTGGGATTTCCTTAACAAAACTGCTGAGTTCACTCTATGACAAAAAATTCTAGTGAATAGTCCGTTCACGAAAGTTTGAGCGTAGGCGTTTATTTATTAATCTGAATTTGGCAGTATTTGATGCTGTCATAACGTAAAATAAAGTCAACTTTGCCGAATGTACCCGGCCTCGTCCGACGAGCTTGCGAGAGTCCGTTCACGAAAGTTTGAGCGTTCGGTTGGCCATGGAAATTTGGCATATTCCACTGTGTATATTAAATTTTTGGTTATGTTGTTTATTTTCTTGTCAGATTGATACGCAATGTTGTCATATTGCATAGAGTTCTCTGATAACTCGCAAGGTCGTCGAACGAGATCGGGTACATTCGGCAACGTTGACTTTATTTTACGTTATGACAGCAAATACTGCCAACTTCAGATAAATAAACAACGCCTACTATACGCTCAAACTTTCGTGAACAGACTATAGTTTAGTTTTTCATATTGAGAAAAGGACAATTCAATCAACAACTTCAAAAAATTTAAAAAAGAGCTCGCACACATTGGCCTGATTTAGCTCCTGCGATTTTTTATGGGATAGCTGAAATCACATGGACTCCTGGTTCACTTGAAGAACAACATTCGTATGACCATCGCCACATACTATACGAAATGCTGAACAAAGTTATCTATAATATATTATAATATTTCCGAAATCTACACTATTTGCCAGATATCATCTGCAAATCTGTCTAAATATAAACATAAATGTGGTATTGATTATGGAAAAAATCAAATCGATACTTGCATAAGACTTTGTTGAATGGAATCTTTAAGTTCGCAAGTTCCTCTACCTCGCCT
This sequence comes from Propylea japonica, assembly GCA_013421045.1. NCBI lineage: Eukaryota > Metazoa > Arthropoda > Insecta > Coleoptera > Coccinellidae > Propylea > Propylea japonica. The sequence goes on from CM024241.1 coordinate 84,173,585, forward strand.
TGTATTTTCAAGAGAAAGTTTTCAAATTCAACTTCATACAGTGGAACTTCCCTATAACGAACTTCTGTATAACGAATTTCTCCGTATAACGCATTTCTCAATGCGTCTCAATGCAGCTTGAATAAAAATTCCATGTTAAAAACACCCTCTAAGACGAAGTAAATTCTCTCTATAACGAAATATTCGAAGAACATCACTATAAGGTTGGTTTTTTCCGAAATTTTTCAGGAAATAAGTAATATAAATCCCGACCATAAACTAAATCATTACGGCATGCAGAGATCCTTCTTAAACAATTTCAAATAGACCCCTGGCTGTTTGGTTTCAATCTAACCATTACGCTATTATGAAAGTTGTACGAAAATGTCAAAAAGGAAGTGCTTATGTTTGAATGATGAACTTAAATTTATCAGTGAAGTCGACCGCGACATTGCCGACTATACGAACAAATTTTCCGTATAACGAAATTTCTTTATAACGAATTTCTTTGCGGATTTAGCGCTTTCGTTATAGGGAAGTTCCACTGTTCAATGAATTTTTTCTTGTATTTCAATAACCTCAGAGTGTTTGAACTAACAATTCCTTATCCTCTTGCAGGTTGGAGCAGAAAGAGCAGTTTCCTTCGACAACGGCATCGATGGCTCCATTGCAGAAGACTGTTTTTTCGCCATGAGGGCGTACGAGAAGGGTTATAGCTTCAATTTCATAGAAGGCGAAATGTGGGAGAAATCTCCCTTCACACTGTGGGACTTTATACAGCAGAGAAAGAGGTGGCTTCAGGGTATCTTCCTGGTAGTGCATTCCAAGCAGATTCCATTCAAGAACAAGATTTTACTCGCCATCTCATGTTATTCGTGGATGACGATGCCGCTCTCACTGTCGAATCTCGTCCTAGCTTCAAGGTACGTTGAAAACTAAGAATTACTCATTATCCTTTGTTTTGTGAATTTCCATCAAAGTGTCAGCGCGATCAGACTTCTAGTTGAGGAAATATTGGATAATTTGGATAGTTATATTGTGATCGATTGGCACTGTGATAACCTTTCTGCGCAGTGAGCTTAGACTTATGCCGGTCCCAGACAATGCGTGCATTCGGCCAATGTGCCTTCGTAGTTCGCCTTCGGGTACCCTCCCAGACACTGCGCCAATCGCGAAATGTTCGACATTCGACATTCTGTTGACAAACGTTCGCCAAACGGCCTCAGTATAGAACAGTAGCGGAGAGGCTAAACGAATAATACCTAAAAACACCGTGTAATCACGTCGCACGACTCTGACTGAAGTCAGAATAGGCCGTATAGTACGCGTAGATAAACACATTGTCTGGGAGCTAACACGAATGGGACCGGCTTTAGATTAAAGCCGGTCCCAGACAATGCGTGCATTCGACGAATATTCGGCATTGGCGGTGCTTCGCGTAGTGTGTGGGAGCTCAACTTCGGGTATCATTCGGCATTGGCCTGCTATCCGAAGTCTTGTCGGTACGGACGACACGAACCAAAGGAAGACGAAGTACATTCGCGCTCATTCGTGTTAGCTCCCAGACCATGTGTTTATCTACGCCTATATGGCCTATTCTGTCTTCAGTCAGAGTCGTGCGACGTGATTTCACGGTGTTTTTAGGTAGGTATTATTTGTTTAGCCATCATGGAATGGTCTAATAAATTAATAATGGAGTTCTTGGACCACTACGAATCATATCCTAGAACAAATATTGAAATATGAAACTTTTCAATTATCGAGAGTAATTCCGAATACTTTTTGATTTCTGACACAGCAATGAGATCAAGTTACAACTAGGTGTTGTGATTTTTATTGTAATTGTAAATGATTACTGTCTGATTTGTCTAGTTTCTGAACATATTTTCCTATAGCTCCACAGTTTTTAAAATAGATAAATATGAAATAACGGTACAGAGCATCTGCCACAGAACATAATGCTCTGTTCTACTTTTATGGGCCCCACTCACTTCGTTCTTCTCCGCCGTTTTTACCCGACGGTTTAAAAACGGTCGGGTAAAACTGCCGCAAAAACGAAGTGTATGGGCTAAAAACGGCGCACTTACCCGACGTTGCAAATTTCAGACGAGGCCTGATTTTCGTCCGTTCTCTTGACGTTTTTAACCGTCGGGTAAAAACGGCGGAGAAGAACGAAGTGGGGCCCTTTATAGATTATGAGATTTCAAAGATCACTATTTTGGGAAATATGCTCATCTTTTAACGATACTTTCGCCCTTTTCGTAGCTCTTCAGTAAAATCTCAATTAAATAATTAGGTGCAAAGGCACTGAATGCAAGGAAACGAGGAATGCAATATCCCTTACTGGTCGTTCAATACGGCGATAGTTGTACCGAAAGGTCCTAATTAATTAATTACACGAAAAAGAAACGAGAAAGCAATATCTCCCCCTGCCCATTCATAACTACGATAGCTATATCTACTACTACTGACTGCTCTCCGCTACTGTTCTATACTGAAGCCGGTCCCAGACAATGCGTGCATTCGACGAATATTCGGCATTGGCGGTGCTTCGCGTAGTGTGTGGGAGCTCAACTTCGTGTATCATTCGGCATTGGCCTTCTAACCGAAGCCTTGTCGGTACGGGCTTGAGGCCGTTTGGCGAACGTTTGTCAACAGAGAAACGAATGTCGAACATTTCGGGATTGCCGCAGTGTCTGGGAGGGTACCCGAAGGCGAACTACGAAGGCACATTCGCCGAATGCACGCATTGTCTGGGACCGGCTTAAGGATGCGAGCAATACGATCTCTTGTGCGTCACCATACTAAAGCTACCAAAGATATTTTACAAAATATCTTTGAAAGCTACATATTGCCAAGGAATGTGACGCCCTTAGCGAAGTTGATTATGTTCCTAACCTTATACTTTGTCTAAGTTCTTAACATACTTCGCTCTCATGTCGACAAGATCGCGCCACACAGAGGAGTAAGTATGGTTTGCGCAAAATATTGCATTGTCATAATATGTGCTAGGTGGTTTCCAGGTCGATCTACATAACCTACAGATATCGGAGTTTTCCTTAACGATCTTGTGCACTTGATATCTCTTGAAACAGTAGCCTGTGAGAAGCCCAGTTTGTAGCCTCAACTCGTTTTTTGACAACGATAGAGCCTTCTGTTTTAAAGGCGCAATAAGAATCTTTGCTTATCTTGATGATTGATCAATTGGTTTCTTAATCCAGTAAGAGTGTTTCTTTCTTTTTTCCCAACCATCGACCTTCGCCCTAATCAGTATGGGTGATACACAACAACAAAAACGGCAACATACCGTCCTAACGTTGGATACGATGTAACTAGAAATCGTTGAAAAATATGGCGTTCTTGGACGATTAAAAATTGTGAGTCGTTGAAGATAGAAAACATCACAATGGAGAAACTCAATACAGAACTGTCTGCAACAAAATGAAACTTGAAATGTCCACTTTCGAACACTACTATCGCAACTTTATTGGTATTCGCCATGTATGGACACCAGCACCATATATAACAATTGACCATGAAAGTAGAGAATAATAATATCAATCGATTAAAAATCAACGAATTTCAAACTGATATCATACTTTCGATCTGGTCAAAGAATATACTAGGAGGGAATATCATCCAGAGCATCCATATAAAGCTATTTTTCATACTGAAGAGCCCCAATAAGGTTAAGCAGTTGTCTCTATGAAGGCTCTGGATGATATCACCTTCTTGTAAGATTTTTGAACGTTGTTGAGACTATTTATAGTCCATAGGTATCTGAAAATAAGAATGCAGCGCCACGGCGGGCATTCGTAGAACTATTAATATTGACATGAAAGGATTTGGTTGTATTCTGTGAAGACGGTGGGTGTCATAATTTGTTTCAATTTATTTCAGTCATAATGAAAGATGAATTAGGTTGAAAGGCTGTTGAGAAAATTAAGGAAAACAATTTTGTTTGTAAAACAGATTGAATAATTTCATTTTATTTCATTCAAACAGTACTTTTTCTCTTCACAAGAGCATTTTACAGTGGGTTTTTCTTTGTTTCCTTGTCTCAACCTTTCAGTTCTACTACTAGAACATTCCGGTTGTTCCTCCTTTCTTGTAGTAAATTCAGAAGATTTTTGGTAGGCACAGCAGTATTTTTCAAAAACCACCTCTGTTATAAACTGGGATCTGTAAACGATTAACCCCATGAATCTAATATAACCTACAAGTTTTGTATAATCCGTACTTACCTCGATAAAAATAATCATCATCTACAAAATGCAAGAAGAAAACTTTCATATTTCCTGTGACTGGTTTACCGATTTTAAGTTTCAGTTGCCAGGCTTTTCGTCGATCCACACTTTGTCACTCTACTTCTCGATTTCCGATTTCGAACTTGGGGAAAGGCATGAAAATGTATATTATTTGGAATTCTTTTTTCTCAGGAAGAACACTGAGGAACTGAACAATAGCGATTTGAATAAATTATCCTTAAAAATATCAATAACGTTAAATACCTATTCACATAAATCACGACAACACAATGCAAAATGAAAGAATCATGTCAATATTTAAGGTCACTCAGATCGTCGCCAGAGGGCGTATCGCTTAGATTGATTTGCGTCTATTTCACGAGAGTATGAAGTGAAGGAAAACTCTTAGTCCGTTCTATCGCTATTGATATTTTCACTTGCAAAATGCGCGTAAAACAGTTATGCAGAACAATATTTTTATTTGTTTCTCATTTGTAAACGTCAGTTTCCAAAACACAATATTAATCAAGGAAGTTTATTTTTTCAAGTCACTAACTTGTAAAATTGACAGTTAACTTGTAAAACTTTTACAAGTTAGTAGTATTATTTACATTGAAAGTTGTCAAGTACTTGCTTCTAATTAATTTATTCTTCTAATCTCAGAGTTCCTGGAACAAATGTATTCTCAATAACGTTCTCAAACTATTCAAAAACGATATTCGTGCCTTGTTTTATTCGTATCTATTCGCTTTCCTTTTCACGTACTTGCTTCTAATTTCATTTATCCTTCTAATTTCATCGTTCCTTGAACAAATATTTTTAGTAATAAACGTTATAAGAGTATTGAAAAACGATATTCATACCTTGTTTCATTTGGATCTGGCCTTTTTCGTCAGAAATTAGCAAATATTCTCGAATGACTTCCCTCTCGTAAAGCCACTGACAGTTGTCATAATTTTCCGATGTCATAAATAATCATAAATAGCTTACGACATTTGCGACAAATTATTGAGTTTTTTTGGAATTTATCTCACCTTTTTACAAACGAGAAACAAATAAAATATAAAACAATACACGCAAGGTAACGGGTTTTACTGGCTCAAGGAGGTAACTGACTCGCCTGCGGCTCGTCAATTATATCCTCCATTCGCCAGTAAAAACCCTCTTACCTTGCTAGTAATGTTATATACTATATTTTTTATATGATCTCTCACTCACATTTTCTCAATTTCCAGGTATCCAATTCCATGCAACCCTCTAGTCGACTTCTTCTGCGCCTTCATCGGAGCAGTGAACATGTACATGTTCGTATTTGGTGTCATCAAGTCCTTCACCATCTACCGCATCGGACTTGCGCGGTACATGCTGTGTCTAGTAGCAGCGTTCTTCGTCATCCCCTTCAACATGGTCATAGAGAACATTGCCGTAATCTGGGGAGTTTTCGGCCGCAAACACGCCTTCTACGTAGTGAACAAGAACCTAAAACCAGCTGTAGTGATTTAGAGGAAACCACGAATCGAAACTTTTAGATGTGAATTACTACCTGTATATTATTTATTGTGAATGCGGATATTAGGAGAGGAAAAGATATTCTATTTAAGTTACTTGACTAGGACGATATCCATACGTTTACCTGAGGATATTCGGTGATACCAACATTGTAGAGTTCACAATAATTTCGGATAAAAACTCACTAACCTCAAATATTGTTTAGGGTACAGCCATTATGCCAGTGAAGGATTTACCCCATATCTCAAGTATACTTAAGTACCCTAGAAATATTTCTTAGACCATATAATATTATAAAAACATATGAAGATACTCTTGTACTTCCCCAATGGGTCTGAACTGTATGTTGGTATTTCTGAATGTTGGTACAAAATCGTCTTCTAAATGATTCATTTAATGTTCTTAAATTTTAAGGAGCAAAGACCAAAACTAAAGCATATATGGAAATTATACCTAGTAGGATGAATATTACCTTTTGGAACCCTTTTGAGTCTCATTTACTTATTTTGTCGAATAATATCTCGAATCATTTTACTTGTAATTACTGAATCTCTTATATTTACTATGAAGATACTTATTTTCTCAACTCGAATCGATATTTCCTTTATTTTTTTCTAAGTAATACTCAGATGTGAACGGAGTTTATTTGTTGTTGCTTCTTTTATGATCAAAATGCCAAATCAAATATATTTTTAAGAATGTTTTTTGTTGAATATGTTAAAAATTAATTTAAGAATTATTTTCTTATTATAATCTCATCAGAATGTTTCCGATTAGGATAACTGGATCTTTTTTTAATTGTGTATGTGAATACTGCTCCTAAACCTGATATTTTGAATGTTAATTATTATCATATTAAGTTGGCGTTTGACAAAACTGCCTTTTTTTAAAAGAACGAAATATTTGAGGACTGAAAGCGGTAATTTTCCATCGTGTACTCTGTTGACCTTATCGAATATTGGCAATAATGAAAACATTTACATAATTCTCCATTTTTAGGATGAATTGCGAATGTATGTAAATACTGTTCATGTTCCGCTATATGCTAATGTATTTATTTATTCATTCCAAAAACACAATAAATTCACATGCCTCATGTCGTTTCTTGAATTCAGTCCTAATCACCAGTACCTTCATATCAAAATTGAAAAAACTTAATAGGTAAAAATGCTACTTCAATAAAACAACCTACCTCCAAATAAAATTCAAAAAAGTTAATATAAAGGTGTTATTTTGAATAACCTGCTATAGATGTCACGTTTGATTGTTTGAAGCTGTCATTTTTTGACATTTGACAAGTAGAAACAACGCCATTAATAAAAATGGAACGATACGCGTTTCAAGAACGCATTGAAATGATTAAAATTCACTATAAAAATGGTGAAAATTTGGCAGAGACGGTCGTAAAAAATTTTTTCGGTAGTCGTGTGAAGCACCTTGTTGGAGGTGGTGGAAAAATTCGAGCTGTTGGGACAAGTTAGTGATATGAATAAAACCCGTGCACGTCGCTCAAGAACAGCCGAGAATATTGATGCTGTAACCGAACGTGTCGAAGAAAATCCAGGTTTGTCCATTCTTCGTCGTTCTTTGGAATTAAGCATTCCACAAACGTCATTACACCGTATTTTGCATAAAGATTTGGGTCTTAAGGCTTATAAAGTTCAGTTAACACAATAACTCAAGCCGGCCGATATCATCAACTTCGTGTCTTTGCTGATTGGGTCGTTTAGATACATGAAAATGATCCGGAATTCCATCTAAAAATCATCTTGAGTGATGAGGCCCATTTATACCTCGGTGGCTTCGTCAACAAGCAAAATTGTCACATCTGGGGCTCGGAAAACCCAAGAGTTATTGATGAAAAGCCTCTAGAATCTTCAACGTGTGACTGTTTGGTGCTTTTCATGGCCTGGCGGAGTCATTAGACCTTATTTTTTCGAAAATGAGGATGGAGCAACACTTACGGGAATCGATTGAGCTATCGAGAGGTAATTAATGATTTTTTATGGTCGAAATTGGATAGTATTGATCTGAACAACGTTTCCTTTTAACAAGACGGCGCTACGTGCCACACAAGCAAAGAAACCATTGATCTTTTGCGGGAAAGTTTCCGGACCGTGTTATCTCTCGAGGAGTGGATCATAATTGGCCACCGAGATCTTGTGATTTATCACATTGCGACTTCTTCCTTTGAGGCCACGTGAAGGAGAATGTCGACGCCAATTAATAGCCCAGCGTCGATTCAAGACCTCAAAATGGAATTCGTGAGGCTATCGAGGACATAGGGCAGCCACTTTGCGATTTGGTTATGGAAAATTTCATTAAAAGGATATGGTCTTGTAAGCGTGGTCGTCGTGGTCATTTGCCTGATGTTATTTTCCACTATTAACGGCTCAGCTTCTTCTTTATAATGAAATAAACATCCGATTATTTATATTGAAAAATGGAATTTTTCTTTGATATCAAATAACACCTCAACTACCTACCTACCAGTCGAAATAGAACTACAGAATGAAAGCGTAATTCAGTAATACTTCTTCATTCTGTGAAAAAACTCAGAATATTAATGTACAGGTGTCCTGGAAAATGTGGGAAATCTCTCGGATTCAGATAGAACATAAAAAATGAAGATGACAAGTTCCCATAATTGTTTTTCCTAGCGTCTCCCCATACGAAGATGCGACCTCCTAAATGACGCCACTGGAAATCCATTTTAGTGGAATAAGTTCTACTCGATATAATTTGATGAAAATTTGATATGATTAATAGTATTAAGGACCTCTTAAATCACCGCACTCAAATTTCAATTAGCTTGTTCAGTTTACCAGGGGCGTTGTACGTTTCAATGCTTACATTTTTAACACTCTCTATGATAAGGTGCTAAAAAAACAAATTTGGATACCTTGAACATTAAGCTAAAGAAGAGGTACTCTTGTACAGTGTCGATAAAATGAACCGTTTTCGAGAAAAAAAAATAATGAAAAAGTAATTGAAATTTATTCCACTAAAATGAATTTCCAGTGGCGTCATTTAGGAGGTGGTATCTTCGTAGGGAGGGCCGCTAGGAAAAAAATTATGGGAACTTGTCATATTTTTTTATGTTCTATCTGAATCCGAGAGATTTCTCACATTTTCCGGGATACCCTGTATAAATATTGCAATAGTATTTTTTCTTCGAATATGTCGGAAAATTTGTCTTTAACCATGTCATTAGTTGGCTAGGCGACGTATTGTGTGTTGTCTGACGTGACCGTACGACAGGCGTCAAGATTTAAGGAACAAGGAGGTTGGGGATTCCCCCGTACATAATGCGCATTGCGTAGAACAGATAAATATAAGCATAATGCGGAAGTGTTGAAGCTGTTGAAAAAATAGAATAAAAAAGTCAGTCTGATTCGAGAAGTGGCATGAGGTGCAATTTGGTTGCACACAGAGTTCATATGAAGAATCTTGGAAAAAACCTTTGTTCCCTAATTTTATTTTTAGATTCAAGATTCAATGGAAAACGCATCACATGTTCTGAGCAATTCTCTGGGCATTTTCTTATTCTGTAGTGTCATCAGTTAAAAAGACTGTGGTAAGGAGAAATTTCTTCTATGCTCCTTACGGGGAACTACAAAATTAGTGTCAATTACTTAACCTATCTTTTTTGCTTGTGTCAATTTGTATTTTCTCAAAACATACTCGCAGTCGCAATAAGTTGAAAAGTGTAAACTAGCATACATTTAACAGTTTCAAGACTATAATTCTTTCATCTGAATTAGTGAAATAGATGAGAATCAGTGAAAAATGGAGATACCTGAATTTGTTAGTGGTGAAAAATATAATTTGAAATGGAACAAACACAACCACATCATCGCAGATAATATTTTAGAACACTTGTCTCAGGAAGAACTGGTCGATGTAACGTTGTCTTGTGAGGGAAAATTCATTAAAGCGCACAAGTTGATCTTATCAGCTTCCAGCCAATACTTCAAAGTAGGTAAATTGAAAATAGAGTAATTGGCTATGCTTAATATGGATTATTTAATTTTCAGGAGCTCTTCCAGCTTCACACCTATCAAAATCCCATTATAATTATGACAAATATAAAGTTTGAATATCTTACATATATAATTGATTATATTTATAAAGGTGAAATAAAACTACTTTCATCAGAAATAGAAGGAATATTGAATCTGGCAAATGAGTTGCAAATCAAAGGATTGTATGGTATCTTAAACAAAAGTTTTGAACACCTCGCTGAAATAAAACATGATAAAAGTGGCTATCCGAAAAAGAGAAAAAGCAATAACAAAAGTGAAAGATCCTTTGATAGACCAACAACAAGTAAAAAACATGCTGAAACAAGGGCTCTCAATATAGTTGTTAAAAGAACTGTGAAAAATAAATCGAATTCTAGTGATATAAATGGCGAAAAGAAAAGGGAAATTGAAAGTAGCTTAGAGCAAGACAGAAAAAAGAAAAGGAAGATTAGCGGAGTTGAAACATCGTCACTTGTAAAAGTATGTAATTCAATTATTCTTTGAATTAACTGAGGCTTAGGATTTGAATTCTGGAAAATTTTCATCTTCAAAACTTTGAAAAAACCCTCAATGAGTTATTGGCATGTGCATACTTGGCTATCAAGTATTACTTGCTTTGGCTTCTCACTTCTTCTTGAAGCATAATATGCTTGATGTAGAATGCCAAAATCAAAATTTCAAAATACTTAATTTATCATCTGTATTTTATTCTAGATGATCACTTGTTCAGTTTCTCCATATTTCCACTTTTTGAGAAAAATAATAAAGACCTATTGTCTCACATGATCCCCTAATTGACATTTTTCCACCATTCTTTTTTTCAGGAAATAAATTTATCTGGGATTTTTCGACCAACTTCTCCAACCGCTGATAATATGGTGAGTAACTGAAATTTAACAATTCCTATGTTGAGGATTTCTAAAATTCTTTACTACTTCATTCAATTTCTGCTAATTTAGAAATTTTTTCTTTGAACAAGTGGAAGTAGATATCTGAAAAAGTTGGGTTGAAAGTTTAGGTACCTAATCAAGTTATTCATTTTCAGGAAGCCCCAAATTCAAGCAGTAATTCAAAAGTGAGTATACATTATGTGACTTAGGTAGAAGTAATCAATCATATAGGTTGCAAAAACTTTGTATGACTTTAGCACAAGTACACCGAAAGTGAGAATTATTATTTTATAATCATCAATATCAATTTGACCTTTCAATAGTCATTGAATTCAACTCAATATTTAATTTTTCAGACAGAAGCAAATGCCTCAAATAATTACATCCCACTTCCCACGGTAAGTTAATCTAACCTAAGAAATTTGGAATTAAGCAATTTTTACTCTGAATAAATGCTCAATGGGTTAGCTTAGGATATTTTGTTTAACTAGACTAAAATACTATTATCGTCTTTTTTATGTTCATGTGAATGGATCTCAAACAATTAGATTGATCTACTCAATGTTAATACAATAATTTCTGGTATAAATACTGATATCGACTGAAATTTTCCAGTAATGTTTTATAAATACCTAATTATATTCCCTAGGGGCTGATTTCAACTAAAAGCATTTTTGTTTACAGGTAGTCCCAAATTCACAGGAATCCTTAGAATTTCTTTCAAAAGAGACAAAAACGAATGATATTTCTACCTATGTGAGTTGCAAGACAAGTGTCTTTAATTTTTTTAATAATAACACTATTTCTTGTTTGCAGGGTATAAAGGTAAAAGAAGAATTAAATGTCGATTCACAGGGGAGTAGTTCAGAGGTAATTTTTGTAATTTAGTGAAAATTGAAAAATAAAATGGTTTTCTGTATTTTATAGGGAGACGTAATTTTGATGGATACTCAGAGTGGCTTTTCTCAGGTAAGTAAGCACATGATAAGCATATTGGAATATCTTGGATTTTACCTAATTTGTACAAGTTTGGTTTCATGAAAACAATGATTATAGGACATAGATACAGGACGTCCAGAAAAGGAAAAATCCCAGATGAACTTGAGTACGGACAATGTAAAACTTACGGACAGCAGTGCAAATAAATCTACTGCAGTAAAGCTGGTCAGTGCTTTTATGCTATTCACTGAAGAATATAGGCCCATTTTATCGACAGAATACCCAGGTAATTACCAATTATAATTTACTAACGCTTAAAGAATTACCAAGAACTTGAAGAGAAGTCAGACATTTTTTATATTATTTCATGTTAATTGATACAATTTCAGATGAAAGTGTCAAGCAAATATCCCTGAGACTCAGTAGTATGTGGAAAAATCTTCCCTCAGAGCAGAAAGATGTATATTATGAACAGGCTAGCAAAGCAAATGAAATACTGAAGCGAAATGTTAGAACTTAATCCTTTGATATAGCTGACTTGTATATTCAAAATCCTAACAGTAAACAATTTTTTATTTCTGTTAGAGTCATAATTATATTGTAATAATTACTGTAAATAAATAACATTTATTCAATAAAACTTCTCATTGTTGAAATCAATGTGAACTAAAATTCAAAAAGCTTTAACATTTGAAAAAGGATAAACCCTCAGTAAAACCCTACTTTTGACTAAACCTTGAGGCACTGCACCATAATTTCTCGAGTCGGTAGAATTTGAGGAGTTATCACCTTCCAACCAAATATGTCCTATAGGAACAATTTCAGTACCATAAATTGTGTTAACCTTATCACCAGCAAGTCCTTTCACCCTTTTGCAAATATTTTGTTGAGGATTGTGAGGAGACTTAGCAATTACAATGTCACCCCTTTGGACTTGCCGAAGTCTTGGAGTTATATGTTCGGTAATATTATGTCATCAGTGAAAATTGTAGGTTCCATTGAAGGTCCTGAGCACTGAAAACGTTTCTGTTAAACTAAGAGAAGCTATTATTATAAATTTTACTAACAAGGACCATTTCTCCTACATATTGAAAGATGCAATGGACAACACACCCATATTGTATAATAAGACCAGTTGAACTAGCTAGTTTCCAGAGAAGCTTTTTCATATTTTTTCTAGTCCTTTTGTCATTCTTGATAACTGCTGTAGTTAATCTAATTAAAGCATTTCGAGCCTGTTATCCCAAATTTCGATAAGTTCCATAACAATAGAAATGTTAGGTTATGGTAATTTTTGACGTTGCACCACAGAACTTAAAAATTGGTGAACAATTTCTTCTTTTCATGTTATGAGGGCACTACAGGTAGGGAAGTTGAGGTGGTTTCAAACACCAAATTGGTAAAGTCCGTTCACGAAAGGTTGAGCCGTCGGTTGGCCATGGAAATTTGGCATATTCCACTGTGTATATTAAAATTTAGGTTATGTTCTTGTCAGATTGATATGCAATGTTGTCAATATTGCATAGAGTTGTCTGATAACTCGCAATCTCGTCGAATGAGGCCGGTTACATTCGGCAACGTTGACTTTATTTTACGTTATGACAGCAAATACTGCCAACTTCAGCTAAATAAAAAACGCCTACTATGTGCTCAACCTTTCGTGAACGGACTATATTCATCTCTGTCTCACTGGACATTACTTAGAACTGTTAATAATTATTTAATTAGCAAATATTCATCACGAACGCGCTCTAGATTTCACATCCACAACGTGAAAGTGACTACTATAAAGCAAGAGAAGCTGTAACATTTAAACATTAAGATTTCTTGTTTCCTTTGGAATGGATTGCATCAAGCCAATGATTTCTTTCGAATAAGAACAATATCGTGCTTAGAACAACTCCAATAATCCATAAGACTCCAGGTGCTACCATGTTATCCATGTTCAACCTATCAGTTGCTGCCAAAGATGGCTCAGTTGTTTTGAGAGCGTTGTCATCATAATAACGCCTGGTTATTTTATCAACAATACCAGATTCCACCAGATGGTAAAGATATAAATTGTAAGTTTCGAACATGGGAAAACCTAACTGAAATGAAGCCACTATATGTTTTACATGCATTGCCGGGCTCAAAGGTTTCAAGAACCAATGACCAGATTTATCATTGAAAAATATTGGTTTAGCGTCAATTATTTTAGTGGCTGATTGCATTGATATCATGTTTCTGTCAAAAGCCGTCCTATTGGCGCATTCCAAACTATCAAAGTCGCAATGGACCAAATAATTCTCTAAATACGAGGCCATTTCTAATGTGGTATTGAACATTGGTATATAGTCTTTTATACTCCCGACAAACATACCAAGTTTGGTAGCTTCTTCCAAAGATTCCACAGGTTTTTCGTAATTCAAACCGTTCACCAGATACGTGAGTCTACTTTTGAAGAATGCGTTCATAAAGAATGCCAGAAACATTGCTAAGAATAATATAAGTTTATAGGTACTTTTGGTCGTTTCAATTTTTCTTCCTTGCTCCAGAAAGAGACTAATCATGAAACCATTGATTCGTAAGAAGTTTGGAAACTTTCTTTTACCGTTTAAGGCAGAGGCTGTTACCCACATAGAGGTGATTAAAACTGCTGAGGGTATCAAGGATAACCATACCATAGATGGAAACACTGTTAAAATATTCGACCATCGTGGGGTGATTCCTGGAAAGGGCACAAACCAGAAGTAAACTTCCCTTATGTAAGACATTGTGAAGTCTGTGAAAGGAATTGGGATGTAATTGATGAGAAAAAGATCGAAGACACCTTCTCGAAAAAGCCTCCAGGCCACTGGTGGTGTGTCAACTCTATAAAACACAGCATTAACCCCAATTCTTTTCGATATAGTATCGAATATTTCAATTTCTATCCCTTGTTCTTCGCATTTACCACACATGCTGTATACTTGGTGATGGTGATGCATGACTCGAATAGTTGAGTTTGTCCATTTTTTTGGTACCTTCTTTGGAAAGAGTTCAGTGAAATTGTTTACCAATTTTACTGCGCCATCTTTGCAAACTGCAGTTTGAACCAATCTTGTATCAACATTGTGGATACTGTTGTCATCGTAAGGAAAGTAGGTTCCTATTTCTCCTGAATTTGAGTTTAGAAAGATTGCGTTCAACAGGTAAGCTTTGATTGTGAGTCTTAAGAAAGTATCATCAAAATTCTCCCGGACAAATATATACTCAGCTCTGGCATTGAAGCTCATGTTTCTTGTTCTTAAACCCTTCAGAAAGTTCCTAAGTTTTTCATCTTCCAGGTTTTCGATGAGGTACAATTCAGGTTTCATAGGATTAAACTTAGATTCTATCTTTTTTGAGTAGTCCATTTGTTTGTGAGCAAAATCTAAGCCGTTAATATCGCCGTATACGCTAATAAGTTCATTTTGCAAGGTGTAATTTTGTACGATCAGATTTATGCACTGAGTAAGTGAAATATTCCGAATGATATTCGGAACCGTGACGTTCATTGTTACAATTCAGAAATGGACTTTCTGATGTGTTGAAATATTCGTTGTTCATTATTTATGCGTAAATATTGGAATTCAAATGACTGTATCATATGTCTAAACACAAACAGCATACAGTTTTAGTTATATAGGAGCGGAAAGTTTTATTTGTGTCTAATTGTTAAATTCGAACCCGAATATTTTGGTGACTGGTGTTTGCAAAGATAAATAAAAAGTATTCGTATGATAACTAATAACAGTTTTCGATATTATAGGTCAAATTTTTTTCCGTGATTAGGGTATAGGTATAATTTCTATACCTGGATATTTCAGAATGGGAAATATGTGAGTTGATTCAATATACTGCCTCAAAAAGCATTTTTCGAAGAAGAGATTAATTAGATGGATTGGTGATGGATAATAACGATCTAGACAGTTAAGAAAGGTGAAGGACAATATTTGATTGCAAGTACTCAAGTATTAACATAAACAGAAAACATGCAATATAAAGAATGAGCCGATAAATAATTTAAATAAATTTGTTACTTAAGTTGAAAAATTTACCATGCAGTCCAAATTATTCCGAAAAGGGATTAAGCGTTACAAATATAGTTTCGTTAGCAAAAGGAAAATGGTAAGTTGAGAAATAAAGGGTTTTCCAATAAGAGGTGTTATTCTGATATTCAAAGAAAAATGCCATTTTTCAATATAAATGATCGGATGTTTATTTCATTATAAAGAAGAAACTATGCCGTTAATAGTGGAAAATATAACATCAGGCAGCTTACAGGACCATATCCTTTTAATGAAATATTCCATAACCCAATAGCTGCTCTATGTCCTCGATAGCCTCACGAATTCCATCTTTGAGGTCTTGAATCAACGCTGGGCTATTGGTGAAGGCCTTTTCTTTCACGTGGCCTCAAAGGAAGAAGTCGCAAGGTGTTAAATCACACTCGGTGGCCAATTGTGATCACCTTCCCGAGAGATAACACGGTCCGGAAACTTTTCTTTGTTGGTGATCGGCGAGCTTGAGTTCTTGTGTTAACTGAACTTTATAAGCCTTAAGACACAAATCAAAATACGGTGTAATGACGTTTCTGGAATGCCTAATTCCAAAGAACGACGAGGAATCAACAAACCTGGATATTCTTCAACACTTTCGGCTACAGCAGCAATATTCTCGGCTGCTCTTGAGCGACGTGCACGGGTTTTATTCTTCATATCACTAACTTGTCCCAACAGCTCGAATTTTTCCATCAATTTCTTTAATGCGGTCCGACAAGGTGCTTCACGACGACCCAAAAATGTTCGAGTTTTACGAACCGTCTCTGCCAAATTTTCACCATTTTTATAGTGAATTTCAATAATTTCAATGCGTTCTTGAAGTGTATATCGTTCCATTTTTATTAATAGCGTAGGTTTTACTTGTCAAATATCAAAAAATGACTGCTTCAAACGTGACATCTACCGAAATAGCGGGCTATTCAAAATAACACCTCTCATTGGAAAACCCTTTAATATCAGTTAAGTGGTACACCTGGTGATCTAACAAATATCGTTTTTATTATTTCGATGAAATTGAAATATTCGCTAGGACCTTAAGATTTTTGTCATGCATGTCATGCATCATGAATACCTACAAGAAAACTTTAATAACGATGATGACGCTCAAAACTATTGTTCATAATTTGAACATGCTTGATTTCCTAAATTGATATTTTTGAAATAAGTTATTTATGTAAAAAAATCATTTTGTGAGAGTAAAAATCATTGAGAATCAGCCACAATGCACAAAAATTCGTTGAAATAATTAACAGATTTGAACTGAAATAATTCGTACATAAAAAATATTCTGACAAGTTTCGTGCTTCTCTTTTGCTCAGCTTTCGAAAATCTAAATAGGCAGACACGAAAAATTACAATTTTTCTAATTTTCAGATGAAAAAACTTTGCTTCGAAAGGTTCGATTGGCTATTTCAATCACAGCAGAAATTATACCGAAAGAATAACAGGATAACCTCTCGGAGAAGTAAGTATTAGCGCTAACGCATTGAAAAAACACCAAAACATCAGCTGGACTCTATCAGGGAAATAACGAATGAAAATAATGTTGAATTCACCGAAAGGAATCTGTGATTGGACCTTTATATCAATTATGTAGGTAAATAAATGTTTAAGAAATATCTACTTAGAAGAATTTATTTTAAGAACCCATGCATTATCACTTTTCACTATTGCTCTATCTGGAAATTGGATATCAACAGTATCCGATGACCACCACTGAAAGAAAATAACATAATTCGAAAAAATCTAAAATTTTCACCTAGCTCTTTCAATTACCTTCAATTCACCAGCGTTACCAAGCATAGTCACATTGACATCATTATATTTGCCAAATAAACCTTTTACAGAGCTCAACTTCAATGTATTCTTCTCAGGCCAATTTAGAACGATGGCAAAAACAGACCCAGATCCAGTATTTTGCGTGTACCATACACCAGAAGTCAAGGTATCATTTTGGTATGTCCAAGGAGAGCTGCCATATATGGCATCACCGTTAATAGCTAACCATTTGCCGAGATCTGTCAGTCTTTCTTCGAAAATTGGAGATATGATGCCTTCCTTTGTTGGCCCAACATTGATCAGAAGGTTACCTTGAACAAAAGAAAAATTAAATGTGGAAGAAAGTTATTGGAAGTTTGAGAATACCTCCACAACTGATGGTTTCAGCAAGGGTTGTCAGGAGCTCATGAGAGGTTAGGTAGTCAGATAGAGGTGCGTTTCTCCGGAAACCCCATGATTTCTTGTCTACAGTCATGGCGTTCTCCCATTTATGTGGTTGAAGTACACCTGAAATCAATATAGAGATGAAGGAATGCTGATCAGTTTGAATCGACTTTCCTAGATATGCCTCAACTCCCTGTAGGCGTTTTCGGATACTTACTCCGGTTAACTCGTTCCCATACCTTCACCTAACCCGAACATCCAACCCGTGTTCGGAAAGTACGGTGCTATTAACTCGATCACTGACCTTACACGAGAGCAGAGTCGTAGAGTCACCGCATGGGTACTACAGTTCAATTTTGTATTTGAAAAAGGAGGGAATAAGTCTTCTACTCTTTTCTTAGTAAGTTCATATATTCTAATCCTAAAAATTATGCAAAGAGAAGAGAATTTGGCTCAGAGTAAAATGTGTGGTTCCATGAGCCGAGAAAATAATGTGAAACAACTTCTTCATAACTTTGTATGCAGATCTTTCTGCACTAAAGCTAAAGCCAATAAGAGCTATAAGAAAGATTTTACAGAAGCCAATAATCCAAGCAAAGCTAGAGACAATCAGTAAATAAACTCTCTACTTCTTTAACATAGGAACTCAACAAAAACTTCAAACATGGAAGGACACACCAAAAGTTATAAGAAATATTTCACAAAAGCCCATAAATACAAGCAGAGCTAGACAAGAGACAATAGGAAAATAACTTGGGCTGAAAAACTAAATCCATTTTGAATGATTGCTTTCTATTATATTTTTATTGTTTTTTTTTCACCCCAATTTTGTTAGTGTAGTAGTTACAGTTTTTGAATAATGCATTGTATGACTTTCCTATACATGTAAAATGTCTAAAAGGAATCAATAAATTATTATTATTATTATTATTATTATTTGGTTACGTTATTGATACGACTGTCACTTCAAATCCTACACCTGATGTGTTCGTAAACTTAGAACCGGATCCGTGATCCGAGTAGATCGGTCACGTGGCCCAATGGATTGAGTTAGTAACCCTGAGTAAGTTTCCGAAAACGCCTTATGTGTGCTCTCTTTATCATGATTACTCTTTGGCTCTGTATTATTTCATAAAGACAGTTATCTTGATTTAGCGGGTTTCAACTATCACGTAAAGGTTAGTCTTTATCACAAGGGCGTAGCCAGGGGGGGGGGGGTTTGGGGCTTCAAACCCCCCCGAAATGTTTCAGAGTTATTTTTTGTTGATAAATATAACTTCAATATTAAATATCATAGACCTGGAAATGTTATTGTCACTTTGACATCGATAAAAAAGGTGCATCCTTTTTGATCGCGATAAAAACTTCTCTTCCTCAATATGTCAATTAGTCTGTCAGATTTTTGAATTTTGAACATATAGTGCTTTCATTTTGAATCGGTGTGGTAATTATTTGAATTTGTTGATATAAGAACCCAAAAAATGAATCGTTTTGGTGAAGTTTCGACTGAGCAAATTACGACAAATATCGAGAAGTCTATACAGCAATCTACAAAAAACACAAAAGCTTCAATCTGGAGACAATTTATGGAGTTTTGTCAAGTTCGAAAGTATGAATTGTCCGAAATAATTCCATTACATGAAGTAGCAAATATATTAAAGGATTGGGCCTATATATGAAAAAGAAAAATGGAGATGATTATAAAGAATATGCGGTAAAGCAATTTGGAATTTGACTGCGAAGATGGTACAAGAAAAATATTTCTGTGAATACAATATTAATTTTAATTGTATTAATAAAGATAATTATTGTTGTTGTTCATCCATATATTCTGTCGTTAATTTATCTTGCCAAAAAACACTCGAGCTTTTCTTTCATCAGATAAATTTCTCTTCAACTCAAGTTTTGCCAATCACTAAATTTGCTCGAAAAACTGACATCAGATAAAATCGCTCCACCTTCGGTGTCGCGATTTTATCATGTCAGTTTTTCTCGTAAAATTAGTGATTGGCAAAACTATTTCGTTGCAAAGAGAAATTTATCCGATAAAAAAAAAGCTCTTGTGTTTTTACTGTTGATAAATTAACTTCAATATTAAATATCATAGACCTGGAAATGTTATTGTCACTTTGGCATCGATAAAAAAGGTGCATGCTTTTTTATCGCGATAAAAACTTCTCTTCCTCAATATGTCAATTAGTCTGTCAGATTTTTGAATTTTGAACATATAGTGCTTTCATTTTGAATCGGTGTGGTAATTATTTAACTTTGTTGATATAAGAACCCAAAAGATGAATCGTTTTGGTGAAGTTTCGACTGAGCAAATTACGACAAATATCGAGAAGTCTATACAGCAATCTACAAAAAACACAAAAGCTTCAATCTGGAGACAGTTTATGGAGTTTTGTCAAGTTCGAAAGTATGAATTGTCCGAAATAATTCCATTACATGAAGTAGCAAATATATTAAAGGTTTGGGCCTATAATATGAAAAAGAAAAATGGAGATGATTATAAAGAATATGCGGTAAAGCAATTTGGAATTTGACTGCGAAGATGGTACAAGAAAAATATTTCTGTGAATACAATATTAAATTTTATTGTATTAATAAAGATAATTATTGTTGTTGTTCATCCATATATTCTGTCGTTAATTTATCTTGCCAAAAAACACTCGAGCTTTTCTTTTATCAGATAAATTTCTCTTCAACTCAAAGTTTTGCCAATCACTAAATTTGCTCGAAAAACTGACATCAGATAAAATCGCTCCACCTTCGGTGTCGTGATTTTATCATGTCAGTTTTTCTCGTAAAATTAGTGATTTGCAAAACTGTTTCGTTGCAAAGGGAAATTTATCCGATAAAAAAAAAGCTCTTGTGTTTTTACTGTTGAAAAAATAATCTTTCATTTTGCACTTACACCAACTTATCTCCGAAAATCTATAGTTTAAATTATTCATATCACTATGAATTCTTGAAAACAAAAATACTTGCGTGTTCGTTATGAACCGTTATATTTAGGATTGTTAAATTTAAACAGGAGCAGTAGAGACAATTTCTTACTTACCTGGATTGTACCTATCGGTGCAGGTGTAAAAGTCACCATGCTTGCAGGGTATATCAATTCCCCACCTATCGTTGACGACAATGGTATCTTTGACAGGACTCTCATTGTACACCCACGCAAGAAACTCCTTAGATTTCCAATAAGAGTCATAAGCTTCCCAATCACCATCTGACCAAAGGACGGAAGGTTTATACTTTTCCACATTTCCTTCATTTCCGGAATGATTTTTTTATCGACGAATTCGCTGGTTTCGAATTTCCCGGCTTTGTCAGATTGGTACATGGGGTTGTACCATTCATAGAGGGAATGGTAGAGGCCAAATGTTAGGCCTTCATCTCGTACAGCTTTGGCGAGGTCTCCTGCAAAGGCAACAAAAATAGTTATTGAAATCGTTTTAACATCCAACTACTACTCTTATTAATACAACTGGGATCGCCACAATGTAGATGCTTTGTTCTATCACTGTTTGAGGAAAAAATGGTTCCATACTCTACTCATTCATGGAAACCCAAGGGGGTCATCAATGGCGACAACCTCCTCAGAAGTCTTGGTCATTATTTTTCTCTTTTTCATATGAATTGGTCTTAGGCCAGCCAGATCTGGAGTTGTATCAACCTTGTGTTCAGTTGTTTCTGCTTCTGATCCACAGAGCTTGGACATCTGCTGACTTTCTTATACGGTATAAATGTATTTGTACCAGAAGTGTCCTGTCAGCATTCCTACCATCACACGAAGCCTAGCTCGTGACAGCTTATAGAGCTTTCTGGTATACTTAGGTATATGAAATCATTACGAAAATTTGGGTCTGAGTAAGTCCAGGAGTGTTTCTCTAGAGGAATATTCTCAAATTCAATTCCTATTGCTGGACCATTGCCCAAGCCCTGGAAATGCTCAGGACCAACAGATGTAAACCTTGACGCGCATTTCACAAATTCTTCAGCTTTTTCATTTCCTCCAATATCACAATGCCCTGGCACCCACAGTAGAGTAATTTTTTGCCTCTCTCCAGTTGCTGTTACTAAAAAGCTCCCGTTCTGAGACACATCATAGTTTGATGAGCTTTATTTGGATTCTGATCCAGAAAAATCAATCATTATCTACTGTGATGAAGATTTTAAAAGTGGTAGTACAACCAGTACTGATGCACTACATTTTGGAAGGCCAAAAGAAATCGTTACACCTTAAATTCACAAGAAAACAAAATAATTGTAGTTGCAGATCCTCAAATGACGTTGTTAGATATAGCTGACACTTTAAAGATTCCAAAGGAACGTCTGGTATTTTTTTGAATAACTATTTGTCTATGAAAAAGCTGTTTTCAAATTGGAAGCCACTTTTGCTCACAGTGAAACAAAAACAATTCCTATCTAATCTGATTATAGAGACACTTCGGAAGCTATAAAAAGAATAGAACAATGATAACTTCCGATTTCCAACTCAAAAATCTGATTGTCCCGATTTCATCGAATGATTTTAAGATCTTGATTGACCATTTTGAGCTTACCAACTAAGTCCCTATGAGGTCCAATATCCTTAGCATTCCAACTGAAAGAGTACCTCGAAGGCCAAAGAGTGTAACCTTCGTGGTGTTTACTCGTCAAGACCACATATCTGAAGAAGAAGAGTCTTAGTAGACTGAACATAGAATGAACGACTGAATACTCACTTTGCTCCAGCTCTCTTGAAGAGCTGCGCCCATTGTGATGGGTCGAAAAACTCAGCTTTGAAATCTTTCGCGAATTCTTGGTATGAGAAACCTTTCGGATAGTTGTTTTCTATATATTCTACGAACTTGGAAGAATTTGCTGAAAATGAATACTGTTAAAAACTGTATATTGCGGTCAATGTATGTTAGAGCTAGTAGAGATATGGGTGAACTTACTTTTCCAATCTGCCCAGAACCATTCCGATCCAAAACTAGGCACAGAAAACACCCCCCAGTGTAGGAAAATTCCAATTTTGGCTTCGTCATACCATTTTGGCAAAGGTCTCGAGTCCAAACTGTCCCAATCTGGCTTATATTTATCATCAATAAAATTCACGATGTTCGGTGAATTGCATTTCGCTGATACAATCAAAAATGCCGAAACTAACAAAACTGTGGGCGATAGAGTCATCTTCAAATGCAAATTACAACAATGGGTTCAGGCAAGATTTAGTAGAGTTCAATTACGATAACAATGAGATAATAATATACTTTGAGGAGTTCATTGAGTGATAACAGATTGAATCACTTCAGTCATTATCTATTATTGGATGGACTTATCTTTTATTGTTTTCTGAAATTCAAATAAGTATATATGAGGATCAGTGGTGGGTTGTGAATATGAGCTGAAGAAAGAAATACGATAGTTGGCTTTTATATTTCGGATTGGGAAATCCTAATTGTTGTTATCTGGTAACTGACAGCTTTATCTATGCTTGACTCTGAACGTTTGGACATACGAGCTCTATTTGTGGAATTGCGATCATTGTTCAATTATTGGCGATGATGCATCATCAAGGGCCATTGTTTATCGATACTCGATAGTATGGTGAATAGGCATTTTAGTGATCATAGCGATTATCCGTTTTTTGTTTCATTGTCAGGTTTTGTAGAACAAAATACTAAAATCACCGAAATGAGCTAGCGAATTCAAACGATCAGAAGTGGCGGTTGAGTGTGACGTACGCGTTAGCATTCATTTCATTGGTTGAATGTTGAATCACAGTTTACAATAATGCCGGCTACTCTGTGTAAAATTAAAATTTTAAGTGAATATACAGTGGAACAACGAATTTTTCTGTATAACGAATTTCGTTGAAGACATTGCACCTTGAAATCAAATTCCATTTTAAAAACACCCTCTGAAACGAAGTAAATTCTCTCTATAACGAAATATTCCAAGTACATCACTCTTTGAATGGGTATTGGTAAAAAGGTATAAGGGTGGGGTTTTTCCATAATTATGCCGGACGTAGGTAATGAATCCCGACCATAAACTAAACCATTATGGTGGGCGGATGGATCCTTCTGAAACGTTGGAATCAGCTGGAAATGTTTATAATGACAGTATAACTCTAAATGATTTCGTTAATGTCGATGTTAATATTGTAACAAATGAACTTCCAACTGAAAAGAATGTGTAAAAT
The DNA here is from genome assembly GCA_013421045.1 of Propylea japonica. NCBI lineage: Eukaryota > Metazoa > Arthropoda > Insecta > Coleoptera > Coccinellidae > Propylea > Propylea japonica. The sequence continues at coordinate 84,197,597 of CM024241.1, forward strand.
GCGGTGTTGGAGATCACTACGATAGCAGTGATGATTTAGAGGAGCAACCTGCCGAAAAACCAAATCGTGAAGAGGAACTTCAAGCCATTGAAACAAGATGCGAAGTTTGTTTATGAGAATAAAATGTATTTTAATTGTACCACTCAGACAAAAATTACAAATTATATGCCCAAAAAATTGTAAATAGATATGTATTTTATACGTACCTACACAAAATGCCTATAAGTTATTAGAAATGCACTTACACACCTCTTTGATTATTCACAATAAAAAAATGCAAGGAAATATTGTTTGTTTCGACACTTGAGATTATAGATATCTTTTTTCTGTATAACGAATTTTTTTGCGTATTTAGCGATTTCGTTATAGAGAAGTTTCACTGTATTTTACTCCACTATTGAGGTTGTCACATGAAAAAACCCTATATTTTTACATACTGCAAATGCCCATTTGTTCAAACGCATGTAGAAGTGTATCAGTTTATTCTGTAATACCAAAATAAGAAGAGCAACTCTCGTATCCCCTATCCTCCATGTGGTGAACTCAAAAGCAACCCCTCGTATATTCATATAACCTAAAAGCTGATGATGACAAAACATGGTGAAACGCTAGATACATGGTTACACAGTTAACACTTCTAGCATTTCTGCAAATCACCCAAGTTTATTTTTACCAAAATCTATTTTTATCAAGTGAAGATCTACTTCCCATAATAATGAAAATTTTCAACCCCTTCGTTATTTTTTGCTATTTTTCACATATTATAATCCGTTTATATTAAGCACACTCATGGATTTTAACTAGAGTACCTGTTCAATTTTATCTAGATGACCTACATTCATTGTATCATGGCGTAGACAAGTGAGAATCGGCCGATGCAATCATTAAATGGGGTTAGGACGTTAGGTGCTACTAAAATAAAATGTCACAAAGTGTCGGAAAATCGATATGGCCGACCCTGAAAACAAAGCAGTAGGTTGCTGTGCCTCGCGGGAAAATTAAAAATCCATAACCATGTGCAATCAGCTATCCAAAACAATTGAAAGTACAGTAGAACCTCGATTATCCGTGCGCGCTTTATCCGGGCGGCGGATTCTCCGTGCGGCATTCTGATGGAAGCAACATTGTGCTTTAGCTTATAAAAATGAAGGAGATTAAAAACTGTTGAATATACGAAGCCCAAAAAACAAAAACAAAAATTACTGATTTTTTCAAGTGATTTTCCAATGTGACATAAAGCCATTGTTCAATGTACGTTTAGACATTATGTATAAATATAAAAACTGTTATTTTCTGTTACATGTATCTATATTACGTTTTTTTCTTTGTTTGACACAAGGCTTTGTCTAAATTAATGATTAAAAAAGTAAAACAAAGTGTTTGGATTATCCGTGTTTTCGATTATCCGGCGAAGGCTCGGTCCCGACTGCCACGGATAATCGGGGTTCTACTGTATTATAATCGAAAATGGAAAATGAATGGACGGCTATAAGTTGTTTTTACCGTGTCTGTGGACAAATGCGAGGGCTTAGGGAGATGATTCCTTGATGAAAATAAGCAAGGGTAGTTCATATAAATTTTTTTCGAAATCGACCTCCCTACCAAGATACAGCCTTTGAAGGCGATGACGAGTTGTCAGTTTTTATTTTTGTAGGAGTCCTAAAAAACATTGAGTCATAAAACTATACATAATATGATGTTACTCACACAATTTTTTTTATCCATAAATTTATTATTTAGGGGTTGAAAATAACAACCCCTTATGATTTTCCTTCAGAATTGTTTTCGTGGAATAGATTTTCGAAAAATAAAATTCTCCTATGGTTTCCCATTAAATTCTGGAGAAAAAAATTTTCTATGATTCTTTCTACAATTTTCAGTTTCAGAAGAGAAAAAACATTTTTTCCGAGAAAAGAATCGACTGTATCGAAATTTAGCAGGATACTTATTTTTTTCCAGAATTGAATGGAAAACCATAAGAGAATTCTATTTTTTGAAAATCTTTCCCACGAAAACAATTTTTGAACGAAATCATAGGGGGGTTGTTATTTTCAACCCCTAGTAATATAGTTATGAGATCTAAAAAATTCGTGTGAGTAACATCTACTTAGTGCTTCATATTATGTATAGTTTTATGACTCAGTGTTTCTAAGAAGCCGTAAAAAAATTAAAAACTGTCAACTCGTCATCGCCCTTCAAAGGCTGTATCTTGGAAGGGGGGTCGATTTCGAAAAAAAATTACCCCTACTTATTTTCATCGAGGAATCATCCCAAAGTCCCTCGTATTTGTTTACAGACACCCTGTATATAATTGTTTATTATGCAGCTAAATTCATCGCATTTTTTCACAAGTGGGTCCTCTTTAAAATATAATACTCGGTGAACGAAAACAATCAGAAATATATGCACTCATTCAGAATTTCAAGTGAGATAATAGGGAGCCATGATGAAATAAATATGCTTATTTACATCATGGTATAACTGCAATGAGAAGTGACTGACGAATATACAGGGTGTTTGGTGTTGAAGTGGCTAAATATTACAGTCGAGAACTTGAAACTATTTTTATGATTCGATCGATTTCGTATCAATTCAACGAGTTCTTCATTCAGTCAACAATTTCCGCATTGAACTATTAGAGTAGGTAACACTTATTAGAAATGACCAAACTCACTAATCTGAGACAGATATTGTAAACGGTTAATTTATTGAATTTCGATAAAGCCTATCCTCCGAGAACAGCCTGTAAATCTCTTGAGCAACTTCCGAATTAAGGGTGTTTATGCATAATTTATACCATCAAATATCGCATCAACATGTGCTTTCCTAACCGAGGAGGGCAAATATTTGAGGCACAAACAGTTTCCTTCTAGTTAAAGACTTCGTGAATACAGAGCTCTATTGTACAAACATAAGCGTTGAGAAAATCCATTATCATTTATTCTGTTTTAATAACAACTCTTTTAGTTGTATGTATCGATATTTTTTATTACACAGTTCGTTTTTTCAAGACTTTTTTCATTACTTTTTGAATAAAATTTCCGTGAATAAGTATATTACTTTATGATTTACAGATCACATAATTTTTATTGATATTAACCGAATAACTCCATAAACATTGTCTAGTAATTTCTGCATTGAAAAATACGGGTTGATAATAGTATTTTATGCAACGATCATATAATAATTGCTATTATTCACAGTGCATAGTATCCATTATACGTGTCTATACTCTATCCAAATCCAAGAGGCCAGCGAAAACAAACTAGAAACGCGATTCGGTCGCTCTTATTGGTCGAAGCTTCAGGAACGCCCACTTTCGACCAATAAGAGCGACCTAATCGCGTTTCTAGTTTGTTTACGCTGGCCTCTCGGATTTGGATAGACTACAGAATACTATACTTTATCCACGACAACTGAATATTTTTCTTGAAGTTTTTAACATTTGGCGGTCTTAATATGTCCCTTCTATTACTAGTGTGGAAAAAGTTTAGACATGTGCAGTTTTTTGATGAACTCGTCGTTGTATATTTTGTAATAAAAGTTGATTATTTTTAAAGTAGATTCGGCCCTCGAATGAAAAGATACTCACACCCATATTTGTTAGTTAGGAACTTTGAAACACTGAAGAAATATCAGTTTTGACAATATAATAATAAAGCTGAATTCATGAAGCACCTGACAGCAGTTTATAATGACTCGTTATTCACAAGTGATTAATGGATATTGTTATGGTCGAGCGAACAACTAATGGGTAGATTATAAAATAGTCATGGATAAAGTTTGTTCATTGACTAATGGAAGATATGAAAAATCAAAACTTTCATTTGATAAAGCTGTTTTTTTCTCACGACTAATAGCCAATTTATATCGAGAAAATGATGTCCACTCAATAACCTACGAGTAACGCAGTGAAATGGAATATAAAAGATTTCCAGTTCGAACCGGCAATTCCATATATTAATGGAAAAGGCACTAGAATGCGATATGACCTGCCACATCATAATAGTCCAGAAGAAATGTTAATTTATGGGGTGAATTTTCCCGCACTCAGAAAGTTTCTCACATTAATCGTCCTTTGGCACGCATGCGCGCGGTTTTCCAAGGGACACTTTTCATTTTAACGACATACATATATGAACCATGTTGTTGTAATTGTCCGGGGGATAGAATAGTGAATATGTTGGTCGAATTGTTTTTGGCCGGGCTTTGCCTGAACTCAACTTGCTTAGATGAACAAATTGCAGGTAAGACGGTGTATATTTTTGCAAAAATATATATTTTTTTTGTGATATAACTTCATACTATTTCTCATAAATCAAACATTTTTATTTCACAGAATTAGCTTTTTTCTACTGAATGAAATTTATTTTATTTCTCGAATTAGGTTTGTCATTTTGAAGTTAAATTTTAAAAAACAGAACAATAAAACTAGAAAGACTGCAAGAAAGTAATCATTATATAATTATCACCTGTGTGCCTCTAATTACAGTCACGTTTATGCTTTTCATTGAGACTCCTAAACAACAGAACAAATAAAATTAGCAAATTCAACTTTGAAATTATTATAAAATTCCAGTTTAATTGAAAAGGAAATCACTTTAACTTCTGGAATTTACTATTTGCCCTTGTAGCAAATATTTGAAATTCTCATTTTCTTCATTTTCCCAGTATCTTCAAATGGAAATTAGCGCAAAATCAAGATAGGTCTGCACAAATTAAGAGATATTTTGTGCATTGCTTCCTTGAGTTCCTTGTAGAACATAATTTGTGCTTCCTAACAGTAAATTAAAACAGAGGACAGAGAGAGATACAGATATATAAATAAATGATACAAAATTAAAAAAACTCATATTTAACTCCGAAGAACACCCAAACCAAACTGAAGATGCTATGATAGGTACATGTAAAAAAAAGAAGAACAATCAATCGATAGTGATAAGCTCTTGTTGCTGAGTTGTATTTTGTGTTTTAAAACTCAGAAGTAGTTGACTGAAAATCTTCGAATTTGTTTTTTTGAGCGCTCGTTCTACTTAAACGAGAAATATATCGTTCTGCCCAAATGTCAGTAATTTTCGAATTTTGAGCCGAAAATCGTCTCAAACTATAGGGTTCGACTTCCTGATGACGAATCCGTGGTTATATTCAATTCTGTCCGTGGGGCACGATAACTTCCGAAGTGATTGTCTAGAGACTTCAAATTTTCAGGGTGAGTTCGGTTCCGAAATGCCGCGGTTAATGCTCAGTTGCAGGAACGTCCATTAAAATTTAAAGGTCCATTAAACCTTAATCCTCCATTAGTTCCTTGTAATAATGGAGGATTAAGAGTTTAATGGACCTTTAAATTTTAATGGACGTTCCTGCAACTGACACTAAGTAATTTAAAATTGTTGTTCCTCAACATATCTCCGACAAAACAAAACCAATAAAAATGAAACTTTGCGGACACATGGAAGATGCTCATAATAAGCCTCTAGCAAAATTGTGTGGCCATAGTGAACCATATAAAGTTCAATTGGAATATTGAAAAGAAGAATCTTTATATTTCTATAACAAGAATTCTGATTTGAGAAATTCATTTTGTAGCATATTCGGTTTTTGAATAATATCCAGAATATTATTCCGATCGTGCTGAGACTTTGCATTTATATATTTAGTATCAATCTCAAGTCCTATACGAAATTTTGAGGAAATACCCTGATTGCTCCTCCAATGAACTAGCGCTCAAAAGCACCTGCTCAGGGCTTTCTTAATTTTTTCAGATTCTGTTTCTCTTCGCAAAATGAGGATGGCAAAGCTGGCCGCTGAAATAAAGGGAAAACATCTCTATGTGACTACAGTCACGGTGAGTTACAAGGTTGAAAATAACAGTGATTCCCCTAACACGAATTTTCTAGAATGACAGATTAAGTGGAATAAATGCCACAGGTGGAACTGGGATAGCATTCGACCTATTTGAAATACTTCGTAAAAAATTCGAGTTCAATTATACAGTGGTTTGGCCCCATCAAAACACGTATGGAGACGAGAAGGAGGGCGTGGTCAAGATGCTTATAGACGGGGTAAGTATTGCAGAGTACCAATACAACTTAAAATTCCGAAAATAATTCTATCGTATGTAATTCATCAACTCTAAACATTCCTGATGTTAAACAATGAAAGCAGAGAATAATATTAATTGATTAAAATCAACCAATATTAAACCCATACTTCGGAACTAATCCCGTCAACGCACAAAGAACATGCATGGTGGTAATATCAAACGGAGCATCCATAGATAGCTATTTCGCCCTATTTGGGGCTCATCAGTATGGAGGAGCTCAGTCTGAAAGGCATTCTAGGTTCCCTTACTTGAAGAAATGTCGCCCAGCTCTGAGTATAGCGTTGACGGGATTAGTTCCGAAGTATGGGTTAATATTGGTTGATTTTAATCAATTAATATTATTCTCTGCTTTCATTGTTTATATATACCTGCGTTACTCTTAAACGCATGAATTTTCATTTCGTACTATTATCACCACGTCTGGTTTATGACGATTAATCGAGCGTTTCCACTTCATCGACTGAAGGTGAAAAAACGGATAAACATCTCGCGACTTCGTTCAACGTTCATGCATTGGAGGTAGGTGTTCGTAAGGATCCCAAGAGATGGCGTCTTGTTTCTGTTATACTCAGAGCTGGGCGACATTTCTTCAAGTAAGGGAACCTAGAATGCCTTTCAGACTGAGCTCCTCCATACTGATGAGCCCCAAATAGGGCGAAATAGCTATCTATGGATGCTCCGTTTGATATTACCACCATGCATGTTCTTTGTGCGTTGACGGGATTAGTTCCGAGTATGGGTTAATATTGGTTGATTTTAATCAATTAATATTATTCTCTGCTTTCATTGTTTATATTATACCTGCGTTACTCTTAAACGCATGAATTTTATTTCGTATTATTCCTGATGTTTGTTGATTGTTCAGAATTATTCATTATTCGAGAATAATTACAGTGGAACTTTCCTATAACGAAATCGCTAAATCCGCAAAAAAATTCGTTATACAGAAATTTCGTTATACGAAATTTTTTTTATAGTGTCAAGTATCGAAACAAGCAATTGCATTTTCTATTGTGAATTCATATACATAATCAAAAAGGTGTGTAAGTGCATTTCTAATAGCTTATAAGCATTTTATGTAGGTACGTATACAATACATAGCTATTAGCGATTTTTTTGGCAAAAAATTCGTAATTTTTTTCTGAGTGGTACAATTAAAAAACATTTTATTCTCATAACAAAACTTCGCATTTTCTCAAAGATTCGAAAATATTTTCCGGAATTCCAAAGTTTTTTTTCAAATGCTTGAAGTACCTCTTCACGATTTGGTTTTTCGGCCGGTTGCCCCTCCAAATCACCGCTGTCGGTATCATCACTGTAATCGTAGTGATCTCGAACACCGCATTTGACACTGTTTAAATTGCCCTTTTCAGTTAGAAGTTCATTTGTTGCAATTTAACATCGACATTAACGAAATCATTAAAAGTAACTGTCATTATCAACATTTCCAGCTGAATCCAACGTTTCGGAAGAATCTATCCGCCCGCCGTAATGGTTTAGTTTAAGGTCGGGATTTATTACCTACGTCCGGCATAATTATGGAAAAAAACCCACCCTTATACCTTTTTACCAATACTCATTCAAAAAGGGAGGTTCTTGTTCTTAGAATATTTCGTTATAGAGAGAATTTACTTCGTTTTGGAGGGTGTTTTCAACATGTAAATTGGATTCAAGGTGCATTGTCTTGAACGAAATTCGTTATACAGAGAAATTCGTTATAAAGACGTTCGCTATAAGGAAGTTCCACTGTATTAGTTACCTAATGCCACTCATTGATAGTTATATTTTCCATACTATAATATAATTTGTTTATACAGGGTCTCTATTAATGATTGTAACAGCGCAGTTGGCTTTGGATTATGCAACCACAGAATTCTGTGATCATGCTATGCTCTGATTGGTTAGACATTGGTATTCTGCAATCCAAAGCCAACTGCGCTGTTACAATCATTTATAAAGACCCTGTATTATCTGGAATTAATTTCATTATATTTATTGCACAAAAAGATCGTGACTTACGTTTTCGAGATAATTGAGGCTTAAAACTCACTTCGTATATCAGTAAACATCAGTGTAGATCACAGAACAACTGCATCAAACAAGAATTTTTTCCAGGAAGTCAACGTTTCGGTCGCCTTCATGCCCGTCATCAGTCATTTCCGAGAAAAACTCCACTACTCGCCGAGCCTCGATGTTGGTGAATGGATGGTTCTGATGAAGAGGCCCGCTGAGTCTGCTACTGGTACAGGGCTTCTTGCTCCTTTCACACTTCCAGTCTGGATACTCATCTTGGTATCCTTGTTCGTGGTGGGTCCGATCATCTACGCTATAGTGCAGATAAGAGTGCACTTTTGCTCTGACGAGGACGAACCTTATTCTTTTCCTATTTGCTTTTGGTTCGTCTATGGTGCTCTTTTGAAGCAGGGTTCAACTCTAAGTCCTGTAGCAGGTAAGCTACTCTTTTTGTTAGATTTTTGATCTTACCTGCGTCATAATACTATCGTTTTTAGAAAACATAGTAGGAAAATTCCATTGTAAAACTAATTTCCGAGGCTCCCTAGCGATATCTGGGGTATTTTCTGGTAACTGTGTGATTTAAAGCTCATACTATGGCAACCTATGGCAAGCGTGCGGAAAAGCTACATTAAAACACGGTACTTTGATTCCTCGTCACCCATGAATCGAGGAAACGAAGAGGCTAACACTCTAGCCAGAAAGGAAGCACAAACGCCTCTTTGTGGCTAGAACCTTTCTGTGGTATAGGCATGTGCACCTATAAGAAAGAGTTTTAGGAGAAGGAAGAAACTGAGGGAGGAGCACTTTGGAGTTATTTTCCAACAAGTTCCTATGGAACTTTAAAACTGTAAGTCACATTATTTTATAAAACGTTACACCTCCTCACTAGCTTTCTAAGAGGACGTTGTCGCCAAAGGAAGCATATGTTGAGAATTGGCTTGACAGAAACTGACCAGTGAAAATTTGGTGAGGAAACTACTGTTCACTTCGTTACAGAATGCCTCGCCATTGCGAAACTGTTCAAAGAATGTCTTGGACTGGACAATTATAGGAAAAACTCGAATTAACCTTCTTGAAGCCCCCTTAGATACTGAAGTTCATTGAAGCTCTGATTATCTAGAAAATAATGGTTTGAATTGTAACAAAAACCTGGTTTTTTTCAGATTCCACAAGATTACTTTTTGCCACCTGGTGGATTTTCATAACTGTTCTGACAGCCTTCTACACAGCTAACTTAACAGCGTTCTTGACTTTATCCGACTTCACTCTACCGATAACAAGTGCTGACAGTATCGGTAAAATGAATCTGCAGTGGGTCACCAATAAAGGTAGTCCTATCCCTAGAAAAATAAAGTTCACTTGAGCAAACCTTATTTCAGGAAATGTCGTCGAAGAAGTTATAAAACTAACATCGATACAATCGGAAAACAAAATTTACGAAGAATACGAAGAAGTCAAAACCAACCTGGGGTCAAGAGCTAGCTATTTCAACGAAACAGATTCTGATATTATGAAATCTTATGTGACAAGAGATAATATGATGTTCATAAGGGAAAGGCCCATAGTTGAATATGACATTTATGATGATTACAAACAGAAGGTTAAGGACCATGTGGTTGAAGCGAAGAGGTGTACTTACGTGCTGACCAAATTCCATGTCTTCACTGCATCTAGAGCTTTTGCTTATAGCCGCCATTTTAAATATTATGAACTCTTCAACGATGCGTGAGTTGTTTTGGTTTCCTTTATCTTTATTGTTTTGGTTTAGAAATGTAAAATTTGTATACATTCTCACCTCGGAATGGAGAAAGGAATACACTAACCAAAACAGTTGGTCCTAAAACCACGGCACAAAGGAGTGTTATTCAGGCAGAACTACTTGCAATCGAAAGATGCATAAATAGAAACCTCGAAAGGAACTATCGTGGATGTGACATAGTGACCAATTTTTATAATTAAGCTGCTGTTAAAGCACTGAACTGCTATTTCATCAAGTCCAGGCTAATATGGGCGCGCTGAAAAAGACTCAATGAAGTAGACAAGAATAACAAGGTCTCTTGTGTCTGGGTTCCTGATCACTCAGGAATCAAAGAAAATGAAGATGCTTACTCACTAGCCAGAAAGGGAGCACAAACGCCACTTACTGGCCCAGCACTTTTTTGTTGTAAAGGAAATTGCACCCATTAGGAAGATCTTGGAGAAAGAAGTAATTCTGGAGGAATGGTGCCTAAGGAAAAATAGGAATATATTTGGCTTAACAAAAACTGACGAGTGTAGATTCTGTGGAGAAGAACAGGAAACTCCTGTTTGCATACCTACAAAATACCTCGCTGATGCGAGCCTACGCAAACAATGTTTTCGACAGGAAAATTGAAGAAAAAACACGGATCTAGCCTCCTTGAAACCCTCTCAGTTACTGCAGTTCATTGATGAGCTGTAGCGCCCAGCTCTTCTGGGGACACAATAGACCTTCAGGTCACAGCGATTCTAAAATAGGGTAACTCTCTCTGGGAAATATATTGACAAAATTTATCTTTTTGCTCAATAATTGTCTGAAAAGAAACGTTGTTAGCCGAAAAGGTTTCAATTTGTGAATTTCAAGTTGAAAACTCCATAAAAGATTATTTTTCCTGTATTTATAGCTTCTCCTATGCTCTTCTCTAATGATTTATATTTTGCAGGCTTCAGCATTTGGTAGAAGCAGGAGTAATCAAGTTCAAATTGAATGAGGAGTTGCCAGGTACTAAGCTTTGCCCCATTCAGCTGCAGAGTCAGGATAGAAAATTGAAAAACAATGATCTTCTTCTTACTTACTTCATTGTGGGTGTTGGCCTGATTGTCTCCATTGCTGTATTCATTGGAGAAGTGTTCATAACCCGTTACCACAAACAACATGGCGACGGGCAAGATGTATCTTATGGACATACTTTGAGAGGTGAGCAGAAATAGAAATCCCTATGAGCAAGTGCTGAAAACTTTGATATTTCATGAGACACTATGTGTATTATAGAAGACTCGTAGCTTACTGAATATTTGTAGGTACTTTTTGATATAACCAGCAACACTGCAGCTCTGAAAATATTTCAGATCAATTGAGTGGATGTTCTTACCCAAGAAACCAAATTTTTAAAACCTTCGTAATTTCTGTTCTCCTCAGTAAACTTTTAGGGTTTTATCGACACTAGGCCACCCTTTATATGCCAATCAAAACAAAAAAAACTGTTATTGCCTCTCAAACAGCTTGGTTATTTTCATTCAAAATTGAGTGGCCATTGCATGGGCCTTGTGCTTACTTTCAGAAAGTTATTAAGCTTTGTACTCTTACTTACAGGTGGTATAACACCAATATACAAAGGAAACTTGGAATCCAATGTTCTTAACTTCAACAAAACCCCTCCACCTCCGTACCATACTCTCTTCAGTATGCAAAATGGCGGAAAAAGAAAAATTATCAATGGAAGGGAATATTGGGTCACAGATGAGAGACAGAATGGGCCCAAGCTTATACCAGCCAGAGCGCCATCTGCAATGCTTTTTCAGTACACAAACTGAACTCTTGCACATGGTTTATTTATGCATTCATTGAAATTTGCGATTATTTAGTAGAGGTTTGCTCACATGTTATCAAGAGATGTATATTTTTGAAGATTATATTTTTTCAAATGTGGTTATAAGAACTAGCCAAAAAATGTCGGTTTTATTGATGTTATTTTTCATGTTTGTAGCATGGTAACATCCTCTTCTTTCAAACTAAAGTATATTTTTATCTAAGGAAAACTAGGATGTGTTCTCGTGTTTTATTCAAAGTTTATTGAGTATTTTTGAATGCTTTTCTCGAGTGTTGTTTTGAACACAATGTTTTATATTCACAGATTTGATGACGTGAAAGAAATAAACAATTATAGACACAAAATTTGGTTTTATTCGTACCAAGATTTCAAATTGATGTGGGATGAAAATATCCACCCTGAAATAATTCAATAACTAACCATGATTTGTGAAGACACTCAGTCAATTTTTGATGACAAGGGGATATTGCTTCAATTTTATAGCAAGATGTTTTTCCATGAGACAATTTGAAATTGTGTCAAAAAATCTGTAAACCAAACATAGTCAAAGGTCTATTCCATTCGTTGACCCTCGAATTGTATATAGCTTTGTCATCTTGATAAAAATTGAATGGAAAACATTGATTTACGTTTTTACGATATCCAGCCAATTTAGGAGATGCTCAATTTTGATATAATCAATGAACATAATAGATACTCGTCAGAAAGTTTATGTCCGATTATTTTGGAAGGCGAAATCTTTTTTTTCCTAATCACTTAATCTAAGATAGTATGACACTCTATTCTGCGATTAAATAAATATAAGAGCAGTGTAGAACAAAATGTAAAAGTTCCTAGTTCCATTTTGACGAGTGCTTATGGCATCCTCTATTATTTTGATTTTATTTTCACTGCTTTTAGCAGTGAGAGGAGATCTGGAAAATGCGCTCAAAAATGAAATTTTGGCTGTGAATAGTTCGGTTAGTGACATGGGGCAGTGTGGTGAAGACTTGAAGACTATGGTATCAGCGCTGACAAGTTCCTGGGCATTAGAGAGTATGTATTGCAACAAGTTAAAAATTCATTCATCAAGTCCTCGTTTTAGTGTTGGATGCTACATCTAAAATAAGATCCGGATTTGGTGTACTAAGCGACGATATTGGGCAATTTGATGAATGTCTTGGGGCAGTTAGTGACGATGGTAAGATAAAGGGCAAATATTGTCTTGGATCTATTGAGATAAACGGAGGAATACTTCAAGAATTCTATAAAACTAAGGTAGGTATATTGATTCGAAGCAGTTACTTGACGACTCAATGCTCAGAATTGATAACATTTAACGATATTCACTGTATAAATGAAACTATAGTCTTTGTTAGGCAATAGAGAGAAATATCTTTCCAGTTGATATTGTTTTTATGCTCATATATTACTATAACCTTTCTACTGAGTCATAGATGGATTTTTTTAGTTTTTATTAAAGTGATTAGAACTCTGTCATAAAGTCTTCGTGTTAACTTTTTACATGCAAGTGGGAGAGGCATTTAGATCTGAAAGGAGGTTTCCAGTCACGCTTAGATCTCCAGAACGCATTGCCAGTGGTCTCTGCTGAGCTGGGAGTACCGTAAAGCAACTGGAAAGAGACTATAAAGGGACTGTACTATGGGTGCCTTGCCATTTTGGCGTTGAAGGAAATGAACAAGCCTATGAACTTGCAAAAAGTGCATACAGGTTAACACACCTGCTGGACCTGAGCCTTTCCATGGGCTTGGAGAAGACCAACAGCGGTCCAGCAATGGGAGTTGACCCTCTGGAGAAACAGCCCTGCACCTTCTCATTCCAAAAATTCGTGATGATTTCACTTACCTACACCAGAAAGCTCTTTTGAACTGTAACGAACTGAGCTTCGGGTGATGGTGGGCCTGCTGACAGGGCACTATAGGTACAAACATCAATTGTACCGTATTGGAAAGTCAGCAGATGAGATTGGCAGGCTTTGTGAATCAGAAGACAGCTGAACACGTGGTAGGCCACTATACAGAGATGGCTGGTCTAAGATAAATTCATAAGGGCGAATCGGTCCTGGACACTCAATAGCTAACGGCCCATGCATTTTCCGGAAGGGTATCTAGCCCTATAGCGACACCAATTCAAATAATAATAAAGTTTGAAATGCTTTCTTCATTAAGTGATATAATATGTATGACGATCTCAACACTGAATTATTATCAATTCTGAATAATTTAGTTTTGACTGGAATATATCAGCAGATAGTTATGAGCAAAGTTTTTTGAGATCCTCTCTTCTCTCCTTGAGTTAACTTTATTCATAAGAGAATGCCTCGGAAATTTCGCTTCTAACTATTCCAAATAACACTGATCTTTCTTCTAGAAAACGTTAAAAGAAAATACTGGAGCATTAGTTGGATCTACTCGTCCTAGCCATCCTATAACATGGGCAGCCTGCCTACCGAGCTCTTGTAATTCTTCAAATTTTGCAAATATATTCAGCTCCATAATAAAGAAGACAATTTTGATAGAAGGAGTGGCATTTGATGAGTCAACGTGTTATACAAAGAATGATGATACCAAATTAACTACAGGGGCCACTATCACGATGTGAGTTAATAGATTCACACATAAATTGTGTTCTTATTTTTCCTCGAAATATTGGAGGTTAAAGGATGATTATTCTTCAATGTTAAAATACAGGGTGAGGCAGAGGACCTTGCAGATTTTAAACTTAATTGAACAGAAATTTATAAAATATCGAAATGATTATTTTTCCATTATCAAGTACAATATTCAAAGCTTATGTTTAGACAGTTTTGAAGTTTATATCAGGCCAATTGTGTCCATTAATGTCAATCCTAGAGATAGAATAGTATAGAGTTGCCATCATTGAAATAAACGTGGTATCAGCGCCATATTACTACCACCTAACGTCAAATTTGACAATCGTTGAATTTTTTGCAGGAATTGTGATTCTTATGCCCCTGTTTCTAGTTGAATTGTGCTTTTTCTGCTTAATAATATACTCGTAGAATAAAATGGTATCGTACACTGTAAAGCTTTCTTCAAGCAGAGAAGAAACAGATAAGAAGAACATTGGAGGTAAAACATATCACAGGTAGGGATGAGCACTGAACAGATCCGCATTCGAAATTTTTGCTAGTCTGCCTTAATAATCTGATTTCTTTTTATATGTGTATATTATCGCCTGAAGAAAAATTGTTTATTTGATATTCAATTGACCTTATTTGAACTAATTTTTTCAAATGTGCTGGAGTGCTGAAAACCCCAGAGAATTCATAGAAGAAAAAACTCCAGAATAACGTGGACGTTACGGTCAAAAGTCACTGAAAGTGTCCGTTCGTTTTATTCCAAAAAAATATGTGTCAAATATGCCAACTCGCGTTAGTGCTCACCAAATAGTGACACGTTGTGAATGTAGGAACCGCTCGTGAAGTTCTCTGGGTTTTTTCTGCACTCCAACACTTGAAAAATAACATTCGTTTGGCTATCGCCAACATGCCCAACAAAATGCTGCACTAAGTTGTCTGAATTTTCCGAAACCGATTAAGCTGTAAATGTTGTACTTGATGATGACATTTATTCTAATCGATATTTGCATAAATTGTTATTTAATTGAACCACCCTGTATTACCTACCTTCTACTGATGCTTTTCTACCTTTCAGTGTATTCTTCTGTATTATATATCTCATACTGCTGCTCGCTACAGGCTATGATGTTTATTGCCAAAGGTTTTCAAAAGGTACTGAAATAATATTTCTTTAATCGTTTTTTTTTATGAAGTTATTGTGTCGACAGAACCAAATGGTTATATCTTGGCATTCTCGATGTACACGAACTCAAAAAAACTTTTCACAATGTCCACGAATAACAACCAGCTGGAATGTCTTAATGGCTTGAAATTCTACAGTATGTTGTGGGTTGTGACAGGACATACGTTTTCAATTGCAATGACAGGACCCATGTATAATTACTTGGACTTACCAAAGGTAAGTTTTTCAGTTAGAAATTTTCTATACAGGGTTGGGATAAAGTATTAAACCAATCATTTTCGATCCCACTAAAAATATGGGGATTAGAAGTATCCCTTAAAGTTTTCCTGTATATATTATGATTTTTTCGTTTTTCAGTGGACTGACAAGCTATACAGTATGCTCGTTATCAGTGGTACATTGTCCGTAGATACGTTTTTTCTCGTTGGAGGAGCTTTAGTCGCTTTTGTTTATTTGCAAACAATGGCTAAAGGGAAAAAATTCAACATTATCATGTATTATTTACACAGATATGTAAGGTAATTTCAGCATGCAAACCTCGACTGAAAAGTTCAGATTGAATTAATCATTGATGGTTTTCCTATATAGGTTAACACCAGCTTTAGGTGCGCTTCTTCTTGTGGCATCAACAGTTTATCCTTATCTAGGAAGTGGACCATACTGGTCAAGCGTCAAACAAAATCAAGAAATGTGTCAGAGAAAATGGTGGGCAACGTTATTTTATTTCCAGAACTATGATTTGAAAAACGGATTAGTAAGTTTTTGATTGAAAAATGCAACCATTTGGCCTTTCTCTTCGATGGCTATAAGCGAAAAATTTTTCATAAGTTTATTATGTTACCAAGCTGATTATTGTTTTCCTGATTCCTGTTGTTGTTTATTTAATTTAGTGTGCTGGACACAGTTGGTATCTTGCAGTTGATATGCAGTTGTTCATTATTTCACCATTCATTTTATATTCACTGAGAAGATTCCCGAAATATACACTCTACGGATTAGCTGCAGTTATATTAGGATTGTGTGGAATGAATTTTGGATTGGCATGGAACAACACATATCCAGCAGTTTTGAGCAATATATATATGTAAGTCACCGAAACATATAACTCTTTCATATTTTTTAAGAAACATCCAAAATTTTACAGAGCTAACACCGAATTCATGATGAATTTTTACATAAAGACTCATACAAGAGCTAATGTGTGGCTGACAGGTATTATAATTGGATACATCATCCACCAAATGAAGCAGAAAAAAGCAAGTTTACGACTCAACAAGGTGCGTAAGATTTAAGATTCATTTATAGGTGTGTCAGGTGTCAGTGTGTTAATTTAGATATCGTATTTTATTCAATTATAGAACATTGAAAAGACATTTTTGAAATGCTGGAGTCACGAGTGATTTTAGTTCAAAATTTAATTTCAGATCCTTATTTTGGTTATTTGGGGCTGTGCTTTAGCAACGTTGCTCATATGTATTTTCATTGGACATGATTCTTTGAGGACACCTGATTATAACCAATGGGGAAATAGTCTTCATATTGCCTTATGGAGAGAATGTTGGGCTATTGCGCTAAGCTGGTTAATTATAGCATGTGTTTCTGGATATGGAGGTAAGGAAAAAAATTCAACTTACAGAAATTAGTGTTCGCTGTGATGTTCTTTCCTCTCGTCAGGAAATTTTATTTCTTGTGTTTTAGGTCCGATAAACTGGTTTCTTTCGTTGCCTGTTTACCAAGTGTTCAATAGATTTGCCTACAGCATTTATTTAGTGCATTATATGTTCATTACGTTAGTGATTGCATCTGCCAGGAGCCCCATTTTCTTCAGCGACTTGATAATGGTAAGTTTTGCAGGTAGTTATTTGTATGCAAGATAATTGAAACTATTATTATTATTTCAGGGATACTACTTTTGGGGCAACCTTTGTTTCACCTGCATTATCTCATACTTTTGGGTACTAGCCTTTGAATCACCGGTGATAAATCTTGAAAAACTGATATTGGGTAGGGTATTCAATACTTTTAATCTATTCAATAAAATCTTATATTCATTCAATTTGCAGCTCCACTGTTGAAATGAAGAAATTGATGCTGAAGAAATTCCTGAGTGAAAAAATTCTACTTTTTCTTGATATTTTCAACGATTGAGAGTATTTTTGTACTTTTTTATAATTAGAGTTGATTTTGATGTGACTTGAGTAGGTATGCACATGTAGACATCGTTCTTCGACTCCTGACTGAATGAAATATGTAAACAAAAATATATATTTCCATAAATACTTTTTACATATTGTCAATATTCTATATACCACTGAGTTTCTACTTCGATCACTGAAATGATCATATCTATCAATTGATCCACTATCAAGTTAAATTATTTGAGCAACTTACATAAGAACCATTCAATACATTCGTATATTCTCACAGACCAACTAATTTTCCTCCAATAGCGTTCAGATTCACTGTAATTTGTTTACCAATTTGTTTTGCCTTTTCCATTGGATACTGAAATAGATAACGGATGATTTGACTTGAGAAAAACTTATTCAAACAAGAATAAACATCAAAATGAATATTAACTATGAAAGCAGAGAATTATATATATTACTAATCCATTAAAATCAACCAAAATCAAACTCGTAGTTCGAAGCTAATCTCTCCAATGTTCGTCCTCATCCTTAGAGATGGCGTTGTTGCGGTTAGAGTACCAGGAGCAATACACCAGATCGAATTATAGGGTGTCTCTTAAGATTCAGAGCTATTTCCAAAATACTGATGAGCCCTATATAACAACTCTGGTTGATATTTACCTCCTTGTAGGTTCTTTAAACATTGACGATATTAGCTCCGAAGTATAAGTAGATATTCGATGATTTTCATCGATTAATAATGTTTAGTCTCATATTCCATAGTTCCACCTGCGTTATCAGTATTAAACATTTCATTGTATTGTAATAAAAATTGAAACAGTAAAATAATGGATTCTTTCTTACTTCGAAAAGGGCGTTCAAGAAATTGGAAAACCCTTCATAGCCATTGATGAGTACCCTTCCTACTGACTTAAATTTTTCGCCATCATTTCCATATTTGTCCTCTTCCCTGATGGTATCGACAATGGGTTTAGGATTGTAGATACTGGCAACAGCTTGTTGGAGGTTGCCATATTTTGAGTCTATTTGACTCAGTAATGTTTCTTGTTCCAAAACTGCTTTTGTCCTTCCAGAATCAGGAAAACTAGGTAAAACTGTGACAGCCTGTAAAAAAGAGTATCCTAGTATCGTAATATCACGAATCTGAGGGTACTTATATTCATGATTATAAAATTACCTTGAGGTTGATTGCAGGTAATTGAATATTTTTGGAAACTTCATTAAGGCTGATGTCTACACCACTGGATACGCTTCCTAAAGGAGAGCAACTGGCTTGTAACACAAAGGCGAATAGTATCAGGAAAAAATTCATTCTGAAAAAATACTCAATCAATTTATTTCGTCTGAATTCACCTCAAAAAAAAAAACAAATGCAATGTGATAGCTGACGAAAGATAAAGAGTAAATATTCCAATCAAAATTAGTAAGAATTTTCGTTAACAAATAATCTGCGTCAGTCAAGAACCCTAAACCAGATAACTCCCGGAAGGATCAGCTTCAAACATTAAAAATTTCAAAAGGATAAATTAGAACAGTCTAAGTTAATTCATAAATAAATACAATGAGATCAAAAGTATGATCGTTTTTCGAAAATAAACCAGCCTGCAATCATAACTAGTATTCTTTTTACCCACTTCAACTGAGAACTGAGAAACTAATAATTCTAATTTTGAACTGAACTGTCACCAGTGTCTCAGATAATCTCAGTGAAGTATACTCCGTTCACGAAAGGTTGAGCCGTCGGTTGGCCATGGGAATTTGCATATTCCACTGTGTATATTAAAATTTTGGGTTATGTTCTTTATTTTCTTGTCGGAATGATACGCAATGTTGTCAATATTGCATAGAGTTCTCCGATAACTCGCAAGCTCGTCGGACGAGGCTGGGTACATTCGTCAACGTTGACTTTATTTTACTTTATGACAGTAAATACCGCCAACTTCAGATAAATGAAGGAAAAATGTTTATGAAAATTATTAAATTATTAAATGCGGAATCTCGAATCAATCAGATATGTGTGCAAATGTGCAATATTGAGAAAATGGTATAAAAATTAAAACGTTTATATATGGACCTGCGAAACTACAGGAGTGATTTGAGATATCGATTGAAATATATTATGGGATGATTCTGCATTTCTAAAAAACTTTATAGGTTTTCACTCCCACTCTCTGAAATAGAAATAATTTAAAAACATTGATTAAGATGAAGTGAATCTTTGCACTAATTTGTCAGGAGCAAATTGGTCTTTTTAAAAAATTGTTGCATAACAGTAAAACTGAAAAAAAAATGAAAAGGACAATGAAGGGTTTCGGTGTATATATTAGACACCTTCTTCAGACAAACTTGTAAAATCTTCAGAATTGTGTGTTTTTTCATTTGCAGTCTAATTGACATTGAAAGTTGTCGATATAGAGATGTTGATTTATTTATTGAAACTTCCTGATGTCCTTTCTTTCTTCAATAAATCAATCTAAATACGATCTATTCCAACAGAACAATTGGCCAAATTATCTACTTCATCTAACAAAATACATGTGATTTGGCCTGATAACGAATTTAACCACGGCATTCGGGTCCTATAGTTTTATCCTATCGAGAATTATCGTGTTTACAAACGGACGGGAAGAATAAACGAGTTGACTTCGGGAATTACATACATTTTGGCCAAACGATAGCACGCTGTTCCCCAATGAACAAGCATGTAAACTTTTTTATAGGAATATGCTTGAACTACATAAAATTTTGAATGTAAAAAGTGAAAATCAATTGAAAAAATCGAATACTTACTTTGAGGTGACTAGATTTGATTAAAGAGGACAACTTATGTCACGTTCACATAACACACACTCACAGTTTCAGTCGTCTAAGAGTCGAGACTGTTGAGTAACTTCTAGTACAAGAGTATTCGATTTTTAAGAACTTTCACTTTCCTGATAGCGCTCAATGAAATACTGCTAGGCGCACTTATATCCTTGATGAATATTGATGATGTTTAATCGTACCTCTTCGATGAATAATTGAGAAGTAACGATATAAATTATTACACTTGCTACCGACACTCATGAAGAAATTAGGAATGAAATTTAGGTACTTACCTAGTAATGGATGGTTTAGACCCGGAAAAATAAAAAATATATATTTTAAATGTAGTAATTGGACTTCCCGGGAATTTCGAAATTTGAATCATTACATTAGAATTTCCAAGAAGTGAATTATTTTTTTATGTACTTGGAAAATGGGATTTAAATTTTTTATGTATGTTGTCGCAAATGTTTTAAATGAAAAATTGTGAAAATGAATGACAAAGTAATTTTGAACATATTAACATTGCGGTACTTCAATTCTTCATGTAAAATAGGTTGAGATGGACTATAATCTAAGTGAAAAATTCCATCGCAACATTCGAGAGAGTTGAAGTATTGCAAATACCACTTATTTTCAATGTCGAATAAGTGCGACTCTGTTCAGTTATTTCAGATCTTTGGCTGAATACGAATGAATTAAATTTACGTGATAAAACTCTCTAGTCCACTTGAGTATATCGCTTTTCATCATTATTCGACTCCTTCATACTTGGTTGAAAATATAGGTAGACATGTGAAAAAATGTTATTTTCAATTCTAGTAAAGCCCATCAAAGAATTATTGACATGAAAGTGGACCCTGAACGTCTAGTCACAGCTCTATTTCTGGTTTTTATCATAAAATATGACCTAGAAATGTTTTGGGTTGCTAATTTCTTGATGGATTCTGGATATTAGGAAGAATTCTAACCGTAAAACTTCAACTCAAGGCATTATAAAGGGTTTTCCAATAAGAGGTGTTATTTTGATATTCAAAGAAAAATTCCATTTTTCAATATAAATGATCAGATGTTTATTTCATTATAAAGAAGAAGCTATGCCGTTGATAGTGGAAAATAACATCAGGCAAATTACCACCACGATCACGCTTACAGGACCATATCCTTTTAATGAAATTTTCCATAACCAAATCGCAAAGTGGCTGCCCTATGTTCCGATAGCCTCACGAATTCCATCTTTGAGGTCTTGAATCGACGCTGGGCTATTGGCGTCGCAAGGTGTTAAATCACAAGTTCTCGGTGGCCATTTGTGATCACCTCTTCTAGAGATAACTCGGTCCGGAAACTTTTTCCCCAAAAGATCAATGGTTTTGTTGCTTGTGTTGTATATAGCGCCGTTTTGTTGAAAGTAAACGTTATCCAGATCAATACTTTCTAATTTCGTCTATTTTTTTTTCTTCAACACTTTCTGCTACAGCAGCAATATTCTCGACTGTTCTTAAGCGACGTGCACAGATTTCATTCTCCACATCACTAACTTGTCCCAACAGCTCGAATTTTTCCACCAATTTCCAAAAAATTCTCCAAATTCTCACCATTTTTATGGTGAATTTTAATAATTTCAATGCGTTCTTCATTTTTCTGAGTAGCGTAGTTTCTACTTGTCAAATGTCAAAAAATGACAGCTTTAAACGTGACATCTACCGAAATAGCGGGCTATTCAAAATAACACCTCTTATTGGAAAACCCTTTATATTTACAACTAATCGATGAGTGTTCAAACTGATTATGTTCGATCAAAACCAAACAGTTCCTCAAATCAAAAACAACTTACTGTATGGGCTATTAGTAACTTGATTTCAGTGCAGAATAACCATAATATCAGTTTGAAACATTGCCAAAAAGTCCCAAATGACAAGGCACTGGGCCTGATTGAGTTTTAAAACAAGTCCCAGTGTTTGTGCTTTGTTCAAATATTGTAGCTCGTGTTGAACTATTATATTATTGGTTATTATTATAGTAGAGTGTTTCGACTATCCATTGATTAAGGTTGAAGAAAAGAATTGTTGTCATAAATACTTTGCATTTAATAAACGAGTATATTAAATGAATAAAACATAATATATTTACATATCAAAACAATATACACAATAGATTTATATATATGTACATCATACATAAAATTTAGTATTACAGTTTACAATTTAATCTTATGGTCAAATGCATCATCACGTGCAAGTCGCCAATATCGAATAATTGACAACCACACAACAATTGCACAGAATTATAAAAAATAACTAGAATATTCAAGATATAAAGTATATTGCTTTTACTTTAGTCACATTAGAAAAAATATCAGTCATACTCCCGTTGGCATTCGCGATGCCCCTGTTTCTTTCGTCTCTCAACGTTCCAGTACAGTTCTGACCAACAAAACATAAGTACATCAGCTAAATTATGTGTATCGACACACTGGTATAACTACTATGTACTCGTTCCAAAAAATTATACTTAAAACACGTAAAATTCGATCAATTTCTACCTTGAACAATATGACACATCGATGGATTCTAGGACAAACAAAACGATAAGAAACAATCTTTGGTTACTTTTGGAACGAGTATTATCATCATACAGCAGCGGTACCGTAAGTACTTTACAAGAAGACTATTGCAGCTAAGGATGTGGAGGGGAAGTAAGGACATTTATAGAGTCGTATTTACTGACTACTCTATTATTCGGATGATTTGAGAACTGAGTACCATCTTGTACGTTCTAGACTAACAACTGGAAAAAGCCCATTAGGAAATACCTGCAAGTTCAGTTTGGTGAAATACTGACTTATTTTGTCATACTATCGGTTTTTACTTTCAGTTCAGTTCAGTACTTACTGTATACAAGTTTTACGGTGACTAGACTACCCATAGTACTAACTACTATAAATTTTCAAACTGGTGTATGGAGAGTTGTTCAACAAGGCTTTAAAAAATAACTTTTGTAGGAATATTAACGTTTGACAATTTCAGAAGATAAGGAATTGTTCTTTGTTATGTTATCAGTTGTTAAGTAAGTGTCGAATATATTGCTTTTCGGTACCAAATGTTGAAATTCAGGATCATACGAGTCTTGTAAGGTATGAATGAAATGTTTCGCCAGAATAGAGTTAGCTTTCATGGTATGTATGGCTCTTTGTGCCTTTCGTTTTTTTCGTTTGGTGTGCACTTATTGCTTAAACTGCTGCATTATCCAACTTGTTCTTTTCATAGTTAGCATTAAATTAATTCAATGCTAAGGTAAAAGGAACAACTTTGATAATAAGGGGGTTTATGAATTGATTTATCAAGAGTGCGAAAACTTTCAAGAGCACAAGGCGCCTTTTAAGCACAGAGAAAATCACCTTCGCGTAATATTTCTTTATTCCCAAACTTGCATAATCTTGAAATTCTACATATGGCATCGAAAAGCAAGGAATTTGACACTTAGGAATGCTCAGAGATCTACAAACACCAGTATGTACCTGTGGAATGCCCCACTTTTCGAAATTAGCTAAGCAATGATCTTTCAAAGAACTTCCATAGCCTTGCTACCCAACAACAGTTTGGAAATTTGAAGTATTACTGATTTAGGGTCGCTGTAAAACATCAAATAAAAATGGCGACAGAAAATAAGGGTTCTGAAAAGACCTATCACAAGGAAAGGTACTTTTCTATGTGAGTTCATGACAAATATGTGTTTTTTTTAACAACGTGTGGAAGAATTGTCAAAGATCTCTTTATTCTATGCAAGTCTGGTGAAAAAATTCTTTGTTTCTTGAAGGCAGCCATTATTAACCTTCAAACCTAATGGCTATTTTTTTCAGTGAGTGATTAGGTAAAGAATTTAGTTATTTGAAGTGAGATTTTGAATACCTTGTGTGTTTAAATAATGGTTTCATCAAGCAGGTATTTCCATAACGAGTGGTAGAAGCATCGTAAATAGAATTGTAAAACTTAATGAAAACCGACTATTACAGTACTATTTACATGGACTGATTGGATTAAATTGTGTTACCTAATGAGATTAACTAAAATATCACATATAAAACAGAGTATTATTTCAAACCAGCGTTTTAAATCATGTCATGATGTGTCTGCTTTGAATGACAACCCTGTGTTTTCAGATAACGCTATAGTAGTTTGAGTATCAATTTTTAATGAATTGTTGAAAATTAACCCTTATATTGGAGTAAATAGTGAACTAATTCTCGAATGAACCTGAGGAAATTTCATCTTAGATCTACTTTCATTGTGATGAAATATCTATCAATAACGATAGTCTGAAAAGTGTTCATTAATAGAAGAAGCGAATCTGACCAAGAGAATTTCATCAGGTTGGTTGTGATGTATATAGAGTGATTTCTCGAGTAGGTTAAGACAGAAATTTCTAAATAAATATGAGTTATTGGAGAATTACGTTTGGAGTATTTGAGTGAATTTCTACGTTATTATCGATAAGGTCCATCTACATCAGTATAACTGAAGATTATTATCAGTCAACGCCACTGGTTTATCATGATAATCACAAGAATGCGGCACAAAAAGGTCCATTATCATTTATCTATCCGACTCTCATCTACATTTCCATATAAAAAGCTTCTGATTATATACATTTCGTCAGTTTTTGGGCCTCAGCACACTACCACTAAATCTAATATGTGCATTGTTGCTCGTTCTTTGATAGGCCTCACTTTTCTGGCTATACACGATTCGAGGACCACTTAAGTGATTCCTCTGCTTGGAAGGGGAAGAAGAATTTCACTTACTTGAGGGGATTCTGTGGCTGAAAAACTCTTAGGCCTACTTTAATGAAAACATTTTTCATCTATGGGGATTTAACTGATGTATTAGAAGTGAAATTATCCTCCATTCCATATTATTGCCTCTTCGATTCCATTTTATGCACTGGAGCATAGGATAGCTATCGGACTTTTTGGAATTTATTAAATTCGCAAATCATTCAATATCAAAATAGTTTAGTGACAATTTCTAGTCACTATCTAGAAAATAGTTAATTTGTCCTTAAAATTATAAATTAGATCGACTAGTATTTGATTCATTTGATGTCGTATGGCACATTCAAAGTTTCTGTCTCGGAAAATCACGACACTTGTCGATGGTTCCTTCGCTTGCGATTGCCACTTTTTCTCCTTTTACGTTTAGAGTCTCTTTGGAAGGCTACATTACCGGGATCGTCGGCTAATTGGGGATATTTGTGTATGCTGTGAAGGTCGATACCTTCGTAGCCGTCTACGTCACCGTGGGATATGAGCTCCTCCTTCTCTTCTTCAGTCCATTCTCCTCTGCCTTGGAAGCCTGCAGCCACCAGCTGCTTCTCGATCTCCCAGGCTCTCTCCACCGCTCTCTTGTGCGCATGCCGCAGGATCTTATGCGTTTCTTGCTGAGGATCAGCGCCGTACTTGATAATAACCACTGCATCTGGATTATGTAGCCTCAACTCTTTCACTGGTGCACTGTTGCCGTGATCCGTTATCTCGTGCGTTGACACGTTGAAGAGACCACCCAACCTTCTCAACTCTTCCAAATCGTCTCTGATCTTCAAAACGTTGTCCTTGACGAAATAAAACACGTCTTGGTCATGTATGCTGAAGTGGACGTTGAGGAAGTAGGAGTTGTTGAATACAGATGTCACTACGTCTTGCATGACTCCATTGACGCCTTCGACAACACTGATAAGGGCACGATCATCGATTCTTGAAATTAAAACGCCTTCTCCGAATACTGACTTCCTGTAAGATACCCTTGGAAGCAGATTTCTTGTCTTTGGTTCTACTTTGAGAAGGGGCTTTGGTACGAAGTCCAACGAAGAGAATTTCTCCTTTGTCTATAAAAAAAGGTTTCATCAGCAAAATTATACCAAATGAAATTAAAGAAATAAAATTACCAACACAACTTATGAGAGTGAAACCTACCTTACTAGCAATACATTCAAGTCCAGATATAACACCGAATTCTGGAGCCAGTTGCCTGCTTTGTATGGTGGCTTTAGGTTGGTAGATCATCTTCTCAATATATTCTGAACCCATGATGTTTTCAATGCTGAATCCATAGATCTTGAGCCAACTCTCCATGTCGGTCATGTAATCGATTAAGCTGTTTTTGTTGATGGGGTCATTGTTCATGAATCTGGAAGAGAAAAAATAAGTCAGTATATTTTCTCAATATTCGGGAAGAATTTCAAAATCAAAATGGATTTTTTCAATTACCTGTAGATAAAAACATCAGTTGGCGAATTCAACTTGGTAGACAACCTCTCCCATGCAGGAGTCATCCATTGTCCAACAATCGGATCATACAATCTGTTGTTAATATACAGTAACTTAGTGTTCGGGTCCAAAATACCCCCGTGGAAATCTACAGGAAGATAAAAGTTGGGGTTCGTGTCCAACACAGTGTTGCCAAATGGTGTTCTCCTCACTTCCTTGATGACATTACCGTTGATATCGAACAACGCCAAAGGTGATCCGTTCTGATCAGTACCAATGTAGAATCTTTGCTCTGGCGTTTCTATGGAGATGATCACATTTCTTGAGTCGTATAAACATCTGAACGTCTTGCCTGTTTTTGGGAAGTGAACGTGGGTGACAAGATTGGGTGTGATAGGGTTAGAATAGAAGTACTGCGTGACGTTGCCTTTGTCGTCGTTCCAAGAAATGAGCCTGCCTTTATCATCGTAGAAGTACCACGTTTGGAACTTGTCTCTTTCGAAAGCGTGGATCAGTTGGCCTCTTGGATTATACCTGTATTTCTGTTCGCCCCTTCGTACTACGAACCCTCTGTTGTCGTAGCTAGAGAATTCTACATCCCCATATTGTACAACCCTGTCTCCACTATCGTACCCTAGGGAGATCTTCTCCTTGTCTCTTATGATCGAAATTACATTACCATTCTCGTCGTAAACGTATTTCCAGTTGTTACTTCCGAAAACTTCTAGAACATGCCCATCTGAGTTGTAGGATATCCTGTCCAAGAACTGCGATCTTCCTATCATTATTTTTTGAGTCTTTATTCTGTTTCGTGTATCGTATTCGACTTCCAATCTGAATACGTCAAAAGACTTGATGTTGATGAGTTGAGTCTTCAGGCGGCCTCTATCGTCGGTATCAGTAATCGTGAAGTACTGCTTGCTGGTATCTTGCATCACTGATCTGTTGAAGGTATTCCTGTAGACCCTCAAGTCTGATATTCCTTCTAAGATACCGATGTTCTGGTTGTATTTCAGTCTGAGCTGTGGCAGTTCTTTTCCGTTGATATCGATATCGATGCTTGAAAGTCTAGCATTGCCATCGTACTGATATTTGTAATGAGCGTTATCTAATCCGCTCTTTCCGTTGAACTTCAACTTCTCATCTTTCAAGACTCCTGCGTGGTACTTGAAGTCTTGTCTAAGTTCGAAATAGGGTTCTACAATCTCAACATTCTTCACCAAGTTGGACGTTTCATGATAGGTGTACTGGATGGAACTCATACCAGCAAGAGAAGTTTCAAGCTTGCCAGCTGCATCGTAGATGTAGGAAACCCTGCCAGATTGGTGGGGGTACACGATGGATAATATTTGTCCTTCATCATTATACATGATTTCATATGGATGCCTGTTCATTGGACTGAAGTATTGGTATTTAAAGAATCCTAAAGATGTTTGCAGTGAGAAGGTATGGATGTGACCTCTAGGTGTTGTCAGAGACTGGAGTGCACCAGCATCGTCGTATTGGAGCAGATAGTCTGAACCTCTTGGAGTGGTTACTTTGAGCGGCTGAAATAGGAGAATTACCAGTCAGTTTTTTTGAGTTTAGTTGCATTGAATGATCAAAAGAATGGTTAATTTGAAGAGTTTCACTCACCAAGCTACTGAACATGTCCTTGAAAGCGTACTGCATAGAGGTGCCATCGCCATATTTGATCTCGAACAAACGCCCAGCCCTGTCGAATCCATATGTTTCTGTGAGGTCTCCCCACTTCCAGCTGCTCAATCTGCTGAACCTGTCGTACTCGAGCTCAACTGGTGCGAATATTCCATTTCTTGGAGTCCATTTTACGGGTCTTGCAGATTTATCGTAAGAGATGTTGACGAGTTCCATTTTATCGTCGATAAACACGGCAGCTGATGACGATTCCCTATCGTATTCAAGCGATAATATGTTTTCGCCGTTGACTCTTAGTCGCCTACCGACCTTGGTGATAACCCTTGGTATCGAAGATTTGCCCTTGTTCTGTTGGTTTGGACGGATGAAATATTTCCATTCGAATCTGTTAGCTAAGTCTCCTCCAATCTCAGTCCTTTGTTTTGCAGGTACAGGATAACTTTCTCCTGAAATACAAAACAGTTTTGATTCCGCTCAATATGTAACTTTTGAATGTATAACTTACCTAGAAGGGCTTCTTTGTCAGCTAACACGTTATATGGTACAGTGTCGATGGTGACAGAGTGGAACCATGGCATGATGCTTGTGACACCTCCATCTGGTTGCATGAGGATCTTGCTCTCAGCCTCGCCAATCTTTGTACTCACACTGGATTCTCTGATCAGCATAGATATAGGTTCAACGTTGTTTTGGCTGACCTTAACAGTTGCACCTTTCAAGCTCAGATCAAAAGATAGACTTAAAACTTTTCCAGTTGGTGTGACTGCTGAAGTCAAGCGACCAAATTCATCGTAATTGTAGATGTAACTCCTTCCACTACTATCTATCTTAGTTTTCAACAGTCCAGATGATCCATGGTACTCGAAGGTAAAGTTGTAATTATCCGGAGTACTAAGCGTTTTCAACATTTTCATCTGGGAAGGTGATGACATCTTCAGTCTGCATTTTTGTCCCTTGGTGTTCTCTATCGAGTTCACCTGACTAGCGTAGTCACGCAGGAGGAAGACTTTATTACCGGCAGCGTCAGTTACAGTGCTCAACTTTCCGTTGCTAGTGTTCACGTTGTAAGTGAAAGTGTATATTGTTTCTCCAGTGATGATGTTCTTGGTAGCGACATGTTGACCGAACTTATTGAAGATATATATTTCTTGAGTATCTGGGGAATAAATCTCGTACTCTCTGCTTGTCGTGGAATCGGGAATACTTGGCATCACGCTTCGAATTCTGTAGTTGGCTTGATCACCAATGTGGACTTGTTCGTCAGGAGTGACAGTTACGGCGGATATTGTGTTGAATTTGGAATTAGAAGCAAGATAGTGGTCAGCTTCGAAACAGTCACAGCCTCTTTCTAAGCAGTTACATTTGGACTCGGCACCAGCGTATAATTTTATCTTTCCATCAGTACCGATGACTCGTATCCTGTTTATCCTTTGAGAATCGCTCTCTGCTACGTAGAGGTTACCGGAAGAACTGAAGGCAATACTTTGGGGCATGACTAAAGTAGCATGAGTCGCCAATTCGACGTCATAACCTGAAGTTGGAGATCCACAATGAAGTGGACGACCAGCAATTACTTTAACCCGTCCATCAGATGTCAACTGGAGTATCATGTGGTCATCGATGATATGAAGCGAGTTATCGAGTGGATTGATAGCAAGTTCTGTGGGCCATCTCAAATGAACCTCCTCTATGTTCAGGGTTCCTTCGCAAGGCAATGGCTTCCAATGGCTCTTATGCATATGATTGCCAATAACTGTAGTTACAATACCGTCACGATCTACCATCCTTATATTGGTTCCATCGGCGAAATAGAGGATGTTGTCGATTGTTACTGCTACTCCTTTGGGATAGGCCAGTTTTGCATCCCTTGCTAGAGCACCGTCACCACAGTGAGCCTCGTCTCCTGGAAGACAACGTTCTCCAGAACCTACCACTGTTTCCCAATTGTGATCGGGATCGGAGTAGTCAGATGTGTTGCGCACTTTGATGATTTGATGCGATTCTGGATCTGATATGTATAGAACCGAATCTAGAGGGCTCAGAGCCATGTGGTATCGGTAGGAGACTCGTGTAGCACTAGAAAAAAAAACAAGTGTTAGAACCCAATACCTAAGTGATTCAAAGAAACTTAGTTTACTGGATTGAATTATATCATACTCACTTGAGACGCACGATTGTTCTAACTGTACCATCCGTCAGAATTTTCCTAACCAAATTGAAGTCTCCAACATAGAGAGAACCGTCAGGTGAAGCACAAAGTGCAACAGGCGCTAAAAGTCTCTGCTTGCTGGCCTGACCATCACAATCTCTGCACTGTAGAGGTCGCTGATGTCCATCTCCCATTGTTGTTAAGATGACCCTTGGTTTGTGTTTCAGGTAAATGTTGGAACCATCACCTTTTTGTAGGATACCTTGAAAGATATATTCGTGTCAGAAATTTATATTCGGGGTTTTCGAATTTATTCAAGACTTACCTTCGTGGAAGTTGTAGCGATGATGAATGTCGAGATTCCAACCTCCTATATCAGATATGCTCATGTCCAGACCACTGAGTTTGGTAGTTTGGACGTCCCAGATAACATCTTTGCAATCGGTGTATTCGTATCCTACTTTAACGATAGCTGTAGTAACTCCATATACTCGTTGACGATAAACGTTGTTTCTATTCCAAGAATATGTGTACTTTATAACAGGATCAGCCTCAAAGGTTCTCTCGAAGAGAATACCCTCGATAGTGATCCTCAAATGAATCAACTTCAAGGAAGGTGGTATAACCTCTGGAGTCAGTTGAAGTTGAATTGTTGACACGTATCCTGCAGCTCTTGAACTGTGGTAGACTAGATTAAGACCGGTGCCTGGTATTGGAAGACTTTCTTGCACAACTTGAGATTCTGCTAGGATGGAACTCTTGTCAGGACAAGCTCCTTGGAATTCGTGTTTCCATGTTGCCAAAACTACAGGTTTCATAATATCGTAGTTGTGGATTACGCATGGTTGGGGAACTGAAACCACCTGTTTTTCATCTCCCATGGTCATCACTATGTCGTCTATGATGACCACTTCATTCCAAGGCACGAAGACTATGTGTTTGTGTGGTCTGAATGGGTTCCTTCCGAAGTGCAAGGTAACTGCTCCACCTCCGTTCACCAGAAGGTCGAACCAACCATCTTCTCTGGTCAATGTGAAGCCTTCTTGTGCTATACTCGAGCTGACACGTACACCCATTAGTCCTTTACCCATAATGGTAATCACTTTACCTCGCACCACAGCAGAACGGCTAAAGAAAATGAAAATTAGTTGATGATAAAGATTTTTTACTTCAGAAAAAAGAATGCCATCTAAAATCTTTTTTCCAAAGCAAAAATTCAAGCTATATCTACTGAAACACTTCAAAAAGTAGTGAAATCTTTCATTCTGCAGGAATGACGTACAATCTTGAGGATAAACACAAATCTGAAGCTAAAAAAATCCAAACGACCACAATTGGAGGAAACATAAACAAAAAAATAAAAACAAACGAAAAGCAAACATTCTATTCGTGGCATATTCCCAATATAACAAGACCTTCAAAAGAGGCTACTTGGCCTTACCTCGTATTAAAGTTGCTCCAAAATACACTGAGCAGCGAGAAAAACAGAAAAGCCATATTGGTTAGCAGTTCGAACGGAGAGGATCATTCAATCTTTAGTATTTATATTTATTTTCAGTTAATGTTAGAATGAATAAGAATACTCATTACTATTCTGACAGGTTACAGGAATGAATTCAAAAACATATAAGCCTCCTGAACATAAAATGGTGACTGAATACTCAGAAAATTGGGATGTGATTTGCACATGGGGCACAACAATGCGTTCTAGAAGAACTCTATTTAAACAAACAGGAAACACCAAACACCAATAAGGTGACACTTAGTTGAAATCGAAAAAAATTGCGTCTTCGACCAACTTACCTCTCATTGAAATTGCCCTGTCTGACGTAATTCTGCAGACTGTCTTCGTCAATCAAGAACTTCATCCTTTCAAAGAAAGAAGCAGTTATTGCTGGTGGTTGCTTACGGAGAAGTATATCCAAGGGTTTTGGAGCTACATAGCAGTGCTGGTTGTCGCGACAATGAGAGCTGGAGCAGCACTCTGGATCTTCACAATCTTTCAGACCATCTGTGAAAGAATAAGGTTAGTCCAAGTCTGATATTTTGATACGAGTAGTATGAGTCTTGTCAACTTTTCTTGCACTTACCTTTGTCGTTATCCCTATCATCGTTACAGCTCTGTTCCAAGAGAATGCTACAGTCTGCGCCATCCCAACCACTATCGCACTTGCAGGCCCATTGGTTATTGGAAGATTGCTTGCACTGTCCATGATTAGAGCAACTATTGGGACAACCCTCAAGAGTGCAGTGTTTACCGTTCCAGCCAGTTACGCAGAGGCAAGTACCATTTTTGCACTGTCCATGATCGTTACATCTGGAATCACACTGCTTGATGTTGCAGGATTCTCCAGTCCATCCTGCATCGCATTGGCAAGCGTCGGAAACGCAGTGACCATGGTTACCGCAGTCCAAGTCACACAGTTCTGAAAATACGAAAAAGTTGTGTTGAAGAATGTCTGAAATCAATATTCGAACATTATGACTTACCTTTGGAGCAATCTTCGCCAGACCATCTTGGTTCACAGGTACACGTTTGCGAATCTAAGTCGAAGTTTCCATGTCCAGAACAGTCGGGAAGACATTGTAGTGCTTCCTTGTCCATCTGGCCACAATCTGGACCCTTCCAACCCTTCTTGCAGATACAAGAACCATCTACGCAGTATCCATGACCAGAACACGTTGGATGTGGACAATCAGCTGTTTGGAAATCAATTTTAGTCAAACAAATTCATCTAAAGATTTAATTTCTATTTTATGAAACAGTGAGTTAGGACCAAATGGTGATTTATTATGAAAGACAGATTGATTGTTAATTGATAATATTTCTCCCATACACATGCGAAAGTTATGGTTTATATGCTGGGAGGACTAGGGCATATTTTCTTTTGTTTCAACATCTAATGTGCCTTACCAGTTTCGCAAAATTTGCCCTTATATCCTCTAATGCAGTTACACTTTCCGTTAGCACAGTGACCATGTCCGTTGCAATCAGGTACTTCACATTCGTCATGCCTCAGTTGGCATTCCTTGCCTTTCCAGCCAGGATTGCATTGGCATTCACCATTGATATACTCTCCCCTCTGACTGCAAAGCACTGGACATACACCTGTACAAGAAACATTCATCATGCAGATATGCTATTAGACTACTCCAAGAGCAGATAAGATATTGAATAATGATGAAAACCTGCTCGAGAAGAGCCTAAACGAGCTGTTAGTATTCAAGCAACAAGTGATTTAGTTGAGCTTGCACCTGCTTTTGAGTTCTTATGATAGTATGGACTTACTCTCGCTGCAGTCATCACCGCCGAAGCCTGGATTACACTGGCAGTGTCCCATAAGACATTCACCCTTTCCACTACAACCGTTAGGGCAGTTATGAGTCATATCGTCAGCTATCGTAGCTATGAAAGTGATTTCTTGAGCATCTCCGTCATCATTGTACAGTGACAAGAACCAGTGACCTTGCTCCATGTAATGGGTAACCTCCTTCTTCACAAAAGACTGCAAAAAATTAAGGAATTGATTGGTGATGTTTAATTTCGAATCAAGATATAACACTTACATTAGAGCTACGAGTAGTCCTAGCCTTGAAGCCGCTGAGAACTTCCAATATGTGATATTGGGTGTGAGTTGGTAAAGCGTTTCTTCTAGCGTAGACTCCTATGCTGGCTCCCCTGGGTATACTGTAATCGAATTTCACGTAAGCTGCTTCAGACTGGTAGAACTGCATGTTCCAGTATCCGTAAGGAGGTATCTCATGAGAGAGCTTTTGTCCAAGTGAAATCTGCGAGAATGTAGTTCCATCTGGAGGAAATGATTGAGCTGGGAATGTCCGAGCATCTGAGAGAAATTCAACAATTAGTCTTCAGGTTTAGGAAATATTTCGAAATGGTTTGGAATGAGCTTGGCATTGAATTTGAAGAAGGTCAGTAAGCAGTGTATGATTCCTTTGATATGAAAATTTTCGAAAAATTATACATGATGAAGGCAGATATGAGGTCAGACTTAATCTGCATGGTATCTTCATCTAATTGTATAATATTTAGGTACTGAAGATTTTATAGTTTGAAGTTGGATGACGAGCCATACTTATTGAACAGCTTATAAATGCTAGATTCAATTTCCGGACAACACTTATAAGCTCTTCCATTAAAGCCCTACGCCAACCATAAACAATTCCGTAGCCGATAAAAGCGAATTATCAATTTCTGCTAATTCTTGCCTTTCGCATAGATCCAAACCACTTCGTGGGTAGGTGCATTAACATCAGATTGCCAAGCGCCTTTATAAGCTTCAGGGTACGCAAAGCCGACGATTATTAGATGTGCAAACTACAAGATGGGATAATTTCAAGTTCATGCGTTAGAAATTACAGCTATCATATTATATCTACCTTGTTATCAACTACCTACTCATCTAGAAGGCCAACGATAAAAATAAATGTTCAGAAGGGAATGTTTTTTTTACACCTCGGAGATATAAAGTCATTTATCAGTGACCAATTGCGATCAAGATGAGAACTGGGGGAAGTACATAATTGAATAAGGGTATCATTTGCATGATGAGGGAGTTGGTGTACTGGTTAATACCAACCTTCCGGATGGAAAGATGTTTCGTGAGCGCGAATGATCCAAATAACAGGTTTGTATGGAAATGTTGATGGTGAGGGTATCCAAGCAAATGTGGTGATTTGAAATTGTTAGTTATAGTGGGTATGGCAGAGCTGTTAGTTGCCCAAATGACCAGTTTGTTAACCCTACCTTCCAAGATAAGAATAGTTGGTGGCGGAGGCAACTTAGTAGAGCTTTCGCAAAAGTTTGTCCAATTATCCATGTCAGTGGTAGAAGAAAAGCTTTCTGTAGTACTGAAATCGACAGTACTTGATTCTGTAACCGCAAGCGTAGGGGGTGAGGACATTTCCATGCGTTTTTCTGTAGTGTCAAATAAGTCAGATGTATCGTTGTAATCTGCAAAATAATCATTGATGTCTAAGGTTGGACAAGAGCACTCACAGGCTCCACCAGATTCGTTTTCTTTTTCCACAGCGACCTTTTTTTGATCGTGCGGGTATTCTTTGTACTCGCTCATAATGGGGGGAGGTATTTTCCCTTCTGTTGGGATGTTTACTGACAACACATAGATCTGTTGAGTGCCCATGTTCATAGGGTCGTTTTCAGCAGACACTGTTATGTTCACTTGAAGACGTTTAGAATTATTAGAAGGCTCGAAAGGCGACATATTTATTATTTTTATGGTAGGGTTAGATTCTTCAACACCACTGTTAATATTAGTCAGGTTAAGATCATGCAAAGTTGTTGGACTGTTGAAGTTCGACCTATCTTCTACGACGACTGTAGAAAAGGTGTGATCATTGACTGCTATGGTTTCGTTAGACATGTTGTACATATAATTCGTTTTAATTGGTTTATGGTCTAAGCTTACGATATCTATAACATCTCCAGGTGGTTTCTCATCAAATGTTACAATATCTACATCTTCTTCGTAGGGAAACCCGTATCCTGGTTCATCACCTTGAATAATATCATGATTTGGAGGAGCGAATAGTTCTTCAGACGATTTTGAATTTGTTGTTGTGGATTCTGCGAAATCCTGGATAGTTTCAGTTGATTGTTCCGTGTGAAAGATCGTTGTTTCAACTGTTACTTCGGCTTCCTCCTTTGCTATAGTTGATGTGAAGTCATCAGAATCCGGCTGCAGAGTTGTTTCTATCGAAGAGGCACTAACAGAACTATCCTCTTCCAGAGTAAGTTCAGTTGGAGTACTATCTTCATCGACATATTCAATTTCTGTCACTGTTTCATAGATGTAATCAGAGATTGTTGAAGAATACGGTGTCACAGTAGTACCTCCATCATCTACCAAATCCGTTGACACCGTTTCGGGAAATACAGAAGGATAAGTAGAACCTGTTTCTTCAGAACTTTCGGAAAAACTATCTACCATTACAGAATCTATATCTTCACCGGGAGGTATATCTATACTAGTATTTTCATGCAAAAAAGAACCAACTCCATGCTGTGTATCGTTACTAGAATTACTAAAGTGCTGATCAGACAGTACAGAAGCGGGTAAAACGGGAGGGGCATCGACACCTCTACGTTTTCTGATCACTACACGCGTGGAATTGACATTACCTCCGTTAGATGTCGTTTTGGGACGACTAGACGTTGACGTATTGCTTTCAGGTGCGTTCGGCTTAGAAGGGGTGACGATTTGGGTGTTTTCTCCAACTAGGACAGAGCATTGCTTCGAACTCTGGTACGACCAGCTGAGAAGACTGGAAGCTGCAAAAATGTGACATTGTTAGGAGATGTACTTTCTGAACTCTCCATAAAAAAAGATCTTTTACAACAACATTTTTGATTGTATGATTGGTTTCTTTTTTCAATGGTTAAAATAGTTGCTTTCTTATTACTGAATTTTTCATGAGTCATTGGCAAGTAATTGTCAAGACAAAATGAGGAAATGCAATGGAAATTCAGAGAAGAAGTGAAACATATTTGGTTAGCCAATGATTATAACAAAATTTATGCATGTAAATAAGGCTTTGACACATAAATATTGACAACAAGCCGCTAATCCTCTCAAATCGTTGATCAGTTTGTAATTGTATCATTGGCGTCAGTATTATCATTTCTAGATAAGTTTTCTTATTATTTATCTACTGAGAACGTAAATACTATCTTATATGTGTTGAAGATTGATACAGTCGAAGGAATATTGATGAAATGAATTGCAGCTACTTTCTGGTTATTTTTATTTTGAGAAGTTTTCGCGAATGTTTTTCGAAATCAATAAAAAAATTAATTCGAATGGCATATAGGTAAATCAAATGTGAACCTATAAAATGATTGTGATACAGTTTCGCAAAAAAAAATAAATAACAATAATTTCAAGAGAAATGATTCATACGATATGGTATCTTCGTCTTCTTCTGCTACAGGGCGCTACAAGTAATATTTGCGGAAATCTGTATCTCACTTAATTTTTGGAAATGCCGATTACTTAGTTCAAGGTATATGTGGCTCCTTGAAAAATATTGTTGCCGAATTTTGTATACAGTCCGTTCACGAAAGGTTGAGCTGTCGGTTGGCCATGGAAATTTGGCATATTCCACTGTGTATATTAAAATTTTAGGCTATATTGTTTATTTTTTTGTCAGATTGATACGCAATGTTGTAATATTGCACAGAGTTTTCTGATAACTCGCATGCTCGTCGGACGAGGCCGTTTACATTCGGCACCGTTGACTCTATTTTACGTTATGACAGCAAATACTGCCAACTTCAGATAAACGCCTACTATGCGCTCAAACTTTTATGAACGGACCATATTTAATGAACCTCTATAATGTTTCATATGGAACCACTATTTTTCAGTGAATTATCATACTTTTTCCTGAAATTTTAGGGATGATATAATCGAGTAGAAAATGAAAGCCTTTTACGTTCCATTCAATAATATCCACAGAGCATGATGTCCTTATCGCACGCAAACTTATACCGGCCCGGCAAATATTTGTCAACCAATTCCGGAACACAAAGGGAAAATATCATTTATGTTCGATTCGAAACGTTCAATTATAGAATTCGAGCAAGTTCCGCACCAAATTAATTATCGAATTATTCGCTTTATTCGAATTTTTCGAACGATCATCGTAATTAAATTCGGCAGGTACTGTTTACAAACGTTTCGCGATGGGCTGCACAATAATATTATGTAAAATTCGGACTTCAAACACGTTCCGCCTCTGGTGTCGATCGAAAAAGCGGAACGCAATAACGATCTCGCATTTTCGAGAGAATTGTTAATTTATTTCGGATTAGGACAATCCAAATATTAACATTTTTTTCGACGTTTTCTATGGAATAGTCGAAATGGTTTCTATGCGACGCGGAAATAGGATTTCGTACAATTTGACGTCGTTTCGGAACTATAGAAATGGTTCAACTTTACAATTCGAATCATGGAATATTTCAATTGAACATTAATGACCCATTTTAATGTTCAATTTATGCTTTATTTATGTGCAATTGGTCAAGGGCATTTATATCAGGTCAAATGTATATTTTATGCACAATAAGAATGTATTTCAATCAAGAATTCATTCTCAATTCATAATGAGATCGACGGAAAACCTTGTAATCACTATTTGTATTGAAATTCTCTCCAGTTACGTCCATGGATGGGGAGCGAACCTTTTCCACATACAAAAATGTTCAAAATTTGACAATTGAACATTTGTAACAATTTTTAATTGTAAACGTTAAAAAATTGAATTAAATTTTAATACCATATTATTAAGAGTTATTGATATGTTGGTTTTGAAATGAAAATTTTTTGAGTTTCCAAGAGTCATATTCAATATTGCAAATATTGCATATTTTCGTGCATATTTCAAGCATTTTTTCATGCATATTTGCGTGCATATAACTCAAAAAAAGATCAGTTTAACGTAATGCGGAATTAATCATTAATGACCCATTTTATTGCGTGATTCCTCTTAGTAAAGTATTCAGAAGCATAGCACAATAGTGTACATAGAGATAGAATTCTATCTCTATGATAGTGTATAATAAAATAGTTTTCTATCAAGAATTTAAACTGCGGTTGACAAAAAAATCTAGAAAGCAACTCGTTCATTTACCTAGTGTTTGTTAGTTTGATTACAAGATTTTTCCGTCGACCGCATTATAAATTGAGTATAAATTCAAGATTGAAATACAAAATTTATTTTACATAAAAGATGCATTCGATATACTCAATGTGCGGGTCAAAATTATGGAACAAATTCATTTTCTCAGAAAAAAAACATTTGGAAACAAAATCCTAAAACAGGTCAGTTTTTTTTCACTTTTACCAAATTTTAATGCATTTTTGAAGGATTTTTGTTGCGCCCTGTGCCATCCCCATCAACCCTCTAATGTTTTTAATAGGGAAAGTCCGTTCACGAAACTTTGAGCTGTCGGTTGGCCATGACAATTTGGCATATTCTACTGTGTATATTTAAATCTTAGGTTATGTTGTTTATTTTCCTGTCAGATTGTTACGCAATGTTGTCAATATCACGAAACAGTTGCATAAGTAGCGGAGTTCTCTGAACTAAACTCGCGCCGGGTACATTCGGCAACGTTGACTGTTCATCGTTATGACAGCAAGTACTGCCAATCTCAGATAAATAAACAAACGCCTACTTTGCGCTCAATAAAATGTGAACGGAGTATAGGTTGTACAAAAAACTTCATTTCTATGGTTCCATTCCAAAACAATGATTGATATGAGAAGTGAGAACCATAGACAAACTAATAAATAGATGAGCCACTCGTATATTCCGCGACATCTGTCGGAGGAGGAGACTAATACACGAAAAAATTATTTTCAATTTGATAGTTAGATGTCGTTGCATTCATGGAAATCCTATCGAGAAAATAGTAAGTATGTAAAATCATTATTATCAAAAAACCTTTGAATTGTCAACTGACACAAGGAGTGATTTGACACGTTCTTTTTGAAATATAATAATTTCGATATGCCTGCAGAGTGAAGACGTGCTG
The DNA here is from genome assembly GCA_013421045.1 of Propylea japonica. Taxonomy (NCBI): domain Eukaryota; kingdom Metazoa; phylum Arthropoda; class Insecta; order Coleoptera; family Coccinellidae; genus Propylea; species Propylea japonica. The sequence continues at coordinate 84,237,672 of CM024241.1, forward strand.
TGTTATTGGATGTGAAAATCGAGATGCAAGAAGGTAATTATAAAATTTACATGTATATTCTGTTAACTATAAGAATTAAGATACTCGTAGTTTTCAAAAAAGATTTTCATGTATTGAATAAGTTTAGTCGGTAATACTCATATTTTGTATTATTGAATTCATTATTTTTAGTTTTTGAGAATGTTTTCAATGCAATTATTAGTTTATTGATTAGATATTTATGAAATAAATCTGTATTTTCAATTGGTGATACCTATTTCAGTTAATAATTTTTATTCTATCCAGAATTTGATTATTGATCCTCATTTCTCGATTCCAAAAAAAATCAGATGAAAGTTCGTTGCAGGTATTATTTTCATGAAAATAAATTTCTCACTCATCGATAACTTGCACGAATCCATTTCTGATTTCGTTAATTGCAGGTATTATTTTCATGAAAATAAATTTCTCACTCATCGATAACTTGCACGAATCCATTTCTGATTTCCTTTTGGAAATTGAATATCAAAAAACTTTTTGCTTCTTGTATATGGGTGTACCTACCTATTCAAAAGGTGCACTACAGATTCTTTTTGAGGCAGCTTTACGATACAGATTCCTTTTTCAATTGAGCTTTTTTCACGAATTAGTAATGTTGTACAAAAAAGATAGCGTTGAAGCTTGTTCTACTATTGTCTCATCTATTCTCCGTTTAGTTAGTCTATGGTGAGAACTGGCCATCATATACCGGGGTCAATAGAAAGTTTCTCTACTCACCTAACAAATACGACAGTCCTGCGAACAGCAAGACAGTGCACATTATGAAGATGATAGCCGTGCATTTCCACGAACATCTCGAAGTGAAATCTTTTCTTATGTGGAATCTGCTAGGCGGCGTGTAGTGCGAGTTGACGTGTCGTTGATTATTGCGCAAACTTAGCGATGCGTGAGCTCCTGTATAAGGGTTGGTGTTACCGAGTCTGTCGGGATTTTTCATTTCTTTGCAGGGGCTGCTACACGAGGAGTTCGACTTGTAGTCTATCGTGGGGGTCTTTGAGATTCCTGAAAGAAAAAATGGGGATTAGTAACTGTAGGAAGATATATAATGGAGTATTTTGGTTTAACTTTAAATTATTTTTTGATGATATTTTTTTATATTTTTTTTCGAATCATGAGTCTATACATTTTTAAGTACAGTGGATCTTCCCTATAACGAAAGAGCTAAATAAGCAAAAAAATTCTTTATAAAGAAATTTCGTTATACAGAAAATTTGTTTCTAATGTCGGCAATGTCACGGTCTTCACTGATAAATTTAAGTTTATCATTCAAACTTAAGCAGTTCCTTTTAGACATTTTCGCACAATTTTAACACTAGCGTAATGGTTAGATTGGAACCAAACAGCCAAGGGTATATTTAAAACTGTTGTAGAAGGATCACTCTGCCCGCCGTAATGATTTAGTTGAAGGTCGGGATTTATTACGTTCGTCCGGAAAAATTTCGGAAAAAACCCACCCTTATTATGCTTACCAATACCATTCAAAGATTGGTGTTCTTTGAATATTTCATTATAGAGAGAATTAACTTCCTTTTAGAGGATGTTTTTAACATGGAATTTGGATTGAAGGTGCAATGTCTTGTACGAAATTCGTTATACTGACATTCGTTATAGGGTTCCACTGTATTTCGGTTTAACTTTAAAAAAAGAATTATGCATGTAAATAAGGCTTTGACACATAATTATTGACTACAGCCGGTTATTCTGTCAAATTGTGATCAGATTGTAATTGTATTAATGGCGTCAGTATTATCATTTCTAGATAACTTTTCTGGTTATCTATTCACTGAGAAAGTAAACACTCTTATATGTGTGGAAGATCGATCCATTCAGGAGAATATTGATGAAATGCTTTGCAGCTATTTTCAGATTTAAATATGTTTCCTCAAGTTTTCGCAAACTGTTTCAGAACTCAATCAGGTATCTTCGGCATATATGTAAATAAAATAAAAACATTTGAAAAAAGAATGATGCAGTACTATATGAAAAAGGAAACGTTGAAAAATATCAATAATTTCAAGAAGAAATGCTTCATACGATATACATATCACTATACAGTTGAGATTCGATAATCCGGATCAATAAACGCCAGAGCTAATCCGGGTTAATAAGGAATCAGAAAAACGGTTAAAATAAATATAGGCTTTCTTCTAGAAATCATAGAACAAATACATTATTGAAATATTCAAATATTCAATGTTGTTTTTTGACTGTAAGAGAAAGAGAATGCTCAACTATAGCTTTCTCCTGTATATCTTTAGGGTGCAGAATATGAGTTATTTACTTTATTTACAAAGTACTATATTTTCGTATTTCTAGCGGGTTCTAGCATTGACTAAAAAATGCCTGACCGTCAAAATGATAAAAAACAAACGAGTTTTCATTTATAAATCAAGTTAAGACAAGTTGGAACCGAAAGCAAACCGTGGCAAGAGAGTTCCTATTTAAAACGTGTAATAACGTTATTAGTCCTCTTACAGATAGAAATTGTGGTCTTCTCTTTCATATGTCAATCGTTAACAGATTTCAATTTCACCGAAACTACTATTAAATTCCCATATTGATACATAATAAATCGTCAATTTGCTGAATAGGCATTTCTGGGAGATCCTAATGCTAAATTATCAATTATTCTCGATATAAACAGGTATGAATAATGAACATTAGAACGCACTAATTGCACTACCGTTCTATGTGGAATATTCTGCAAAAATCGGCTATAATTACAGTATTAGCTGTAATGATTATAATTATAACGACTTATGAAAGTATTTAGGTTCACTAAGTGTGACCAGATCAAGTTTTTCAAACAAACATTGGATTTATTGAACAAGTAGAACGTTACCTCCTTTGAGGTGAATATAAGTTTCAACATACGATTTCGAATAAAAAATCTATTGCTATAAAAACGGCATAATCTGCTCCTTTCCAATAAATCCGATGAGTCACATATTACATGAAAGTACAAATAAGTAATATTATTTACTGTGGAAGCCATACCAGGTGAAGAACGCTTTAGAGCCATCACACTAGCAGATAAGTAGGTAACTGATAGCTATCTAACAGATAACGTTGAAATGAATTCATCTGTATTTATCACATCTAAATACTTTAAGGTATTCAATATGGAATATCATGAATTTCATAAAACGAACAGAATAATTTCCCGACTGAAAATCTGGCAGACTTCAATTTTAATGAATAGAGAGATATTTATTTCGATGATATCTGTCAGATAGCTATCGACTACTTCAGCATCAAGTGGTAAAACAGGCCTAACAGTTGTAAAGTGTAGTTTCTGATCGTTGTATGAACCACCGAAATAAAAAACAATGTTTTCTCAGCACTTGAGCGACCTGTGAAGTAGGACTATCATCATTATGTAAACTACTTCGAAAGCAGACATATCTGGCTTTAATGAACCTTTCAAACCAATTTACACAAATCCAAATTGGACAACACATGTCGTTAACCAAAAAACCCCAGTATTTGTGTTAAGATCATTATCTTAACTCCCTGAAATAAATGAGCTTTTGGCCATACGAAGACCAAATTACGATCCCTTGAGCTGCACAACTGTTACGTCACTTGCTGATAAGTAACTGAGAGCTATCTGACAGACATCGTTAAATAAATTCAGGTTTTTTATATGGAAGATCACTAAATTTATTCGAAGAAAAGAATTTTCTCCATTGGAAGTATGCAAGGCTTCAATTTTAATGAATAGAGAAATATTCATTCCGATGATATCTGCCAGACAGCTATCAGAAGAGACCAGATTATATGCATTTGCATATTATGCTATTGCATATTTGAGACATCTTCAGTGGTATCTGCATGTTTTAGCTAAGATCCAGTTATTATGCATATTTTTCGGTACATATTTTCTTCCCTGCGTTCCGAAATGCGATTAAAGTGCTGAATCCGACCAAATTCCACAAAATTTGAGGTCTATTGAGTAATAATACTAATAATTGTGACTTTTATTAGATTTGCAAAAGCTTTCATCGCATTTCGGAACGCAGTATTAGTAGCCGCACGCTACGAAAGTATCCAAATAATGAGTAAAATACGCCAAATGAACTTCACGTTGTCGTTGACATTTCCAAATAAACTTCGAGAAAATTTGAAAGGAAATCCAGGTTTCGAAGGTTCGTCTCTTATCGGGAGTTTTATTAATGGGATGGCAGAAGTTTTATGAAAACTATAAGGGAGAACATAGCACCTAGGTTTAATTCTCCCCAGTTACGTCCTGGATGTGGAGCGAACCTTTTCCACATACAAAAACATTCAAAATTAAACAATTGACATTTGGAACAATTTTATTGTAAACGTTGAAAAAAAAATTATTAAATTTTAATACCATTATTAAGAGTTATTGATTTGTTGATTTTGAAATGAAAATTACTTTTCTTTTTTTTGAGTTCCCCAAAGTTATTATTCAATATTGCATATTCTGTAAATTTTCGTGCATATTTCAAGCATTTTCCATGCATATTACAACGTTTTTATGTTTCATATAATCCGGTCTCTATATCAGCTATATGTCACACGTTTTTTATCATTATTCCGAAATTAAATTCGATATTCAGGATGAAATACCACTATTTAAATATATGGGAAATGATTACCCTTCAGTAGGGTCCTGTAGCGGTCTTAGAAGAACAGAAGATTCAAAAATCATCACTTGGAACGCCAGACCTGGTTTAAAAACACCCTCTTGAGTCTTGGTCCAAGAGGAAGAATTACGTATTTTGTATCTGAATATTGAAGGTATTTATTCGAATAGTTTTAAGTTTTAATTTTGTAAAAACTTCGAGGCAGGGTTTTTTCTACTGAGGTTTTTCCCTGTGCTCTGGTATCATACGGCAGAATAGCATGGTACCCCGTTTTGCACCAACCTCAGCTAGGGACTTTTTGTTCCATGTATTGTATTTTGTTAGCTCTCAATTCAAGAGAATATATATATCAGCTATACTTAAACATCAAGTGGTAAAACAGGGCTTTACTGTTGTAAAGTGTCTTTGATAAGTGTATACACCAGATAAATCCCTTCTTCTGCACTTGAGCCACCTGCCAAACAGGGCTATCCTATCATCATTATGTAAACTACTTCGAAAGCAGACATATCTGGCTTTAATAAACCTTTCAAACCAATTTACGCCAAATCGGACAACATATGTCGTCTACGGCAAACGCGAATGACCCTAAAAAACCCCAGTATTTGTGTTAAGGTCATTATCTTAACTCCCCGAAATAAATGAGCTTTTCGGCATACGAAGACGAAATTACGATCCCTTGAGCTGCACAACTGTTACACATTGAACCCTCCGGTCTTCATTAGGCTCCGTTCACCATATGTTAAGGTAGGAACGCATCTACCTGCGCTTCTTTATCGGGCGTTACCCTGAAACGCATGGACGGATCTAACCTTTTTCCAATTTCCAAAGGTTGCTAGACTTATCGACAGACCGGTTACCTTTCTTATGTTTAATTACTAGGCTAGAAGCACGAATTAAGTTGGTGGTTGGGATCAAGCACATGCCACAGCTATTGTGTCGAGATTTTGGACCATCTGTTGCGAATTTTTGTGCGCTCTGCCGTGCCTAATCTGATTAAGCCGAGTCAAGAGATGCATTCAACTTTTCTAGCCAGGTACGATTGGACTAATCGTCTATTTGGAGAGGCTGTCGTTTTTAATCCTGTTTAGAAAAATCTGGTTCGTTCGTTATAGTTTGAAGTAGTGTATTGTTGTTAAGAGGAAATGAATTGTTTATCGGTTGCGACAGGAAATCACAGGAAATGTTTCGATTTGATAAATGATGCACAGGAAAGTATGACAACTGGTGGATCTCTCGTAGTTTTGCAACCTTGGAATGGATAAATTCTTGTTATCTTTTGACCACAAATTCTCGTATATTCAGAGAATTTTCTTAGAATCGGACACCGCAAATCGAAATAACTGTCCATTCATAACAGCTTCGATTCATGCTTATGATTCGGATTGTTTTTGTTGAAATTGGCTTATTTTTTGTATTTCTGCTGTCTCTTTGTTTTTGTAGGTTGAATGGATAATCTGAATATCAACGTTTCTTCTAATTTTAATATACAGCTCTGACGAAAGGTTCAATGGAACTTCATTTTATTACAGAAACGTTAACCTCGTTTGCAAACAACTCTGTGTGAGCTGATTACAATTAAAACACACTGATCTTTTATTGTAGGTGAGAATCTTAGATTGAATTAAACAGCTGATGAACTTATCAATGATTTATTGACAACTTAATGTCGCTGCATAGTCGATTCAAATAGATTTCAATTAGAATTATACTTTTAGAAAAATAATCGATGCTGAGGTCTTAAATTTCGTCATGAAAGTATCCAAATGACTTTCAAAAAATACAATTCTGCTTTATGAGTAATTAATTCAATTTGCTGTCATGATGATAAATTTTGTGAAATTTTACTATTATGTTATTAAAATAGAAATCGTAACAATTTTTTTTTAATGTTCAGTATCAATGTTTTCATGATTGTTTAATGACTTAACGAAACAAAAAATTCTTTAATTCTATAGAAAACCACTTCTAGCAGACCCTGTAGAGTGAATTCGTGCAGGAATATCTAGCAATTTCATAGTACATTTGTGAAGAAGTTTTTTTAATTCAATAAAAGTTCAGTCAATCCGTGTAAAAAATGTTAAATAATCGTATTAATGGTGTATTTATGGATAAATATACTTTGTTATCCTGATTATAGATACATTTTAAAGTACGTTCAGCCTTTTCATTTCCTTGTGAACAAATTCGTATGTTTTTCCACATGTATTCTGTATATGTACTTGATATACAGAGTTCTAACCTATATACACCTTCATTCAATCTATTATATAAACTAAATGGCTTCCTCTTCTAAGTTACATTTCTTTTTTCAGTAATTCGTCTAAATTTTGATCTTATCAATATGATATTTACAAATCTTGAATTTCAAGTTTATAAATCGTATAATAATAAGATAAAATTAGGCACAAATCAGTAGATTCAACCTTTATGCGCTGTTGCCGTTTTATTGATGAAGTTATATTCATTTCAGTGTTTATTTTAGCCCCACTAATGAAATATTTCTCTTTTGCCTTGAAGAGTATAAGTGGATGAATAAACTTTCATTATTTTAAATAATCTTTAGTGTCGATATTGCTTTTCCATTAAACGCTTCTGGTAGCTGGTATATACATAAAGGCGTATTAAGCACTTTTTAGGGTGTCGGTAATTCATCTACCACAAGCTAACTTTCCCATATGACCCATATAACTCACCTAAAGTACCAGGGGGTATGTAAACAGTACCGGACGGGGTCCTCACCAGGCAGGAAGGCTCGAATTCCTGGCTGTCCAGTGGCGGCGCGGATGCCAGGCGCCCGTTCAGTCTGTTCATTGTGGGGTTGCGGGGTGGCACATCGGGCGGTCTGTGGCCCGTCGCGCTGTCCAACAGGCAACCTGAAAACAAGAAAAATAACTGTCAGTAAATTTGGGGAGACAAAGGAAAAGGGGCGGATAGTAGCGACTTACAAGGGAGTTCCATTAAAACAGTAAAGAGTGCTCGTATAAATCTCCCGAAGAAGATGGAACAGATGACGTTACGAGATAAGAGGGTGGCTTGTTTTTTTTTCGGACGTCGGTGAGTCAAGAACAGGTAGAATTTATTAGTTGTGTTTCTTGGGAATTATGAATATTTGCGATATCTCAGAAATGTGGGTTTTTCGGTTTGAAATGGAAAAACGAGGTTTTTGCTTCAAGGGGCTCATTTGCGGTTTCCGCCCTTTTAAATGAGAGCATATTCAGGTAAGGGGGTTGTTTTCATAAAATATTCTTATGGCTTGAGTTTATGACTTTATGGCTTGGTTCAATAAACTTGTCCGAGACGTTTTTGTGAGAAAGTTGAGTAATCATTAATTTTTGAGTGCTTCTTGTTGATTTCAGAAAGAAAAAAAAAGAATTCAAGTACTTCTAAATACTGGTTTCTTATATTATTGAAAACCTAGTCTTATTTCATTTTGAAAGTTGTGTTATGAATGAGTCTGATGCCAAAGTTTCATGTGAACGCCACTAGTGGAAAAAATGTCCACTTTAGGCCTAAATGAACATCATTTTTCAATTTTTTTCTGCTCTTTATGAGCATTGAACTCACTTTGAGTGTATACTTATGATTTTCAAGATATTTACACCAGTTTTCATAATTCTACATCTCAACGTTTTTTGCAGTGATATTGAAGTACAGTAATATTTGCGAGACATGTGAAAAACATGATTGTTTACGAACAGCAGGAAGGTATTAACTCAATTAAGTTTTTTCATTCTGTAAACCTATAATTAGTTAGATACTATACCTTCGAATAACCATAAGGTGGATGCGATATATTTCTTTAAAAAAATCTTATTGATCTCAGTTTATTAAGAAGTTATACTTATTTCATATCAGAACTCCTAAAAGAAGTACGACTCTGTTTTTTGTTTATAGAGAAATGTCAGATTTCCATACGGAACAAACATATGCTTAGTATATCTGATCCTCACATCAACCAATGATATCGCGCTAGGGGCCTATCTATGTGCTTTATAGATCTGGGGGCTGTCAAAAAGAAACAAAAATTTGGACAATATGACACGAAAAACGATTTATTATTATTATTATGGAATACCGAGCGATTAATTAACAATAGCGAAAAATCCACTTCAAAACGCGTCATTGAATTTAAATCGGTACAGAAATCGCTCTAGTTTTCGAATAAATAAAAATCTCTTCCAGAGGAGCATTCAACATAATCGTAACTGTTATTTACGATCGCAGTCCATAAATATCACCGTAATGACATAGCTATTATCGTTGCAACGCTGATTCAATCTCATGTTGATTAAAAATAGCCTCGTTACAGGTTCAGGAGGGTGTGCACCCCTTTTCTCTTGTTTCTACACGAAAGGAAACGATGGAAATGGTATTGCCCTCATTGAACCTTTGTTTATTCGGTATTTGTGAAACTGCCTAGCGGTTTTCAGGTAAAGATCAACTCACGTTTGGTTTTAAATAATAACAAAATAAAGCTTAATCATCGTCTTGTTATTTCATAGTCGATTGTTATTGTTATGCCAACTTCACTTCGCTTCAAGACGAGGAGAGTTGTTTGTATTAACTTTAGGTAAACATCACGCAAAGTCATCTCGGAAAAACGATTAATTATAAAATCACATGTGCAAACCTTGGTAGAACGACTTAAGACAAACTTCGAAGTTCTTTACTTGTAAGTTGTAACAACATACGAAAAATATATCGGGAAAAGTCTAGAACTGTTCAAAGTTTACACATATAGGATATTTCCTAATGTTCCCATAAATTACAAGTAACAGATGAATGCTCTGTAATGAACAATGAATGATTTCTAGCGTTATATAATTTCGTGGAAAAGTTGCACATACAGCGGAACTCCCCTATAACGAAAGAGCTAACTCCGCAAAAAAAATCGTTATAAAGAAATGTCGTTATACAAAAAATTTGTTTCTATAGTCGACAATGTCGCAGTCAACTTCACTGATAAATTAAAGGTTATTATTCAAACTTAGGCACTTGCTTTTAGACATTTTCGCACAATTTTTCACACTAGCGTAATGGTTAGATTGAGACCAAACATCTAGGGGTGTATTTAGAACTGTTTCAGAAGGATCTTTCTGCCCGCCCTAATGATTTAGTTTAAGGTCAGGATTTATTACGTACGTCCGGAAATTTTTCGGAAAAAACCCAGCCTTGAATCTTCTTACCAATACCCATTCAAAGAGTGATGTTCTTTGAATATTTCGTTAGAGAGAGAATTTACTTCGTTTTAGAGGGTGTTTTTTACATGGAATTTGGATTCAAGGTGCAATGTCTCGTACTAAATTCGTTATACAGAGAAATTCGTTATAGGGAAGTTCCACTGTATCTTGATCTAATACTATAAGAATCCCGAAGTCAACATCTATGCAAAATGTCATCAAAATATTGTCATTTGTAGCATTGAAGCGAAGGAATACCTACGGTATTTTAGAAACTGAAAGTAAAGTCATTTAAATGGAAGTACAATCGGTTCACATTTTCACACTGAACTAATTATCTGATTATTAGAACACGAAGAAATTTGTTGAAATACCACATTGAATACCTCTTTTGTTCCAAATTGGTGTTAAATACTCCACAACTAGAAATTATACACAGTGAAGTAAAAAAGCACGAACTTTAGCTCAAGTTTTGAATTACGATAGGATTCCAACTACCTATCTCGTTGAACCATCTGCGTAAATCAAGAACTAATTTAATTCTCATTTCGCAGATTCTCCAATTTCTAAATAAATAGTTGATTAAGAGAAGTTATCCTATTCATCAACAGAAGGTATCGACGAAAACATGAATGGAAAAAATTCTGTAAATATTAGGTACCGAAAGTTCAATAAAAGCCATTCAGAACTTGTTTGCTCCGTTTTTGAGTTAATTTATATGTGTCCATTATCTTGCATCCCACGCAAACGTTAGATAGGAATTTTAATTTGAGCTTTCGAAACTTCAGATTACAAATGGAAGTCAAATTTTTGATGTTCCTTATTTAGAGGGTTCGAAAACTTCGAGGAAATTTTCTTTACAACTCTCGATAGATAAAAGTGTTGAAATTTGGAGTCTTTTTCGATGCTTTGTGATGTCCACAAAACCTCACTGCTACTTCAAATTTCAACATATACCTATTCGGAATCAAAAATTATGATTGTTTATAATAGAAATGTGATTTTTTCGAGTTTGTCAAATGATGCACTAAAAATGTAGGACGGTTTTCATTAATTTTTTTTCCTGTCAATACTTATTTACATCCATATTTTGTATATGATTGTTACTTTTGTAATTTTTCTATGAGTTTGTTGGCGAAGTTTGTTTTTTACAAAATTCAACACTATATTCAGTAAAATCTGGTCACTACAAACATCTTCAAATCATTTTAGTTCGACTCAAAAAAAATCTTCTATGTTCAATATCAACCCATATATACACTTATTGATACTGTCCAATTAAAACAGTTTGAATTTCTCCTCCCTGTTCACTAAAAAAATCATCAGCCGTATAAAAAACTCACCATTCGTACCCCTATACTCTCCGGGCAAATCCAACTGGATATACTGATACATAATCAACAAACAACAAAAAATCTAACAAATACAACGAAAACGGCCTCTTTTCTCATCACAAAATCGAAACGCACATCAAAACCTTGCTAAATCTTAGCCCATCTCCAGGAAAAACAAGAAACACGCACAGAGGATCGCGTAACACCGATTCTATGTAATGAGCTGCGTTCGATACGCTGTGCAGATAGGTGTGTGGCCGAAAGCTCTGTGACCGAGCCCAAAGCTCTCTAGACTAGGCAGTGTTGACGCGCCGACGTGCGACCAGAGACTGAAATGTCTGAAATTCAACTTCAGCAGCGCAGCGCGCTGACTCCTAGCCGAGGAGAAGAGCTGCGGAAGGCCCGATCGAACATCTGAAGAACCTATTTGCGGGATCTTGAGACAGGAATGGAGTCAAGTACTGAAGCCCTTCGAGAAATTCGAAGGTTTGGAGATTCGACGATCAAAGAGATAAGATAAGGGTTCGTAGAGAGAAGAATGTAGGTTTGGACCTGCTTGGAGTCTGTTGTTGGCTCTTTCCCTTTGAGGATTTGTCTTGTTGGACGCGTCCAAGTTCGGTAATGATGGGAAACATGGGGATGTAAGAATGTGGCTTTCACATTGGCCTTATTGCTCCACAAGTTAAAAGGATAATACTGAAGAAGACTAAAACTTGACTGAAATTCTTGAGGAAAAAATAAGACTCGAAAAATTGGAAATAACACAAAAACTTAGCTTTATACAACAGGTTCAGAAAGTACAGAAATGATAGTTAAAGTTATATAGAAAGATTCAAGAGTAAGATGGAAACCTAAGCAAACAACTCTGCTGCTAAAGGAATTATAACGATATGAGAATAACTTTGAAGACCCAAGATACTATTAAGGCTATTCTGGTGAAAGTTAAACCTGATAATCAAATTGAAACACCAAGAATGAAATCTAAGAAATATCAAGATACTTCGAGCCACGAAAGAAGTCCAGTACCTACTGAAACCCTCGAAAGAATCGAAGAAAGTAGGAAGAGCACTATCAATTCAGAAGTAGCTATGGTCTGTTCTCTTCATGTTGCTGCCCGATCGAACATCTGAAGAACCTATTTGCGGGATTTTGAGACAGGAATGGAGACAAGTACTGAAGCCCTTCGAGAAATTCGAAGGTTTGGAGATTCGACGATCAAAGAGATACGATAAGGGTTCGTAGAGAGAAGAATGTAGGTTTGAACTTGCTTGGAGTCTGTTGTTGGCTCTTTCCCTTTGAGGATTTGTCTTGTTGGACGCGTCCAAGTTCGGTAATGATGGGAAATATGGGGATGCAAGAATGTGGCTTGTTTATTGCCCCTCGAATCAAAAGGATTAGATTGGAAAGATAGACAACATCACTCAATTTTTCCAGAAAAATGTTCCACTCAAAATATAACTCGAACATAGAACATAGAAGACCCAAGTTACTATCAAGACTATTCTTGTAAAGGTTAAACCTGATAGTCAAATTAAAACACCAAGAATGAAATTCATGCAATAGCAAGTCAATGAAAAGATCTCGAGTCACGAAAGAAGCTGAGTACTGAAACCCTTTCAGAAATTCGTAGGTTTGGAGATTCGAGCATCAAAAAAATAAGATAAGGGTTCGTAGAGAGAAGAATGTAGGTTTGGACCTTGCTAAGTCTGTTGTTGGCTCGTTCCCTTTGAAGATTTGTCTTGTTGGACGCGTCCAAGTTTGGTAGTGATGGCAAATATGAGGATTAAGAATGAGGCTTTCACGAAAGCTTTTTATTGGCCCTCGAATCAGAAGGAAATAAAAAACATCACTGTAATGCTTGAGAAAACTGGTTACCCATAAATAAAGCTTGAAGAGGTGAAAATAACACAAAACTGTAGCTTGATACGAAAGAAACAGCAAGCACAGAAATTAAAGTTAGCGTTATAGATCCAAAAGTAGAACGAACCTTAGCAAACAATCCTGTTGCTAAAAACATTATAACAATATGTGGAGAAAAACGTTGAAGACCCAAGGCTTTTCTTGTGAAAGTTAAACCTGATAATCAAATTGAAACCCCAAGAATGAAATTTATGAAATATCAAGTCAGTGAAGAGACCTCGAGTCACGAATAAGTCGAGAGTGAAGCCCTCAAAGGAATGGAAGTTGTACTCTCTTGTTTTATTGCTGTTGCGGAAGGCAGAAAAAAAATTGAAAGTTTGAGCTTGTATATAATGCTAAGAAATCAGTGGATCTCGTGGGCCCATAATATTAAAAAAGAAAGACCTAAAGCGAGAGAACTGATAGAAGCAGCTTTTATGTCCATCACCTAGAATCCTTCAGACCTCAACAACATATGGGCTCCAAGAAGTTTAATTGAAATTCTTGCATAAAAATAAACTAAGCCCAGACAGATGTTGAATGTATCTGATACATATCATGAAATGGAACAGGTTCAACAATAATTTCTTGAGAGAATTGTTCAATGGGGAAGCTTTCTGAAAAAGTTAGGAAGATCTTCACCTTCATTCAATTTTATGGCAATTCAGCATGAAATTCCTAAAATCGACCCCTAATTTATTCTTGAATTATTTGCTTATAAGCTGTCTTATTGAAGTGTGGTCTTGGCTTATTCTCTCTGCTGAATTTTCGTTCAGTAATGATCGAAAGCGTGAAAGGATAACAATAGAATTGAAAGCTTTATTGTACCCTCATCAATATGCACCCTTATTTGGCGGAAGTATATATACAAAGGAAGATTAAATAACAACATCTTTATTAGAGTTCAGAGCAAACTTTTTCTGATGCTCTATTTGATCAGTACTTCATCACTTTCTTTCGAGTTATGTAGTCAAATTCGATGTGGTAGAGGTAGTTGAAATAACTAAGGTATAAAGTTTGTATGAAATGAACATGTACAAAATGGAATGGATTATTGAATTGAATAGCAGAATTTTGATCATCAGTTCTACGCCAGTTTTTGTTGCAAATCAGTTGCATAATATTGTTTTTACATCTGCATTTCTAAAAAGTTGAAACTCTTGCTTACAATGTTTTTTCTTCGCATTAAGGATGAAACAGGTTCACATGAACCTCTGCTGTTATTCATAAAATGAAATTTAACAAAGATATCCATCAATCACTCTCGTCTAGAAACACCCAGTACATCCCCCCAATTTAGGCACAAGTATTAATGAAACTCATACCAATTTCCATCAGCTGTAGATAATTATATGTCCCGTAAAAGAAGGAGGATACCAATCGCCTACGAACCATTTAAAACCACCCTATATCAAGAATCTGATACTTGTGATCCACCCCTGTAAAAAATCCCTATCACCCTTAGCCAGGTCAAAATCAGCTACTTAAGAGGATTAAAGGCAACAATATGTGGGCTTTTGTGCAAATAACACAATGAAAAACATTTGTAACGATAGTCGGTCCCCATCTTTACAACCTCTTAAAAATTTCCGAATTTCTATACAATCTTGCATAAAGGTCGTCTTTTATGTTCGTACTCTTGACTTGAGTCTTTTTATTTTCATGAATGACTTCGATGATATTCTGGAGAGCATAAAAATTATGGCAATAATTTTTGTGAATGACTGGGGGGATTCTAAGGTATAGTCAAGGGGTGCGAAAGTTCATTCTTCAAGTGCCGACATGAATGTATGAATGTACATTGTGTATTGGAACTTTCGTTGATATTTTACAATGTACTACACACTCTTACTACAACATTTCAATTTGTCACAGCAGAAACTGAACTAATAGGCCAGCATAGGTAAGAATTTTAAGAAATGAGTGTTTTGGTCATTTTACAAGGTGACTTTCTTTCGAAATGGAATTTGGCAAATTTTCGGCATATACGACAACACTGAAATTACTGATAAAAATATTTTTTCCTTTGAAAGACAGGAGAATAGTAGAAACGAACGCACAAATTTGGAGAAGATAATATGTTTTGTATCTGTATGAATAAAAATATTCAATGGTTAATTCTCAAAAAAAGATTTTAGAAATAATATACCCTCAGAAAATTACAGCGAGTATCCTTTTTTGTTCTATAGTCAGGTTTTCGAGAAAAAAATTAAGTATACCAATTACCGAAATAGTCCAGCGAATTCAAAGATCAGAATTGGTGGTTAACTGTGACGTACGCCTAGCGTTCATTCATTGGTTATGGTTAAATCACAGTTTACAACGATGCCAACTGGCCACTCTCTCCTGAATCGTAATCCCCACTTATTATGCTTGCTCGTACGTCATCTGTAAGTTTAACTGGTTAAATCATTTATTTTTCTCTTTTTCCAATCATTTCCATCCTGAAAATTTCAGGGTTCAGTTATATCATTCGAAGATTATCGTGTTAAAAACATCTCGTTATGAGGCGTTTTCGGATACTTACTCGGGTTAACTCGATCCCTAACCTTCGCGTTCGTTTACCTACCCAAACATTCACCCGTCTTCGGAAAGTACGGTGCTATCACTGACTCAGGTTGATCTATCGTAACCCTACACGAGAGCAGGTCGTAGAGTCACCGCATCGCACTGCAGTTCAATTTTTTATTTGAAAAAGGGCGGAATAAGTCTTCTACTCTGTCTTAGTAATTTCATATTTTCAATTCCTAAAATTATGGAAAGAGAAGAGAATTTGGCTCAGTGTAAAATGTATGATTTTCCATGAGCTGAGAAAATAATGTGCAACATCTTCTTCATAACTTTGTATGTAGATCTTTCTGCGTCAAAGCTAAAGCCTTCTTTACTTCTTTAACATCGGTACTCAAAGATAACATTGAACACGCGGGGCACATCAGAAAGTATAAAAAGATTTCATGGAAGGCAATAAATCCAAGCAAAGCTAGAGACAATCAGTATATAAACTGGAACTGAAAACATGAAATCTCCACTTCTTTAACATAGGTACTCTAAAATAACATTAAACATGAAAGGGCACACCAGAAATTATGAGAAATATTTTACGAAAGCCAATAAATGCAAGCAAAGCTAGAGACAGTCCAAAATGAACCGGGACTGAAAAAATAAATCCATAAATTTTTGGTTATGTTATTGATACGACTGTCACTTCAAATTCTAAACCTGATGTGTTCGTAAACTTAGAACCCGGGTCCGTGATCCGAGTAGATCCCTCACGTGACCCAATAGATCGAGTTAGTACCTCTGAGTAAGTTTCCGAAAACGCCTATGGTATATCTCAAGTTTCATCCCACCACCGTCATCTCGGCAACACCGCAACACATTCCTCATCATCTTACTGACCACACGGGCCAAATCCAACAGTTCGGTAACAATGCATCATTAGTAACGCCGAAAGAAGAAGGTACTTCACTCGTTTTACATAATAGTGACAACTACAATTCTAAAGAGGACAAACATTTAGATTAGTTCTTTTGATCGTACAAGAGACCCAGCAGATGTTCGCTTCAGATCTCGGAAGCGATACTTACCTGGAGTATTATATGATGGAATAGATCAAATTTCACGCTTTAATAACAACTATCCTAATCCTCAAGAGGAACTTGAGATGCCTTATGTAAGGAGAGAACCGAATGAGTAGGGCCTTAGCGGTTCCTCGAGATAGACAGGATGTAGAAGGTGAATATGTACTTCCTCTTTGGTGGTAGCGTGACATCATTAACACGTCATTGGATTGTGGATAACTTGATAGCCAGTGGTCTTTTGATGGCAGTGTGATTACCAGAAATATCGTTACTTTCACTTAGGAAGTGATATACACTCACCGGAAAAATAATCGTTCCACTCAAAACTTCGATGAAGTTTGTTAATTCATAAATATGTTATTTCAAGTCCGATTCAAATGATTTTTTTTCAGTTGTAGGTACATTCATCCTTAATCAATTACCGGTTTTGAATTTCAAGAGAGTTTGGAGTACGTCATTTTATACAGGGTGGAAGAAAATTCATTTTTTCACACTAACTTTAGAACCACCCCTGGTGTGTTCCAGTTGTTCCACCGTATGATTTCTTATTCCATCATCAAGACACATCTTTTCTCGACAATTTAATTCTTCATTTATTACAATAGCTCAATTTTTGTTGAAGATGGATTTTCAGTAAAAAATTATACAATTAAAAAAAAATCAATCGAATCGGACTCGCAATAACATATTTATGAATTAACAAACTTCACTTCGATCTTTTGAGTTAATCGATTATTTTGCCGGTGAGAGTAGATGGATGCAACTATTCGTCAAGAATTTCCTGAGAGAAATTTTATCATTTTTGACGTTTTTCCATCGTATGACATATGAATATGGCAAAGACGAATGTAATTGACAAGGAACCATAACTAGGCACTTATAATTATCTTTCGTCGGTCTTATAGGGTTGTTATACATTGACGTAAATATTACAGAACTACAGGCTTTCAACCAATGAATTGAATGCTAACGCCTACGTCACACTCAACCGCCAATATCAATCGTTGAATTTGCAAGCTTATTTCGGCGATTTAAATAATTTTTTCCTCGCAAACCTGACTTCGAACCAAAAAATTTGAGAAAAGCCCTGACCTGGGGCCTATTGCACCAAAATACTTTGCAATTTTTCACTTTGCATTCCGACAAATTTTAAAAGTGAAAATTAATTATATTGCATAACATTTCTACCAATATTTAATTTCTGCGAAGTGATTCTCACTTTGCACTTGACTTTTCACACTGCACTTTTCATTCATTCATTTGAAAAGTGAAAAGTTGCAAAGTATTTGGTGCAATAGACCCCAGGACTTTTTGATCGCTCGTCCATTGGTGGAGCAATAAGACTATTACCTCAAAATTTTATATGGGACTTGAGATTGATATCATTGATTCACATATAAACGCAGAATCTCAGCACGATCGGAATTATATTCTGGAAATTATTCGAAATATGTAAACAATAAATAATTAAAAAAAAATATTATCTTTGTTTCTGATGATACGATCTTCTTTGAAATTTTGCATGAACATTCAGTATATCAATCTTCATTCACATAATGAATTTCTCTCGAATCGGATATATTTTTATAAAAACAGGACATTTCTTCTTTTCAATATTCCAATTGAATTTTCTTTGGTTCTGTGTACAATGTGGCCACAAAGTTTTGCTCGAGGCTTACTTACTATGAGCATGTGGCCACAACACTTCATTTCGATTGGTTTCGTTTTGTCTGAGATATTGAGGAACACAAATCTGGAATGGCCATATTTTATGGAACACCATGTACGATTTGGCTGGTTAATGAACTTAATCGAAGCATTTGGGAACCGAACTCACCCTGAAAATCTCAAGTTTCTAGGACAATCCCTTCAAAAGTTATCGTGTTAATGGATGGACGGACAGGAATCGAACCCTATCGTTTGAGACCATGTTCGGCTTAAAATTCTAAAATTACAGACATTTGAGCCAAACTATACACTCGTTAGAATAAAACAATCGCTCAAAAACAGATAATCGCTGTGATATTCTGAGGATTAATCATCTCTGAAATGATTTCTTCTAGAAATCATGGCAATGCCCATATTTTAGAAAAAACTGTTAAAATTCAAGCCCTATTGAAAAACTTAAAATCGGCTACAGAAGCCTGATTTGCTATAGCTCTTATAACCACTAAAACTATAGATTACCAGCTATCCAGAAGTTTTTTTTGATAACGGATTCGTAAAAGGAATGTATCATCTTACATTTTGGAAACAATTAACAGAAGGAATTTTTGATTTAGGATTCTTCTATTCAATTCTGACGAATGTGATAAGTTTCGTACACATTGGCAACGCTGTCGATAGTTTTAGGGTCACCGTTCAAGCATCGAAACGCACCCGAAGCATATTTGTCAGAATTAGTGACAGTCTTCACCCAAACATGCGGTTTCTATGTCTCGTCATTGTCGCAAACTTCCATGAAATTGTCAGAGATCCTCCGCGCAGATGTTCGCCCTTACCAGGCGTCAAATTTCGGATGTAACGAACCTCTTCGATTTTTCCCGGCAATTAGAAAGAATGGGATAGTCACGTTCGTGTAAGAATCCGTGAGAAAAAGTTGGTAAGACTGGCGTTTGGTAATTGGATCACAGAAGTAAATGGTGCTAATTGGAAGGCGTACATTGAATAAGCCATCTATTGTTTCTGTTCAATCTATGGACAGAAAGGTGTGTTGTGCAGGCACTCCATTTAAGGTTTCATTGTTTCAGTTTTGAGTCTAGGATTTATTTCCGAAAAGTGAGATGATCAAGGTTAAATCTCCACATATGAAAGACTTTTAGAATTCAGAACATTTGGGAATTTAGAAAACCATATTCAATTCAGGGTTTAAAATGGGAATATTCCTTTATGAATACACTCAGTTAATATCCAGGACTTATGGTATGCAACAGAACGTCCCATAGTGTCATCATTCGTTAAGTTCTGGACGTCTGAGATCATAGAAAATAGTTCATATGCAGTTTGTATGACTTGAATACCTCGTGAATGTGAACAGCTTTGATACATTTTACGTTAGCGACATTGGTGATGTATTTTGGAAATATCTACTGAGGTGTTGACAGTTACTAGGTATCGTAAAGTTTCCTCCTGATCCGCACAAAGTCTACACTTATTGGTGTTGACACCTACTGGACCTGAGCCTTTTTTGGGCTTGGAAAAGATAAATATAGGAAGCAGTCCAGCAATAGGAGTAGAATAACAGAATCACCTTCTGGAAAAATAGCCCTGGACTTACTCAATCCAAAAAATTGGTGATGATTCCACATACTTATACCGGAAAACTCCTGAAGCTGTCAAGAGCTGAGCTTCGGGTGATGGTAGGACTGCTGACGGGACACTGTCTGTACAAACATCATTTGTACCGTATGGAAAAGTCAGCAGATGAGATTTGCAGGCTTTGTGGATCAGAAGCAGAAAGAGTTGAATACATGGTGGCTGGCCTAAGAACAATTCATCTGGAGAAACTGACACCCAAAAGGTAACGGCCAAGCTTCAAATGAGGTTGTCGGTTTCATGAAGGCCATTGACGTCCTCCTTAGGTTTCCATGAATGAGTGAGGTAGAAGACAAAAGATCTACATGGTCGCAGTTCCCGGAGGTACAACCTAGCCATAACTACCCCAGGTCAAGTAATAATAATAACCCATCGAGAAGGTGTATCCCAAAGGTTGAGGAGAGAAAGATAGGAAACGGAGCTACTACGATGACTAAAATTCAGGAGAATGGGTAAAATCAAAGATTGTAGAGGCCATTTTGAGCAGAACAATGACATTTGAAAACATTGCCGTGATTGCACGTGGGAAACCTCTTCGTGGCTTCATTTTAGTTGCGTTTCGTATCGTGTTTGTGTTTATTTATTTTGTGTGTGCATCTTTTGAAATTAAAATAGTTTACGAAGCATATTGTATGGTGATCAACTGCAAAAATAATAAAAAGGCCAGAGAAAATGAATATGTAGGTAATGAAACTCGTATCTCTGTTTCTCATTGCTTTTTAATTTCAGTGCTCTCAAATGGATGGAGTTTTCTGGGCGAAGATATATTGATCTCAGCAGCTGTTATAGAATGTGCGGTGAACATTTTTCTAAGATCAAATAAAAACAAATGGAGAAGCACTATCCTGTTGAAATTCCCATTGTTTTTCAGTTCCATCTTCAAACTTGGTTTATTTTTAATTCTTTTGATAATTCGGTAACTGATATGTAAGAAAATTATGGATTTGTATTCAATTTCACTATTATATTTTTTGTGAGTAATGATTTTTAATTAAACTATAGCAATACAATCTCGCATTTCATAAATATCAATTCATTTTAAACAATGTTAATATGAAAAATAACATCCTGGTCACGAAGCAAAGCACTAGCTTTGTTCTATCGATCAGGTTTTTTTTTCTGAGTTCGACGTCTAAATTTAATGTTAATACGTAGGAATAATGTAATTCGAATTTGGTGCCCATTATAACAGTTTTGTGTATTTTATCATTTTCAGCGTCATCTATGTGTCAGAATTCATCAACTAAACGAAAAAGGTAGTCGGATTTTAGTACTAGAGTTGTAGGGGCGTCTTCTATCTTTCTCTTCTTGACCTTCCCGAGGATATTTTTTGGAGTGGTCCATGCCAGCATGATCCAGTCTCTATGCACAGCCTTCTGATTCACCCTCTAGAACAGTGGTTCTCAACCTTTTCACCACCGAGGACGACTTGTACCTTTCAGAATTCTTGGCGGACCACTTATATTGGTGAATAAACCTGTGTTCAGGCGCGTTTGGTCGTCTGGTTCTGGTCAACACAATACTGAAAATGTTTTGAGTTAAAAAAAAATAGGCAGACGCATTAATTTATGTCTCAAGAGCCAAGATTTGAATTGATTATTTTATGACTGTTCATTACGCGGACCACAGGTTGAGAATCACAGCTCTAGAACATACTGGAAAAGCTCTCTCCCCGTTCCCCCAAAATCCTCCTCTCCCACGCTACATCCCTATTTTCAACCCCTTTCCACCCCTCATGGCAAAACCGTCGATCCAAATGAAGACTGTCCTCCACCGATCACGTGTCAACCGGTCATATGTCAGCGCTTTCCGTGTCCGCGCCGTCTCCTCGCGGGCGCAGTCACGGCCTACCGCGACATTGACAAATGCATCCTATTAATCGTCCATGGCACACTTGGCGTCGTTAATAAATAACCGATAATGAATAAATACATTGTGTGCCGTCCTAGGGGAGGGTGGCGAGATACGCGTTTTGTTAATAGAAGTGTAAGCGTGAAAAACACATCGAGATATACGTGTGTGCGGACGTCGCGCTTAATCAGTGCGAACGGACGGACAGGTTATGATTTAATCGGCTAATGGACGTTGACGGGAGTCGTTGAAATTGCCGACGTGAGTTTGGACGTTTGTGGCGATTGTCCTGATAGTTTTTCACTTCGAAACTATGAGATTTAATTCCTAATTTTCGTTAAAAAGCTACATTATTTTTTCCCTGTAGGCCGAAAGGTGGGCAATTGAAAGCATTGAGCCTAGATATTGATGAGTAGAGAGAGTTGCTTTACAAGGAAACCCCACCGTCAAATAATTTTGAGGTGAATTTTTCCAAAAAGAATTCAACGAAAATACAGTGGAACTTCCCTATAACGAACGTCTGTATAACGAATTTCTCTGTATAACGAATTTCGTACAAGACATTTCACCTTGAATCCAAATTCCATGTTAAAAACGAAGTAAATTCTCTCTATAAGTATTCAAAGAACATCACTCTTTGAATTGTATTGGTACTGGTAAGACGGTATAAGGGTCGGTTTTTTCGGAAATTTTTCCGGACGTACGTAATAAATCCCGACCTCAAACTAAATCATTACGGCGGGCAGAGAGATCTTTCTGAAACAGTTTTAAATACACCCCTGTCTGTTTGGTTTCAATCTAACCATCACGCTAGTGTGAATGTTGTGCGAAAATGTCGAAGAGGAAGTGCTTAAGTTTGAATGATAAACATAAATTTATCAGTGAAGTCGACTGCTACATTGCCGACTATAAAAAGAAATTTTCTGTACAATGAAATTTCTTTATAACGAATTTTTTTGTGGATTTAGCGCTTTCGTTATAGGGAAGTTCCACTGTATATGATGATAGATTATAAATCGATAAGAAAAGGTTCTTCTCTTTTGAAATACCTCTTCAAGTCAGTCTGAGACATGAATTATATTATATTATACAGAATTGAACTGATATCTCCTGGAATTTCGAAAAAACTTTCTCCAAGGCGTTGTACTACTCTTTAATATTGACATACCTAATAACAGTACTTATCATTTTCTCCCAGAATAGAAAAGTGGCGTTCAAACGATCCCCTCTTTTTCCACCTTATCATTAGGGAAAGTCATTACCGGTCCTACACGTGTAATCGCGTGAAAAACCTCCAAGAAACTTTGTAAGTTTCTAGTTTTCTTGACGAATCCTTCCCCCTTGAACTAACATTAGGTATTCAATGGATCTTTCGACATGAGTAGTTCTTTCAAAAGTAAAGGATTTATACTACTGAATTTTATTTATTTATTTGTTTATTTTTCATTTACAACTATAAATCAACACATTGGTTGTTAACATAGTCCATTTTTAACAAGTTTTTCGAAATTATTGTAACATGTTTTTTAATATTTTTCACGTCTTACGGTGAGCTAGTAGATGTGGACAGACTAGAATACTGAGGTCCAGAACGTCCAATATTTGTTCTTATTTTTTATGGAAGGCATCTTTGTTTTTTGTTATATTTTGTGATGTTAAGTAACCTTTTTAGTAAGCATTGACTGTTCAGTTGTTTGTTTTCGAGTTTAACTAACATGCACTTTTGCAGTTCTCTTAATTTATCAATCCTCATGTATGTCTTGCATATTTTATCGGAAGTGTAATCATAGGGAGGATCATGAAGACATGCTATAGCTGTATACTTGAGTCCCTGCGGTTTATTGAAATTGAATTTGGTAGTTCTATAGTTATAGAGAATATTACCGATAAATAGCGTAGCACAGATTTATTCTCTTCGTACAGCCAATAATGTAGCAGATGAAACTCTCCTTCAGAGAACTTTGAATTTCAAACACCCTTAATTCATATTTGAATCTCGAAAGAAATTGATAATCTATGCCCAATTTCTATTCTACTGCTTCAAATTCCCATCTGCAATTCAATTCCTTTCCACATTTATTATGAGATCCAGACTTTCCACCGGAACAACTGAAAATTATGCATTTTCACGATCACGCTCCACGTCATAAAAATTTTCATCGGACAGTCCTTGCAGTGATATCCTTTGTGCCCGGCAGAATGCAGTTCAGACACCCAGAAAGGAATCACTAGATGCTAATCAAGATAACAATGCAAACTTCTCTTAAAATAAAAGAAACGAGGACCGACCAGGAATATTTTAATAGAATAGGTATTAAATTATACAAGTTTTCCAGAGTTTTCCTCGCCATGTTTTAATTGAAATCTGGACTATCGTTCCCATTACTTCTAGAGCGGGTAGAACCAGTGTTGGGGACAGAAAAAGTTGGGGATTGGAAGTGTTCTGTAATTAGAAACTCTATGGCTTACAGACAGACAAATATCAGTTTGTTTTTTCCATGTTTTACTGTCACTGAAAGACACAGTATCTCATTCGATCGGACCAATTTTCGGCAATAGCATCACGAATTTTGGTCTTCAAATGCTCTGGTTTGTCGGCATAACACTTGGCTTTGAAATCTAGCTAGCCCGGCTAACGCTGTTTTACTATTAATCTACATTATTTGTAGAAAGACTTTTTTGGTTTGATGATCTGCGTCTGTCGACTACGAGAATGCACCCTTCTCTTTGCTAAAATCTTCTTCGTTGATTCCTTTCATTTCTTGGCTATTCCAATTGTGTTGCACATAACTGCGCCATGTTAACACGCACATCTGCATTTTCCTGTTGAATTTGTTCGCCCTAGAATGGTTTGTTCCACGACTCAAATGTGCTCCTCTGCGTCTGGCTAGCATTTTGACTGTACTAATGAATCAATACTAAACTTTCTCTACGATTGCTTTTAGACATTACTTTATCTACGGCCATTCAAGATAATTCTAAATTTCAAATTTGACGATAGTGTTTCAAGCCGTCAAAATAATTCTAGTGACTTCCATCGTAGCTCACTCTATCGAGGCCAACATTGGGGTTTCTGTGACCGAGAACGAATTTTTCTCACCTTTTAAACCTTTCCTAGGCCTCCATGAATATTTTGAGACCAAGATAAGATAAATCCGTTCAGCCGTTATCGAGTTTTAGCGAGACAAGCGAACATCAATTGAAGAAGAAGATTACTTTCGAACGAATACAATCATAAAATTTTACATTTATACGGAAAGACAGAATTTCCTGTTCTTGCCGCAGTCTTATATCAAACTTAGAATTGTTTGATGTCCTGTTTACATTTTCCTCTGCGTTTGAATTTGAAAAGCATAGTCTTTCCAACAATTTCCAAGTATCAGAAGATGTCAGTCAATTGAACCAATTCACTGAATGAACTAAACACTTGTTCAATGCATTCGGAGCTTCTATCAACCCTCTGTTCTCCCCCACTTCCGCTGCCACTGACTTCCCGACAAACTCATTAGTGTATAAATAAACCACATGTGTTATTCTTAATAAATATCAAGTTATAACCGTGGTCCGAGCTAAAAGCGACACGAAAACATTTCCATAATAGAGGTTAGTCGCGTGTTGTGTTAAACTGCCCTTTCTGATAGCGGTCGCCCGCGACTGCGCGTACCGTTTCCGATTCCGTGACGTTTCAGTCAGAGACGTCCCAGAGAAAATGTGGAAAATTCTGAGAAGGAACGTTCAATCTGAGACGTTTGGTGATTGGAAATTGGATTGGAAATCGTAATTAGCGACTTTCAATTTATGTTACGTTGGCTGCCTGTCGGTATGACTGATGACAGGTGACGTTTGATAGATTGGATGAGACATTTGACGGATGAATTATGTCAAATGTATGATTATTGGGAAATGAGATTGATTCATTCATTCGGTTGAAAGGTTTTTTATAGCAGAAAAACATTTTGCGAATGATGGGTTATAGTAGATATTTATGTTACTCTTTTGGAAATGTTCCTGGTAGTATAAAATAACACAGATCGAAATAGAAATGTGTGGATTCTTTCCTCTAAGTATCATCAATACATTCATTCTTCATTCATCTAAAGCTCGGTGTCTTTGTCAAGTAATTAATTTTTAATCAAATATTGAACATACTCGTTAGTTCAAATGTCGCACCATGAAGACGTACGAGCAAGCATCATGAGTTGGGATGACAGTTCACAAATGAGTGGCCATTTCGAATGCGATTCAACATTCAACCAATGAAATGAATGCTAACGCGTACATCACACATACTCAACCTCCAATGTGATCGTTTGAATTCGATAACTGGAGAAAAACAAAATTATTTATACTAAATACACATCTACAATATTTTTTCACGTGAAAATACTTCTACAGATTCTATGAACCTAACTAACTCGATTTGAGTTTCTGCGAATAATTAAAAATGGCATTTTAAATGTAATAATAATAATAAATAAATCTGATGTCTTTTGAGAGTTCATTCATAAGAGTATATGGGAAATAGAAATCAAGAATGAGTGTTCTGAGGATTGATGTCGAAGTATTAATGTCATAAACTACCCTCGACAATTTTAAATTTTGCATTTGGCCCGCTTTTAGCATAATAAATCATGAAAACATCAACTCAAAAACTCTGAGCCGAACAAGAAAATTGTTTTTTTCTTATTCTCGAAGTCGAAACACCAAGAATCGCTATCATTTCAAAGGAAACCCACCCCATTACACCCCTGCCGGCCGTAAGTCCACAAATATTTCTAAAAACAACTTCCCTTATCTTCCCTGGTGTCATATTTTAGTCTTCTTTTTCGTTTCCGTAATCGTGAAAACCGTGTCTCAAAAGCGACGACAATCTTATCGCATAAATATAAAGGGGGATGGAAAGTCACCCTCTGTCCGTGTATAAACACGACGCACTCGAGGAAGTCCAAGGGGTGAGCACGATCATAACAAAAAAGTAGATAAAGAGGTTATAGTATGTGCGAGGATAGAAAAACCGCAGTGGAGCTATTTCGCAGGGATGATATAGATAAGGGTTGAAATGATGCGATTTTGGATCGGGGGTGAATTCATCATAACTGACAGGTTTCATTGGCGAGTAGGCGAATAATGTATTTTTGAGAATTCTCAGTAGATCGATTATTGGAACTTTTTTCTTGCGGCGTTCCATAAAGTTGACAGAATTGAGAAGGCTTGCTTAAGGGTGGTTTTCACTTTTCCATTCGTTGAAATCGAAAAACTCACATTCAAATTTTGATATTTTGAGAGCTAAAGGTTTTGTGTGGTCCCATGAGCCGAGAAAATAATGTCAAACAACTTCTTTATAACTTTGTAGGCAGATCCTTCTGCGTCAAAGCTAAAGCCTTCTTTACTTCTAAAGAAGTATGTTAAAACATAGATAACATTGAACATGCGAGGGCATACCAGAAATTATAAGAAAAACTTTACAGAAGCCAAACAGTAAATAAACTGGAACTGAAAAAATAAATTCTCTACTCCTTTAACATAGGTACTCAAAAATAACATTAAACATGGAGGGCAGGCACACTATAAATCATAAGAAGTATTTAACAAAAGCCAAAAGTACAAGCAAAGCTAGAGACATTCCGTAAATAAACTGGGACTGAAAAATATAATCCATGAAATATTTGGTTATGTTATTGATACGACTGTCACTTCCAATCCTAAACCTGATGTGTTCGTAAACTTAGAACCCGGGTCCGTGATCCGAGTAGATCAGTCACGTGACCCAATGGATCGAGTTAGTAACCCTGAGTAAGTTTCCGAAAACGCTTAATGTGAACTATACACGAAAGTATTCTCATTTCAGATGTGACCCTTCCACGAATTGAAGTCAAGAGACGAAACCCAAACAAACGGACGCACCCCAAAGCAATATCCTCATCGTTGCTTCTTAATAGGTGGTCTACTTCACAAAGCCGTAAATCCAAACGACGTGCTTCTTAAAATACCCGAACAAGAAAGCGAGCTAGCTTCACGCGTCATAAAGCACCCCGGGAAAAAGACGGATTTTCTTTATTTAAATCGAATAAAATGGCCGTTTTCTACTTTATAATTCGATTTCGGCGCCGCTTTCTGTACCCGAAACGGACTGGGATTATAATTATCGGTTTTTGCGTTGTTGTTACGTCCAAAAGAGTTCCAGCACGTAGACGATGCCGGTAAATTGAATTGGGGTGTTTTTATAGGTTATGGGCTCGCGGTGTGTTCTTTGCGTTTGGGATGTACGTTTCGATGGGATTGGTTTATGTTGCGTTAAATGTCAAAGTGTGCGGTAGTGCGTTTGGAATTTTAATGTCTGATGTTCTCGGGTGTTTTGTTTATTGTTTCATCGGAATAATAGAAGAATATCGAGAAAAGAGAATTTGTATATTGAGATTGTTTGGGAATGTGAAAAAGAGAGAGCGCTTATGGTGAAAAAACAGTGATTATCCTCAATATGACAGTGTTGCCATTAGTTTCTTTTCACCCCGGTAAAAAGGACGGATTTTCTTTATTTAAATTGAATAAAATAGCCGTTGTCTACTTTCTATCATTGCGTGTTCTCGTATCATACCCAGAGATGTATGGTCATAGGGAAACATCCTATATGTAATGATTTTACACTCACCAATTTTATGTTTTGAATCGAAATCCAACTCACCTGGAAGAAGAAAATAATTATTAGTAATTAATACATTGAGAAATCAACTCAAAGACCAAAAACGAGTGAAGAACTTAATTCTTCAACTGCTGATGTTCAGAAATATATTCCTAAGTGAGATGTAGCTAACTATAAAAATGTATTCGTACAATATACAACAACGAGTTTAAATTGTTGAATTATTTCATGAAAAATAGGGTTATGTGAAAAGTGTTTTTAGAAAATGACGTGAATTTTATGGTTTACTTCACATAATCGCCCTTATTAGGCAAATTATTAAAAAATGTGAAGACATCAGTTCGGTGGAAGATCGAGAAAGTGATAAATACAGTCGTATCGGTCGTTCACAACAAAAAATTGATTTGGTTCGTGAAAGTGTTGCTGAAGACCCCGAAATGTCTATTAAACCACGTTCACAACAAGTTGGATTCAATGGGTTCACAACGTGGTTCATTAAAAACATCGTTCATTTCCTGAACGAATAATCTTCAGAAATGGTGGGGTCAATTGGCCATCAAGATCACGTGATTTGACACCAGTGGACCATCTTCTTTTTGGTTATGTGAAAAGCAAGGTCCATAAGATTAATCCACAATTGATTCCTGAACTAAAGGATTAAATCATTCGTGTCTTTAGTGAAATGCAGCATCGGTTATATCAAAATGTCATTTGTGGAAATTGTCACAAAATAGTGGACATCTGTAGAGCTGCAAGAGAAGCCCATTTGGCAGATATTATTTTTCTTACATAAATGTCTTAACTGATACTTCAATAACCAATGAAAAGTTCTTGAAATGAACGCTCATTATGTGTTTTATTTGTTGTTGAAAAAACCGCGCAGTTACTGAATTCTTTGAACACTTCAAATTCCATACTACACCAATCCACACTGAAGCATCGAACCTTCACTGCGGCCACTTTAAAATTCCGCATCCAGCACGCAGCGCCGCCAACCTAAAAAACCCAAACATCCACTTCATTAAATATTCCCCGTTCGGTCAATCGCCGTGAAAAAAAATGTCATTTCGGACGAGATGAGTTATTCCCGCTGCGGGCCACTCGACGCAGGACGAAAATCGACATAAAGCCATCTCTTGGCTTCCATTAATGGCGCTCATTGTTGGCAACTCATCGACGTAATTGCGTTTGAACAATAAAGTCAACATTATTGCGGCAAAGAAGTTTTTGATTTCGATTAATTGCGAAAGCAAACAGTTTCTTCGCTTTGCGGGCGCACAAAGAGCCGTAGACAGCAACTATTTGCGATTATGCCAAACAAAGTCGGGTCTAGCTGACGACAGGACCGGGCAAACCCTAAATCTGCCATTTTAGATGATAATTGCCCTTTAATAAATTCAATTCGAATATAGTTGTTGAAGGCATCTGAAAATTACAGTGGCGACAACTCGTGTCATTTTCTATTGGTTGGCCGCCATGTTTCGTCGGAGTTTGTGCAGTTTGTTTATGCCGGTATGTTTTGTTGCCTACAGATTAAGAATGAAATCAAAAAGACTTCTATAGAGAGTTATGAGATATGCAATTCAAAAATACCACAAAAACGTCTTGACGAAACATGGCGGACTTTTGAGAGTTTCATGAACAGTTGTTGCCATTGTGGTAATATAGTCTGTACTGAAAATAAGAATGTAGCGCCACGGCGGGCATTCGTAGAACTATTAATATTGACATGGAAGGATTTGGTTGTATTGTATATTATGTATATGTATATCTGCTTCATTAAAATTTGGATTTTTCATCAATATATCAAAATTCAGAAATCTATAGTGAACGAGTGTGTAACTGTGTATATTATATTTTTATTTTCTGTGAAGACGGTGGGTGTCATCATTTGTTTCAATTTATTTCAGCCATAGTGAAAGATGAATTATGTTGAAATGCTGTTGAGGAATTAAGGAAAATAATTTTGTTTGTTGAACAGTTGAATCAACTTAATTTTATTATATTCAAACAGTACTTTTTCTCTTCACAAGAGCATTCTTCAGTGAGTTTCTCTTTGTTCAGACTTCCTTGTCTCAACCTTTCAGTTCAACTACTAGACATTCCGGTTGTTCCTCCTTTCTTGTAGTAAATAAAACAGAAAGATTTCTGGTAGGCACACCAGTATTTTTCAAAAATACCTCTGTTATGAACTGGGACCTGTAACGATTAACCCCACGAATCTAATCTAACCTACATGTTTTGTGAAATCCGTACACACCTCGATAAAAATAATAATCGTCATCTAAAAAATGCAAGGAGCAAACTTCACATTTCCTGTGACCGATTTTAGGTTTCAGTTGCCAGGCTTTTCGTCGATCCATCAACACTTCGTCACTTTACTCCTCGATTTCCCTTCTACCCAACACGAAATTTATCCCTAGCTTTAGGAAAGTCATGGAAATGTATATTATTTGGAATTCTTTTTTCTCAGGAAGAACACTGAGGAACTAAGCAATAGCGATTTGAATGAATTATACTTAAAAAATTATTAATAATGTTAAATATTCACATAAATCACGACAACACATGCAAAATGAAAGAATCCTGTCAATATTAAAGGTTACTCAGATCATCACCAGAGGGCGTAACGCTTAACTTGATTTGGCTATTGTTTTAGGACTTTTCAGATGTATAGGCAATACTATTACAAGGTGGAAATGACAGCTTTGTAGGAAAGGGTGACACCAAAGACAACAAAACACAATACTGAAGTTCTATGAATGGAGAAAATGGAGTGGTGAACAATAAAGTCAGTTATTGTGGCAGCGTTTTTGATTTCGATTAATTGCGATTTTGTGAAGAGTTTACGTTGTAATTGTTAAGGAGTAATATTCCACAGCGATCTTGAGGTCTAGTGTGCGTCCCATCAGAGCTGTCTTCGTAACTGCGCTACAGCTCGCGTTTACAGTTACAGAGCTTCAAAGTACTCCGGTATCTGAAAAGACAAAGAGGCTAAATCCGTGTTTTTTACTCGTCCAAGACATTATTTGCGCAAGATAGCAATGGCGAGGCTTTCTATACTGAGTGAACAAGAGTTTCCTCCTCTTCCCCACAGAATCTACATTCGTCAGTTTCTGTGCCAATTCTCTTTATATGCTACCCAAGAGGACAATGTCCTGTCCTGTTAGAAAGCCAGTGAAGAGGTTTAACTTATTCTTATTGAGATGCAAGTACTTTTTGGACCTTGCAGTTTTGAAGTATGAAGGAAGTTTTTGAAATGATCCATTCTCGGAAGCTTCCTACAGAGTGCTCCTCTTTCAGTTTCTTCCTTCTCCATAAACTCTTTTAAAAGGTGTATTTGCCTACACCATAGAACTGTTCTGGGCCAGTAGCATTTGTGTTCCCTTTCTGGCTAACGTGTTAGCTTCTTCGTTCGCTTTGATTTCTGAGTGACTACTGACCCAGGCTAAAAAGGACTTGTAGTTCATTGAGTTATGAACCTAAGGTATATCCAGCCTGTCCTAAACGCTTTCACTCTCTTCCGAAAAATCCTAGTTTCGCTAAGACAAATCAGAATCAAAAGGCTCAATGCAAGACAAGTTATTTATTCGAATAATCTTTCCTCCATACTATTGAATCATTTCCTCTGATATGAATACATTCAAACCCTTCAAATGCCAGTAACAGATAGACCAAAGCCCATGTCGTAAAATCCACTCAATCTCCGGCATATGTGGCATCACCGCATCATCCACTCATAAACATAGAATTATCCATAAATGAACCCCGGATTGTCAGCGGATTCCGTCTCTGTGCCCGATTCCCGTAAACACCTCGCAAATCGCAATATAACATTATGACCCGGCTATGCAGCATCCGATTCGATACAAAGTTATCCAATGTTAACATAACGAATGGCTCCGGACTGCAAATAACTTCTGCAATGACGCGTAATACGTCCGTCAATTGAACGGATTAATTAATTGCGTCTATGGTTCGCGCCCCGTCGATGGTCGATATGTTTGCAGATATATGTGTCGATCTCTCAGCAGACGCGCCACGTGTGTCATCGATGGTACTGCTTGATGAGATTCTGTGAGAGGTGGGGTCGATGGTTTTCTATTATCTGTCAAGAGGAGACTGTACGTTGTGTAGAATAGTTGTTGATTTAGTTGATTTGACTTGTGTGGATACTGATAATCCCGTAGCATAATACAGAAGTTCAGCCTAATTGGACTGAATAAAGGCAGAATAGGATTGTAGGCATATGGGATAATGAGAAAGGATTATAGTTATAGCCTGAAAAGGGGTTACAGTTCACTACGACCTCAAGGTCTATTGTTGGTTTCTTCCTCCTCCCAACAGAACCTACACTCGTCAGTGTCCGATAATCCATCCTCAACAGGTACTTCCTGAGGCGACAGTGGCTTGTAAGAAAGCCATGAGGAGGTGTAATTGTTTCTTACCAAGATCCAAATATCTTGGATCTTGCTGTTTCAAAGTTCCGAAGGAACTTAGTGAAATGATCCATCGCTGGGTATTTCCTTCTCGGCTTTCTCCTTCTCCAGAAATTCCTCTTATCGGTACGTTTACCCATACCACAGAAGGGTTCTGGGCCAATGAGTGACATTCGTACGCCCTCTTTGGCAAGTGTATTGGCCTCTTCGTTTCCTTTGATTCCCGAATGGGAGGGAACCTAGAGAAAAAAGACCTTTTTTTTCTTGCCTGCTATGAAAAAGGATTAGCAACTGGATATATTCTATTCTATGAATGGATCATGGACATAACTGACGGTGCCCACAATGACTGAAACATGTCAAAGATGACCAAAAGAACGCTCCAAACTCATTGATCGATTCATGCCCATGGAGAGAAACATCCGAGTCCCTTTTCGAGACAGTACAAGGCAGCCAGTATTTGCATTGCCTCTGATAAGCAGATGGTAACGGCAACTGATGACCGTTGATTATATATCAAGTACCATTTGAAACTCTTTACAAGACTAGCAAGGAATTTGTGTGGTCTATGGGGTGTTTAGACCATCGTTGGGTTTTGCAGTTCGACGTTCGCTGGTCAGAGTGTCCGGCATCCTCAGGAGCTCTTTTGTCGTTGATATTTAATAGACTACTGGAAACCTGCCACAGAATATTAAGGAAGTGAGGAAGTTGACACCATTACAAAAAGAGGAGCAAAACCTTTCTTCACCGTACCTGTGCTCCATGGTATCACCCATACTGATTAGGGTGTAAGTCGATGATTAGAATAATGAGAGAAACACTGTCACTGAATAAACACACCATGTCAAAGATAAAGACAAGCAAAAAGACAACGCACCCTCGAAAGAGAAGGCTCAACAAGATCTATAGTTGTAAAAAAACGTGTTGAGGCT
This sequence comes from Propylea japonica, assembly GCA_013421045.1. Classification (NCBI taxonomy): domain Eukaryota; kingdom Metazoa; phylum Arthropoda; class Insecta; order Coleoptera; family Coccinellidae; genus Propylea; species Propylea japonica. The sequence continues at coordinate 84,271,501 of CM024241.1, forward strand.
GCTTAATGGACTTCTAACAGGTAACCTACTTTGAAATTGTATTAGAAAGATGACGATACCAAAGTATATAAATATATTTTTCAAACATTCACCGAAAAACGGTTATAGCTATCCAAAAAATCCAAGCTTAAAACTATACTCGTCCAAAACGTGGATGAAGTATTTAAACGAATATCTAGGGGTATATGAATCTTCAAAGATTGAAATTTTACTGTGCCCGTAAATACTCGAAATACGTGAACGCCTGCTGTTTGGACAGAAACCAGAAACTACCATTTACACGAATTAAATTCACGTATACTATAATTTGAGGTTAACGACAGACCATAAAAGTATTCTCATGATAAATGGAGCAAATCGTTTCTGTGGTTTGAAAGGACACGTTCCGCAGCAGTCCCTATTGAAGGTCACGTTCCGAAACTGTGGTGAACGTTCGAATTCGTTATAAGTAGGCAATATTTATTGCTTTTCAATGAAATATTTGGTTTTATGACATGAAAATGAAAGAACATATGAAACTTTGATGTAATTTATCAGTTTAGTGTAACATTGTACATGAACTTGGTTCAATGTGCCCGATTTGGAAGCTGAAAGAATCCAAGAGACTATCTGTAGCCGCTTTTGACAATTTCGTGAAGAAACCCTCGAATATCCACACCTCAAAGTGGTAACGGGGGCTGTAAATCCAAAGTGGTATTGATAGCTTTCATTTTTATCCCCGAAAATCCTGAATGAATCCGCAGGAGAGGAAAAAGGGTCACAAAAGAGGGGACGATGCAGGTTCCATCATTGCCAACATTGCTAACGTCATCTTGGGAAACCTGTAAAGTGACGACGCCGTCCCCAGTGGCGTAGAGATAACTTAAAAGAAAATAGAATTGGAGGAAAATGAGAAAGCTGACGCTCATGCGAAAAGAGGAGCGAAGATCGATGATGTGGAGAAAAGACAGAAACACTCTTACAGGAAACACACGAGTCAAAAACAAGCAGAGAGACTGATTGCATCTTCAAAAGAGAGGGCTTAATAAGCTCTTTCATAGTCAAAATGCGAGTTGAGGCTGTTTACTGGGCTTCTCACTGGTCACCACTGCTTTGTGAGATATCGGTAAGGAAAACTTCGGCCTCAGAAACCACCAAGCATATATTATGTCAATGTAATGTGTTGGCGCCATAGAGATAGGATTGTATAAAGTTGCCATCATTGAAATAAACGTGGTATCAGATACGTCATGTTACTACCACCTAACGTCAAATTTGACAATCGAATTGAATTATCTGGAGGAATTGTGATTCTTGCGCCTTTTTCTAGTTAAATTGTGATTTTTTCTGCTTAATAATATACAATAAAATGGTATCGTGCACTGTAAGCTTTTTTCAAGCAGATAAGAGACAGATAAGGAGAAAATTAGAGGAAAAACATATCACAGGTAGGGGTTAGTACTGAACAGATCCGCATTCGAAATTTTGCTAGTCTGTCTTGGTAATCTGATATCTTTTTATATGTGTAGATATATTATCGCCTGAAGAAAAATTGTTTATTTGATATTCAATAGACCTTATTTGAACAGGTTCTCTAAATACCCAACACGTCGTATTTTTTGGGTGAAATTTGTCAATAGAAAAAACTGGCAACTTAATTCAACCCTGAACTTTCCGCCATATTGGTCCCCGACTTAGCCCCGCCCAGTGGAAGTATTTTTCCTTACTGTATTGTATGTCATAGCGTCTCTTCTCACGATGGTTGGCGCAAACCAAACTTACTCTACGGGGTGGCTTGACCTCGATACCAGCCGACATAAGACGAGGTATGCTAGGATTAGAAAATTTTCAAAAAAATCGAAAAACTAAATACTTCAGCAACTGTAAACGATAAATTTTCATTCACAAAAATTTAAATGAATTTGAATTCCTAAATGAATAGAAAGAAAGCAACAGCTTTCAGGATAATACATTTGAATTCAATTATCACCAACGTTTCTTTCTTCACATTTCTTCAATTTTTTTTCGAAGTGGCAACTTATTGGACGACTAGCAGTGCTTAAGACTCTATTGTTTTTTCTCAAAACTGAGAAACCTTTGGGGGACCTTAATATTCGTCAATTCAAAAACTTCTCACCACTTATATAATCAAATCAGATCAATATTAGATTATTCGGGTTAATTCAGTGGATAACCCGAATTTCTCTACTTTCAATTCAAATAACCGCTTTGAAATTCCGGCGAGATAGTTTAGTGAAACATTAATTCGCTTCTCCTCATCTCAACCCAATCTCAATAATCTAATTGGTATTCAACATAACCTTCTCAAGTTTGCCCCATCTTTATTGACCTTAAGCTTTGGGTTAACAACTTTGCCTCTGTCTCTCCGAAATTATCAAATTCTCGTCCTTCAGCAATATTGGCTGATTTCCATCTGTCTAAAAAACGGCCTCATTTCGGTGAGAAGAACATAGTATTTATCATTTTTTTGTCTTGTATTTTTGTTTCCAAAAATCGTAAAAGGTATTTCAAAATGCTTGGTTTTCTTGAGAATAAAAAAAAATACATAATTTGCATCCATTTTCAAACACTTCTGATTGGTAATTGAAGTATCAGTTATGATATTTATGTACGAAAAATTATATCTGACGAATGGCCTCCACGTCCACTCTTTTGCTGAACTTTTCAATGAAATTTTCACATATTTGAAGCACTTTCTCAGAAATAACACAAATTTCATCCTTTAGTTCACAAATCGATTGTGTGTCATTCTTATAGATCAACAGTGTCAAATCGGGGTAACCAATTGGCATCACCGTTTCTGGAGATTATTCGTACAGGAAATTTTTGTCTCGATACATCCATTCTGGCTTTAATTCCTTTGTAATTTGAACCTTGTATATCTTCAGAGTTAAATCCTTGTGTAAGATACGCCATGTTGTGGACACACCGAGTCCAACTTGATTTGTCGTCTAATGGAAAGTTCAGGGTTTTCATGAACCAAATCAATATGTTCTTGGAAATGAAACATTGGATTTTTCACCTTATTGCTCATCCACCGAACCGGTCTCCTGATATATTTGATAATTCCACCAACAGTGCTTTCAAATGGAAGACGATGTAAATCATTACATTCACGTAGTTCTAAAAACACTTTCAACAGATCGCAGATGGCATCGTATACGAAGCCAATTTGATAAATGTCATACACCACACTTCGTAAATGTCAAATTTACCAAACGAATTCAGTGTGCCATCTATAGTCCGTTCACGAAAGTTTGAGCCGTCGGTTGGCCATGGAAATTTGGCATATTCCACTGTGTATATTAAAATTTTAGGTTATGTTGTTTATTTTCTTTTCAGATTGATACGCAATGTTGTCAATATAACATAGAGTTCTCTGATAACTCGGAAGCTCGTCGGACGAGGCCGGGTACATTCGGCAACGTTGACTTTATTTTACGTTATGACAGCAAATACTGCCAACTTCAGATAAATAAACAAACTCCTACTATGCGCTCAAACTTTCGTGAACGGACTCTATATAAATTACTGCCAAATTCAGATAGTAAACAAACGCCCAGTATGCGCGCAACATTTCGTGAACGGACTTTATATTTCATTGCCTTATATCACCAGACACCTCTATCATATTGGTCAACCTGTGCCTAATAAATAGGTATTTCAACAATCTAGTGTTAATATGCTGCTTCAAATATAATAGCATATTAATAATGCGATTACCATCACTATTTCAAAACCAACCAGCAGATGGCTCACCCTTTATTTGTTCCCCTACCGTTCGTACAAATATTTTTGATATTGATTCAGCCAAATGGGCATTAATTTACAAACAAGTAAGTTGTTCTATTGAAACGAATTGCATTGGACGTCCTATGACAATAGAGAACTGATCAGAATGAACCTCTATGCAAGTACGAGCATTGAGTCGTTAAAATTGGGCTTATTGTTCAGGTAATTTTGATGTGGCAAATGTAGATACCATTGTTACCGACGTTCAAACGAACCTAACTTTCTATATGGGACTACTGGACCTGAACGGGTACATCGATTAGCTGAACGCATTATGTGGTTTTGAACGCACCAGGTTCATTTGTTCCTGCCATTGCTGTGTTTTCAGAGCACAGAAATTTGTTTTTCTTGATCGATGACAACGACCAAGGTATAGTCCGTTCACAAAAAGTTGAGCGCAGAGTAGGCGTTTCTTTGTTTATCTGAAGTTGGCAGTATTTACTGTCATAAAGTAAAATAAAGTCAACGTTGCCGAATATACCCGGCCTCGTTCGACGAACTTGCGAGTTATCAGAGAACTCTATGCAATATTGACAACATTGCGTATCAATCTGACAAGAAAATAAAGAACATAACCTAAAATTTTAATATACACAGTGGAATATGCCAAATTTCCATGGCCAACCGACGGCTCAACCTTTCGTGAATGGACTATATATGCAGTTTCTGGTTGCCAGTGCATCTCAAATATGCGGTGATAAGACTACGTTTCGGGATGATAATATTGTATAGTCCGTTCACGAAAGTTTGTGTGCATAGTAGGCGTTTGTTTATTCATCTGAAGTTGGCAGTATTTGCTGTCATAAGGTAAAATAAAGTCAACGTTGCCGAATGTACCCGGCCTCCTCCGACGAGCTTGCGAGTTATCAGAGAACTCTATGCAATATTGACAACATTGCGTATCAATCTGACAAGAGAATAAACAACATAACCTAAAATTTTAATATACACAGTGGAATATGCCAAATTTCGATGGCCAACCGAAGGCTCAAACTTTCGTGAACGGGACTATAGGTTGGTTTCACTGATCTGCCATACCTACTAGAGCACAGTTTCACAAAGATATCTTTGTGGCATCTCATTAATATAAAATGATAATACTTCGAACTCTTTTTAGGGGCATACAAAGTTGAAACGAAAGTTTTTGGTGCTCTCACTTTTTACTTTGAAGGAATTAGCTTCTTCTTCCATGGAACATGATATCATTAACTCTTTTCTCTCCTAGAGACAAAAGAATTATCGCTAAAAAATATTCTGGTGACGTCTGTTAACCCCAAAATATAATAAAACCTCCCTCTCGATCGCCTTCCTCACATTCTTCCAAAAATCCCCCTAGTTCAATTTCTCCATCATCCAAACTTGCATTTTCCCCTGTCTCATAAAATCTCTACCTCACAGCTCGGATTTATTGATTGCAAGCGGAATCGAAGCGTGCCATGAATCGTTAATTCTTAAATATTCAATAAATCATGGAAACGCATATGTGCCTTCTCTTTTTGACACCGCAGCCACGCCGTGAGCGACTTAGTAGACCTGGGGTGCAACCCTGAAGGGCTCCCCTGCGAGGGTGGCCAGGGATGCACTAGATCCCGGTGGAACAATCGAGATTTAGATAGGTTTTTAAGGGGATAAATGTTTCGTCAAGCTTCTCCGCCTATGAAGGTGTCGGTTACAGTGACAGATTAGAAGTTGACTTCTCGAGCTTAGTTTAATGAGTTTGAAGTAATATAACACCTAACACATCTCTTCAAATGCCACCCTTGTGCTGTTCTCTTGGATTGTCCTGCGTTGTCTTTCTGTCATATTAGAAATTTATTATGGATGGGACTGGAACTAGCAGCGTCGCAAAAAGGATCTATTTTCCTCATAATATGGAGGAAAATTGGAGCACAAATGTCATAAGGGTTGTATATAAATGATACAGAAAACAGTTGAGCCAACTAACATTTCGAACGCAAATCATTTGTTCTGTGAAAACCTAGCACAGATACAGAAAATTCAATGAGTTATATAGAAATGTTAATAAAAACACTAGCTGCCAAACAATTTGTAGATATTCACGTTGATTTGATATATGTAAATAGCAAAACATAAACATACTCCGCAGAAAGGCACTTTCATTAGGCCCTTTCTATTTGAAGCCACATAACTTCCAAACTGATGTAAAATCAGTTGATGCGCGTTCAATTTGATAATGTTGTGACTTTGAACTGATGCGCATTCACTTCCAACGATGTTGCTTTCTGACAAAATCAGTTTAATATCCACAATCACTTCAGTTCATCATAACAATAACATAAACTAACATTTCGGTGAAAGTTTACAATTTACTTCTAAACATAACATAATAGTAGGGCTCTGAAAAGGGAGTATACCAGCAGCCATGCTGGGTCCAACCACAGACTCGAAAATTACAGAACAATTCGAATGAAATGAAATCTGTAATCGAATAAATGCTTATGCTTACCTGTCTAGTCTCCAACTTTATTGTTTTGAATAAAAAATCAATACTTTCTATTAACTATTCTTCAAAAAAAGCACGCAACTAACAATAGAGCACAATAACTGAGAAATTGACATTAACATCTGTAATTTTCGAGTCTATGGTTGGACCCAGTCAGCCTGTCTGGCATACCTATCTTTCTAGTGCTCTAATAATAGTATATTATTCGATGAGCGGTAATGCAGGTCAAAACACTCGCAGATGAATTTTGCACCACGAGCCGTCCGCGAGTGGTGTAATTCATCAAGTGTGTTTTGAGCATTACCGCGAATTGAATACTATACTTTATCCACGACTTCTTCAGTAAAATTCGAATAAATCTGCATTTAAAATTTTGAACAGTTGTCAAAAGCGTTGACAACATTTCGTCCACCCGTCAACTCTGTACTCTGTGTCGGGAATCAAATCAGAGTCTGTAACTAATCAATCAACTACTTTCTCAACTTCAAAAATTACGTTTTCCAAAATAAAATCTGGAATGAATCGGTACAACGTTATCTTGATGGCTGAAATAGATTTCCGGATCGATTCCCACTTTTTATTCATTTTTTTGTGAGCAATTTCATTTTTCCTAGGTATTTTTATTAGCGGGTGTTATCATAACACTCGCTTTTCGGTTCATAGACATGTCTACGGTTGTGTTATAGCTTCTATTACACATAGAAATTAGTTTAATAATTGACATATTACTCTATACGAGTGGATAAAGTGAATTATTATCCTCGGTTGTCATTCCTAGTAATGAATAATTGATATAACTTCTAGAATTTCCTTCCGAACTATCGTCGATGGTACTCTGATTTCAAACCTTATCGTTTTGTTGATTGTCATCCGAAAAAGGCATGTTCTATTTGTCCAAATCACTTCACTTCCAACTAAAGGTGATTTCGGAAATTATTCAGGCAAATAGAAAGCTAGGATTCTAACATTCAACATGAGAACTCAAAAACTACTTCCCTAATTCTTAATTTCTTATAACCATTGCAAACACAAATTGATAACAAACTAAGCATTAACTTCCAACACATTCCGCAGAGAAATCAATTATGCGAATATATTTAAAGGCGGGAGAAGTGAAATAACGGTCTTTTCTTCTTCTTCTTCTGCTCTGGGCCAACATCTATTCAAATCTAATTTTGAAGAACAAATCCGACTGAAACAATCTGTCGTTTGTAGATGGCCTCGAGGTAGAACAACCTAACGAAACTTATAACAAAGTTTCAATAAAACTTTCTAATTCGAAATCCACTATTGAATTCTTCTCGAACGGTTTTTTCTATCGATGGAAACCAGGATTGGATGCGTCCCTGTTTTCTAAGTATGGAAAAAGTTTCGGCTTAAGGTAAAAGAAGATGGGACAGCCTGCATATATTGGAAAATGGGGAGAGTTTGGCTTTAAATTGTACTTTGGGGTGACATTTTATACGTTTTCCGATTGAAGTTGGCCTCTGGCGTGTCCTAGAGGTTCCAAGGGTGGTCCACCTTGTGTTTTTTGATATTTTTATAGGTTAGTATTGGATGTTTGTTTTGGTCATTTGTAGGCGCTTGTTTATTGGAAAACAGAATGATAAATTCCAAACGTTGAAACGTTGAATTTTATTCTATTGAACATTTTAAAACAAAAATGTATAGAACAAGAAAATGACTCAATAATGAAGATTGATAACATGGTTCTACTAGTACGATATTATATTGCTATAAAGGCAAGTTCCATTCATTTCGATATAACTATAACTCATAGTTCGTTCACGAAAGGCTGAGCCGTCGGTTGGCCATGGAAATTTGGCATATACCACTGTGTACATTGAAATTTTAGGTTATGTAGTTTATTTTCTTGTCAGATTGATACGCAATGTTGTCAACAATTCATAGAGTTCTCTGATAACTCGTAAGCTCGTCGGACGAGGCCGGGAACATTCGGCAACATTGACTTTATTTTACTTCATGACAGCAAATACTGCCAACTTCAGATATATAAAGAAACGCCTACTCAAACTTTTGTGAACGGACTATATCATTATTTTTATTATTTGTTCACGACTCGACTTCTGAACAAAGATGAAATGGAATGACAGTGAAAGTCACAGGACAATTCTGTGTACCAACCTCAGATCAATAAAGAACATAGATATGCCTAAAACGCGATACTAATGGAATGAATTTGAGGATCAGATATACAAAAAAAAATCCTTGCTTTCTTTCGAAATTTGACAGTTCAACATAAAGAAAAGGTGGAGTGGTGTTATTGCTACGAAATAAATATAACTTCTTTATGAACTGAGATCACTAGAATTTTTTTAGAAATTGGTCTCATCCATCTTATGCTTATTAGCTACAGTACATTATCTAATTGAACTCAACTTTGGAATGTTACTGTTCATAAAAAATCAGGTTTTTTACATGTTTTGCAAATAATACATTATGTCGACATTTTTCTGAAGTGAATAATCTTCAATATCACTGCAAGACACATTGAAATGTAGAACCACAAAAACTGGCCCAAATATCTTGAAAATTATAAGAATACCGAAAAACTAAGTGAGACAAAGAAAACATAGATTCATTTACTCCATAATCAATGTCTTCTTCTTTTTCTTCGATGGCCACGGTACAACCTCACCGATGCAAATCACATCTTAAAAGCAGGAATTTCATTTCGCCCACGTCTTGAATAAAACGTCTCCCAGATGCAATAAACAATTACCCCTTTGTCGTCCGTTCTTCCACTTGAAATTCAGAATATTTTTCCTTCCAGAACAGGGAAAATTACACCTTAGCCGCCCTTTTAGGGGTCAATTTAGCGTCAACAAAGAGTGACATTCTTCATTCATTCCATGGCCGACTCGGAGGAACAATGGCCAATGTAAAACATTCACGTCAGTCAGGTTGACGGATAAATTGAAGACATTCTCGGAAGATGCGTATCTTGAAAAACAATAGGACAAAAATAACAGGTTGTACAGGGGGCGCTTTTCAAACATCAGGTGGTGCTCTTCGTGCGTTAGCAAGCTGGCACGTGTCCGAGTTGTCGTCACTTGTTTTGTTGTCTTATTTTGAGGAACAATAAGGTATTGTGGTCAAAATTAGCATACAATTATAAGCTTCGGTGCGTAAAGGGACTGCAGTGATGTTATAATGGTGGTAATGTTGGATTTTAATGAACTTCTGTAAATGAGAAGGCTTCAGGAAGTGCTTGTTGTATTTTAACTATAGAAACTCCAAATGACTGTTAATTTCGGATTTTGAGACCGGGGTGGTCTTCGACTACTCTGTTCGACTCCCTGATGAAAAATCTGAGGTCAAAAACCATTCTATCTGGTTACGTGAAATTCAAGACTCAAAGATACTAAAACGGCTGATCTAACTAAAGTGAAAGCTGATAATGATAATCAGTAACCAAAACTTACATGTATGAAGAACTTTGTGAGTATGGTAGAACCTAAATTGGAAAAACTGAACGTCCCTAAAATGTTCAAATCAAAGAAGATAAAAAACTAGCTCAGATTGGAGGTACTGATAAGTCAAAGTTTGTTTAGCATGCTTTGAATAAAGGCCACGGCATTTTATGGGGTGAAGCTTCCACAATATAAAAAAAAGAAAAACTGGAACGTAGAAAATTGAAGGAAGCAGCTTTCATGTCAATAACAGAAAACCTCATCAGTCAACCGTCTGTTAATTACCATCTGGGTAAATTTTTGACAACTGAACAAATAGAAAAAGACAAAAGTCATTCATTGTTTTCTGAGAACTGTTGAAAATGAAAAAACATTCTCAAGAAGTGACGGAAGTTGCTTTGCTGTGAGTCTGTGAGTTTAACTTAGGAACAGATGGAGCTAGAGATTGGAAATCTTCTGTGTTGGTGCAGTGTTAAGTTCTTAAATCGGCCAAATCCGTCGAATAGTTCACGAGTTATGATCATACAGTATTTGCTGATTATCTATTGTGATTGCAGTAAGAGTGAAGCTACGTTCTCCTGGTGAATGAAATACTTCTCGAATAAAAATGCATAGGAAACAAAACATTTTCGGGTAGGAATTTTCCATAGAAAATAAAAAAACCAATCCCCTTCTCAGGACGGTAATTTTAAATTGAATTTCGGAGAAAAAGGAACTCATAAAGGGCGAGAAAGAATTTACTGCTTCCCTGCCGAATTCCAATCAATCACCTAATCAGAAGATTCTGCGTTTGAAGTGTTGGATTAAGCAGGGATGGAAAATTTACCCTCGCTTCTTTAGGCCGACTGAAAAAGGACTGAAAATGTTACCCCAGAAAGTTTGTAATTCAGTTAACATGAGATATATTTTTAAATAGGAGGAGAAATGTGTTATTTGAAAGGAGACAACAGTGTTCATCTTGGTAATTAGATTAAAATAGGAGGTAGCGAAAGAACATTCAGACCATGACAAAAAATAAGAAAGAAACTAAGGAAAGTCCTGAGCAGGTATAATATTTGAGTACTCGTTCATTGGGGTAGCCATAAGACTATTCCTCAACTCGTTTAAGTAGAACGAACGCTCAAAAAAGGTGCTACTCAAGACGAAAATAGACTAGTGAACTATAAGGTTCAACAAGCTCGCAAGGTTTTTAATGAACATGTGATGATACCTATTAATAGTTGTTCATTTGTTTAACGATATGAAAGAAAGTCAATCAAATATTTGATTCAGAATTCCCGAAACAAAAAGGTACGACCTGAAGTGAGTGGAACATTTTAGCACGCTTGTTCATTGCAGGAAAACGATCATTCAAATCTGGTTATTATAAGAGCTACTAGTTGAATTTGATAAAATTTTGAATTCAACTTTCCTGGTCGAATATTCGAAGTACCTTTACAATGTCAAGATTTGACTTTAAACTTTTCAGAAGTCGGTTTTACAACCATTTTCTTAATACGAACAGGCGCCAAGAAAATATCCATAGATTTACAAACCCATAAAAAAAACTCCAAAAATTCCTAGATGTAATAATCTCATTTAACAGATAACCATCAACAAATACTTCTTCTAGACATGCCTAAATCGTCATCAAAGTATCGATTTCTAAAACATGAAGATCGGTCGTCATAATAACTTCTTCGAACAGGTGCTTTAGGCATCTTGATCGTCAAATGTCGAATCCACACCTTTACTAGTAGTTGCAACTACCCCTTAGGCTTTAATTAGTAGCAACGAACATCCAGATAACACCTGACTACCTGAAGAATTAATCTACTGCATGCCTGCGGTGGTATCAACGGGCACCTGGGCATTATCATAAAATTGATAGTTTATCTAATATTTGATAAGAAAAAACAGTTGTAAGAGCACTAGACTGAGACAGGATGATATATTTTTGAGATTAAGCTTGGAGGTTGCTCTATAAAGTCGTTGATTTATATGGAAGCGTGAGGATAACATTCTACATTCTAAGTATATTTGGATAGGTAAAATAATTGACTTTTTGGATAAATTATTCTGGTGTGGATGATTTAAAATATTTCGTTTGAGTTTTGAGGGCACTTTCTCTGTATTTGCTCTGAAATTGGTATCCAATAAGAAAAGCACTGAGCAGGTGCTTTTGAAAGCTCGTTCAATGGTGGAACAATAAGGCTATAACCTTAAAATTTTGTAAAGGATTTGAGATTGATACTAAAACATGTTGAGATGTAATATTAACGTCCCATCCGGGCAGAAATAGATACGTCCCAGCGAAAAGCGTTTTATGCTGGCCTGGGGTTCCCAACTTCACTTCGACCATTGTTTAAATTTGAATTTTTTTTCTTATGTAAAGCACAGCATAAAAAATACTTGCTTCAACTCCTCGAACTAAACTTCAAGATTCAACACAGCAAGTAGCCCATGCCAAAACAGCTTCCTTCAGGCAAAATACCCAGACTGAATATTTTAAAACCACGTATCAAACTTCGTATTCAAACTGATGAAAGGCGTCTGGAGGGCCGGAAAAGCTCTGGGAAAACTGACGGAACCTTATAAATCCAAGAACCGACCTTCTGAACGGAGTGACGTCCTCATAGTTAATACAATGTCGACGTTCTCGAGGCAGGCCATTGTAAGAGAGGTAACAGCGTGTGGACAGTCTTTGCATGTTGAGAGTCTTATGTAATATTAACGTCCCATCCGGCCAGAAATAGATACGTCCCAGCGGAAAGCGTTTTATGCTGACCTGGGGATTTCCAACTTTACTTCAACCCCCTTGTTCTCCAAGTTACTGCCGACGTGTACGCCGTTGTGTTGCGCTGAATTTGTTTTAATAGCGGGTGGTAGCGGCCATTCAGGCGATCAAGGGTAATTTTACGGTGCTAGCGGTAATTTAGCGAGGATTTTCCGGGTTTGGTTGGTGTGAAGTGGGCTTAACGAGACTCGTGCGCATCGGCGAAACATTGGGAGATACGATGATTTCTATCAGAAATTGATGAGCTTTTTTTGAATTTATTGAGATATTGTGTTCAGGTGGTGAAGTCATTGGAATTTGTACTGCTTTGTATGTTTGGTTTTAATTCACAATAAGGTTTTCCTTACCGATCTGGAACAAAACAGTTACCTGTTAAAAGCCCATTAAGCAGTCTTATTTCCTATTTTAATAAAGATAGAGATTGTTGAGCATTCTCTTAGAAGCTGCAATCTCTATCTTTGCTTGTCTATGACCTCGTGTGTTAATCCCAATCTTTGACTTGCTCTTGTCCGTATGGTTGATACCCATTAAAAGAGCACGGGAAGGAAATGTTTGCTTTTCTTTTTGTTTGGTCAGTTGTTTTCACATTTCTCTTAATGATCCTGCTTAGGAACCCATCTGTATAACACATGAGATGGACTTTACCACACTTTCTTGGCGATCATCTAAGATCACTTCGTAGTTGATGTCAAGCTTATACTCGATTGGCAGTAAATCTCTCGGAAGTGAAGGAAGTTCACAACCGATTGATTGTAAAATTCTCGCACATCCCTTAGTAGACACTTTAATATCCATTCTGATGGCATTAATTAGACCTTTTTTTCATACATGTGTAGCGTGGTAAGATTCAGAGTAAGCTCTATTCCAGCTGTAGGAGATGTACCTATATGTAGCTCCTGTGATGCCTAAAGAAGCCAACCTTTGAAGTTTATACAGTCTCTGCAGACTTGCACTTTCTTCAGTTTAGTCCACCAAAATAAGAAGGCACTATGTTGAAAGGTCTTCAACCGTAGTGAAGATCCAGTGAATCATGCAATGTTTCAGGACGAACAGAATCTCAGAATTTCGAATTTTGTTCTGATTTAATTTTCATCATGCTGATACGTAGAAACCCCTTTGGTACAACCCAGAGAAGACCCAAAAATCGCATCCGCTTGCAGTCGCCGAGCGAAAGCTAGCACACAATGGCCTAGTCCGGGCGTACAATACGTAGGATTGTATTAACTAAGAACTTTGCATTCCAGGGTTCTCCAATTCCCATTTTACACGATCTGACGTAGTCGGGAAGGCCGTTTCGACAATGGGCGTTAGCGGATGATAACTCAGCGGATTATATATTCATCCGCATCCTTTCGGCCTCACGTCTACCCGATTCTCTCTGTCTGTGTGTATGTGTGTCTCCGAAATCCGTTTTATGACCCCGGCATAAGCAAATTATATAATTTATGGGGGTGACGTGGACGCGTAGAGTGTTAGGGGTAGTTAAGGAAGTTTGAGCAAGAATAGTTTGGAGGGGGAAAGTTGTGGTTTTCATGGGGATGACTGGGTTGATTTTTTCACGCATGAGTGAGTTTAAGGTTTGTTCATATGAGTCTCAAGACTTATATTGGATGTCTGTTGGGCAGTACAAGTTGGAGCCAGAATTTGCATTGCCCTTGATATTCAGAAGTACTTAGGCAAATGAAGGCAGTTTATTGTATGTACAGAGTTCTTCACTATAATTTGACCCCCTTTAACTTTGTTACTAAAGGAGGTACAAAAAAATGTTTTATACAAAATTCTCACGAAATCAACTGAGTTTTTTTAATATGACTTTACAAACTGAAATATATACAGGCTGGCCAACATATTGATGGCAACTTCATTTTTTCAAATGGAACACCCTGTATATTTTTCCATATTTGGCTAGGTCTTTCTCCCCTGATTTCGAATATGTAACATATGTTGGTCTATCTTTCTTATTCTGAGCACCACAGAGTTCAAATTTAAGAACCATCTGCATAGCTTTTTGGAAGTTCGTGAACATTCAAGTGGCTAATTTGATCTTTGGATTGGTAATGGCGCACCCATTTAATTGCCACCAAATAGTTTCGATTCAACACCGTTGGACACGTTTTCATGGCCATTGCTGAAGGAAAAAAAATACTTCAGCAATAATGATAATACTGTAATGATTAAAAAACAAAATTGAATCTCTAATTTCTGATTTGAATCAGTGCCATATTAATGCTAACAAAAATCAATTGAATCTAAACAACTTGAGACAACGATATGAACTATGAATATCGAAGGAAGGTGTAATTTTGAACAAATTCTTTAGTTGATGTTATTCATACCATACTACCATAGTTCATTACTTTTTATTGGTTAAGTAATTGTTAAGTATTCAACTTAAAATAATACTTTTAAGTAAATTGTTTGAATATCCATAATTTCGTAGGTATTTCACATAATTTTTCATTCAGTATCATAATTTCAAAACTCTGAAAATTGAAGAGACACACCTACATACACATACATATTAGAGATCAGGAGGAAATAGCCTATTAAAAGATGGAAGAATATACAGAACAGGGTGTCCCATTTGATGAAATGTTGTTGCATTTAACCATCTGTGGTGTTCAGAATAAAAGAGATAGGCCAACATATATATTCGAAATCAGGGGAAAAAGAGCTAGCCAAATATGAAAAAATATGCAGGGTGTTCCATTTGAAAAATGAAGTTGCCATCAATATATTGGCCACCCTGTATATATTACATTAAGTGAATTCACATTGTAAAACCTCAGTCGATTCCGTGAAATTTTTGTATGAAACATTTTTTTGTATCACTTTCAGAAACACAGTTAAAGGGGAGGTCAATTATAGTGAAAAACCCTGTACATATATTGAACTCCATTTGGAGCTGTAAACAATATCCCAGAATACTGGCTAATCCTTCAAAAAATCAATGAATTTAGCACGTCCTGTATACTCAAAGTGTTAGCGGAATGAGTTTCATATTCTTTGAAATCGTAGTTATAGAAAACCTTTTTCAACTCATACGATACCAAGAAAATTTCACCTAGGCCTGTCCGCCGTTTTGAGTAAATGAATATGAAACTCCTAGCTCTGAGTGTAGGTACTTCCAGTGAAAGTACCTACCAACAGGTAACCAAAATATTGTTTTCACATCCGAACCCACAAGAAAAACCAAAGGTCTGTCAAACTCTACTCCAAATCTCTTAATATATGCAAATGTAAAATATATCCTTAGCTCTGCATGGCTCCTCAAAAAAGTTCTCTAAAAGCTGACAGAAAGAATTCTAATAAGATCTGAAGATGACCGACCTATTCTGCTACTGTCAAACATTCTTCCTTTTAACAATAAAAACCATACACACAATAGAATCTTGAATACATCACGTAATCGATTGTAGTATAATATATTCATATTTTAAGGTGTGGGTTAGTCAGGTGTTGAGAGGCTTTGTTTATTCTTTTATAACCTGCACCGGTTTCTTGGCGGCTTCTCTAAATGACCAGTAGTCTAGGAAAGGAAAGGCATGAATAAAGTGGAGGAAGAAAATTAGTTTAATGCATAAAATTACGGACGAAACTTGGGTGGCGCTATTCAGGTGTTGAATGTATGAGGAACAGTTACTGGAGCTACGAGCTGAATATATATCGATGCTATTACGAGTGTTCCGGGACATTGGAGGGATATTTTGGATATTCTATTCCATATAATTTTTATTTATGGTTCATAATAGATATGTGACTCAAACATTCCTGTAAGGATCGAACGTAACGTGAAAGTCTTTGCTCACAGGTTTATATTGTGCAAACGGTTGTGGTTCTATACTTTTGTGTCTAATTGCTGAAAAAATTCAGATATATTCTCAAATATCTCATTTCATCTTCTATATTCTAGAAGGAAGCATATTTTGATGCAAAAATTAGAAAGTAGCCAAAAAGGGAATCCAAAAACAACGCTTAAAAGAAAATTCTCACCATAGGGAGTCGGTAACTCTGGACAATACAAAAGAATCTGAACATTCTGAACTTGCATTGCCTTTGAGCCAGATGGTACTAAAGCTACTGATGACTTTTGATTATTAATCGAAGACCATTCAGAGCTACATAAGTCCCTCGTTACACTGTGGAAAAGCAAAGAGCTAGATCAGGCATGGGCAACCTACGGCTCGGCTCGCGAATAGAATTTTTTTGGCCCGCCAATAAATTTTTTCACACACGACAAACCTCCAAATTAGCTCTTTGAATATGTACTGAGACCATATTTAGCAGCTGCGAAAAAATATTATTTAAGGAAAATATTTTAATACCAAATATTTGCAAAAATACGGAAGTTGGAGTAGACAACTTAGCAATAAAAGAATAGAAAAGTTGAAATAGAATTTGGTTGGCAAGCACAATATCTTTGTGAAAATGACGAAGCTGAAGATATCGTTCGGTAAAGCAGGATACTCGAAACCATTATCAGAAGATGAATTTATGAAAGAGTGCTTTTTGGAACTCGCGGATACTTAGTATCCAGATTAAAGAAAACGTTTGCAGAAGTAAATCTATCAAGAAGAAGAGTCACAGGACAAATAGATGCATTAGCCGATCGGGAAAAAAACATTTGAGCATAAGATATACAGATTTGGTAATTCACATCGAAAACATACGATATACAATGCATCAGACAGAGAATTCTTCAGTCCAGTTGCACAGATAAATAGTCGAGATAAGCAAGTGCTGTAACTGAATGAATTCCATAGTCTTATTGCAATAATCTAGTCTTGTCTCTCTATTATCGCAGTATGGTAGGGAACCTGCAGTACACGTATAGAATTATTTAATTTGTCAGACTGCCCAAAATACTCGATTCAAGTATTTACTGTTGCCTGCCATACTGAATGAATTATACGCTCCTCTCAACGATAAGAGAGAGACAAGAGAGATTCAGTGTGTTACAGCACGTCATTGTCTCGACTATTCATCTGTGCAACTGGACGGAAGAATTCTCTGTCTGATGCATTGTATATCGTATGTTTCAGATGTGAATTTTCAAACCTGTATTATTTCGCTAATAAACGTTGAAATACTGAAACATGAGACTGAGGTAGACGTCCTATGCGTGAAGCAGTTGGACTTGGGTTCGATTTCCGGCGAAAGAATGGATGGTTGTGAATGTTCTTAGTACTTCATTAAAATTAAGAATTATCTCGTGTAGTCAATGACAAAGAGTGAATAATGAGGTTCATATGCCAACGACCAAGATATAACTGCGATTGGTTACACAGCCTGAATGAGCTGAACACATAAAGAAAGTACACAAATTTCCATATTGCGCCAAACACCCAACGACCAATAAACCAAAACTTTCCGACCAGAAGATTAAGAAAACTCCAATTTGAATACCCTTCCGTGTCTCGCGATATTCCGCACGCTCGAGATAAGCATCTGCCGGCGTTACGGCCAAAGTGGAAAAATAGCCAGAGCTCGAATTTGTGGTCTAGGTCATGGTATTTTCAGGATTTGCAAAATCCGACACGGGCTGCGTGCCGCATGCGATCAGCTTGTGCTATCAAAGGGCAGGAATTCTGAGCTGAGCTCGCTTCCAGGGAGCAGGGAACCCGGGTATCTGATACCTTTCATCATGCGAGACGTTTTCAAGCGGCCGAGTTGACGTCGCCGGCTATTTTCGGAAGGAAATGGCCGTTTCGAGGAAAACTGCATTACTTTTGCTGTGTGAGTTTTCACGAGGAGGCACTTATCGCTATGTTCATCGGTGGCGTACCGCGAACGCTGCTTGAGGTTGGAATTTTTATCGTTTCATTAGCTGGTTCGAAGGTTTTGCGGCGTTGGTTACGAATGTTGCTTTTTTGAGTGCTCGTTCTACTTAAAAGGGTGCTATATTTCTAAAAAAATGAATGAATGAGACACAAAAAAAAAAAAATTGTGTTTACAATATTCCCTGTATATGTGAAAAATCTTAAACATGAGAGACATCAAGAACTTTAGAGATAAGAAAACGGGAGCATAAGAATAACATCAAAAATAGAGACATTACAAGATCACAAATCGCTGATCGTGTATGTTCAAATAACGGAGATCATATGATGAACTGGAGCAACACAAAGATCCTAATGACGGAACATGAGAATTATAAAAGGAAAATTAAGGAATCCACATGTATTTTGTTAGATGAAGTAGCCAATTGGCCAATTGTTCTGTTGGAATAGATCGTATTAAGATTGATATTGAAGAAGGAAATGACATTAGGAAATTTCAAAACTAAATGAATCAACATCTCTATGTGTTGACAACTTTCAATGTCAATTAGGCCGGAGACACACTTGGCGTTTTTTCCGATCGGATATTTTGCCGTCGACGGTACAACAAATTGGAGCTTACACACTGGATTACACACTGGGCGGTAAAATATCCGTCTGAAGTCACAACGACGCTAAATCCGCCAGTGGCGCCAGTCGATCACTGACACGCAGCGAGTGCGTATTTAAAAATGAATAGAAAACAACTTTCCGCATTATTGTTATTTCGTCGTCGATTGAAGAGAAAACGGAAAAATAGACTTATTTGGGTGCATCCAATTAATCAAAGGAGAGAGGAAGTTGGAGCCTTTTACACTTTGTTTCCTGATTTGAGAAACGACGAAGAAAAAATTTTTCAATTATTTTAGGATGTCGATTTCGTCATTCGATGAACTGCACAACCTTCTGAAATATCACGTACAACGGGAAAATACTAGACTGAGGAATTGTATTCAACCGGTGGAAATGCTGGCAATAACTTTAAGGTAAGTAAAAATTAGAGTATTGGGAACAAGTTTTATTTATAAAACCATATTTTTGCATAGAATAATCTACATCATTTCAATACATGTTTGGTAATATTTGATGACGATCAATTACAATTCTGTAAAATCAACAGTATTGGATGATGTTGAAGTAACAGAAGGGCTGCGAGAAGGCTGAAAATTATCATCCCTGAACATTTGACAATATTTTTCGTAGTGCTGAGGAGGAAAACTTGTATCCTGGGGTTCATTTGAAATATTGTGATAATTTGTAATAGTAGAGCAGGACATTTGTTGTGCTGGAGCGGGAGTACTTGTAAACTGAGGCGACAGAATGTGAGTATCAAATGCTTGTTGAGACCTGTGCTGAACATTGTCAGGTTGGGTAAACTTTAATGGTGGTTGATTAAACTGCTGGATCTGGGAAGTAGAATGGTTGTTTACATTATGAGTTTGGGTTATGCAGGGGTATGCATTTTTGATTTCGAAATGAGTTGAAGCATTTCCATCTGGCATTGAAGCCACTGATTGTCATCAAACTTGTCTACATGAGGTAGCAGACTTTCAAAGAATATAGTTTGTGGTTCTTCTCAGGTTCTTTTTCCTGTAATGCCTGCAAAATTTTTAAGTCAACTTCATCCATCTTCTTATGTTGTCTTGTAGGTTTTGCTGTTTGAAGAACTACTCTGGATGTTCCTACAATTTCAGTCACTGCCGGAGGTACTGATGCAGCACTTAGCTCTTCCATATCTTCATTTCCATTGTTACAGCTTTCTTCTGTATCTCTTCCCACGTAAACTTTGCGCAGAAACTGTAGCTCATCGTTAAATATATACTTTTTTGTCTTGGAGGCCTGTGAACCACTTTTTTTAGATTGTTTGCCTTTCCTTTCGGATTTGACAAAAGCATCACGTAAATGTTTCCACCTTTTCATGACTTCTTTACCTGGAACAAAATAGTAAATTGAAATTAGGAAGTAAATTGCATACTAACAACTTCTTGTCTATAAAAAATGTGTTGCATTGACACTAAAATTATGTTTTCTTTTTAGGTACTTGGCCAGTGGATGCACATTTACCGAACTCCATTATTCGTACAGAATTGGAATATCTACAGCAAGATTGATTGTTAAAGAGGTCTGTCAAGCTTTGTGGATAGTTTTGCACAGTGAGTGCATACCACCACCCACTAAAGAAATCTGGTTGGAATCAGCAAAGGGATTCGAATCAATAGCAAATTTCCCCCATTGTTTAGGAGCGATAGATGGAAAGCACATCCGACTAGTGTGTCCATCGGGAAGTGGCTCAATGTTCTTCAATTATAAAGATTATTATTCAATCGTGTTAATGGCTATCGCAGACAGTTCGTACCGATTTACTTTCGTGAACATAGGAAGTTATGGAAAAGACTGTGACTCTTCTATTTTCAATAATACTAAGCTGTGGAAATCAATTCTAAGTGGTTCACATAATCTACCGGAAGATACTTGCCTACCAGGAACAGAAAGCCCGAAAGTACCTATTTCTTTGTTGCTGACGCAGCATTTGGTTTACATAAACATTTGTTGAGACCATACGCTGGTACTCATTTGACTGATGAAAAGAAGGTATTCAACTACAGACTGTGTAGAGCGAGAAGGTATATAGAATGCACTTTCGGAATACTCACTAATAAATGGCGAATTTTCCACCGTCCCTTGAATGTACAACCAGAATTTGCTACAGATATTGTGAAGGCCTGTATTGTGCTTCATAATTATGTAAGAGCTAGAGATGGGTACGTAGTTGAGGATACTACATCAATTACAGGACTTGAAGATATCCAAATGCCGTGCAATATAAGAGGAGGTTTAACAGCCAACAACGTGAGAAACATTCTCTGCAAGTACTTCATGTCAAGTGTTGGAAGCATTCCCTGGCAGATGTCAAAGATCTGAGGGCCAAGATCCGTGAAACCAGAAAACATAAGCATTAACCATACATAGGATTCCTTTTTAATTAATTTGCTTTTAGTTACTTTTGTAGTGTTGTTAAAAGTTGCATTAGTAGTTAGTACTTGTCTTTAACCTTTGTCCATAAACTAAAATACTCGTTAGTGAATTTACAATTGTAAAAAAAATAAAGAAATACACTTAAGGTCAATTATTCAATAGCATTAAAATTATTTGTACTTACCAAACTCATTCTTTTTGCTGTCTTCCAGAATATCGAAATTCTTCAGCAGTCCCAGACAAACTTCATGCCACGCACTCCTTGTGGCGTTCCTATCTTTGAAAATTTCCAAAGTTTTGTCCCACAATACGGGCCTTTCTCGAACGAAATGAATTAATAACTCATTGTCAATCACCACTTCCATTTTTGCCATAATGAACGCACT
Source organism: Propylea japonica (assembly GCA_013421045.1). Classification (NCBI taxonomy): domain Eukaryota; kingdom Metazoa; phylum Arthropoda; class Insecta; order Coleoptera; family Coccinellidae; genus Propylea; species Propylea japonica. The sequence continues at coordinate 84,293,148 of CM024241.1, forward strand.
GCACACGACATCAGGTGTAGACTGAACGACGAGTGCGTAATTTTGCATTCGGTCACGTAGGCCACTGCTGGGGGTAGTCGATAGAAATTTCGTCGGTTTCCGACGAAATGTAGTGGCAGCGGTCGGCTGCATTTCTACCGACGGCGTTAAAAAATCCGATCGTCCATTTTTCCGCCGAATGTGTACGTGGCCATAAGATCCCATGCGCCACTTCTGGTACGGCGTCGACGGCAAAATATCCGATCGGAAAAAAACGCCAAGTGTGTCTCCGGCCTTAGACTGCAAATGAAAAAACGCACAATTCTGAAGATTTTACAAGTTTGTCTGAAGAATGTGTCTGATATAGACACCGAAATGTCACATTATCCTTCTCATTTATCTCTTTTTCAGTTTTACTGTTAGGCAACAATTTTTTCAAAACCAATTTGCTCCTGACAAATATGTGCAAAAATTTTCGCAGGAGAACTTCATCTTAATTAAAATTTTTGATTATTTCTGTTTCAGAGACTAGGAGACGGGAGTGAAAACCTATAAAGTTTTTCAGAAATTCAATTATGTCCGTGGGGCCGTCCGTCCGTCCGTAAATACGATAACTTTCGAAGAGCTTGTCCCAGAGACTTGAAATTTTCAGGGTGAGTTCGGTTCCCAAATGCAGCGATTATGTTCGTTAACCAGTCAAATTGTACAGGGTGTTCCATAAAACATGGTCATTCAAAAATTTTGTTCCTCAACATCTCAGACAAAATAAACCCAATCGAAATGAAATTCTGCGGTCACATGCAGGATGATCATAATGAGCCCCGCGCCGAATTTGTTGGCCATTTGTGTTGACAGAACCATAGAAAGTTCAATTGAAATATTGAAAGGAAGAATTTTTATATTTCCAGAACAAGATATCCAATTCGAGTGAAATTTATTTTGTGAATAGAGATTGATATACTGAATTTTCATGCGAAATTTCAAGGGGATCGCATCATCTGAATATAGAATTAAAATGTTTGAAAATTATTGATTTTTCACCTATTTAATTTCCCGAATATAATATCGATCGTGCTGAGACGAACTTTTGAGGTAATAGTATTATTTCTCCACCAGTAAACGAGCGTTCAAAAGCACCTGCTCAGGGATTTTCTTGAATGTTTTCGATTACTGCAGAATTTGTAAATTTGATTTTTTATACCAATCAGCAAAAATTTGTGAGAGCTGTTAATACAACCATAGAAAACTATATCGTAATATTTCCTTCCAGACCAAACTGTCCTTGCTTGAACAATTCTACAACATTTCTAACCATAAACCATCGCAAATTATGAAACCAAAAAACTACCCCTTTAAAACTTGTCCAAACTTTCAAGTATATATTGATAAATTCGATACTCAAGCACTGACACTCTCACTCCAACCCTCTCCAAAACCAGACGCTTCAATACATCACACCCCCAGTCTCCCCCTTGGAGCAAGGATACATAGATAATGGTTAACTTCCGCCTCCGCGAACAGTCGAAAAGATCTCCCAGCCATTACTCGCCTGAATTTCTCCCAATGTAAATAAACAAAGCGCGCCACCGTGCGGGCTTTCCCCAATTTATTCCGGGGGCCTTCAGAAATAAATTCCGGAAGTGGTAAGATTCACAAATTGCGGTTAAAAGTTTCCCCTACGCGACGGGGTGCGGGCAGGAAATTTTATCGCTTAGTTTGCGCAAAGTATGGCAAGTTATCAAATGTTCCAACTTCTGGCTAATTAACTTCCAAATGAATCGGTGGGGGGAGGGGGTTCGTAGCTACCCCTGGCGGTCCCGAGGGCTAGGGGTAGAAGCTGGGATATTCAAAGTCCGGTTTCGGGGTTGAAGATCGGCGAGGATGGGTAAAGGGTAGTATTTGCGGAAGGATGGGGTTGAAGGGATGGTTGTATATCATTTTGGTGGCGTTAAGTATGCATTGTTGAACCTTTGCACAACGATTTATTGCTATTTCTCTTATTCGTATGCGGTTTGTTGTTGTCACAACTTCAATTTGATCTTAAGGATCAAATAACTCAAATTTGAATCATTCGGAGATGAAAACCCTTGAATGAATAATTAATAATTCCTTGCATTATCGAGATTTTATGAAATCGTCACTTGACGGGCTAACTCTGACCTAGTAGAACTGTGGCCCATTGCACCAAATACTTTGCAACTTTTCACTTTGCACTTTTCACTTTTCAAATGAATTACTCTGCACGAAAGGCATTCATAATTGGAAAGTGCAATGTGAAAAGTCAAGTCCAAACTAGAAGCACTTCGCAGAAATTAAATGTTGGGAGAAATGTTGTGCAACATAATTAATTTTCACTTTTGAAATTTTTCAAAATGCCAAGTGAAAAGTTGCAAAGTATTTTGTTGCAATAGGCCCCAGATATTAATTATCGTTGGTGGCGCAAAAATGATTTGTTTATTGCGTTTTTTTCCTTCTGGTTTATTCGTATTTGTTATGTTTTTCAAGAATGTAGTTTGGAGATATTACGCCAAACTTCATTGTTTCAATGCAAAAACAGAAGTCAATTGGATTTTTTCAGCTGATTTTCCAACCGAAACGTCAAACACGCCACCAATACTTGAAGCCAGTGTTTTTCTACTGATGTTATTAACTCTTCGTCTTTAAAATTTTTTTCTGCCAACACTGTGAAGTCTTTACCCACTGAGATGCTATTTTGTTTGATGTTCCTGAAAATTTTGCAGAAGTTTTTAATTGTCCTCTCTCTCTACGCTCTACTTTCAATAAAATAAATATGTACTATAATAACAATACAAAACATTTTAAATTTTTTTCAGACTCAGATATACACGTGAGTTATTGCGGAGATTCAAAGCTTCAGTAATTTCAAATATAACATGAAATATTTTTTCCGTCGATCTCAAAATAAAAGGCGATTTTAATGTGTAAGAAACTGATCATTAATGACCCATTTTGATGATCAACTAATGCCTTTTTAATGTGCAATCCTCATGGCAACCGTTCACGAAGTATTCAGAAGCACAACGAAAAATGTCAAACTCTACTGGAACATTAGATACATAGAAATTGTATTATGTCAAATGTAAGTCTCGTGCGAAATGAGAATGTATTTCAATCAAGAATTCATCAACAATTCATATTGAGATCGTCGGAAAATCTTGTAATCAACTCGGTGTATTAATCGAACGACTAATGGTCTCGAACTATTAACGCGTTCGCTCTGCTCACGCGTTAAAATATCTTCACCATTAATCGCTGTCTTTAATAACCTAGTTGAATAAATAACTATTTATATCATGATAAACTTCAATTGAATTATTACAATAGATACAATCACCAAATCTAGACTTTCTATTATATTCCTCGGAACAAGAGAAACTGAAATAACCACATTTATAACAGAAAATTCGTGAGTACCCAAATTTTATATTCAAATTTCTGCTCATTAGATGGGATCAGATTACAAAAAGAATTTATTTCGCATAAATTTGAATTACCCTTCGGCTTCCTGTACAATTTTCAACGATTAGAAACTATTAAAATTTAGATACACATTAAGATTTACTGCGATCAAATCTGTGACCTTAAGGTATCATTTTCTTGGGTGGTCCCATACAAGTTCATCGTGTTTAGTCACGCATTTTGCCTTCATTAAATGTTTTCACATTACTATGAATAGATTTAGCACAATTAAATTAGCTCGACCTAATATTTTCGAAGGTAGGATATCCATTTCAGTCAAAATATTATATTTAGTTACACAACAATTTCAGATCAGTAAAATGTCACTTATATTTTAATATATTTTATCAGTTTAGTGGAATGTTATAGGGTCATCATAATTACTCTCTCGTACAACGTTTCGGCAAGCATTCGCCAGGCGTTGTCTTTTGCCCAAATGGCTGTAATTTCCGAATTTTGAATCGAAAATGGTCTCAAACGATAGGGTTCGACTCCCTGATGACGAATCCATGGTAAAATTCAATTCTCTCCGTGGGGCCGTCCGTCCGTCCGTTAGCACTATAACTTTCGAAGGGACTGTCATAAAGACTTGAGATTTTCAGGGTGAGTTCGATTCCCAAATGCCTCGGTAAAGTTCGTTAACCAGAGAAATCGTACAGGGTGTTCCATAAAATATGGCCATTCAACATTTTTGTTCCTCACTATCTCAGACCAAACGAACCAATCGAAATTTTGCAGCCACATAAAATATGCTCATATAATAAGCCTCATGCAAAATTCTGTAGCCATAGTGTTAACATAATCTCATAAAATTCAACTGGAATATTGAAAACAAGAATCTTCATATTTATATTTATTATATTATATTATATTTCAATAACAGGATATCCGATTCGAACGAAATTTATTCTGTAAATGAAGGTTGATATACTGAATGTTCATGCGAAATTTCAAGAGGATCGCATCATCTCAACCATGGAATTAATTTTATTTTGATTATTGACTTTTTACATATTTAATTTTTCGAATAATTTCAAGACTATAATTCCGATCGAGCTGAAATTCCTTTAGAACATTTTGAGGTGACAGCCTCATTGCTCCACCAAAGAACGAGCGCTCAAAAGCACCTGCTCAGGGCTTTCTCAATTTTTTTGGGCTGGTTTCTATTATTGGAACCCAGACTTTTTGATGTCCACAGAAGTTTGAGTGATGGGGTGGTGGAAATAAGAACTGCTTCTTCGTCACAGTTTTCTTCTTTTGGTAGTATGGTAGCTTCACCCCATACAACCCTTTATTATCATTCAGAGCATGTTGTTCAAGCTTAGACTCATCAGTATCTTCAAGTTGAGTTTTTTACGTTATTTGATTCGAACATTGAACAACCTAAAAAGAAAACCGATCCAACAACTTGATAATAATAAATGCTTTTTAATATTCATGTTTGCTGCTAGCAAGGAAGCCTTCAAGGTGAAGACTACACTAAATAATACATACCCCCCAACTTATTCATTCAGAATTCAAATATTTCCCCACCGAACAACGAACTGCCGATTTCCTCCTTTTCCACCCCATCCCCTTGAACTCCACCACCCCTTCGACTCGGGGGCGGACGTAGGCTTGAAAAACAACCGACAATTAATCCAGAATATAATTAGTCGGCGGCTTTGAATCAATTTGAGACCAACCCGCTCCTCAGAGATGCAGTTTGCTCGTTAATTCCGGAGGAAAGAGTCATTTCCGGTTGAATAACGTTCTTATTTTCATTTCCCTCGATAAATTCGCGGGGAATTACCGATTCGTTGTCATTTGTAACGCTTAATTTCCCCAGGAATATTCAGTGAGGATTTGTAGATCGAAAATCGCGGAGCAGATGGAAAAAAGTTGCAAAAATATCAGGTTGTTCTAACCTCGTTTTTTTGTTATTTTGGTATTCTTTATTTATATAGGTATTTGTTCGAAGTTTTCTTTCAATCTGTCAATTAATGTTCTGTTAATAAGCCATTTGGTATCGACGTACCATTAGAATTTTATAGATGAAAAATAGCTCAGCGATTGAGTTTAATTTTCGGAATGTTTAAAACCAAGGAAAAATCTGAAAGAATGTCTAAAATGTATATGGACGTTCAAATAGTACAGTTAGAAGATGGGTGGCTGATTAACTTATGGTGGTATTCTGATTTTCATCTGTATCGTACGATTGATCTGTAACTGGCTAACTTACAGATTCGTAAATAATGCAATTCTGGAATGGTTCCTGTAACTTTCTTATTCACAGTGCCACTTTTTAACTACTCATCGAAAAACAAAACCTTTAATCGTAAGATTTGCTCATTGAACTTTATGTATTATGAGTAAATGGTTTTGATTTGAATTTGAAAATACATTTATCTTAATGTAGTCTGCGTTTTTTTCTTTCATCTAATGAATTGAAAACAGAAAAGAAAACAATTTCTTGGTTAAAATTGCTGTAGAGCATTTATTAAGTTTATATTACACTGGTTCTTCAATCTGAACATGTCCACAAACTGGGCATTCGGCATTTCTTCAATCTGAACATTTTCTGGGCATCCGGCATTTCAAATCGATTGATTTGATCATGCAACCTTTTTCTTCCAATTCTCATGAAGTTTCTACTTCAAAAAAGAATGATTTTCAGGTCATTTATATTATTGAACAAGTTTTACCTGTTATGATTTTCTTCCGATAACAATCCAATAAACAAAGCCTTATTATTTTTATTCATCATGAATTTCTTATATTAAAACGTTGGTGTTCGTCCTAAAATAAACGAACCATTCAACGTAACCAATATGTCATTCGATAATAATGCTTCCGATCACCCGTCGATTTCTGCAAGCTGCAGATCCCTTGAAGAGGTCCTGAATTGCAATTTTCCTGTAAGCTTATGAAAAGTTACTGATTGGCTTACAGATGAAACCAGAATACCACTATTAATCGTACAAGCCTTGAATACGAACGTCAAGGTCATCCAAAACAGCTGTAACACAAAAATCTCATAAAAATACAGGGTAACAAAAACAAATTCGACTACATTGGACCATTATCTTATACAACACTCAAGTTTCACTCACCAAGTTCCGTCTATATTTGAAGGTATTCAACTCACCTGAAAAGAAAAAAATAATTTAATTATCTTAAAAGTCTCGCAGCATAACAAATTGACGAATATAACTACAAATGATAATAGGAAAATTAGAAACAAAAAACGATGAAAGCTAGTTTCGTTGCATTTCAATATAAATTCTTTCAGTTCTTTCGGAAAACCTGGAAATAATACGAATAAAATTCTAATGATCAACAACAAATCAAAAAGGTACGATATGACGTGAGTCAATAACGGAAAAAATATAGGAAATAATTTCACGGCAAATATTTACTGCAGGATGACAAAAGGACCCAACCTTTCCATCTTCAATAGAAACGAGTGAGAAGCAAGCATAAAATTTCATTATTTCAGCTCTGATTAGTCCGAGCCCGAGGCAACGTACGGGAAAACGACAAAAGGAAGATAATTTATATTTTTTAAATCAGCATCAGCTCGTCTCTGTCCGTCCTTTTTCCATCCGCTGCTCTTGCGAAACGGGCAGAATGGGACTCGTGTCCATTTTCAACGCGAATTAAATTTTTAAAACAAACGAATCGGATTACGGAGGTCTTTGTAAGGGAGATTTTTGTCTCTTCTATTTAGAAGATGACTGTTGACCCAGTGAGACGTCAGTGTTTCTTAGCAGGTAGACGATTATTGAAATGACTTATAGAAAAAGACTTGAATATTGATATAAGGAGTTTTCCAATAAGAGGTGTTATTTTGATATTCAAAGAAAAATGCCATTTTTAAATATAAAGATCGGATGTTTATTTCATTATACAGAAGAAGATATGCCGTTAATAGTGGAAAATAACATCAGGCAAATGACCACCACGACCACGCTTACAGGACCATATTCTTTTAATGAAATTTTCTATAACCAAATCGCGAAGTGGCTGCCCTATGTCCTCGATAGCCTCACGAATTCTATCTTTGAGGTCTTGAATCGACGCTGGGCTATTGGCGTAGATCTTCTCTTTCACGTAGCCCTAAAGGAAGAAGTCGCAAGGTGTTAAATCACAAGATCTCGGTGGCCAATAGTAATCACCTCTTCGAGAGATACCACGGTCCGGGAACTTCAGCAAAGACACGACGTTGTTGATGATCGGCTGGCTTGAGTTCTTGTGTTAACTGAACTTTATAAGCCTTAGGACCCAAATCTTTATGCAAAATACGGTGTAATGACGTTTGTAGAATAAATAATTTCAAAAAACGACGAGGAATGGACAAACCTGGGTTTTCTTCAACACTTTCGGCTACAGCAGCAATATTCTCGGCTGTTTTGGGCGACGTTCACGGTTTTTATTATTCACATCACTAGCTTGTCCCAACAGCTCGAATTTTTCCACCAATTTCTTTATTGCTGTCCGATAAGGTGCTTCACAACGACCCAAAAATATCCGAGTTCTGCGAACCGTCTCTGCCAAATTTTCACCATTCGTAGTGAATTTTAATAATTTCAATGCGTTCTTGAAGTGCATATCGTTCAATTTTGATTAATGGCGCAGTCGAAAAATTACAGCTTCAAAATGATAAATCACGAATTCTGAATGTTTTTTTCCTCGTTCTCCATTCAAATATTTACTAAGTGGAAGTTTCAAGCAAAAACTGAAAGTCTTGTTGGTAAAGCAGGATGAGAAAGAGGAAGTATCTCCCTTCCGCAATCTCAGAAAACACCCTTAAATATCAAACACCAGATGCGTATTAATTAATCCGATTTGACTGTTTTTCGTTGGCGCAACCGAGGAGGACATCAATCTCTCCAGAAAATCGCACATCCGATAATTAAAATAAAAGTTTTAATGAATGCGTTCGGGCCGAAATTAATAAGGGACGTCATAATGATGTGGCTGAAGATATTTTAAAATGCTGAAAGCACTGGGTGAATATTAAAACAGGCGAAGTGATGAATCTATCCCGGGATAAGGGAGGTTCAGGGAGAGACCCTGGAGGGGTGTTTTCCGATGTAATCAATCTATGTTCAGGACGTAAATTGATTGATAAAACGTTTTTTGAAAAACAAATTTGTTTTTTGATACGTGCAGGGGTTTCGGAGGGAAAGTATGGAAAAGGAATGCAAAGGAGGCTTCGACCGGAGTTGGAACATTGTTTATAGAAGGATAAAAAAATTGTCGGATTTCACTAAGAGTTGTATTTGGGCTCAGAACTAGATACATAAAATCAAGGTTTACATACGAGCGTAAATCGAGCCGATCAATTGAGAGACGCGTATAATGCTGGAAAGAAACTAGCAAAGGTGTGGCATAGTAATAGTAAAGCTGCTATTAAGGCATTAAACTCCTTTGTCATCGATTCTTAGCTAATATGGAAGTGCCGAAAAAAACTCAATGCAACTTTTGAATTGAGAGCTAAAAAATTACAATACATGAAACAAAAAAGTCCTAGCTGAGGTTGCTGCAAAACGGGGTACCACCATACTATTCTGGCGTATGATACAGAGCAGAAGGAAAAACCTCAGTAGAAAAACCCCTGTCACGCGCCGTTTTTACAAATTGAAACTTAAACTATTCGAATAAATACCTTCAATATTTAGATACAAAATACTAAATTCATGTTCTTGGACCAGGAGTGTGTTTCAAATCAGGTCTGGAATTGCAAGTGAGGATTTTTCGAATCTCCTGTTCTTCTAAGATCTCTACAGGACCCTATTAAAAGGTAATCATAACCCATAGATTTGAATAGTGGTATTCATACTAATATCGAATTCAATTTCGGAATTATGGTGTGACTTAATGCAGTAGGCAAGAATAACTCTCTTTAGTCTGGGATCTTGGTCACTCAAGAATCAAATGAAACAAAAAGGCTAATACACAAGAGAGAAAGGAAGCACAAACCCCACTCAGTAGTTCAGAACCTTCCGGTTGTGTAGGCAGAGTTCTTGGAGAAGGAAGAAACTGAAAGGGTACCAACTTGAAGGAATTTTCAGGAATCAATCATTTCAAGAGGTTTCTTCGGGACATCAAAACTGCAAGGCCCAAAAAGTATTTGGATCTCAGTCAAAATAAGTAACGACTCCTCACTGTCTTTCTAACAGGACATTGTCGCCTAAGGAAGCATATTATTAGAATGGGCTCAAAAGAACTGATTAAAGTAGATTCTGTGGGGGAAGAGAAGGAAACTCCTGTTCACTCAGTAACACAGACTGCCTAGCCATTGCTAGCTTGCACAAAGAATGTCTTGGACAGGAGAAATAATAAAGGAGGAACGCGAAAATTAGCCTTCTTGAAGCCCTCTCAGATACTGGAGATCATTGAAGCTCTAGAAGTTCGTTGAAACCAAGGTTCTTGGATTGAAAAGACAGACTACAACTAAGTTACAAGGAGTTCTGAATCTTCATCTTGTTCATCTAATTCAACCACGATAGTGTTATCTCTTTGTAATTTGACATCCGATAAAGTTGAGGATATGAGGTCCTCCTATCTCATTGAAAATATTGGAGTAACCTAACCTAATCCAACCTCTCTTCGAAGATCAATTTCAATTCAAAATCGTTATAAAGCAAATCAAGATAAGGAATACGGTAAAAATATTGCACCTTCGACATAAGTCCGTTCACGAAAGTTTGGGACGTCGGTTGGCCGTGACGATTTGGCATATTCCACTGTGTATATTAAAATTTCAGGAAATGTTGTTCATTTTCTTGTCAGATTGATACGCAATGTTGTCAATATTGCATAGAGTTCTCTGATAGCTCGCAAGCTCGTCCAACGAGGCCGGGTACATTCGGCAACGTTGACTTTATTTTACGTTATGACAGCCAATACTGCCAACTTCAGATAAATAAACAAACGCCTTCAATGCGCTCAACTGTCGTGAACGGACTATACAATAGGATGACGATACGTAAAAATATAAACGTCAAAACGGATAAACAATATTCTATGCCCCTCAGACGTCTCTGCTCTCGATCCAGCAGGGGCTGCGTTCGGGAAATCGTCAATTTGCTAATGCCGCCATGCCGTCGACATGATATCGTCCTGAGTGAAAGCAAACACACCAAGTTTCCATATAATATGAAATCGGATGAGGAAAATCATTCCATCGGATTTATTACGTACTGGTTCGTTCCCAGTGTCGGGGGCAGACACGTCCCGCTTATTTCATTAAGTTGATTAGAGCGGAAAATCAATTTCGGAGAGGTTGATGTGTTCTTTGATTCCCGGTTCCGTTGACAAAGAACATCGAGGGGCGGATTCGTTTAATCGTGTAAGGCCGGCCTAATTGATCCCGTTAGGTTTCCAACTTTGCGATCGGTGGTGAATTTTTATATGCTGGTTGTCTGTGTTCACGAAGTTAGTTCTCTGGTTTTTGTAGCGAATATGGAATGAGAATGAGAGTTTTTAGTGAAATTGAATTTCATTTACACTTATTCTGTGGCATATCTGATCATTCTGACATACCATGTGAAGCAAAACAGGAGGGCAAGAACATCACAGTTTCACACATATTTCATGTTTTCCTGCCGCGGATTCATGTATAACTTCAGTGATATAAAAAACGTTTAATTACTGGGTACGCTATGGCTAGGTTTTACCCTTCAGGGCTATTCAATCATGAGAAGCTAAGGAAGTCGTAAATGGTGTTGATAAAACCGACAACCTCATTAAGAGATTTGGAAGTTAACCTCTTTGGTATTCGAGAACAGATTCCCCATATGGATTATGGTTCTTAGGCCAGCTTTGAACACATTCATACCATGGGCTCAGCTGTTTTTTTTTCTGATACACAGAGCCTGCTTATCTCATCTGCTGATATTCTTAAGGGTGCAAATTATGCTGCCTTGTCAGCAGTCCTACCATCACCAGAATCTCTGCTCAAGCAGGAGCTTCCTGCTATGGATCATCATCGAATCATCACGAATTTTTTGCCCTGAGTTAGTTCGAGAGTGTTCCTCCAGAAGGTTGTTCTTTTATTCAAGTACCATTGCTTGACAGCAGCCTCATATAAATCTTTTACATGCCCACAGAAAAGCTCAGGCCAAGCAGGTTTTAAGCTTGATTTTTCAGTTCTAATTTAATCCGATATACACGGCTGTTTCAGGATCTTCGATACACAGTCGTAAATGATAATCTAAAAATATATGTCCCAATGAATTCACATATAAATTCCGTTATTCTACTTGTCTCTCCTTTTCGACGAAAAAAAGGTATTCAGCAGCAAGAAAGTCCAAAAACGGTGCATGGACGCATCGGGGATCGAAACCAGGACCTTTCGAACTCAACACAGTTCGCTCTGCGTCTCAACCATATGCATTCGAAAAATGATGCGAATATATTTTGGTCTTCCGATTCAACATGTAGAACGATGGAAGAAGAATTAGAAAAGATTAGTATAATTGTCCGAATTTCCTTTCTCCTCCAGGCGAACGAGTTTTCACCACCCGCGTGTAAGCATAATCTGAATTGAAATAATGAAATTTTATGCTTATTTCGCAGTTTTATTGCGAGGAATCCTCCAACCCATCACGGGGATTAAGTCGATTTCAGTTTTCCGTTATCCCCGGCCCAGCTAAATAGAATTATCATTCAGCGTTTTTGTTCTAATAGAGGTTTTTCCGAGTCCCACGGTCCGTTTTTAACGGGTTTTTGCGAGGCAACGAAGTTAGTAGCCGGAAAAATGGAGCCGTAGAATGACCTGACGAATTCGGAAAATTCAATTTTTTCCGGCACAAACGGGCTTTTCCGACGATGATGAACGTTGATTGAACCCCGGACGGAAAGCCGATAATTTTCGGAGCAGAAGCGAGTGGAGGGAGGCTTTTATGATGTGGATTGAGGAGTTTGAGCTTGCTGCCTATATGGTATGAAGAAAAATGGTCGTTTATGCCTAGTTGTTCTGCAGGTATTCGTGAAGTTTTTGTTGAGGTGACATTCTTGATGATGCAACATTTATAGAAATATTATTTTGGCTATATTCATCATTTCTGCTTTTTATGTTCAACGGTTCGACCACCATAAACCAGTCGTCGTCAGGAAAGGACTTGTGACTTTCAGAAAAGCAACTTTCTCCACTCTTTGAAAATGTTTATCATTTTTGACAATTTTAGTGAAAACAGAGAACAATATCAATCGATTGAAATCACCCAATATTAAACTCATACTGCGGAGCTAATCTCGTCCACGTTCAAGACAAAATGAAAGGAAGTGGTATCAAACAGAGCACCTATGGATGGTCATTTCGTTCTTATTAGGACTTATCAGCACAGGATAGCTATGAATGATACAAGGAATTTCTTTGGAACTTACAGCGATATACAAGAGCGTTTCGGTCAATGCGATAAATGGTAAACATCGCGCTACTTCGTTCAAGGTTCATGCTATGGAGGAAGGTTTTCGTATGGAATTAGAGATGACATCTTCGGAATATCTATACCTTAATAAGATGCCATTTCGCTGTAAGTTCCAAGAAATACCTTCTATCATTCAGAGCTATCCTGTGCTGATGAGTCCTAATAAGGCCGAAATGGATGGCCATCCATAGGTGCTCTGTTTGATACCACTTCCCTGCATTTTGTCTTTACGAGAACGAGATTAGCTTCGAAGAATGAGTTTAATATTGGTTGATTTCGATCGATTGATATTATTCTCTGCTTTCATTTTATTGATATTCATGGCGATGTTACGCGTTAAACCTCTTCTGATTGTTGACTATTCTCAGAAAACGAAAATCGATTAATTTCATCTGATTAATCTGTTTTCAAACAGTTTATTTTACTTAACCTCGGTAGAAGCTTGAGTAGAAACTGAATCGCAACAGTATTTTACTTTTTGGCGTGAATATCTGTAATTTCTGAATTTGTGCCTCACTGAACCTTCGGACTTCGGTCTTACGAACCTAAACACTATAACTCTCCAACAGATAAGATGAATCTTGAACTTTTCAGGGTACTGCGATGAATTGAATAAAAGTATATCCGACGTGAAACATTTCATTATCCATCATACCTATGGTTCATTCACGAAACTTTGAGCTGTCGGTTGGCCATGAAAATTTGGCATATTCCACTCTGTATATTAAAATTTTAGGTTATGTTGTTTATTTTCTTGTCAGATTGATACGCAATGTTGTCAATATTGCATAGAGTTCTCTGATAACTCGCAAGGTA